>JAVIAB010000024.1:54506424-55161424 GCA_032433765.1 Megaustenia siamemsis
TTTACCTCTCATGCCTTAGTGAAACTATAGATGGCTGTGGGTAGGCGATGGATTTACACCAAGCTGTGAAAAGTTTCAGACAAAAATTAATCGGGACCATAATCGATCAACCTTATGCTGTTGCATGTTTGGGGAGAATTGCAATGTTTTGTCATAGACCGGGAAAATAAGCAGTTTACTTGCAATAATTTAATACATGTTTTAGTTTTTCCTTCTGTTTTGATTCTTCTTTTTTTTATTTTATAGCTACATTTCCATGCGGGTTTGATTCATAGTTTAGAGAGAGAGAGAGAGAGAGAGAGAGAGAGAGAGAGAGAGAGAGAGAGAAAACAGAGATGCTATCTCACTATATTTATCCCATTTCTCGAGTCTGCAGAAAGAACTTTCAGGACCGAAATGCTCTTGTTTGGATCTGTCTCCTCAAAGTGAGAGGTAAAGGCATCAAGATGCACCAAGATGCGTAGAGATGCGAAGATGCTGTAAAGCTGATGATAATGGCGATACTAAAAAAAAGGAAGAAAAAAAGTGGTATGGTGACAGCTTTACGTGGTAATGGACGAAACAAAAGTCGACGTTTCGGCCAAGTAGGCCTTCATCTGGACGAACAACAAACACAAAAATTATATATAACGATATATTAACAAATATAACTACATGGCGATAATATGCTAGATACTAAAGAGAGAAAAAATACAAAATGGTCACTTCCAATTCAGTCCATTTCGAGACTGACCCAGCTCAGGAACACAGCGAAGTGACCATTTTTTTTATATTTTTCCTCTCTTTAGTATCTAGCATATTATCGCCATGTAGTTACTCCTCAAAGTGTTGAGGTCTGAGTTTTTGAGGCTTTATTTCTTCCTCCCCACTCCCCCCCCCTCAAAAACAAAATATCATGTTAGAGTAAGAACATTGTTTTGTTTTTCTATGTTGAGAAAAAGTGTGGGGGTTGGGGTGGTGGGGTGGGGACACTACCATTCATTGGAGAGAAGGGGTAAGACAAAATTTAAGTAGTTAAAAAATAAGATAAGATAAAAGAAATGAATCGGATGTACCACAAAGAATAATGAATTCTTCTTTTCTCTTTTCACCGATACCTAAACGGTGTCGTGGTTTATATCGTGTGTCGTTCTTGAGCTGATCGAACTGTCTGAATTAGTGATTTTCCTTTGTTGTTACATGTCTCCGTCACTGCATCTATCCATCTTCTCCTGGGTCTTCGCTTGGTCTTTTTCCATGCATTCTTGAGAAGAACGCCCTTGATGGTGATTGGTGAGGATTCATTCTGACCATGTGACCAAAACATTTAAGTTGTTGTTGTTCCATCTACTCTTGGCATGGTTTTGTTCCTACTGTCTTATGGTTTCATTTGGTTATTCTATCTCTTCTTGCATTGTTTGTTACTTTACTCAAGTATAGCATCTCACATGTATTGATCTTTCTTATATATATATATATATATATATATATATATATATATATATATATATATATATATATATATATATCTATTGACCTTTCGAGCCGTAACCGGCCCATAGGGCGTAGACCAAGATACACCTTCTCCTATATGAATTTTTGTTCTAGCAGTTTTCTTTTAAAGATATTTTATCAAATCTCGCCATCTGTCTCTGTTCTGTGCAAGCAGTTCTATCTCATTGAGGGAGCCGATGTTTCGTCGGAGCGGCCATTGTTCGCACATTCCAGAATCCTATTTTTGTTGTTGTTTTGGGGCCGAAAAAACTATCACTACTATCTACTGCTAATTTACACATTCTGTATCAGGTCTACGTTTCATTAACAACATCGTTTTTACGATAGCGGCTTGTTAAACCTCTGATCAACGGTTCAATACCAAGCCGGAGAAAAATAATTCCTCCATTTTGGAAACAACCGGAAACCATATATATATATATATATATATATATATATATATATATATATATATAGAGAGAGAGAGAGAGAGAGAGAGTAATGAATGAGAGAGTAATCAATAGTAATGAATTAGCAATGTTAAAATAATAAGTGTTTTTTTTTCCTCTGGTGTTTACCCTATGACTAGAACAAGGATTGACTCGCCATCCGAACTTCAAAGGACGTCACGTGAGCGTAGATATGTTATGATGAGGTTTGCAATAAAACTGTGATATTTGCGCCTTTCGGCTCAACACATCCGACTTCGGCACAGCGTTTCAATGTACTGGGTTGTCTTCCCTCTTAGATCCCTACTAGTTTTGGTCAGACTAGACTGGTTAGTCTGTTGCTAGAGGTTCCGAGAAGAGATAGAGTAGGGTCTAGCTACTTCTGGTTCACAGATTCTGGCGCAAGACATTAGTTTATGAGCCGCTGACAGCTTCCAATTCTATTGCTGTTAGCCGCTTTGCCTCCTTGACCGCATTCAATATAAGGATACTCAAACAAAGTCATATATTTGCCTCCTTGACTGCATTCAATATAAGGATACTCGAACAAAGTCATATATTTGCCTCCTTGACTGCATTCAATATAAGGATACTCGAACAAAGTCATATATTTGCCTCCTTGACTGCATTCAATATAAGGATACTCGAACAAAGTCATATATCCGCTGCTTTACTGCGTCTACAGTTTCCTGTAAAATATCCTGCTGCTGTGCATTGGAAAACAACATTCTTCGTATATTTGCATTATGTTTAGTTGTTCGTAGACAAGCTATTAATAATCATGCTTTTTATATAAAACCACACAATCTCTACTATTATTGTAATAATATTCTTAACGCCCCTTTTCACTTTTGTTTATTTATGTCGTTGAAACAACAACAACAACAACAACAAGCAAGACTTACTGTAACAGGAAATATTATATCTACGTTTTTTTTTTCTTTCTTTTTTTTCAAAATAAATTATCCTTTTAATTTAATTTCTCCTCCGCAACTTCATCTGTCTCTTTTTTTTCACTTGATGTATAAATGAAATAATCTCTTCTCTAGCCTAGACTATGTTCTCCGTCAACGCTCTTCCCAACTAGCAGCAAGTGTGGCACATCTAATCTATGAACTTAATAATTACCCGGTCCCGAACTGTCTACCAGTTTTAGATTCGCTGCGACACAGACCACATTAGCAACAGTCACATACAGAAAAAAATATATGAAAAGTCCCATCTCAAAATCGCTCATAAGCTTTTAATGTACCGAATAAATCGTTTCCTTTTTGTTGATGTGATTTCGATTTTCTGCCTGTGTCACCTCGCTATTTTGAATTATTAGTATTATTGTGCTGACTTCCCCTCTATATAAAAGTATATAAATGCAGTATGGGGACAGAAGTTCACCTTTTATTATCAATCAGTCAATGTGACAGGGAGGTAACACACTTGGGTAAAACCAGTGCGCCAGTCGCATGGCTCTGACTGGGCTTATTATTTACAAGGTATAACTGATTTACTAGAGTACAATTAACATTCGCCTAGTTATGCAAGTTTACAATAGAAAAGTTATAATAGAAACCGCGCAGGATTTGTCAACAAAATGCCAGTCTCGTGCGCTGTAGTTGATAGCGTTGAAGTTAAAGGGTGCACTCTGACATAGTCTGTGGGTGATACATGTACTACAGACAGAGGTGAGGTTGGACGGGGGGTATAGACAAAGGTAATTTCACCTCTGACATTCCGTAGATTTCGTTTATAATCGAAGGATTTACGGTAAGTTGTGACAGCAATCTGGACTACAATCTGGGACACAATCAGGACTACAATCTGGGACACAATCAGGACTACAATCTGGGACACAATCTGGACTACAATCTGGACTACAATCTGGACCACAATCTGGACTACAATCTGGACTACAATCTGGGACCACAATCTGGACTACAATCTGGACCACAATCTGGACTACAATCTGGACTACAATCTGGACTACAATCTGGACTACAATCTGGACCACAATCTGGACTACAATCTGGACCACAATCTGGACTACAATCTGGACCACAATCTGGACTACAATCTGGACCACAATCTGGACTACAATCTGGACTACAATCTGGGACACAATCTGGACCACAATCTGGACCACAATCTGGACTACAATCTGGACCACAATCTGGACTACAATCTGGACCACAATCTGGACTACAATCTGGACTACAATCTGGACCACAATCTGGACCACAATCTGGACCGTAACCTGGACTACAATTGACCAACCTTGTGTCGTTCGATCGTTGAAGAAAAATTAACGCTCTTGAATATATGACAAATAACCGATGTATTAAAAAAAAAAGTAAAGAGCCCTCGTCACGCCAAGTGGCGTATAGGGAATATGGTGTTAGTGACCATAAATTGTATAGACCTTCAGCACACACTCCCTTCCAGTGTGTGCGTGGTCAGAATGTCGTAACAGTAAAGGTAAAGGTCAAGTACGAGACTTGAACCGGCGTCTTAGCACGCGAGTTTCCACCCATATGTGCTCGGCCTCCTATCCAGAAGTGTTCGGAGATTTCTGGATAGTGTCGCTTCAAGCATCGAAACTCACGATGAGAGGCGACATTCCTCACCTTCACAGGGTAATACCCTGGTACCCATTTCTGCCAGCGGGCAGAACGGACAAAACGGGACATAATGAAGTTCGAACGCTAGTGATTGTAGGTTGATAACACGAGAGTGAATGAAGCGTCCATGTACCGAGACTTGGCGTCATGTTTACGGGCTATCCGCTAAGAAGCTATACTGTAGAAGAGTGCAAGAAATGTGAAAACATTTGAAACAATTCTGGTAATACATCGCAACAAATGTGCTTTCTATCTTTCGTTCTACCCCACAGATCTCTACATCAACGTCGCAATGATCTTAATGAGTGAGAACAGACGTTAGTCCTAAGATAAAGGAAAGTCATGTGATTATGCTATGGCTTCCTTCATTTCCCACGTTTTGCCGGAGAAGATAAATAATGTCGTTTATAAACTTGATGCAATATTAGATCTTCTGTATCAACGGACCTCTACGACAGCAACGACTACAGCGACCCTGGCATTGTCAGCCAATGTTTGTTTTACCTCGAACTGTACAGCGGAGCCCAACTTGGAGGCAACGTCGTGTTTTTATCAGCTGTAGGTCATTGACCGTGCCGCATTAAACATAGGTTACCTCAAATGACGTAAAAGACTTTCAAATATATGCCCTTACACAGACTGTGGGGAAATGGCCAGTTAATGGAAGACTTCGGGTCCAATACAATTATGGATTAATAGCTGGTAAGGAAAATTAGAAAATCGATTTGGAAACATCCAGTTTGGAACGTAATCAGATGCCAGTAAATGAGCAGTTCATGTCAGACTAAAACGCAACTTAGTTTGTGTAATCTGCAAGTTATTGGTAGTTTCGACTTTTCAATCGAGAGCACAACAAACAAATCAATAAATGCCCCAATTAATAATAAATAAATTTCGATGAAGAATCGATAACTCCGCATTCTGAGTAAATCCATAGTTGATTAGTCCCCGTTAGCAGACATTGAAAAGTATACGCAGTGATGATTCCTGCGTGACTGTTCATCCACTCAGTTTTTCCCTTATTTACTTTTTCCTTTACTCTTTCCACATTCATTAACCACCCCCCCCCCCCCCAAAAAAAAAAAATATACACACCCATCGTTTTGAATTTTGCTTCCTCAAATGATCAATCAGCCAATATCTCTAGCATCTCTGCTATCTCCATCGACAGCGTATCTACCACTAATATTTTCAAGCCAGCGCATCCCATTTTCACCTCAATTGCAATAAATCTACACCAGTTCAAGACGTTCCCATGCATCCACGTCACACAACAAAACGCAGCCTTTTATTTGGAACCTTCCTAAGAATCGGCTAATAATTCTGGATTTGTTACATCCCTGGTTATTGGATCGTCGGAAAACAATCCCACATCTGCAAACATCACTGAATTTTGTATTAACTGAGGTAGTAAAAGAAATCTAGGACCTTTGTCTCAGCATTAATTCTGTCTCTCCCGTGAACTCTAAAGCTTTTATATATAATGGATGCTTGCGCAGAATAAAGGGATGCAAATGGCGGGAAAAAACCACTAACACAGAATTATGGAAAAGTACTAGTCTCATACCAGCTGACTTAGAGATATGACAAGGATGATGAAGCTGGTGAGGACACATACTGTCGAAGCGAACTGAAATTATTACACAACAGGACCTCTTTTGGAATTCCCAGGGGAGAAGACAAAGAGGACAGCACACATGTACTTGGAGAAGACAAGTGGAAGCAGGGATGAAGAGGAGGGGGAAGACGTGGAACGATCGTAAAAGCATAGCAAGAAACAAAACGGCCTGGAAAGTGTTTGTTGAAGATCTATGCTCCACAGGGAGTTGAAAAGGAAGATTATACATATATAGTTCTTCTTTTCCGCTTCCTGTTGAGTACAAGTTTTCAACAAAGAAATATATGTATGTGTGTGTGTGTGTGTGCGTGCGTGCCTAACTATGTGTGTGTTTGTATGTATGTATGTATGTATGTATGTATGTATGTATGTATGTATGTATGTATGTATGTATGTATGTATGTATGTATGTATGTATAATGGTGGTGTGTGTGCGTGCGTGCGTGTGTGTGTGCATGTACGTGTGTGTGTGCGCGCGTGCGTGTGTGTGTGCATGTACGTGTGTGTGCGCGTGCGTGTGTGTGTGCATGTACGTGTGTGTGTGCGCGTGTGTGTGTGTGTGCGCGTGTGCGTGTGTGTGTGCATGTACGTGTGTGCGCGCGTGCGTGTGTGTGTGCATGTACGTGTGTGTGTGCATGTACGTGTGTGTGTGCGCGTGTGTGTGTGTGTGCGTGCGTGCGAGTGTGTGTGTGTGTTACTTCGCTACAACCAAGCCGATAATTTTGCACATTTTTCAGGCCATTGATTAATCAATCATTTCTCATCCGGCCCTTTGGCCAAAAAGACCGCCAACAGAAGTCGCTATTGTTGTCTGATATAAAAAAAATTCTAAACCTTTCATATTTTCATCTCCCCCCACCCCCACTCCCCTCCTTTCTTTTCAATATACACCATTTGGAGCCTCCCCATCAAGGCCAGCTCCTTGTCGTGGGGATGGGGCTTAACAGTCACCAGGGACTGAAAACCAAGACTGGCCAGGCCTTCCTACACCCGTGCAAGACCACAGTCTGCTCTAGCAATTTTAAGTGCTGAAGTCGGAGGCAACCAGCCAAAAGGCGCACTACAAAAATCAGGATGCCACGCACTCACGCCAATGGGAAGCATGCCTATAACTGCAAATCGATATGGCACTCGCCCTGTGATGGACACTCAGGCAGGTGCAGCGCCGGGCCCTCAGCCTCGAAAGGGCCCAACCTATATTACTGGATGTCCTTCTCAATCGCTCTGTGGAGTCAGGGGGCGAGAGAATAGAGTTACTGGCCAACCCAAAATAAGACCACTCAAAATAATGCACTGGAATGCTGAAGGCATCAACAGCAAAAGAGATGGGTACAGTAAAAAGATAGAATTAGAAAATATCCTGCATGAAGAACAAGTAGCATATGCTGTTTGCAGGAAACCCATCTAAACAACGACATAGCCTTGAAGATTAGGGGATACCAGTGCTACCGATCTGACAGGAAAAACAGACAAAAGGGCGGAATACTGACTCTTGTAAGGAACAACATTAATGCATGTCAGATTGAAGTGTATATGGATGGGGCGGAATATCAAATACTGCACCTCAGGACAGGAAATACAGACTTCCATCTACTAAACTACTACTGTCCGAGTGACCGCCCACTAGCACTAGACACAATTACATTAAAAGAAAGAATAATTGTATGTGGAGACTTTAACAGCCATTCACAGAGCTGGGGCTATGAAGATATGGACAAGAGAGGTGAAGAACTTGAAAATTGGCAGGATGACAATGGGCTTATACTATTAAACCAGGCAACAGATCCACCAACATTCTATTCCAGATCATGGCATACCACATCTACACCAGACCTTGCTTTCCATTCACCAGACCTGGATTGGAATATCACACGTATTGTTGGGAAACAACTTGGAGGCAGCGACCACCGACCTGTCTTTTTAGTGGTGCAAAATGAGGCCGTCAGGGAGAGCAGCACTCTCTCCAGATGGAATTACAAAAAGGCAGACTGGAAAATGTATCAACATTACACCAGTGTACTGACTAAAGATCTAAATACAGACAGAGACATCAACAAAATAGTTGATGAATTCAGTAGACTAATAATACAAGCTGCCAGTGAAACAATACCCAGAGGGGCACGGAAACACTACAAACCATACTGGAATAGTGAACTAGAGCAACTGCACAATGACATGGAAACATCTCGAAAACAAGCAGAAAATAACCCCTGCCAGGAACACCACAATAACTATCAGCATGCTAAAGCCAAATTTCAATGGGCTAAACTACAAGCCAGACGGAGAAGTTGGAAAGAGAAAACAGAGTACATGAATCTAGAACGAGACACAAGAAAAGTGTGGAAGCTTGTAAAACAGCTGAATGATGAGGGTACAGAAGGGAACACAAAAATTACACTGAAGAAGGATGGAAACATTCTAACAGGTAAACATGCAGCAAATCACTTTGCAGACTCCTTTGCAAATGACAACAATATTGAAATTAGCCTAGAGAAACGTCAAGAGACCCGTCTAAAACAACAAAATGCAAGACAAGAAGAGACTGCACATGAAGTCATGGAAATACCCATTACACAAAGAGAGCTAGAGCTGGCAATATCCAAATTAAAAATGAAAAAGTCACCAGGTAGTGATGGAGTGTCTAATGAAATGATTAAGAACTTGGGAACTGCAGCTAAAGCAAAACTACTGCAGATCTACAACATTTGCTGGATCACAGGTAAAGTGCCACAGGCATGGAGAGAAGCAATTATGATACCATTACTAAAGCCAGGAAAAGATGGTTCAATGACATCCAGCTATAGACCAATCAGCCTTACAAGCTGTTTGTGTAAAACAATGGAACGTATAATCAATCTCAGACTGCAGTGGTACCTGGAAAGTGAAAATCTCCTTGTCCCACAACAAGCAGGCTTTAGACAGTGTTACTCTACCGAAGATCAGGCAACCTATCTTTCCCAGGAAATTGAGGATGCGTTTCAAGAAAAGAAACTGGTACTAGCAGCATGGATAGACCTAAAGAAAGCATTTGATAAGGTATGGAAGGAAGGGCTTTTGAAGAAACTGAGAAATTATGGAGTAAATGGCAGGATGTACAAATGGGTCAAAGCATACCTGCATAACAGGAGAGCCAGAGTGCAACTGGATGGTCTTAAGAGTAAGAAGGTCTTACTGCGCCAGGGCGTTCCACAGGGAGGGGTACTATCTCCAACACTTTTTCTGATCTACATCAATGACCTAGTTACTGAACTACCACATGGTATCAAAGTGGCAATGTATGCAGATGACTTGGTAATGTGGTGCACAGAGGAGTATGCAACAGTGGCCTCCAAATTGTTACAAAGAGCTATGAATGCACTGAATTCATGGACAAATAGATGGTGTATCAGCATCAATACAGACAAATGCAGTACTACACTTTTCACTCTTTCCCCAAAACAAAAAGCAGGAGCCATCTATATAAACAATGAGCCTGTGAAAGAAGACATACAGGCTACGTATCTCGGAGTTACATTTGATAACAAACTATCTTGGAAACAGCAGATAAATAAGGCAACCCAAAAAGCAAGGAGAAAATTGGCTATTCTAAGAAAGCTGTGTGGAACTACGTGGGGTGCGAGTGGGAAAATACTCAGTAAAGTTTACCAACAGAGTATACGCCCACATTTAGAATATGGATCATCTGCATGGTGTTCAGCATCAAACACCACACTTCAAGAACTGGATAAAGTACAAAACCAGGCACTTAGGGTCATCACAGGAGCAATGAAATCAACACCAATATTAGAGATGGAGAAATTGTGGAGGATACCAGCACTGAGAGAACGGAGGGACACAAAGGTGCTGATACAGGCAGAAAAATTTGCTTGCATGCCGAGACATCCAATGAAGGACCGATTCCAAAATCTTGCATTGGGACGACTTAAGAGAAGCAGTTTTATCCACCAAGCCAAGCGTATTAGTAGACAAACACCAGACATGCCAAGAGCTGTTAACCCCCTACTGCCCATACCAGAACAGACTCCCTGGACAGAGGAATCTGGATTATCAGTTCAAATACGGACAGAAGTGAAAGGAATAGTTGATAAAGAGGAACAGAATAGTCTACAGCGAAAAACAATAACTCTCAGTTTCCTGGATGAAGAATACCCACAAGACCTATGGATTCGTGTGTATACAGATGGATCAGCACAGAATGCAGTAAAAAATGGGGGAGCAGGTGCATATATAGAATACCCAAATAACACTAGGGATATGAATAAAATAGCAACAGGGAAATATTGTCACAATTATGATGCAGAAATACAAGCAATAAAGTTAGCAATAGAAAAACTGCTGAACATTAATCTTAGCCCGCAGCCTGTAGTGTTTTTGACAGATGCAAGATCAGTACTCCAGGCACTACAATCCAGAAAATTACCACATCTGCAGACCTTATTGACTGAACTCTGCAAGCACCACAGGGTTGCCCTGCAGTGGATCCCATCTCACTGTGGAATACCAGGAAATGAGAAAGCAGATCAGTTGGCAAAGGAAGGTTCAACAGGCACACAACTAGATACACCTGTTACATACCATCATAAGAAACAGATAATCAAATCAATCAGAGGACCACAAGCCCCAAATCAGGATGCCTTTTATAATATGAATAGATATGAACAAGTTATCATTATACGTCTCAGAACAGGACACAATCGACTCCATAGTCACATGTATACAAAATTCAAGATCGGCACCTCAACTACTTGTACATGTGGACAGGCGCCCCAGACTGCTGAACACATACTTCAAGACTGCACTGAATATAGTAGACTGAGGAAAATCCATTGGCCCATAGATACAACACTACAGACAAAACTATATGGGCCACTGCAAGAATTACAAAAGACAGTAACATTTATACAGGAAACGACATTGCAGATATAGACAATGCTTCAGGCGAACGAAAGATAGATAGATAGATTTGGAGCCTCTCGCTTTAATTTTTTTTTTCTTTTTAGAACCATTCATTGCCAAATCTATCTTTTGTGGTTTTAGTTTTTTTTTTTAAACTATGACCATATACAAAACTAATATTTAAAACCTACAAGTGGATATCAAAGTTGAAGGAATAGACCTGGAGACAGTTAAGAGCTACAACTACCTTGGACATACTATAACCAGTGATGGAAAATGTACAACTGATGTAAACAAAAGAATAGGAATGGCAAAAAGTTATTTTAATGTCATGAAAAATATACTAACAACAAAACAAATAACACCAGGGCTAAAACTAATAATAGCAAAATGTAACATTTTTTCCATTTTCCGGTATGGTGCAGAGACATGGATATTAGACAAGAAAATAGAACAGAGAATTGAAACCTTTGAAATTAGGATATATAGAAAAAATTGGTAGAATTGGGTGGAAAGAAAGAAAACAAACGATGGAGTCTTAAAACAAATAAAAATGAAAAGAGAACTACTAAGCACAATCCAACAAGACAAATGAGATTTTTTTTTGCCCATGTTAAAAGACACAACAGCCTACTAAAAGTAATCTTTGATGGGAAAATACAAGGTAAAATAGATATAGGCAGACCAAGACTAACATGGACGAGTAACATCAGAAGATGGACAAGTCAACCTATAACAACCTGCACCATTAAAGCAAGAGACAGAGTGGAATGACACTCCACGGTCGCAAACCTTGGATGTGGAGACGGCATTCAATGATGATGATTTTGAAATCTTTGATCTTCGGAGGTACATTAAAGTCCCAGTTGAAACATTCTAGTGTATCCAGTGTCGTGTCGCCTGTGGGTTTTTTAAAAATATTATAATTAAATGCTGCCACGACTACGAGTCGTGTACTGAACCACTTCTGCTCTGTCATAAAATTTAGGTATATTTTATTTTGTTGATTTATGTAGCGGTAATTTATGTACTTCCCGTGTGTTACTGGGGCCTCATTATGAGGGAGGTAAAGAATAGTGACACTGTGACCTTCCAGGCATGTCGTAAGAGGCGACTAAGGAGGTTGATCGATGGCTTGACAAGCTGTCATTGTAAAAAGCATTGTTATGGAAACAGAGCCATATATTTTAGAGCAGTGATCTCTGCAATATGTGCCACTTTCGCATGCAAGGTTTCTGTTTTTTATATTGTGGTTCTGCCCTTTGGACCGTCTTCGGCTCGAAAGGACAATAGATAGATAAAATTTATGTAGCAATGATTTATGTCGCAGTAATTTATGTAGCAGTGATTATTTTAATTATTAAGCGATAGACAGAATTGGCCTAAAGCATGACTCGTCTTATACAAAATAGTTACAGGTAGCTTCACATCATCATCAGGTCGCATGTCCTTTGCAGGACGTTGCATTCACCACAGCCCGTCTGAAAGAATATCTGTCTTTATTCTGATCTCCCACAGAACATTGCATTCATCATAGTCTGTCTGAAAGAATATCTGTCTTTATTCTGATCTCCCACAGAACATTGCATTCATCATAGTCTGTCTGAAAGAATATCTGTCTTTATTCTGATCTCCCACAGAACATTGCATTCATCATAGTCTGTCTGAAAGAATATCTGTCTTTATTCTGATCTCTCACATAACATTGCATTCATCATAGTCTGTCTGAAAGAACCTCGGTCTCTAGCCAGATCTCCCATTTCTGTTGTCATAGTCAAGGTCTCCTTGATGTCTTGAAACCACCATCTTCTTGGTCTACCCCGCGTCGTCCCGGTATCTCACCTGCCATTACTGTTCTTTCCAGCCCTGTCTTTTGGCGCGACCATAATATTTTAATTCTCTCCATAGAACGGTATTTATAAGCCAGTTATTTTTAAAATTAAAGTCTTTTAATATGTCTTCATTGCAGCTTCACATTGACAATAAAAAATAATAAAAGAACTATGTAAACACCAAGCACTGCATTTGTTAAAAGTCTCCAACTGTGCTGAGCTTATTCACTCAGTTATCAAAAGAATTGTGTAAAATGTGTGGTGTCTGCTTGAAATCTCGGAGCAGCTAGTCTAATGTTTATGTCAAGGTCATAGAATTATATCGCAGTGGTTTATTCAACTCTTGAAAATTTGTGTTAGCAGCTGGCTCCATCACCCCCCCCCCCCCCCGCCCCGTTTTTTTCCCCTATGATGCGAGATTGAGACACGGAGTAGTTGAGAATAATATGTGTGTGTTTACTACCACGAGGGCAAGCTGGTCTGCTTGCAGCAGTCGGGTTGGTGGTGGTTGTAGTGTTGGTGGTGGATGTGGTGGTGGTTATGGTTGTAGTGGTAGTTGTGGTGGTGGTTGTGGCTGTGGTGGTGGTGTTTGTGGTGGTGGTGGATGTGGTTGTGATGGTGGTGGTTGTGGTTGTGGTGGTGGTGGATGTGGTTGTGGTGGTGGTAGTGGTTGTGGTGGTGGTGTTTGTGGTGGTGGTGGTGGTGGATGTGGTTGTGATGGTGGTGGTTGTGGTTGTGGTGGTGGTGGTGTTTGTGGTGGTGGTGGATGTGGTTGTGGTGGTGGATGTGGTTGTGGTGGTGGTGTTTGTGGTGGTGGTGGATGTGGTTGTGATGGTGGTGGTTGTGGTTGTGGTGGTGGTGGATGTGGTTGTGATGGTGGTGGTTGTGGTTGTGGTGGTGGTGGCAGTGGTGGTGGTGGTAGTGATGGATGTGGTTGTGGTGGTGGTGTTTGTGGTGGTGGTGGATGTGGTTGTGATGGTGGTGGTTGTGGTTGTGGTGGTGGTGGATGTGGTTGTGGTGGTGGTAGTGGTTGTGGTGGTGGTGTTTGTGGTGGTGGTGGTGGTTGTGGTTGTGGTGGTGGTGGTGTTTGTGGTGGTGGTGGATGTGGTTGTGATGGTGGTGGTTGTGGTTGTGGTGGTGGATGTGGTTGTGGTGGTGGTGTTTGTGGTGGTGGTGGATGTGGTTGTGATGGTGGTGGTTGTGGTTGTGGTGGTGGTGGATGTGGTTGTGGTGGTGGTAGTGGTTGTGGTGGTGGTGATGGTTGTAGTGGTAGTTGTGTGGTGGTGGTAGTGGTAGTTGTGGTGTGTTTTGTGTGGTGGTGGTGGTGTTTGTGGTGGTGGTGGATGTGGTTGTGATGGTGGTGGTTGTGGTTGTGGTTGTGGTGGTGGTGGATGTGGTTGTGGTGGTGGTAGTGGTTGTGGTGGTGGTGATGGTTGTAGTGGTAGTTGTGGTGGTGGTAGTGGTAGTTGTGGTGGTGTTTGTGGTGGTGGTGGATGTGGTTGTGATGGTGGTGGTTGTGGTGATGGTGATGGTTGTGATGCTGGTGGTTGTTGTGGTGGTTATGTGATGCTGGTGGTAGTGGCGGTGGTGACTGTGGTGGTGGTAGTGGTGGCGGTTGTGGTGGTGGTGATTGTGGTGGTGGTGGATGTGGTGGGGTGGTGATGTTGGTGGTGGTGGTGATGGTGGTTGGGGTGGTGGTAGGGATGGTGATGATGGTAGTGGTGAAGGTGGTAGTGGTGGTGATGGTGGTAGTGGTGATGGTTATGGTGGTGGTGGTGGTAGTGATGGTGATGATGGTAGTGGTTACATTGCAGATATAGACAATACTTCAGGCGAACGAAAGATAGATAGATGGTAGTGGTGATGGTGGTAGTGGTGGTGATGGTGGTAGTGGTGATGATGGTGGTGGTTATGGTGGTGGTGGTAGTGGTGGTGGTAGTGGTGGTGGTTGTGGTTGTGGTGGTAGTGGTGGTGTAGTGGTGGTGGTAGTGGTGGTGGTTGTGGTGGTGGTTGTGGTGGTGGTGGTTGTAGGGGCTGTGGTGATGATGGTGGTGGTTGTGTGGTGGTGGTTGCGGTGATGGTTGTAGTGGTGGTTGTGGTGATGGTTGTGATGGTGGTGATGGTTGTTGTGGTGGTGGTAGTGATAGTGGTTATTATGGTGGTGGTGGTGGTTGTTGTTGTGGTTGTTGTTGTGGTGGTTATGGTGGTGGTGGTGGTGGTAGTGGTGGTGGTAGTGGTGGTGGTTGTGGTTGTGGTGGTAGTGGTGGTGGTTGTGGTGGTGATGGTTGTGGTGATTGTGGTGGTGATGGTGGTTTTGGTTGTGGTGGTGGTTAGTCGAATACAAATTACAAGACTTTTTTTTTTTAGCTGGAAAGTAAACATCGCAAAAGACTAAAGTTGATCACAAATAATTAAAATCTGGCAGAAGAATCAAAGATACCAGACATGGACTTCCTTAATCACACAGAAAAGATCTTACAGAATAGTGACATCTGGCGATGTGCACTGCGAGTCATCTGTGGTGTCTGACAGCGCTGGGTGAATGTAAGAAGATGTATTACAGCAAACAAAATGTACTCATATATATATATATATATATATATATATATATATATATATATATATATATATACACACACATATATGAATATATCTTTACGGCATTTCCCATTGCTCTGGTCAGCTGGGAGGTTGGACCTCGATAAGATATCGATTCGGTCACCCGCTCTCTATGTACTCTACCGGACGTGTATAACCAGCGATATACAGGAACTCTCGGAACAAAGCGACCATCTACGACTATAATTGCAGAAATGAGTCCTGGGAAAACCGTAAGGTACTCAAACCAGCTGTCGTCTCTAGTCGGGAGATCTCACAAACAACACGATGACTCACACAAACATATGGTGTGTGCCCTCAGGTAACAGGCTTTGATTCTTCTCTCATTTATTTTATCGTTCTCTCCTATTGTGGTTTCAGATATCGATGTTGACTTCACTGTAGTCCTCTGCTTCATCCCCTGTACCTCAGTCCATCTCAGAAACTGATCGACAACATTTACACCGTTAGTGGTAAAGAATTACATTTAACTTCCTTTTTTATCGTCACTTCTTGCATGATCGCTACTTCTTTTATTGACGTCACTCGATTAGTCAGACCAGCTGTAAAAAAACAGGTACTCTCCCCTCAAAGTTATGAACGGTAATAACAGTAAGGAAGAACGTTGTGACATAACTCCTGCTTCCAAATACTTTGGTCTATTAGCGAGAAGCTCCAGCAAATTATATAACTAGAGCATGAAATATTTCTTGGTGTTTGTTATATGAAAAGTAAACAAAACAGTTTAGAGGAAAGTAGGGTGGGAGTGAATTGAATATTAAATGTTGCAGCGATTCATGTTACACATCACGAGGCCGGTAGACACAGACTCAGATGGTTGTTATTTACGACCGGCGTGTTAAGAGGATGAAGCTTTTTACATTGATTATAGCACGCCAAACGGGCTGCCATAGTTGATATTGAATAAACACTGCTTCTGTTTCTTTCTGCGCATGTCTGTCAGTTATGTTCTTGACTTCTTTTTTCCTTGCGATGATGTTCGATTATAAAGGTTTGAGATGTTACTAAAATGTTGTGGTTAGCGCGCTGGCCTAGACGGCAAACGAAAGTGGGTTCAATCCCAACAGAACGCTTTCGAAACGAATCAGCTAACAAAGGAATGAATGAGTATCTGAATTGGGTGAGGTAATAACGACGAGGAAGAGTGTTGGACCCCCTACCTGCTAATTATATAGGGAATTGATAAAGTGGGTAGGGGTGGACTGGATGGCTTAGAGATACGACGACTGCCTCAGCATAACAGGAAGGGCTTGGGTTCAAAGCCCACCAAAGCGGTAGTATTTTTGTTCGAGATGGAATGAGGTTGACCTGTCTACAAAACTAAACTAAACTAAACTAAACTAAACTAAACTAAACTAAACTAAACTAAACTAAACCAAATTAAACTAAACTAAAGTAAAGTAAACTAAACTAAACTAAAAATTAACTAAACTAAACTAAAACTAGACTAGCCTAAACTAAACTAAACAAAACTAAACTAAAACCAGGACTTTGATAAAGTTGGTATCAAGTAAGGGAACAATTACACGTACGAGGGAATGTCGGAAAGTTTCAGACCTGTAACGATTGTGACGTAACCACTTGAATGAGCTACAGTAAATGTTAGACATTATAGTGAAGGAAAGAAACAAATAAAGGACTCCACATTAATAGACAGAAGTAGAGGCAGAAGCAAAGAAAAGATATGACCGCAATGCACAATAAAGTTGTGGAGAGACATGATCAGCTACGCCAGCAGGCATGGTACTTGATGATGATGATGAACCAGTTGACCTATTTGAAGAATGCTCCATAGTGTGTTGAGCTTGTGTGTACCGTGACTCATGCCGTATACGCGTGATCAGCTTATATGCACTATTTTCTTTTTAGTAAAAAAAAAAGTAAATACCCCCGTCACGCCAAGTGGCGTTTAGGGAAATATGGTGTTAGTGACCATATATTTTCCAGACCTTCAGCACATGATTTTTAGGGTAATGTGGTCGACATTACGCCACTGCTGCTTTACTTTCCCAGAAAAAAATCCGGTGCCCATTTAAGGCTGGATGAACCCGGAAGCCGTCGGTTGGGATCGAATCCTACCCCTTGTCCTTTGTAGTCCAGTTCACTAACCACTGAGCTATCGCGGCTCCATATTTTCTTTTTACCTTAGTTTATTTATGTCCCACTCTGCGATTAGAACGATGGTTGAAAATTTCGAACAACATGTTTGCATCAAATTTTGCGTGTAGCTGTTACCGAGAGCCTTAAAAATGCTTCTTCCGATTTTTAGGGAACATTATTTAGGTCAAACACAGGTCCTTAACGCGTGCTTCAAGGCCTGTCTAATGTCCGTTCAAGAGCTATTAGGACGTCCTGGTCCATGAAAACGCAAAAAAAAATTGGGAAAATATTTCTTTAACTGATCCACGCCGTCTTTAAGCATTCCATTAGCTCTGTCACATGGTTGGAATCAGTTATGCGATCTGTCAGAACTAACTCTGTAAGTCTGAATATGCATCGTGTTGCTGAGAAGCCCCTTCCCAGGCTACTGACACTCAAATTAATTAAAATGAGAAGTCTGGGTCGTTGAACACTTATTTAAAAACAAAACCTTGAAAACAATAGCAACAATAAAGAAACGAAACTATGAACAGGAGAAACTAAAGGTATATATATATATATATGTGGGTAAGGTTCGGTACCTTCTTTTTCTTCTTTCCTTCCTCATTTGCCTTCCAGCGTCGAGGGGAGATATAATTTGCTGTCTTTTGCTCTTCTGTTCGCCTCTGCTGCTGTTATGTTTCCAAGTGCTTCTAGTATTCCGTCGATCCATCTTTTTCGTTTTCGACCCTTGGGTCTGGTATTCTCGCAACATTTGTTGAGGGCTCGTTGTGTTGTGCTTTGATCTTTCTGCCGTGTCACGTGGCCAAACCATTTTATCTGTTGTTTCTTTATATATTCTATGGCGGGGGCTATTCCTAGCTTTTTTTCTCAGTTCTTCACTTCTTATCTTATCTCTCAGACTGTTTCCTGTCATTCGTCTGACACATTTCATCTCAGTAGAGGGTATTTTCTTATTGTTCTTGCATCTAGGGTCCAGGACTGGCATTGGTAGTACAACGTTGGGATGAAGATTGTATTGTATAGTGCCTGTTTGCCTCTAGAGTTATTTCCTTGCTGGACAATAAAGGTTTGGAATAGAAAGATAAAATATTTTTTTTTTAAATAGTGTCCGGACAGGGTGGACCCAACATTCATGGATGGCATCCAACCTACGAGAAGGAAAATTCTTACGTCTAACCAAGATCCAGCCTGTCCAAGATGGAGTGTGTCAGCCACTGTGCAGGTTTAGAGGGAAAATCAGCAGTCATACTAATTTACAAGTACCGACCATGCGACCAACACATCGTGTATCATGATGCTGATCTTACTCCCCCATCATGGTACAGGACAAATAGTCAAGTTCGCATGATCACAACACTTGATCGTTCTTCTGGTCAATAGGGTGGATAGGCGGCAGGAACCATTGAAGGCTATGTATGAATGTGTTCCTTGTTGCAGTTTCCTCATATTCCAAGTCCGGCTTGTTGCAGGAGCTACTGAGTTAGGTGCTCTGTGCACACCGTGAGCTGTGTGTTTCATCCGTTTTGATATTCCAATTTTACGATGAATGATGATATCGTATGACAGGGAACAGTCGGCTGTGTTCACTTTCTCTGCGGTTTCGCCTTATGTCTTTTGGCGTGTGCTGAGACTGCTATGATGGGGACTACAGCTACCTTTCTTTGTCTGGGAGATGAGATAGTAATTCGGATGATTCCACAGGCACGGGCGGTTGAGCAATTATGGATATTAATTCGTTTGCAGTGATACTGGGGCCTTCCATAACCAAAGAACTAACCAAAGAACGTGACCGTTGATGAAGAAGAAGAAGGAGACAAAGAAGAACCACGGGAAAAGTCAAAGAATTTTAAAGGAACAGATGATTGTAGAATGTACCAGCGTCAACGCTGCAATGTATAGCACTTGATAATTATTATATAATTACTTTTAAGAGGACAAAGTTAGTACTTTTATCTCGGAAAAGAAGAAAGACATTGTAGTGTAGTGGACTTCCACATTTTAACAACATTCTTTTCAAGTACAAAAGCAAATTCACTCATCTGAATTCACGAGCCTGCTGGCAATTAACAAAGCGTGAATAATTCAATTTTACAAGTGAGAATGTTCGACAATGTATTATGCCAATGGTGGCCACACGAGCTGGGAACAAAAGATGTCTTCAGGCACGTTATTCGAAATGAAAACCTAGGCTTTGTATTTGACTCAGTTCTGCTCACAGGATCGCTGGTTGGATGAAACCAGAGCAGGTATGTGTGTGTACAGCAGCAGTAACATCAGTAAAAAACAATATAATAATATAGACCAATGGTACGACTGTCGGAGACAACGGGAAACAACAAAATATGTTGGTCATAAAAACGACATAATGGCGTAGAGAAAATAACGGCAATAGTTCCAGGTAAACGTGAGAGGGGAAATTACAGATGAGCTTGGATTGACTACTGCTGATGCTGGACATCTCCCATGGGACAGAGAAAACTTCAGAACAGCTGTCTTGGGTGCCAAGTTCCAACAGGACATAGATGATGGTGATCATGGTGATGATGATGATGGTGATGGCGATGGTAATGGATTGTTGAAGACCTATACTGCACGGGCAGATGAAAGGAAGATGTGTGGATTGGAGTCGTCAGGCTGTATTTAAACCCACTGTATTTGCTTTATCATCAATCCTGTGAGCCGTTGCTAACGACGCTCTGTATGATTTCATTCGGCAGAACTGAATACTTTTCTCTACGACTCTGTATCCTAACACGTGATTTCAGTGAAGCAAGGCACCAGTTTTATGTTCTTCTCATGAAATTAATGTTAAGAAATCAGTGTGGCATAGGAGTAGCTCTTTGACCCCTTCCTCATAAAAATACCGACATCTGTGCTCATTTCGGCGGTATTTATTTCCAGTATGTCCTTATCACAATACAGGTAATATTGAGCCTAGTCTTTCCGTACATTGAAGAAAAACACACAATTCATAATTTCATGTTCAAGTTAAGAATGCAAACCAGTATTCCATTTTTTTTCTTCCTCATTTGCTTTTCTTCGTTGATGAGTAATATAATTTGCATTATTTTGCTCTTCTATTGGTCTCCCCTGTTATGCTGTTTCCTAGTGTTGCTAAAGTTTCACCAATCCATTTTTTGTGTGTGGTCGTCGCTGAATCTGATGTTCTCATAGCGTTTGTCGCAGGCTTGTTGTTTATGTTGATGATTGCGACATTGTACTTTTTATTTCTGGACTATTTATTGTCTATCGTCATGGTTTTGTAGTTTATTTGAGCAATACTCATCCCCTACCTAACTGCTAAGTCCACCGTAGATTAAATACTTAGTTCAGATCGATGGCAACCCCGATTAACTTTCCTAGCTTTGGTTGCTGGGTAAAAGCGACTATTGGCGATAGAAGTCAACATCCTAGGAATGTAAAATTTTTATTAACTATCTGATCTTGCCATCTTTTTGACACACTTTTGGTTAATTATCTGATGCTACCATCTTATCGACACACTTTTGGTTTATTGTCTTATCTTATCATCTTCTTGACACACTTTTGGTTAAAATATCTTATCTTGCCATCTTTTTGAAACACTTTATGCTTAAAATATCTTATCTTGTCATCTTCTTAACACACTTTTGGTTAAAATATCTTATCTTGCCATCTTTTTGAAACACTTTTGCTTAATTTTCTTATCTTGCCATCTTCTTTAAACACTTTTGGTTAAAATATCTTATCTTGCCATCTTTTTGAAACACTTTTGCTTAAAATATCTTATCTTGCCATCTTTTTGAAACATTTTTGCTTAAAATATCTTATCTTGCCATTTTCTTGACACACTTTTGTTTAATTTTCTTATCTTGCCATCTTCTTTAAACACTTTTGGTTAAAATATCTTATCTTGCCATCTTTTTGAAACACTTTTGCTTAAAATATCTTATCTTGCCATCTTTTGAAACACTTTTGCTTAAAATATCTTATCTTGCCATTTTCTTGACACACTTTTGTTTAATTTTCTTATCTTGCCATCTTCTTGACACACTTTTGGTTAAAATATCTTATCTTGCCATCTTTTTGAAACACTTTATGCTTAAAATATCTTATCTTGCCATCTTTTTGAAACACTTTTGCTTAAAATATCTAATCTTGTCATCTTCTTGACACACTTTTGGTTAAAATATCTAATCTTGTCATCTTCTTGACACACTTTTGGTTAAAATATCTTATCTTGCCATCTTCTTGACACACTTATTGTTAAAATATCTTATCTTGCCATCTTCTTGACACACTTTTGGTTAAAATATCTTATCTTGCCATCTTCTAGACACAATTTGGTCAAAATATATTATCTTCTCATCTTCTTAACACACTTTTGGTTAAAATATCTTATCTTGTCATCTTCTTGACACACTTTTGGTTAAAATATCTTATCTTGTCATCTTCTTGACACACTTTTGGTTAAAATATATTATCTTCTCATCTTCTTAAAACACTTTTAATTCAAATATCTTATCTTGCCATCTTTTTGACACACTTCTGGTCAAAATATCTTATCTTGTCATCTTCTTGACACACTTTTGGTTAAAATATCTTATCTTGCCATCTTTTTGAAACACTTTTGGTTAAAATATCTTATCTTGCCATCTTTTTGACATACTTTTGGTTAAAATATCTTATTTTGCCATCTTTTTGACACACTTTTGGTTAAAATATCTTATCTTGCCATCTTTTTGACACACTTTTGGTTAAAATATCTTATCTTGCCATCTTCTTTAAACACTTTTGGTTAAAATATCTTATCTTGCCATCTTTTTGACATCTTTTGGTTAAAATATCTTATCTTGCCATCTTTTTGACACACTTTTGGTTAAAATATCTTATCTTACCATCTTTTTTGCACATTTTGGTTAAAATATCTTATCATGCCATCTTTTTGCCACACTTTTGGTTAAAATATCTTATCTTGCCATCTTCTAGGCACAGTTTTCACGATTTATTATCATGATTTCCTACGTTAGCACTTTAATATAATAAAAACCAGCATTGGCAGCTGTAAATCTTAAATAGTAGGCAGTATGCCATTATTTGGGAAAAATTGTAACAGATGTACATTCACTGCAAACTAAAATGTTTATGATGTGTACCCATCCTAGTAAAGATGAAATGACAAACGTAAACATTTAAGTGCCATGGACCGCAATAAATTATTCTTCCTCTTCTACCTTTCAGCACCCTGTGGAGCATAGGTCTTCAACAAACACTTTCCAAGTCGTTCTGTTTCTTGCCATTCTTTTAAGATCATTCCATGTCTTCCCCATCATCTTCATCTCTGCTTCTATCTGTCTTCTCCAAGAATTTCTTCATCTTCCTCTTTGTCTTTTCCCCTGGGGATTCCAAAAAAGGGCCAGTTGTGTAATACTCTCAGTTGGCTTCAGCAGTGTGTGTGTACAGCGCCATCGTCATCGCTGTATCTTTTTATCCACTGGTATTTGACTGGTTACAAGGAAACTTTTTATGGCCGCTGTTTGTTGCCATTACATGTTCTTTATTAGTTAATTCTTAATTCCTTATTGATGATGATGATGTTTTGACTGGTACATTTCCATAATTCTATGTTAGTGAATTTATCCTGCCATTTCCATTCTTTTATTCATTAATGAAAGTCTGTATCTTCATGATTGTCAGTTTTGTTCTTCTCCATGTTTCACAGCCATATAATAGAACTGATTCAACATTGGAGTTGAACATTTTTATTTTTGTATTTAGCCTAATTTCTTTGGACTTCCATATGTTTCCCAGTGCAACAAAAGCTCCTCTTGCTTATCCTATCTTTATTTTGGTATCAGTTTCTGTTCCTCCCTCTTTATCTATATTACTACCCAGATATATATAAGATTGTACGTCTAGTAGAGGTATTTCTTCTAATTTTATTTGGTTATTGCCAACTGCATTAATTTTCATAATGTTGGTCTTATCTCTACTAATTTTCAGTCCTAGCTGTTATGATTATATTATTATTTGTTAGCTACAACAAATTATAAAGAACAAAAAGATTAAATAAAAACATCATGTATCATTAAGTTTCCTTAGGGCGCGATATATAGGACCTTCCCTTCTCTTTTAGACAGCCTTTATTGGAGGGGAGGGGAAGGCTCTGCGCTTTTCCCGGGTACCTTTCCTACCCATATTGAAGGCCTAGTTGATACATTACTTAGGATTATTAAGGCAATATGATTTACAACTCGAGGTCTGTTTATGTCAGATTTATTTATTTGAAACAGTTTATCACATCGGATTCATAAATATGTGGTTTCATGAACTGAACTTTGCTAATCCGCGACAGAAAATTCTCATTAAATAAAATCTCTGCAGTAGAAGCACGATTACCCGAAGTCCCGGTCCCGTTTTACCATGAACCAATAATTTATTATGATTATCATTTGGTATTGACGCTAAATTTGTCATTAAAATTTCCATCAAAACTAAGTCCTTATGTCTACATGCAAATTCTTAATCATTGTTATCTACTATTTTGATATTCCGATTGCTTATGATGAATGATAATATCGTATGACGAAGGACAGTTCAGCTGCATTCACTTTCGATGCCGCATGGCCTTGTGCCTTTTGGCGTGTGCTGTAGCTGCTATGTTGGGGAGTGAAGCTGCCTTTCTTTGTTTGAATCCTTCAATGAGATGAGATATTAATTCGGATGATTCCACTGGCACGGGCTTTTGGGCAATCATGGATTTTAATTCGTTTGTAGTGATACCGGAGCCTTCGACTAACCATAACTAATCTGCTATTTTTAATAATCATATTCTAAGAGCAAGTTGTTCTGTGTGACACTTTATGTTATCAAAGATGTTTTCTCTTGTCGTGTAAAATAAAAAGTGGACATCAATATTTTTTTAATACAGATTCCTCAGTGTCACAATTAGTCTGGATAATCGAGTTTATAATGCGCTTAAACATTGACAGTCTTTGGCGTTGCTAATTTTTAACTGGATAAATATTTGTGTTCTCTACCTAAACTTCCAGTAGCACAGGGCACTTACTCTTCGTACTTATTACTAAACTTATTCTGTTAAAATGTGTGTCCTTAAAATGACTCAGCTTGACAGTACAATTACGTTAATCAGCTTCAAAGTTGTGCCATCGAGTACTTCATTCAGATAGCTTCTAGCCACAGCCGTCAATATTGATACTATTGATGGTTGTAGGTCCTACCACATGCAACTATAGAGATACTAAGGCCTGCAGGCTGAGAGGAAATTTCAGAAAAACAACCAACAAGGGAGACGTTCTCAGCTTTGCGAGCAAGGGTGGTTGTGGGTACAGTGAAGTCTCTCTCTCTCTCTCTTTCTCTCTCTCTCTCTCTCTCTCTCTGCGATCAAGACTCAATCAGAGTAGGATTCCAGACTCTCTCATGAAGTCAGCTGTCTGTTTAAGCGAATCAATTGCCCCATATAGTTTTTCTGCCAGGGAGGTGGGCATGGACCACATTGCTCTTCTCAGGTCTGTGTACTGGGGGCAATCCTGAAGAACATGTTTTGTAGTCATATTGTCCTGTGTACAGTGGCATAGGCTGGTTGTACCTATTTTGAATTTGGTGAACATGTGATTTCTCATTCTATTGTGGTCAGTGCGTAGGCGAAGTATGATGACTTGATTCCTCCTTGAGAGTTGGTGGTATCCGTCACTCTCGTTATGCTTTGTATTTTTCGTTTCTATTTTTCATGGAACTGACCCTTGAGGATGGATTTGGCTTCATCATAACTAAGCGGATGGTTCTCTTGTGGTAATCTCCCTCCCTCTTTAGCTAATTTGTCTGCGAGTCCGTTCCCGTGTATATTACAGTGTGATGGTATCCACTGAATGACTACTCTCTGGAAGTTATTGCATAGTTGGTCCAGAGTTGTTCTCAAGTCATCTGGTTCATTGTTCTTGGGGCTTTTTTAGAGCTGATAATACTGACAGTGCATCAGTCAGAATCACCAATATTATTGTGCATGTTATTTTTGTGTTGAGTAGCCAGTGTTGCAGCATCTCTGACGGCCTCAGTTTCTGCTTTAAAGTTGTTTGAGAATTTTCCAGTAGCTATAGACTTGGTCATCTCGTCCTGATTATTCAGCGTCAAGAACACACCTCCCCCTCCATTTCTGGTGGCATTTGTAGCAGAGCCATCTGTGTATATGTGGGACCAAGAGTCCTGTAGGTAGGTATCGTGTATGTGTTTTTCTACTACGTGTTTTCTTCTGCAAACTTGAAGATAAAAGACCATACACTCCCTATTGACCAAAACCTGACATATCTTGGCGTCACCATGAATCACGTCCCACAAGGCGGAGTCTTGTCCCCAACTCCTCTTTTTAATTTTCATAAATGACATCGTAATGGACATTCCACCCAGAATACACTCAGCAATATAAGCAGATGATATGGCGTTATGGGCTCACGAGGAAAGTATGTCGGTGGCTGGACCCAGGATGCAAGATGCCCAAGGTGAACTTGAAAAATGGACGAACAATTCCGGAACCAGTTATTCTTTGGTGCATGGGGTGTTTAAGGAGCCTTCTATATTTCTCCGCTTGTTGCCATACTTTAGTGACCCGTCTGTCATCTAAGGGTTGTAAACCTGTTACTGTTTCTAGAGTCTTGACAGGTGTAGATTTCATAGCACCAGTGATGATACGGGCAGCTTGTACGTTCAGTGGAAGATCTGGCTAGAGACAGAGGTAAACCGTACAGTGAAGTCAGTCATCTCTATCTACTATAGTTGAACTCATCACGCTAGTTCGTGTTTTTCGGTTTTATTTTCTGCCTGGCGGGTCTTAGCAAATCTGTAGTATGATGTGATTCGACCAAGCTGAAAAGATTTGTGCACAATGAGACGGTCAAATGAAAGGGGTCCTACTGGAAAGGGCGGGGACGGGGGGGGGAGGGGATCATGTGTTATTGCATGGAAGGGTAAACCTTTCGCTGAGTGTCAGAAAAATATTCCCACATTTTAAACTCTTGTTTATAAAAAAAACAACTATTTATTTTTCATCGTTACTGTTTTCCCCCACTTCCGGGCTGTGCCTGTGGTCTTTTGTGTGGAACTGGAGAACAGAGGCCTCATATCCAGTGCACTTTAAAAGAAGGTGTTCTGGGTACAGCTTTTATTGCTATCCGGATCATCATGTTAATATCGTTTGCAGAACGTTGCATTCATCACCGCCCGTTTAAAAGAATCTCTGTCTCTAGGCAGATCTTCCAAAGAACGTTGCATTCATCACCGCCTGTCTAAAAGAATCTCTATCTCTAGCCAGATCTTCCACAGAACGTTGCATTCATCACCGCCTGTCTAAAAGAATCTCTATCTCTAGCCAGATCTTCCATAAAACGTTGCATTCATCACCGCCCATCTAAAAGAATCTCTCTCTCTAGCCAGATCTTTCACAGATCGTTGCATTCATCACCGCTCGTCCAACAGAATCTTTGTCTCTAGCCAGATCTTCCACAGAACGTTGCATTCATCACCGCCCGTCCAACAGAATATTTGTCTCTAGCCAGATCTTCCACAGAACGTTGCATTCATCACCGCTCGTCCAACAGAATCTTTGTCTCTAGCCAGATCTTCCACAGAACGTTGCATTCATCATCGCTCGTCCAACAGAATCTCTCTCTCTAGCCAGATCTTTCACAGATCGTTGCATTCATCACCGCTCGTCCAACAGAATCTTTGTCTCTAGCCAGATCTTCCAACAGAACGTTGCATTCATCACCGCCCGTTTAAAAGAATCTCTGTCTCTAGCAGATCTTCCAAAGAACGTTGCATTCATCACCGCCTGTCTAAAAGAATCTCTATCTCTAGCCAGATCTTCCACAGAACGTTGCATTCATCACCGCCTGTCTAAAAGAATCTCTATCTCTAGCCAGATCTTCCATAAAACGTTGCATTCATCACCGCCCATCCAACAGAATCTCTCTCTCTAGCCAGATCTTCCACAGAACGTTGCATTCATCACCGCTCGTCCAACAGAATCTTTGTCTCTAGCCAGATCTTCCAACAGAATGTTGCATTCATCACCGCCCGTCCAACAGAATCTCTCTCTCTAGCCAGATCTTCCACAGAACGTTGCATTCATCACCGCCCGTCCAACAGAATCTCTCTCTCTCTAGCCAGATCTTCCACAGAACGTTGCATTCATCACCGCCCGTCCAACAGAATCTTTGTCTCTAGCCAGATCTTCCACAGAACGTTGCATTCATCACCGCCCGTCCAACAGAATCTCTGTCTCTAGCCAGATCTTCCACAGAACGTTGCATTCATCACCACCCGTCCAACAGAATCTCTGTGTCTAGCCAGATCTTCCACAGAACGTTGCATTCATCACCGCCCGTCCAACAGAATCTTTGTCTCTAGCCAGATCTTCCACAGAACGTTGCATTCATCATCGCCCATCTAAAAGAATCTTTGTCTCTAGCCAGATCTTTCACTTTCTCCGTTGTCATGTTTAAGGTTTTCTTGATGTCTAGAAACCACCTTCATCTTGGGTTGCCCTGATGTCTGGCCCTGGAACCATGGTTCCAGTATTGTTCTGTCCACCCGCTGTGTCTTTTGACGTGGCCATAGTATTTACATTTTCTCTGTAGAATGGTGTTTATAAGCCAGTTCTTTTTAATGTTTAAACTCTGTTTAAATTATGTTTCCATTATTCTTTTTCATTATCCACGGTATCCTTAAGGATTTTTCTGAAGCATTTTGTTTTGAATAAATTGATTTTCTTCCTTGTTGTTTACCAGATTGTTCATGATTGACAAGCATATAATGCTCTCTGAAAGTTGCATGTCCCCAGTAATCTTACTTTTACTGCCTTGCATGTACGGTGCCACAGGTTCTTCATGACGTTTAATTTTTTGTTTTGCTATGGCTAGTCTTCTTCCTTTACTACCCAGATAGAAGAAGAAAAAATGTGACTCCACGTTCACCTTATTTGGAAAACGACATATTTGTATCCCTTCTACCAGTGAGCGGCTTATCACTTGTTTCTGTTTATTGTCTCTGTCCATATCTGTTTTGTTTATATCTCAGCTAAACTCTTGTCTGTGTTTAGCCTTTTTGTCTGTGCGCTGTGTTTTTATAAAAGGTGCAAGAGAAAGGAGACGAGGTCAGGAACAACGAACACATCTTGTTCACTCTGCGGTCGAAGCTGACCATCCAATATGGACAGATTCAGTCACGAGAGAAGCTGTTCATTAAAACAGCATTCAGCATAAGACACTCATATTTTTACCAAACTACTGACATCATGAGTGTTTGCTACCAAACGTCTGTCAAGACACCAAAGGTCATATATATATATATATATGTGTGTGTGTGTGTGTGTGTGTGTGTGTGTGTGTGTGTTTTGTGATTGTGTGTGCGCATGTGTATTTATGTATTCTAGAACCGGCTCATCTGTTGTTTCTGTTTGTATTTATTGTGTGTGTGCCAGCAGGTATCCTTTCTGACCGAAACATTCGGCCACTATGTCATCTTTTTTTTCGTAAAGCTTGTCATCTTCAACATCAAGTGCCATGCCTGCTGAGGTAGGTGATCATGTCTCTCCACAACTCTCAGTCTTGACAGTTATTTATCATTTCTGTTGTTGACTATGCCATTCTCTTAAGCTGTCTGGTATCTTTTCTCGTTGCTTCCCTCTATCTCTTTGTCCCGCAGTTTTCCCAGTTGTCACAATATATGCCAGCTGTTCCAGCTTGTAAACAACCTAATTTATTAAGTACTTTATTTCTCCCCCCCCCCCACAAAATCGTCATCTTTATACTTTTTTGCAATGACTGATACGTATCTATTTATTATGTTATTACAAGAATTATCTTGTCTATTTAATCCTTAGTATAGCGGAGAGATATTTATAGTTAATGGCTAACATATGATATGTGTGTTAACAAATTATGTGGTGGAAATATTACATTTCTACGGGGGGGGGGGGGGGGGTGTGGATATCTGAAGCATGAGACTCGCATGAACGGTTGTGGTGAATGTCACCAGGAAGTCGTTGTCACGAGAACGAATGCCGGAGCTAGAAAACACCGAGACCGGATATGGTTTTTAGAATGTACACAAACAAACAAAAAAAAACCTGTCAGAGGTGGGAAGCTAAAAGAATTTAGAAATGATAAGATCAATAACTTAGGGACAGGTGAAAGCGGATTGACAGGGCTTTGCAAAGTTGTTCTTTGTTGACAGCGTCCGCATCATAGCACTCCAGAGTCCAGACAACCTCTTAGATATGCAGTGGCGTTCAGCAAGTGCGGTGTGTAATTATACTGATAATTTTTCAGTAGTTTACTAGTTTATACACATTTTGTTCGTCATTTGAAGGTTGTTATTCCTACATATTCGACTCTAGAATACAAACCACTGCAGTCTCAAGGATTCATCTCATTGTTGAATGTTGATATCCATTTCCAACATCGCTGGGGACCTACATAATGTCGCCGTTGTGTCTCAGTTATCAGCCACTCTTGTACAGCTTTACGCGTCTCAAAATCAATTTTATGAAGAGAAGACTCAACGTAAAACATCTAATCTTTGCAATGTTGATATCTCTTGTAAAGTCCGTTATTCCATTAATGACTTTATGAAAGGGATAGGTTATACTTTACCTTCGCGTTGTTTCTCTTTTCTCTACAATTAGGTGTCCGAATAAAGTACAATGATTCTCAAAGGGGCGTTACTTTGACGAACTTTAATTTATGTGACTAAACTTCGACTTTACCCTCTTTTGATTGTCCCATAAGATGTATCCACTAAACTAATAAATATTTGCGCCAAATAGTACTGTCATGGGCTACCTATATTTCCATGTGCCAACATTACTATAGAATATTTTTAATGAAGCGCTGAGAGTATATTAAAAGCACTTCTTTTTGTTCACCTTGTTTACCTTTCTGCAGATCACCATATGCAAATATTCTCTGAGTGGAAAGGTTAGCATGATGATCTATATGCTCCTATCATAGGCAAATTAACTGATGATATTCAATGAGGTGGGGGGGGGGGGGGGGAAGAGAGAGAGACATCATTTGAGCGAAAGTTTTGGCCAATGTTTTCAGGGCTACAATATATTTCCTGCATCTCTCAATGTGTGCTCCCTCTGGTGATTTTCTCATAAATTGTGATCAAATCCGAATTCCATATAAATTAGATTTTCGTATCCGTCAATGGTCAGACCATTGATAGAACCACTAGGGGGCGTTGTTTTCTACCTAGTATTGTTTATAGAGATTCACAAAACAAAGAAATTATTGATGATTTATCTAGGACATTGCGTCGTAATACATTTGTGATACATTTGTGACATTGATTGCAATGTCCTTGGATTATCGCACACCATTTCTGTATGAACAGGTTTTAATCGTGACTATGTCATCTTTAGATTATAGTTCCTCCTGGTTCTCTATGTCATCTGTAAATTATAGTTCCTCCTGGTTCTCTATGCCATTTGTAGATTATAGTTCCTCCTGGTTCTCTATGTCATCTGTAGATTATAGTTCCTCCTGGTTCTCTATGTCATCTGTAAATTATAGTTCTTCCTGGTTCTCTATGCCATCTGTAGATTATAGTTCCTCCTGGTTCTCTATGTCATCTGTAGATTATAGTTCCTCCTGGTTCTCTATGTCATCTGTAAATTATAGTTCCTCCTGGTTCTCTATGTCATCTGTAGATTATAGTTCCTCCTGGTTCTCTATGTCATCTGTAGATTATAGTTCCTCCTGGTTCTCTATGTCATCTGTAGATTATAGTTCCTCCTGGTTTTCTATGTCATCTGTAGATTATAGTTCCTCCTGGTTCTCTATGTCCTCTGTAGATTACTGTCCCTTCTAGTTCTCTATGTCATCTGTAGATTATAATCCCTCCTGGTTCTCTATGTCATCTGTAGATTATAGTTCCTGCTAGTTCTCTATGTCATCTGTAGATTATAGTCCCTCCTGATTCTCTATGTCATCTGTAGATTACTGTCTCTCCTAGTTCTCTATGTCATCTGAAGATTATTGTCCCTCCTAGTTCTCTATGTTATCTGTAGATTATTGTCCCTCCTAGTTCTCTATGTCATCTGTAGACGATAGTCCCTCCTAGTTCTCTATGTCATCTGTAGATTATTGTCCCTCCTAGTTCTCTATGTCATCTGTAGATTACTGTCTCTTCTAGTTCTCTATGTCATCTGTAGATTATTGTCCCTCCTAGTTCTCTATGTCATCTGTAGATTATTGTCCCTCCTAGTTCTCTATGTCATCTGTAGATTACTGTCTCTCCTAGTTCTCTATGTCATCTGAAGATTATTGTCCCTCCTAGTTCTCTTGTCATCTGTAGATTACTGTCCCTCCTAGTTCTCTATGTCATCTGAAGATTATTGTCCCTCCTAGTTCTCTATGTCATCTATAGATTATTGTCCCTCCTAGTTCTCTATGTCATCTGTAGATTATTGTCCCTCCTAGTTCTCTGTCATCTGTAGATTATTGTCCCTCCTAGTTCTCTATGCCATCTGTAGATTATTGTACCTCCTAGTTCTCTATGTCATCTGTAGATTACTGTCCCTCATATAACATACATGTTGCAAGGTCTTTGAGTCCTCTCTTATGTTAGTGTGCTCTGAAGCCACAGTGATCTGTTCTGAGCCTGAATATCTCGGTTTGCTCATGTCTGTTGAATTTGTTTAAGCTGTCATGTTCTGGCTAATATTTTCTATATATCTCCCTAGATTCTGTTTTCCTAGTTTATTTAAACTGTCATGTTCTGGCTAATATTTTCTATATATCTCCCTAGATTCTGTTTTCCTAGTTTGTTTAAACTGTCATGTTCTGGCTAATATTTTCTATTTATCTACCTAGATTCTGTTTTCCTAGTTTGTTTAAGCTGTCATGTTCTGGCTAATATTTTCTATATATCTCCCTAGATTCTGTTTTTCTAGTTTGTTTAAGCTGTCATGTTCTGGCTAATATTTTCTATATATCTCCCTACATTCTGTTTTCCTAGTTTGTTTAAGCTGTCATGTTCTGGCTAATATTTTCTATATATCTCCCTAGATTCTGTTTTCCTAGTTTGTTTAAACTGTCATGTTCTGGCTAATATTTTCTATATATCTCCCTAGATTCTGTTTTCCTAGTTTGTTTAAGCTGTCATGTTCTGGCTAATATTTTCTATATATCTCCCTAGATTCTGTTTTCCTAGTTTGTTTAAACTGTCATGTTCTGGCTAATATTTTCTATATATCTCCCTAGATTCTGTTTTCCTGGTTGTTTAAACTGTCATGTTCTGGCTAATATTTTCTATATATCTCCCTAGATTCTGTTTTCCTGGTTTGTTTAAGCTGTCATGTTCTGGCTAATATTTTCTATATATCTCCCTAGATTCTGTTTTCCTAGTTTGTTTAAACTGTCATGTTCTGGCTAATATTTTCTATATATCTCCCTAGATTCTGTTTTCCTGGTTTGTTTAAACTGTCATGTTCTGGCTAATATTTTCTATATATCTCCCTAGATTCTGTTTTCCTAGTTTGTTTAAACTGTCATGTTCTGGCTAATATTTTCTATATATCTCCCTAGATTCTGTTTTCCTAGTTTGTTTAAACTGTCATGTTCTGGCTAATATTTTCTATATATCTCCCTAGATTCTGTTTTCCTAGTTTGTTTAAACTGTCATGTTCTGGCTAATATTTTCTATATATCTCCCTAGATACTGTTTTCCTAGTTTGTTTAAACTGTCATGTTCTGACTCACATTTTTCTATATATTTCTCTCCGTATTGTTATCCTTGCTTGTTTTGACATTATTTTTATTTATAAAGGATCTGACATTAGTTGTACTATTGAAGGCTACCACTTACTTTCGTGAGTACATCTGCTTTCTCATTACCAGCGATGCCACAGTGTGCTAGTATCCACTGCATGACTAATTATGTCTTTTCTTTCAGCGAACGTTTGTTGTTATTTATTCCCTGAACGAGTCTGTTCTGTTTCAGGTTTGACATTGTTTGTATAGAACTGGCTTGCATCACGAACAATGGCTTTTTTGGGGACTTGGGACCTCTTGTGCGTTTGAGAGTTTGTATGGCTGTTCAGAGTGTCATACCTTTGCACTGAAATGATTGCACCATTCTCCGGCTGGAAGAGTGTGTTTATGTCGTTCCACTTGGGTAAGTTATAATATATATATAGAGACCCAATTGCCTCCCTTCTTTTGTGCTTCAGTTGCGGATTCATTTGTAAATACTCGTATCTCTGATATATACATAGTAGGAAAGCTATACGCCAAAATCTTGAGAAAAAAGGCTGAGACCAATAATAGAACTACAGTTAAGCGATTATCAAATGGGGTTCCGTAAAAAACAGAGGCTGTACCGACATTATTCACATTCACATTAAAACAGCTTGTAGAAAAAAACGACAGAACACAACCAAAACTTATATATAGCCTTCATTGGCCAGGACAAAGCATTTGAGAGAGTAAACAGAGGAAAGCTGTGGGAGATACTAACAACATACGGAGTAAGCCAACATCTAACCAACCTTATTAAAAGTATCTACATCAATAGCAGCTGCAAGGTTAGAACAGAAGCAGGCTACATAAACCACTTAGAAGTTAGATCAGGTGTAAGACAGGGGTGTGTTCTATCCCCCTACTGTTTATTACATACATGGACTATATATGCAAGCTAGCCAACCCATCAGAGACAGAGGAGATCAAGAAGTTTTTATTTGCAGACGATCAGGCACTAATACATGAAACAATAGAAGACCTACAAGAACACTTAAACAAGCCCAACATCTCAGCACAAAATACAACATGAAAATCAACATCAGCAAAACAGAAGTCATGAATGTCGTCAAAAATAAACAGAACATCAACATAACTATAGAAGGCAGACAACTAAAACAAGTAGAGGAATTCAAATACCTAGGAAGTCTAATGACAAACGATAATTCTCAAACAGCAGAGAAAGAATCAAGATGCAATAAAGCATGTCAAATCATTGGACAGTTATTACCACTATTGTCCAACAAGGAAATAACTCTGGATGCAAAACGAGCAATAGAATCTTCATCCCAACGTTGTGCTACCAATGCCAGACCTGGACCCTAGATGCAAGAACAATTAGAAAAATAGCCTCTACAGAGTTGAAATGTGTTAGACGAATGACAGGAAACAGTCTGAGAGATAAGATCAGAAATGAAGAACTGAGAAAAAAGCTAGGAATAGCCCTCGCCATAGAATATATAAGGAAACAACAGATAAAATGGTTTGACAACGTGATAAGGCAGAAAGAACAAAACACAACACAACGAGCCTTCAACAAACGTTGTGAGAACACCAGACCCAGAGGTCGACCACGAAAAAGATGGGTCGATGGAATATTAGAAGCACTAGGAAACATAACAGCAGCAGAGACAAAAAGAATAGCAAAAGACCGCAAATTATATCTCCCCTCGACGCTGAAAGGCAAATGAGGAAGGAAAGAAGAGAAGATATATCTCTGAGGTATTTTTCATGGAGCATGATAAGTGATAAGGGATCCGCGATAGCTCTGTGGTTAGTGAACTGAACTATAATGGACAGAGGTTCGATCCTGATCGACAGCTTCCAGATTCACCCAGCCTTAAATGGGTACTAGGTTTTTATTTTTTATTTTTATTTTTTTGTTTGGGGAGTGGGAGTTAGGGTGTAAAGCGGCACGGGCGTAATATCAACCACATTACACCAAACATCATGTGCCGAAGGTATGTAAAAATTATGGTCACTAACACCATTTTACCTATACGCCACTTGGCGTGACGGGGCATTTTAGATTTTTTAATGATGGGGCTCTCATTTGGGGGCCTCGGTAGTCTAGTTGGGAAAACCACCCGACTGGACTACCGACGTTCGGACAACCCGTGTTCGATTCCCGCTGGGAGCAGTGTGAATTGTACTCGTGGTTGAAAAAAAAAAAAACACCACTGCGGTCGACCCAGCCGCTGGCAGAAATGGGTACCAGGGTATTACCATGGGAAGGTGAGGAATGTCGCCTCGCATCGAGAGTTTCGATGCTTGAAGCTACACTATCCAGAAATCTCCGAACATTTCTGGATAGGCGGCCGAGCACATGTGGGTGGAAACTCGCGTGCTAAGACGCCGGTTCAAGTCTCGTACTTTACTTTACCTTCATTTCTGCTCATATTTGCAGACTATTCCTGGATCATTTACTATTTTTATTATTTTCGTTTTGTTTTCACAGTTGGACTATATAACTCGGGTGTGAGTGCTTCACACAGATCTTTTTGGTTGTAATACATATGCAGGTTATCTGAAGGTTTCCCTTGCAAGATGATCTGGGCTTTTCCTTAAGACTATTTTTTGTCCGTTGGAGTTTTTGGTGTAGTGGGATGATCTGGTAACCTTAAAGCTTTTCGAACTGAATGAGGGTTTTGTACTTTCTGCGGTGTGTTAGGGGCTCAAGATCTGTTGTTTTCTCCACTATTATGATGGGGGCGCTTTTCATTGCTCCCAAACCGTGCTCTTGATTTTCGTGGAACACTGACTTACATAGTGGGTATCTTCTTCACACAAGTCACAGGCCGTTCTACACCCCGGTAGCGTCACCCACCCTTTGTTCTTCAAAATCCCCTGCCTTACTTACTAGTCTGACATTAACATAGTGGTGGATGTTGGCTTTCTTATATAGAAAGGTCCACTGGTCTATGACGTTTATTATGTGGTAAACACTTGTCTCTGGGTCCGTAGTGATATATTGAACAATCTTTCTAACTATATCCTTCTTTGTAGTTGGGAGCAGCCATATTGGCATGCCTTTATCCTTTTCTATGTTAAAGGGCTGGATGATGATAACAGTTTGTGGACTCATTTAAGCTTTTTTATCCGTACAGTCAATCAAAGTAGGTGCCGTGTATGGCGGTACTTAGAGTCGAGTACCACTTTTTCGGATTTTCGATGCGATACGAGAATGGAACTTCTTTTGGTTCCACAACGGCCGGTCCAGTGGGGATTCCCGCGTTCTGGGGGTGCGGGGTACTAGCTGCAGTCGGTGCCCGATCGGTGGCGTGCTCCATCCTACATCCATGTTATACTGATCTAATTGGAATTTATATTTTGTCTCTTTGCTCGAGGGTAAGGAATGCATATCCCTTATGCACAAGGAATGAGGGTCTGTGCACTTTATGTCGTCGACACGGATTCGTGGGGTGTATGTAAATTGGTAGGCGCAGTCCATCACAGCGAGTACACATCAAGGATTGCGCGTTTATATGATGCGGCACTGTATATGCCGGTGTAAAAAGATTACAATTAATATTGATATCTACTGTTTCTGGAAACTAATAATCATAATATTTAAACAATATCATTATAAACAAAACACGTGTAAACTGTCATTAACTGCAGCTTTTTAAGTCACCAGATATGAGATTGAATGCTGTTAATTACATGCATTCTTAGAGACTTACCGTCGTTGTATTTTTATAGCTTAAATCACAATTTTGTGGTCGTGTCTGTTTTTTTGCTAATACGAAGAAACTTGCAGTACATATTCTGGAAAGGTTGTGTACCTTTAATTAGAGAATTAAGAAATATTACCTCCCATAGTATAATTACATAATATTCTATCAGTCATTAAAAACATTATTAAAAAATGGTCAGGCAATCCTCGTGGTTAGTAGACATACATAAACACAAAAATACAACAGTTTGACATCAATATTGTAAGGTAAAAGCACAAAAATGTGGCATCTCTCTAATTTCAGTCGATATTACCACATAACAGTTAAGGTAGTTGTAATTAGTCGAAGCCCCGGCATCACTGCAAACGAATTACAATCCATAATTGCTTAACCGCCCGTGCCAGTGGAATCATCCGAATTAACATCTCATCTCATTCTTCTTCCTCTTTCGTTCCTCATTTCTCTTTCAGCGTCGAGGGGAGATATAATTTGCGGTCTTTTGCTCTTCCGTTCGCCTCTGCTGCTGTTATGTTTGCTAGTGCTTCTAATATTCCATCGATCCATCTTTTTCGTGGTCGACCCTTGGGTCTGGTGTTCTCACAACGTTTGTTGAAGGCTCGTTGTGTTGTGTTTTGATCTTTCTGCCTTGTCACATGAGCCAAACCATTTTATCTGTTGTTTCCTTATATATTCTATGGCGGGGGTCTATTCCTAGCTTTTTTTCTCAGTTCTTCATTTCTGATCTTATCTCTCAGACTGTTTCTTGTCATTCGTTTAACACATTTAATCTCAAAAAAAGTTATTTTTCTTATTGTTCTTGCATCTAGGGTCCAGGTCTGGCATTGGTAGCACAACGTTGGGATGAAGATTGTATTGTAGAGTGCTCGTTTTGCCTCTAGAGTTATTTCCTTGTTGGACAATAGTGGTGATAGCTGTCCAATGATTTGACAAGCTTTGTTGCATCTTGATTCTATCTCTGCTGTTTGAGATATATCGTTTGTCACTAAAACATCTTAGGTATTTAAATTCCTCTACTTGTTTTAGTTGCCTGCCTTCTATAGTTATGTTGATGTTCTGTTTATTTTTCGCGACATTAATGACTTCTGGCACCTGTCGATGTTGATTTTCATGTTGCATTTTGTGCCTGAGCTGTTGAGTTGCTCATCTCATTGAAGGATCCAAACAAAGAAAGGCAGCTTCAGCTCCCATAATAGAAGCAACAACACACGTCAAAAGACATAAGGCCAAGCGACACCGAAAGTGAACACAGCCGAACTGTCCTTCAACATACAATATCATCATTAATTATAATCAATCAGAATATCGAAACACGATTTGAATGAAAAATACAGCTCACAGTGTGCACAGAGCACTAAACTCAGAAGCTCCGCAGCAAGCCGGACTTGGAATATGAGGAAACTGCAACAGGAAACACTTTTCAGACAGAGCCTCAACGGTTCATGCTGTCTATCCGCCATATTGGCCGGAAGTACCAGTTAAGGTTCGCGTCGCCAACATCAGCGTCATATACTGACAAGCTGTATGGAATGTCACCAAACTTAAGTTGATTAACTCTTTCTTTGAACACTTTAAAATAAACGCGCAAGAATGTACACAAAAGAGCCACTTCTGATCTATTTCTGTATATGCTTGACCTGGCCACAACACTTTTGACTAATGTCGTTGTTTCTCGTTGTGACGCTACTTCCTGTGACATAAATGTATCTATCTCAAGCATCTTATCTCACAATTTGTAATCTTTCTTTTCAGTGCCTTAAATAGCCATGTTTGGTTCTGTTGTCACTTGTTGATTGACGTTTTTGAATGTAGAGGGCTGTCATTTGTAAGCAGTCCCCCACCCAACCATTACACGATTTTCATTTATTCAAATTAACTTACACATTTATATTTTCTGACACTTCTATTCTGCAGGTAGAAATATAATATTTGTTGGTAGACAGTTTCTATTGCATAAATTGTCATTTGTTGCTAGATGGTCAGCTGTTGTAGTCACGTGATATCAGCAGAATATTTTATCTTGTTTCCTTGTATCAAAAACAAGTCATGTTTGGATATTCTGTTTATGACGTCACTAACAGGTTATAGACCAGATCTTTAAAAAAAATTATTTTGGGGGGGGGGGGGGGTGTCGTTAACTTCGTCGGTTCGTGACGCATAGAATTGTTGTTGGCTTGACATTTTGTGTTTGATATCCCATTTCCATTCGTTCATTTATGTTTTTTTTTCAAGAAAATAAAATCCACGCTTTTCTTCCATTTGACATTCATGATAATTAGTAGAGGCTGTATCTTAAAATTAAAAACACTTGTGGACTTCTAACTAATTGTTTGTAGTCATTTAGAGTTGGAGAGAGATTCAATTGTTGGTAGTCCACACTTAGAGTTGGAGAGAGATTCAGTTGTTGGTAGTCCACACGTAGAGTTGGAGAGAGATTCAGTTGTTGGTAGTCCACACTTAGAGTTGGAGAGAGATTCAATTGTTGGTAGTCCACACTTAGAGTTGGAGAGAGATTCAGTTGTTGGTAGTCCACACGTAGAGTTGGAGAGAGATTCAGTTGTTGGTAGTCCACACTTAGAGTTGGAGAGAGATTCAGTTGTTGGTAGTCCACACTTAGAGTTGGAGAGAGATTCAGTTGTTTGTAGTCCACACTTAAAGTTGGAGAGAGATTAAGTTGTTGGTAGTCCACACTTAAAGTTGGAGAGAGATTCAGTTGTTGGTAGTCCACACTTAAAGTTGGAGAGAGATTCAGTTGTTGGTAGTCCACACTTAAAGTTGGAGAGAGATTAAGTCGTTGGTAGTCCACACTTAAAGTTGGAGAGAGATTAAGTTGTTGGTAGTCCACACTTAAAGTTGGAGAGAGATTAAGTTGTTGGTAGTCCACACTTAGAGTTGGAGAGAGATTCAGTTGTTGGTAGTCCACACTTAGAGTTGGAGAGAGAGTAAGTTGTTGGTAGTCCACACTTAAAGTTGGAGGGAGATTAAGTTGTTGGTAGTTCACACTAAGAGTTGGAGAGAGATTCAGTTGTTGGTAGTCCACACTTAGAGTTGGAGAGAGATTCAGTTGTTGGTAGTCCACACTTAGAGTTGGAGAGAGAGTAAGTTGTTGGTAGTCCACACTTAAAGTTGGAGGGAGATTAAGTTGTTGGTAGTTCACACTAAGAGTTGGAGAGAGATTCAGTTGTTGGTAGTCCACACTTAGAGTTGGAGAGAGATTAAGTTGTTGGTAGTCCACACTTATAGTTGGAGAGAGATTCAGTTGCTGGTAGTCCACACTTATAGTTGGAGAGAGATTCAGCTGTTGGTAGTCCACACTTATAGTTGGAGAGAGATTAAGTTGTTGGTAGTCCACACTTAAAGTTGGAGAGAAATTAAGTTGTTGGTAGTCCACACTTATAGTTGGAGAGAGATTAAGTTGTTGGTAGTCCACACTTAAAGTTGGAGAGAAATTAAGTTGTTGGTAGTCCACACTTATAGTTGGAGAGAAATTAAGTTGTTGGTAGTCCACACTTATAGTTGGAGAGAGATTAAGTTGTTGGTAGTCCACACTTATAGTTGGAGAGAAATTAAGTTGTTGGTAGTCCACACTTAAAGTTGGAGAGAGATTAAGTTGTTGGTAGTCCACACTTAAAGTTGGAGAGAGATTAAGTTGTTGGTAGTCCACACTTAGAGTTGGAGAGAGATTAAGTTGTTGGTAGTCAACACTTAGAGTTGGAGGGAGATTAAGTTGTTGGTAGTCCACACTTAGAATTAGAGGGAGATTCAGTTGTTGGTAGTCCATACTTAGAATTAAAAAGAGATTCAGTTGTTGGTAGTCCACACTTAGAATTAGAGAGAGATTCAGTTGTTTGTAGTCCACACGTATGTACCCCACTATATACATCAATTGTACAACCGATGATCAAATAAACACGAATAAGAACAATTGCATAGTCAGTCATTATTGACTCCATATCAAGACATTATTAATACGTCGTGTTGTGATCTTGTAAACTCTGCAACATAAAATAGTTATAAAATAGTAGCTGTTCCCAGTCAAAAGATGTGACTCGTGAGAAATCTTAGACTATACTAGCACAGCAGAAACTGAGATCAATAGTGAGGGCCAAACAAAGGACATCCTGGGAAAAACCACCACTAGCTGGGAAATTGAAAAAAACTTTGCTGCTGGCATCATGATGAAGTTGCCACGGACACAGGACAGCGCTATCAGGTCATGTCCAGGGAAAAATACAAGAAAAGACTTATTTTGGTAACTATAGATTTTCTTATTAAGGAAAATAAAAACATTTGTGCAGCTTTTCTGAAAAGTTAGAAAATAAAAAGTGCGCATGACGACAATAAAATTGTTGATTGTGACCATGTCTTAAAGACTGTTCCATCGAAGATCGAAAAGCTATCGATTAAATGACATTATCGATTTACTTCAGTGACTGAAATAAATGCGCTCTAGCGGTTAGACAGCAGAAACATTGCGCGGTCAAAGTAACCTCAATTCAGCATTATCAAAGCGTAAGAGATCTGAGTTAGCTGGTGATGGAGTTATTGTTTGTTGTTTCTAGAACCGTCATTCTTGGGGCGTGACTGGAAAGATAATAGTAAAAATGTTAAATCAATCCATATGTAACAGATTAGAAGCTTTTCGATACGGAATGACCAGCGCGATGACTTATAACTGTTATAAACAATTTTATAGTTAATTTTCCACAATGACCATATAGGTTGACCACAACATCCGTTTCTTGGAGCCACGATAGCTCAGTAGTTAGTGAACTGGTCTACAAAGGACAAGAGGTAGGGTTCGATCCCAACCGACGGCTTCCGGGTTCATCCAGCCTTTAATGGGTACCGAACTTTTTTTCTGGGAAAGTAAAGCGGCACGGGCGTAATACCGACCAGATTACCCCAAAAATCATGTGCCGTAAAATTGTGTCTGTAAAATTTATGGTCACTAACACCATATTCCCTATACGCCACTTGGCCTGACGGGGTACTTTACATTTTTTTTTACAACATCCGTTTGTAGTGATAGCATTCTACATCTGTCCCCATCCTCCCTTTTAGCACATTCACGACCCAATCCGTGAACATAAAAAGAACTCTTTCTTTTTAAATTCAACTTTTTCACAAAATAATTTGAACTTCGACATTTTTAAACACAGGCACAGTAAACAATTTTTAAAAAAATATATATCGCGTACGATACAACAATTAAGGCACATGACCACTTGGCGTCGTGAAACGGTAAACAGTCAACAACAGATTTGTTTTGTTTTTTTGCGTTCGCCAGCTTTTCACATTTGACGAAGTTCCTAAAGACTAGGAACTGAATTTTGCGTGTTAATCCGTTTTCCCTGGCAGTCGTGTGCACAGGGGTCCCTTGCCGCACAGGCAGATAACTCCGTCTTCGGAGATACTCATATTTTTTCCGTCCATGAGTAATTGACGTTTCAAGCCGGGCCTCGCTGCTGAGAGAAGGGGTGGTTGCCGCAGAGAAAAATCACAAATAAAAATCCCAACTGGTGCAGCCGGGACTTTAACCCACCAACCTCTCTGTCTCAGGGCCGACGTCTTACCTCTAGACCAACTAGTCCCGCAACAACAGAATTGATACGATGTACCGTGGACAGAGAATTGTCGAAGAACATGATCGCCTGCGACAACCGGTATGGCACATGATGATGATGATATTCAATGTTTTACAAGGAAGAGTGTAAAGTTTTTTTTTATTTGCTTTTAGTTTTAACTTTGTAACAAAAGTTGTAGCATTTTGAGGTGAGGGTGGTAAACACTTTTCCTAGCTTTTATTACAATCCCTATTTCAGTGAGTCAGTTCACTTTTATTACAATCCCTATTTCAGTGAGTCAGTTCACTTTTATTACAATCCCTATTTCAGTGAGTCAGTTCACTTTTATTACAATCCCTATTTCAGTGAGTCAGTTCACTTTTATTATAATCCCTATTTCAGTGAGTCAGTTCACTTTTATTACAATCCCTATTGCAGTGAGTCAGTTCACTTTTATTACAATCCCTATTTCAGTGAGTCAGTTCACTTTTATTACAATCCCTATTTCAGTGAGTCAGTTCACTTTTATTACAGTTCAGGTCTTTGCGAGCCAGTTCACTTTTATCACAATCCCTATTTCAGTGAGTCAGTTCACTTTTATTACCATCCCTATTTCAGTGAGTCAGTTCACTTTTATTACAGTCCCTATTTCAGTGAGTCAGTTCACTTTTATTACAATCCCTATTTCAGTGAGTCAGTTCACTTTTATTACAGTTCAGGTCTTTGCGAGCCAGTTCACTTTTATCACAATCCCCTTTTCAGCGAGTCGGTTCACTTTTATTACAATCTCTCTGATTGATCTCCTCTGGTAACAGCCTGTGTCAAAACAGGTTAGCAGACAGAAGCTGGGATCGCCTTGTTTTCTGTGGCGGTGGCTTTTACCGATGTAGAAGAAAACTGCAGTACCACTAGGCAGGACAAGTCACATAGTTTTCCAGCTATAGCTTGGAACTAGACGAATCGGAGCTGCTGGGGTTTTAGTGCTCTGTGCACGCCGTGAGCTGTGTTTTTCATCCGGATAGTGTTTTGATATTCCGATTGCTTACAATGAATATCCGTATCGTATGACGAAGGGCAGTTCAGCTGCGTTCACTTTCGGTGCCGCTTGGCATTGTGTCTTTTGGCGTGTGCTGTTGCTGTTATTAGATGGACTGCAGCTGCTTTTCTTTGTTTGGATCATTCAATGAGATATGTTAATTCTGATGATTCTAATGGCACGGACGGTTGAGCAATTATGGATTTTAATTCATTTGCAGTTATACCGGGGCCTTCAACTAACCATAACCACGGACGAACCACAATTTATGAAGTAAAAGCCGAGAATGTAAAGAAAGACAATATGACCTGTCACTTTCACGAGTCAAAGGGTTTCTTATCGTTTCAATTCGTGGCCTCAGTACAAAAGCAACAACAATAGAAAAAAAAGTGAACCAATGATAGCAAAAAAAAAAAACATGTGAGCAACTTCTTCAAAAAGAGTGGAAAAAAACAACCAATACTAAAATGTAAAACAAAAAAGTAGTCTTTCCTGGTTAGTCACATTTGATGAATGATAATCAGATATGAAAGATGCGAGATCTATAAAAACATTCAAATTTAGCGAATGCTCACAGACACAATCCAGGGGAAAAGGGAGAGAAAGCGGCCAAGGAGGAATTAATGTGTCACAGTTTTTGACATTGGTGCTTTAATTGATTTTCTCATTAGTGTCTTTACTATTTAAAGTGATTAAAAGAAACTGTGTCTTAAATTTGTAAAGCATTTATGGTTAAAAATGAATATTTCACGACAGAAACTCTCAGAGAGAGTCAATATTTGATCTACTTTCATAAAATGTCAGTTTATGAATGTGTAGAATGTATTACCCTCATGACGTCTTCATCCATAAATGGTGGTCAGTTTTCATGCATAGAATTAAAACGTCACTTTAGGATAAAAACAAACTGTTGTGGTGTAAATAATAACCCCTTCAATGTGTACTTTCTTCCCCAATCAGTGGCATGCCCGTCATTCAAGTACTCCTACACTTTCTTCCCCAAACAGTGGCATGTCCGTCATTCAAGTACCTCTACACTTTCTTCCCCAAGCAGTGGCATGTCCGTCATTCAAATACCTCTACACTTTCTTCCCCAAGCAGTGGCATGTCCGTCATTCAAGTACTCCTACACTTTCTTCCCCAAACAGTGGCATGCCCGTCATTCAAGTACTCCTACACTTTCTTCCCCAATCAGTGGCATGTCCGTCATTCAAGTACCTCTACACTTTCTTCCCCAATCAGTGGCATGTCCGTCATTCAAGTACCTCTACACTTTCTTCCCCAATCAGTGGCATGTCCGTCATTCAAGTACCTCTACACTTTCTTCCCGAGCAGTGGCATGTCCGTCATTCAAGTACTCCTACACTTTCTTCCCCAATCATGTCCGTCATTCAAGTACCTCTACACTTTCTTCCCCAAGCAGTGGCATGTCCGTCATTCAAGTACCTCTACACATGTCCGTCATTCAAGTACCTCTACACTTTCTTCCCCAAGCAGTGGCATGTCCGTCATTCAAGTACCTCTACACTTTCTTCCCCAAGCAGTGGCATGTCCGTCATTCAAGTACCTCTACACTTTCTTCCCCAAGCAGTGGCATGTCCGTCATTCAAGTACCTCTACACTTTCTTCCCCAAGCAGTGGCATGTCCGTCATTCAAGTACCTCTACACTTTCTTCCCCAAGCAGTGGCATGTCCGTCATTCAAGTACCTCTACACTTTCTTCCCCAAGCAGTGGTGGCATGTCCGTCATTCAAGTACTCCTACACTTTCTTCCCCAAACAGTGGCATGCCCGTCATTCAAGTACTCCTACACTTTCTTCCCCAATCAGTGGCATGTCCGTCATTCAAGTACCTCTACACTTTCTTCCCCAATCAGTGGCATGTCCGTCATTCAAGTACCTCTACACTTCTTTCCCCAATCAGTGGCATGTCCGTCATTCAAGTACCTCTACACTTTCTTCCCCAAGCAGTGACATGTCCGTCATTCAAGTACTCCTACACTTTCTTCCCCAAGCAGTAGCATGTCCGTCATTCAAGTACCTCTACACTTTCTTCCCCAAGCAGTGGCATGTCCGTCATTCAAGTACCTCTACACTTTCTTCCCCAAGCAGTGGCATGTCCGTCATTCAAGTACCTCTACACTTTCTTCCCCAAGCAGTGGCATGTCCGTCATTCAAGTACCTCTACACTTTCTTCCCCAAGCAGTGGCATGTCCGTCATTCAAGTACCTCTACACTTTCTTCCCCAAGCAGTGGCATGTCCGTCATTCAAGTACCTCTACACTTTCTTCCCCAAGCAGTGGCATGTCCGTCATTCAAGTACCTCTACACTTTCTTCCCCAAGCAGTGGCATGTCCGTCATTCAAGTACTCCTACACTTTCTTCCCCAAACAGTGGCATGTCCGTCATTCAAGTACTCCTACACTTTCTTCCCCAAACAGTGGCATGTTCGTCATTGAAGTACTCCTACACTTTCTTCCCCAAACAGTGGCATGTTCGTCATTCAAGTACTCCTACACTTTCTTCCCCAATCAGTGGCATGTCCGTCATTCAAGTACTCCTACACTTTCTTCCCCAAGCAGTGGCATGTCCGTCATTCAAGTACTCCTACACTTTCTTCCCCAAACAGTGGCATGTCCGTCATTCTAGTACCTCTACACTTTCTTCCCCAAGCAGTGGCATGTCCGTCATTCAAGTACCTCTACACTTTCTTCCCCAAGCAGTGGCATGTCCGTCATTCAAGTACCTCTACACTTTCTTCCCCAAGCAGTGGCATGTCCGTCATTCAAGTACCTCTACACTTTCTTCCCCAATCAGTGGCATGTTCGTCATTCAAGTACTCCTACACTTTCTTCCCCAATCAGTGGCATGTCCGTCATTCAAGTACTCCTACACTTTCTTCCCCAAGCAGTGGCATGTCCGTCATTCAAGTACTCCTACACTTTCTTCCCCAAACAGTGGCATGTCCGTCATTCAAGTACCTCTACACTTTCTTCCCCAAACAGTGGCATGTCCGTCATTCAAATACTCCTACACTTTCTTCCCCAATCAGTGGCATTTCCGTCATTCAAGTACTCCTACATTTTCTTATGTGTTCTTATATTAACGTCAATCAAATAAACTTATCAGAAATCAGTCCTTTTCTTGGTGTCAGTTTAATGGAACGCTAATCTTGCGTTAAATAAGTTTGTCTATATTTTAAAAAAAGTAAAGAGCCCCCGTCACGCCAAGTGGCGTATATGGAATATGGTATTAGTGACCATAAATTTTACAGACCTTCGGCACATAACTTTTGGGGTAATGTGGTCGGTATTACGCCCGTGCCGCTTTACTTTCCCAGAAAAAAATCCGGTACCCATTAAAGGCTGGGTGAACCCGGAAGCCGTCATTTGAAATCGAACCCTACCTCTTGTCCTTTATAGTCCAGTTCACTAACCACTGAGTTATCACGGCTCCCAAGTTTGTCTATAGAGCTGAGAAAACTAATGGCTCTAACGTCACATGAGTATGATAGGTTTGTTTCTTTATTAGGTGCTGATATCAATACCATTTTATGGGCACATCATGAGAAGAAGAAAGTTGGAATACTTGGTTACAACTGGCGAAATAAAAGGAAAGAGAGATCGCGGACGACAATTAGAGAAAATACTGGATAGCTTGGTGTCATGGCATGGAAAACAGTCAACAATATAACTGATACGATGCACTGTAGATGGAAGATTGTGGAGGGATATGATCGCCTACGCCAACCGGTATGGCACATGATGATCAATACTAATGACTTTGTTGAGATCCAATTTTTTCACTGTAATTTAGAATAGTCTAAAGCCTGCCTTTATAACTTTTTTATGTCAAGTTCTAAAAGCTTCTTATTTATTATTATGCCTTTTCCTGGTGGTTTATTTTTTATATGTTGGCGTAATTACCTCTGAAATATTTATTACGGACATATTTGCCATCCGCATGACCAGATTTTTGTGCTCATCTTTGTTTCGTTTTTATGAGATCTGTAGTTGTATATTGTTTCTTTTCTTTTTTTTTTAAATGCTCAAGCTTCCATATCCTTCATCTTAGCTCATTTATTAGTTAATAGCATTGCACTATATTTTACACTTTGGGATCCACTTCATCCATTTTTGCAGGATCTTATGTTTTGTTTTTCTTGTCTTTCTTGCTTGGCTGTCAGTACTGACCGTCCAGAGTTCACAATCTTTGTTACTACAAAAGTTGGGGGCTAAGACGTCCTTCAGGAGCATAGCCAACCGCTGTCTGCGACTCAGTGTCTGATGAACTGCGCCGGGCTCGATGAACTAAAATTATCTAGATCTCACTGCACCTCTTTGCGGTAGAATACGCTGGTAGCAGGAGCAAGTGGTGGGCTACAACGTATGAGTATATAGTGCAATGTGCACAATATAGTGCAATGTGCACAATATAGTGCAATGTGCACAATATAGTGCAATGTGCACAATATAGTGCAATGCGATCCACTCATAAATGAGCTAAGATGAAGGATATGGAAGCTTTAGTATTTTAACAAGGTAAGTATGGTGACAGCTTTATAAAGAAGAAACACAACAAAATACTGACCTTTCGACCTACATGCGGCCATCTTAAGAAAACATGACTAACACAGACGGACAACAAAATATTCTCATTTCTCGTTTTAGTTATTGTTTTTTTCTCATAAAAACGGACGGGCAAAAAAGCAGAATTTTTTAGAAAAATGTTTACCTTTCTCAGTTTAACATGAGTGTTATTTTAAGTAGTAAACTATGGAGAGAAAGTATCAGAAGTGGCACAACAACAATCACAAATACAAAATGAAGTTAGAGCTGTACGATACAAGATTCAATAGGAAATAGGTCAGTTCCTAAGAAATAAATCTGCCTTGCTCATTCTGCAGCTGGACCTGTCATTCAAGTATCGACAGAAGGAAGTTACTTGGAAAAAGAAACGCCTAGCATTTACTACCGGCTACAAGAGTTTGCTTCCAACGGTCTGAAAAGTTGCAAACGGCCGCACGCGCGCTCATGCGCATATACACACACATCAGCAAACGCTGATTCATTACACACATCATCACATCATTATCACGTTTGTTCCTTTTGGAAACTGGATCCCATAATAGTTGCTCTGAAATTTTCATAACCACGTCCATCATAATTATCTCCCCTACGTTATTATATCGTTTTCAGCAGTCAACATATTATATTCTTCTTGTTTCTAAGCTCTTTACCAAGTTTTCTAAAATGTTCAGTTCTCGCAAAATTGACAAGCTTTTTTTTTTATCTTTCTCAATCCATTGAGTATTCTTCTGTAACACTTGCATTCTAAAGCAATAATACATATTTTTAACAGCTCTGTCATGTGTCCATGTTTCACAACCATATGTTACCAAGAGAAAAATATTGGCTCTTAAAAATCTAAGTTTTGTTGCTATATCAATTATTTGACATATGTTGTGCAGTTGTTTTAATTAATTATTAGCTGTGCTTAATCTTCTCTTGATTTTATTGACAGTCTTTTCACCATTAATGAGCCAAGACATTCAAATCTGTTTACGCTTATACACAAACACACTGGTACTATAATTCACAGCTGTTTGTTTTAAACTAAAGAGTCGGGGAACTGGTTGGTCTCAAGGCAAGACGCCGGCCGCGAGACAGAGAGGTTGTGGGTTCAAATCCCCGGCTGGGATTTTTATTTATAATTTCTCAGCGTCAACCACCCCTGGTCTCAGCAGTGAGGCCCGGCTTAAACTTCAATTACTCATGGACAGAGGAAAAAATTAGTACCTCCGAAGACGGAGTTATCTGCCTGTGCGGTGAGGGACCCCTAAGCACACGGCTGCCAGGGAAAAACGGATTAACACGCAAAGTTCAGTTCCTAGTCTCTAGGGAAAAAAAGAGTGACATTTTAGCAACAAGTCTAGAAATAGTGTATCCTCTATGAGGAAATTTGGGATCTGTGACTACTACACTCTGTAAGATTAATACTAAATGTAGGCGGAGTTCCACTTCGTCAAATTATATATGAATGTGATTTTCTAGATTAGTCAATATTTGTGTTTGTGATATGTCGGTATGTCGGTTAATGTTTGTGTTTATGATATGAATGTTAGTGTTTGTGATATGTAGGTCAATGTTTGTTATATGTCAGTCAATGTTTATGTTTGTGATATGCCTATATCAGTCAATGTTTGTGATATGTCAGTCAATGTTTATGTTTGTAATAGACTATATCAATCAATGTTTGTGTTTATTATATGTTAGTTAATGTTAGTGATATCAATTTTAGTGTTTGTGACATGTCGGTCAATGTTGGGGATATATCAGTCAATGTTTGTGTTTGTGATATGTCTATATCAGTCAATGTTTGTGTTTGTGATATGTCTATATCAGTCAATGTTTGTGATATATCAGTCAATGTTTGTGTTTGTGATATGCCTATATCAGTCGATGTTTGTGTTTGTGATATGCCTATATCAGTCAATGTTTGTGTTTGTGATATGCCTATATCAGTCAATGTTTGTGTTTGTGATATGCCTATAGCAGTCGATGCTTGTGTTTGTAATATATCAGTCAATGTTTGTGATATGCCAGTCAATGTATGTGTCTGTGATATGTCACTAGCGTAATGTTGATAGTACCAAAGAAATCATTCAAATGTAAGATATAACTTCTATTCAACATGGATGTAGTGTAGAAGAGTTAGAAACAGATGACATGTCCACACTGAGCAAACGAATAAGACAACTAAAATACCACAAGCAAATAGCTGTCGGGCACAAGCAAACACACAACACACATTTACAGTAAATGATGAAATCTCGCGACGTCTGGCTTAGGGCGTGATTAATCCATATTTCTCGTATATTCACACACACATACTCTAGATGCACAGGTCGAGTGCTTTTTTAAAAAATGTTTACCTGAACTTTATCATTCCATCTCATCAACAGAGAAAGTCGTAATGCGTCAGGCCTGTAGCTCTAGTGAACATACATTTGCATTACTGCTGTCAACGATCATATCATGTGAAAATGAAACTGGCGGGAATTCTAGTTTTCATTTATTAATAAAATATACATCTCTGGACTGCTAAGTCCTAACAGTCTACATGAGCGTGTTCCGGGCCGTTCTGGTTGGAAAGAAAAAGCTCTGCATATGCCCGGTAGTCATTGACTTAGTAGCCGTCATGTTTATCAGATAAACCGTGGCGTTATGGTAGAGGTTGTTAGGTTAACCGTTATTTGGTTTTTAACGGCTAACATTAACAAGAGTGTTTACGCTAGCAAATCAGGGGCGACAATGTAAAGCTCCGATGAATGACTGGAGACCGTGAATGCCTGAAGGAAGAGTTCGTGGAGTGAGACCATGGATAATTTTAAAAGCTTCCTGGGGATCGATAAAGAAGTGTGGCAAGTAACTGGTGCAGCAAAACAGGTTTATGTCGAATGATTTGTCAATATACCCAATGAGAAAGTGAAAGAGCTTATTGATGGTTGCCTTAAACAAACAAACGATTACAACATAAAGGAAGATGAGATCACCCTTATATAGGAAGACGGACTTTAACTCCAGGTTCGCTCGCTCCAGTCTGTCAAGCTGTTTAAGAGGCTGGGTGCCTGCCTGATCACTGAGTTGGGAAGGTAATAACAGCGAATAAGATCGTAAGGTCGATTCTCCTCTCCTCTAAATACCGTGGTCTGATACAGAAAAATTGACCAATTCTCCCACAACATTTAAAATAAGCATAAAATGATATCAAGCAGCTCAATCAGTAGATAGACGAAACAAATTACGACGTTTCGGCAAAAGCCATCAACAGGTAAACTATATCACAAAATAGACGATGAGGAACAATGTCTAGGACCTATGTGCCTGTTGGTCACATTGTACTACATTGAACGATGTCACGGAATATCAGTTACATTTACGTCAACATAATTTCTGTTAACATCATAAATGATGTATGTTATTTATCACTGTTAACACGTGTCATATTTATAGTTTAAATAGATTCATATATAGGCTTTGTATAGGCGTTGTTAACAATCGTTTCAAAAGTTAGAAAGAAGGTTGTCATTGAAATGTTTCCCTCCGTCATTATCAGATTTCGATTTGACGAGGCCCCCTCCTTGAAAGACTAACACCAGAAGGTCTCACAAAACTTGAAATCATACACTGGTATGAAAAAGTGCTGTTCCGAAACAAATCTGAAAATGTTTTTAAACCGCTCGGATTGTGTGGCCTAAGCTATAGCTTATTTATTACAAATAAATCCGGTCCTGTTGTGGGTACCTGGTCCAGCTGTACTTAAACCTTTTATGTTTGGTTTTTTGGACAAAACGCTTATATATAAATACAAAGTAGGCGCCCGTTATTAACTATCGATTCATTTTGAGTTCACCCCATTTGACCTTATATATCTCAATTAAGATCGCAGCGGGCGACAACGATTTTTTTACAATCTAAATGTGATCGTTACTTTACGATTTCTGCTACGTCACTATTCGTAACACAATCGCTCTCAACTTCTCAACACACATCACACGCACACAGCAAAGGCAATGACATGTAATATAGATTGCCCAAACGCAGGTCCTTGACGAACACAGCAAATGCAATTACATGTAATAAAGATTGCCCAAACGCAGGTCCTGGACGAACACAGCAAATGCAATTACATGTAATAAAGATTGCCCAAACGCAGGTCCTTGACGAACACAGCAAATGCAATGACATGTAATAAAGATTGCCCAAACGCAGGTCCTGGACGAACACAACAAATGCAATGAGATGTAATAAAGATTGCCCAAACGCAGGTCCTGGACGAACACAGCAAATGCAATTACATGTAATAAAGATTGCCCAAACGCAGGTCCTGGACGAACACAGCAAATGCAATTACATGTAATAAAGATTGCCCAAACGCAGGTCCTGGACGAACACAACAAATGCAATGACATGTAATAAAGATTGCCCAAACGCAGGTCCTGGACGAACACAGCAAATGCAATTACATGTAATAAAGATTGCCCAAACGCAGGTCCTGGACGAACACAGCAAATGCAATTACATGTAATAAAGATTGCCCAAACGCAGGTCCTGGACGAACACAGCAAATGCAATAACATGTAATAAAGATTGCCCAAACGCAGGTCCTTGACGAACACAGCAAATGCAATGACATGTAATAACGATTGGCCAAACGCAGGTCCTTGACGAAAACAGCAAATGCAATAACATGTAATAACGATTGCCCAAACGCAGGTCCTTGACGAACACAGCAAATGCAATGACATGTAATAAAGATTGCCCAAACGCAGGTCCTTGACGAACACAGCAAATGCAATGACATGTAATAAAGATTGCCCAAACGCAGGTCCTTGACGAACACAGCAAATGCAATGACATGTAATAAAGATTGCCCAAACGCAGGTCCTTGACGAACACAGCAAATGCAATGACATGTAATAACGATTGCCCAAACGCAGGTCCTTGACGAACACAGCAAATGCAATGACATGTAATAAAGATTGCCCAAACGCAGGTCCTTGACGAACACAGCAAATGCAATTACATGTAATAAAGATTGCCCAAACGCAGGTCCTGTGTCAAATTTGATGTAATCTTTTTTGAAGGTTTGTAAAAAAGCGCCAGACCTATGACCTTCAAACATGCAAAAACCAGAAAAAAAAAGTGTCATCAGCAGACAGGTAGTGAAGGTCTTCAAGATGCAGATATCTCTTCTGGCACTGATTGTCCGTTGTGGAGGCACATGGTGTTGAGAAGTAATCTACATGTCAAATCTGACATCGTTTTTTTTCAGTAAAAGCCACTAGATATTTAATTATACAACTAAGTTTTATAACGTAACATATCATCATCATCATTGAATGCCGTCTCCGCATCGAAGGTTGGCTACCATGGAGCGCCATTCCACTCTGTCTCTTGCTTTGATGGTGCAGATTGTCATAGGTTGACTTGTCCATCTTTTGATGTTACTCGTCCGTGTTAGTCTTCGTCTGTCTCTGCTTCTTTTACCTTGTATTTGCCCTTCCAATATTATTTTTATTAGGCTGTTGTGTCTTTTAACATGACCCAAAAATTTCATTTGTTTTGTTCTAATTGTATTTAATAGTTCTCTTTTCATTTTTAGTTGTTTTAAAACTTCATCGTTTGTTTTCTTTTCCTTCCATCCAATTCTACCTATTCTTCTACATATCCACATTTTAAAGGCTTCACTTTTCTGTTCTGTTTTCTGGTCTAATGTCCAACGTAACTATACCAGTAACAACATCATAAGTGTACATATCTATGTGTCATATTTATTAAAATGCTTGCTTTCTTGTATGATGATGTAGCAATTATTTTGTGTCTTTAGACCTGTGGGGCTGAAAATCTACAAACACCCCACCATTACCAACATAGTACTAAACGGTACTGGGAAACAGACATTTCGGCTACTAGATCAATACATCTCTTCTACAACTACTTCTTCTCTTTCTTCCTCTTTTTCTTCTTCTTCTCAGCGTTCACCAGTTTAATGGGTGTGGATACTGAGTGTCGCTACTTTACGTGAAAGTCGCATAATCCGCTCCTTTAGAAGCTCGACACATCCATCTCGTCATGAGCAGATTTTGCATAACATTTTTGTTATCTATAGTAGCTACACATTTTTTTTATCTATAGCAGTTGCACATTTTTGTTATCTATAGCAGCTGCACATTTTTGTTATCTATAGCAGCTACACATTTTTGTTATCTATAGCAGCTGCACATTTTTGTTATCTATAGCAGCTACACGTTTTTTTTTATCTATAGCAGCTACACATTTTTGTTATCCATAGCAGCTACACATTTTTTTTTTATCTGTGGCAGCTGCACATTTTTGTTATCTATAGCAGCTACACATTTTTTTTATCTATAGCAGCTACACATTTTTGTTATCCATAGCAGCTGCACATTTTTGTTATCTATATCAGTTGCACATTTTTGTTATCCATAGCAGCTGCACATTTTTGTTATCTATAGCAGCTACACATTTTTGTTATCTATAGCTGCTACACATTTTTGTTATCTATAGCAGCTTCACATTTTTGTTATCTATAGCAGCTACACATTTTTGTTATCTATAGCAGCTGCACATTTTTGTTATCTATAGCAGCTACACATTTTTTTATCTATAGCAGCTACACATTTTTGTTATCCATAGCAGCTACACATTTTTTTTTATCTGTGGCAGCTGCACATTTTTGTTATCTATAGCAGCTACACATTTTTTTTATCTATAGCAGCTACACATTTTTGTTATCCATAGCAGCTGCACATTTTTGTTATCTATATCAGTTGCACATTTTTGTTATCCATAGCAGCTGCACATTTTTGTTATCTATAGCAGCTACACATTTTTGTTATCTATAGCAGCTACACATTTTTGTTATCTATAGCTGCTACACATTTTTGTTATCTATAGCAGCTTCACATTTTGTTATCTATAGCAGCTACACATTTTTGTTATCTATAGCAGCTACACATTTTTTTATCTATAGCAGCTACACATTTTTGGTATCCATAGCAGCTTCACATTTTTGTTATCTATGGCAGCTGCACATTTTTTTATCTATAGCAGCTACACATTTTTGTTATATATAGCAGCTACACATTTTTGTTATCTATATCAGCTGCACATTTTTGTTATCCATAGCAGCTGCACATTTTTGTTATATATAGCAGCTGCACATTTTGTATCTATAGCAGCAGCACATTTTTATTATCTATAGCAGCAGCACATTTTTGTTACCTATGGCAGCTGTACATTTTGTATCTATAGCAGCTGCACATTTTTTTATCTATAGCAGCTGTACATTTTTTATCTATAGCAGCTGCACATTTTTGTTATCTATGGCAGCTGTACATTTTTTATCTATAGCAGCTGCATATTTTTTATCTATAGTAGCTGCACATTTTTGTTATCTATGGCAGCTGTACATTTTTTATCTATAGCAGCTGCATATTTTTTATCTATAGTAGCTGCACATTTTTGTTATCTATGGCAGCTGTACATTTTTATCTATAGCAGCTGCATATTTTTTATCTATAGTAGCTGCACATTTTGTTATCTATAGCAGCTGCACATTTTTGTTATCTATAGCAGCTGGACATTTTTGTTGTCTATAGCAGCTGCACATTTTTGTTATCTATAGCAGCTGGACATTTTTGTTGTCTATGGCAGCTGTACATTTTTTATCTGTGGCAGCTACACATTTTTTATCTACTTTTTTCGATTTTTAACTGCCAAGAATTATTTGACGTGCGAGAGTGTACACGGGAACTCTTGTTTTTCTCCGTTTTCCCAGAACGCTACACACAGGATCTCACCACCCAGAGACCAGGGGAGGTTAAAGCAACGAGGATACCGGGAATTCCAAGTGAAAAATCCCCACAGCCTGAAGCGAGATTCCAACCTGATATTTTCTCATTCAGGGTCATGTGGATGACCTCTAGACCACTCTGCCCACGTACTATTAAATAGCAACTAATATAAATGTATGCGTTTGACTACCTGTAAAAAAAGAATTGGGTTTTCCCACTGCTTCGAAGATAGGTAAACAACGAAACAGATCCATCTTTGTATTTAATTTTGATCTCTCAATAGTAGAAGTTCACCAGAAACGTCATTTCTACTTCTTCTACTTCTTCTTAATCTTCTTCTGCTTCTGCGTTGTCCCGCCAATTATTGATTTAATTATCCGTCAATAAAAATAGTCGATAAAATTACGTAATTTGCCTATCAAGAATTTGCGTCAGTTAGAAACATCTGGAAGACAATATGCAGCATTAAAACTAGGACTATAATTGACGCCTTCAACTCCAATGTGATAATCATCATACTCAGTGTGGACAGGAATCATAGACAGCTACTTTAAACTAGAGGCCTTTCGAAAATAGGTGGCCATCGTTTAATTATCGTCGTCATTTAGAAACATCTGGAAGACATGCAGCATTAAAACTAGGACTATAATTGACGCCTTCGACTCCAATGTGATTATCATCATACTCAGTGTGGAATCATAGACAGCTAACCATATCCACCTTCTTTAAACTAGAGGCCTTTCGAAAATAGGTGGCCTTTCGTTTAATTATCGTCGTCATCGTTATCATCATTATCATCCTCCTCATCATCATTATCGTCATCATCATCATCATCAAGTACCGTTAGGTGATCATGTCTTTCCACAACTTTTTTTTTTTTTTATCTCTACAGCTTTTTATCAACTCTGTTATTGATTTCCTCCCAAGCCATTTCCTTAATGTCTTGAATCTTCTCTTGCTGCTCTCTCTCTCTCTCTCTCTCTCTCTCTCTCTCTCTCTCTCTATTTTCTTTATCTCTTCTTTCCTCAATAATCTCTATGCTCTCTTCTCATTGCATAATTAAACAATGATAAATGTTTCCTTCTGAAGTTGAAAATTAGTTTCCTTTTCGCTTTGGCCTCTTTTAGAACATCCTTTATTACACTTTTAACTGTTCATGATATTCCCAAATACTTTTTTGTTGAAAACTGTATGTTTTTGGTCAAACAAAAAACCTGCCCTGACATAAATGGGGGCTCTGGATATGTCATGTTCTCAGAATGTCTTAGACTTACCTAGAATAGCCGTTCATGAGACCCCAGATGGCAAGAGAACAAGAGAAAGAGCAAAAGTGGCACAGGGGATTTGGTGGTCTATATGTAAGACATCGGCCCCGAGAGAGGAAAGACTCGGATTCAGAGATTATCAGAAGCGATGGAGTTGTTTTTTTTTTATTTTTTAAATAAATAAATACAATGAATCCATGATTTCTTGTATGGCATTACTCTCCGCGATCTCTTAGAGTAGTAAGATCCGATGTCTAGCCTTCTCGGATAGCGGCAATAAACAGGAAGTTTCGTGTGCACTAGCGCACGTTAAAGATCCGTAGGTAATTAAATTATAAGCGGGGCTGGTGGTCTAGAGGTACGACTTCGGTCTCTGGACATGAAGGACCACAGTTCATAGCCCACCGCAGGCTGTGGTGTTCCTTTTTTTTTTTTATAGGAAAATTGTTGTATCTGTGGTGTCTTTGTAGCATTAACCTCCAGCCTTTTTCCGATCTATGGATTGTGAGATCAGATGTCTAGCCCTCTTGCATAACGGTTATAAACAGGGGTTCCTGTGTGCACTCACGCATCTTAAAGAATTTTTGGCAATTAAAATCGGAAAGAGTAGGTCATAAATTTGACCGGTTATTGTCTTCATCTCTATTCTGCTAAAAGTAATAATAAACCGTCACCGGCAGACGGTGTATACTTGAGAAAGTCAAGACAAGCGAGATGAGTGGTCCCATTACATGTACTTAGTGCATTCAGAAAGTAATGTACCACATAGGTTTTCTCCGGAACCGCTAATTCAAAAAGTATGGAATCTTTACACAGCATACATGGATATGTGTACAACCAGTGGATAAAGAGATACAGCGAAGACGATGGCGCTGGATAGGACACACACTGCGGAAGCCAACTGAGAGTATTACACAACAGGCCCTTTTTTGGAATCCCAGGGAAAAAGACAAAGAGGAAGACCAAGGAACTCTTGGAGAAGACAGATAGAAGCAGAGATGAAGATGATGGGGAAGACATGGAATGGTCTTAAAAGAGTGGCAAGAAACAGTACGACTTTGAAAGTGTTTGTTGAAGACCTATGCTCCACAGGGAGCAGAAAAGTAGAATAAGATACATGGGTATGTCATGTAAAGACCAGTATCATTCAATATAATCCCCATCCACTTGTACAGCTTTACGCCAGCGCGCAACAAGTGCGTGTATTCCTTTCCTGTACCAGTCTTTGTCTGATCGTGTAGCCATTTCTTCGCTGCATGAATCACTCCTTCATCATCTTCAAACCTTGTTCCACAGAGGGCATCTTTAAATGGACCACAGAGATGGAAATCAGAGGGTGCCAAATCAGGACTGCAAGGTGGATGAGGGAGTACCGTCCAACCCAGTCTGTTGATTGCTTCCCGTGTTGTCAGACTTGTGTGATTCTGCGCATTGTTGTGAAGGAGAAACAGGTCTGCTGGATTCTTGTGCAGCCTAACTCAGCGAAAACGTTGATGAGTTGTTTTTTTTCAACGTTTTAATGTAAGCTTGCGAATTGACTGTCTCTCCTCTTGGCGTAATATCCACAAGAATATCGAACAAAACTGTAGGAGATGTTAATTAACAGCAAAATTATGCTCTTTTCGTAACTTAGAATTTAAACAAATTAAAATATTATGATGTAATTATGATCTTTTAGGACAATAATTGAACGAACTATTTTATATATCACAAATTGCGAAATCTATATGTTGTAAATTTTCAGGTTCAAAGGCCAATCCTAAATTTTTGAAACCGAACAATGAGAGATGATTCTAGATGATACTTTTGTTTCTTTATTGGATATTTCCTTCTCACGAGGAAATGACGAAGAATGAAGAATTATGTTGCAGCAAGGTAGACCTACTCCAAAGTTTTCACTTCTTCTACATGAAAATGGCATGAGAAGAAAATGTAACTCTACTTGGTGCGATCAACACAGATGGCAGCACAGCGAAGGAAAGTCGATTTTGTTGGCGCTGCAGAGAAGAAAGATCGACGAGTGAAATTGTTGTACGGGTAATAGGCTAATGAAATTATACGAGTAGTCTAAGTATTTTTATAAATATGAGAGGTGTTTAAAAAGGTAGTGCACCACATCAGCTTCTTCAGCTAATAAGAAACATAGAAGCATGAAATTTTACACACTTTAAATGTGGCATATGTCGAGTGTGTGCACCAAATTGCACTGCAATGAGCCAAATAGTAACTGCACTAAGCCGTTGAAATGGAGCATGTTAGCAACTTGCGTTATAAGCAGCGAATTGTGATATCATTTCTCGTTTTAGAGAAGGAAACTGTTGTGAACATTCACAAGAGCATACACATCACATAGGCGCGTTTGCAAGGTCGACAGATTTTGTATGGTTATAGTAATTTTGATCTCCATAGACATTGAAACCAATATAGTATATGTTAAACAGCTCGAATTGCTTGAGCCATGCAGAACAAGTCTATGCCAATAGAAGTGAGAAAGAGAGTTCATCGGTGCTATATAGAACCAATTATGACCTACGGAAGCGAATCATGGACAGTAGACAAACAAATGAAAAGACGATTAGAGGCCACAGAGATGACGTGGTGACCTATGTTCTGAATAGAGGACTCGCGGCCTCCGTTTGCTCTTTTGAATATCCGTCGCTGGAAGTCGCTTGAGCTGTAACCAAAGATGTGCACATCTAGACTTCGTAGAGTAAAGCAATATAAAGTAAATATAAATAATACATTTGCACTGTTTGGTAGCACTTGTGAAAAAAACAGTGCTAACAGCAGAGAACACAATGATTAATACATAAGCTGACTAGGACAGAATTTTACTGACTAAAGTCCGCGAGGAGAAAATAAAACCAGAAAACCATCAAACTAGCTTGACATTTTCTGATAAAGGAGCTATAGACGGCGGACGTCACGCAAACCAAAAACAGGATGCCTGTTGGAGGTTTTCCGGGAATTCCATCTCAGCCCGCAGGCCTACCAGTTAATTACCTCACTTCTCCCCCATCCCCTTCCCCGTTGCATCATCAAACCACCCATTCTCTCTTCCCCCCCCCCCTCCCCCTAGAAGAAGGTAACTTTACTTAGTTTTCAAACAAGCCTAGCTTCAGAGATTGGAGAATTATGGCTCAGTAATTCTGTTTCAACGTTTTTTGCTAGTTCTATTTTTATGTTAAAAGACACAGCAGCCTACTAAAAGTAATCTTGGAAGGGAAAATTATAATGGAAAATAGACAGAGGTAGAACAAGACTAACATTGACAAGTTACATCAAAAGATGGAGAAGTTAGTCTATGGGAACATGCACTGTCAAAGCAAGAGACAGAGCGTTAGCGCTCCATGGTAGCAAACCTTCGATGAGGAGATGACACTCAGTGATGATGATGATAGCAACATGCACACGCTAACATACCTAAAGGTGAAGTGCGAGACTTGAATCGACGTCTTAGCATGCGAGTTTTCACCCATATGTGCTCTGTCGCCTATCCAGAAGTGTTCGGAGACTTCTGGAGAGTGTCGATTCAATCATTGAAACTCACGATGCGAGGCGGCATTCCTCACCTTCCCAGGGTGCTACCCTGGTAACCCACTTCTGCCAGCGACTGGGTCGACCACGTGGGTATTTTCTTTTCTTCCAACCACGAGTACAACTCACACTTCTTCAACGGGGATCGAACACAAGTTGTCCGAACGTCGGTAGCCAAGTAGGATGACTTTCCTAACTAGGCTACAATGGCCCCCACAGACTGGTTTTCTGCCAAGCGCCTATATTAGAGAATAGACGAGCAATGAGCCGGATTAATTTTGGAAATGTTTTCTGGAGGACAGGGCGTGTAAATAATTCATGCTACGAATGTGAATCAACAGCCTTGAATGTATTGCAAATGCAAGTACATCACAACAAAAGGAGAGTCACTAGCCAAGAATGGTGTACGGGACACCAAATAGAACTAGCGAACCAACTCAGAAGTTGTGTTGTCAGTTTCTACACGCTGAACATATAATGAGAAGGGATCCGAGGCACCCATGTTGTTGCCCGGTATGCAGTGAGGATGATCTATCGAGTCACTTTGATCTAGGAATTTAAAATTTTAATTTATAAAGTAAGTAAAATAAAGTACCCCCGTCACGCCAGGTGGCGTATAGGGAATATGGTGTTAGTGACCATACATTTTACAGTCCTTTAGCACATGATTTTTGGGGTAATGTGGTCGATATTACGCCCGTGTCGCTTTACTTTCCCAGAAAAAATCCGGTACCCATTTAAGGCTGGGTGAACCCGGAAGCCGTTGGTTGGGATCGAACCCTACCTCTTGTTGAGCTATCGCGACTCCCTAAATTTTAAGCTACAACTATTTTTCTCTTTGTGGTTTAGGGTTTCACAGTTTCTTTAACAATACAAATAAACACGTATTTGAACTTTTTTTAAAACTATTTTTTTTTTTAACTGGGAGCTTCGGTAGCCTAGTTGGGACACCCACCCGACTGAACTACCGACGTTCGGACAACCCGTGTTCAATTGCCGGTGAAAGCAGTGTGAGTTGTACTCGTGGTAGGAAGAAAACAAAATACCCACGCGGTCGACCCAGCCGTTGACAGAAAATGTGTACCAGCGTAGCACCCTGGGAAGGTGAAGAATACCGCCTCGCATCTTCAGTTTCGATGATTGAATCGGCACTATCCAGAAGTCTCCGAACACTTCTGGATAGGCTGCCGAGCATACATAGATTTTGAAAAACTCGCGTGCTGAGGATCCGATTCAAGTCTCGTGCATTACCTTTACGTATTTTAACTAAAGCCTGGAACATAAAGATGTAGCTGGTGCACCCAGTGAAACAAGTAAGTCGATACAGCTTCATTTCACACACACACACACTGTGATATTTCTTTTTCCTCTTAATCAGATTATTTCCGCAGTTTCTATCTTCATACATTCTTCAGCTAAAAAAAAACTACAATCTTTACGACACATATTACTATTGCTGGTGTATGTCGGGGGTCTCACGACAGGAACGGATGAACAAACGCACTTGGTCAAAGCAGTCGTCACGAAGTGTGAGACTGTGGATTTTTATTTCTCTGCAGCTATACATTGTAATATGTCCCAAGATGACTAATTCATGGAAATGGGTCAAGTTATTTTATCTGCAGATATCGAAATCGGCGTAGCAGAGATATTATTTCACCCGCATGCTTGGTAATGGGTGTGGCAGAGAGATTATTTCACCCGCATGCTTGGTAATGGGTGTGGCAGAGATATTATTTCACCCGCATGCTTGGTAATGGGTGTGGCAGAGATATTATTTCACCCGCATGCTTGGTAATGGGTGTGGCAGAGATATTATTTCACCCGCATGCTTGGTAATGGGTGTGGCAGAGATATTATTTCACCCGCATGCTTGGTAATGGGTGTGGCAGAGATATTATTTCACCCGCATGCTTGGTAATGGGTGTGGCAGAGAGATTATTTCACCCGCATGCTTGGTAATGGGTGTGGCAGAGATATTATTTCACCCGCATGCTTGGTAATGGGTGTGGCAGAGATATTATTTCACCCGAATGCTTGGTAATGGGTGTGGCAGAGATATAATTTCACCTGCATGTCTGGCAATGGGTGTGGCAGAGATATTATTTCACCTGCATGTCTGGCAATGGGTGTGGCAGAGATATTATTTCACCTGCATGTCTGGCAATGGGTGTGGCAGAGATATTATTTCACCTGCATGCTTGGTAATGGGTGTGGCAGAGATATTATTTCACCCGCATGTCTGGCAATGGGTGTGGCAGAGATATTATTTCACCTGCATGTCTGGCAATGGGTGTGGCAGAGATATTATTTCACCTGCATGTCTGGCAATGGGTGTGGCAGAGATATTATTTCACCTGCATGTCTGGCAATGGGTGTGGCAGAGATATTATTTCACCCGCATGTCTGGCAATGGGTGTGGCAGAGATATTATTTCACCCGCATGTCTGGCAATGGGTGTGGCAGAGATATTATTTCACCTGCATGTCTGGCAATGGGTGTGGCAGAGATATTATTTCACCTGCATGTCTGGCAATGGGTGTGGCAGAGATATTATTTCACCTGCATGTCTGGCAATGGGTGTGGCAGAGATATTATTTCACCTGCATGTCTGGCAATGGGTGTGGCAGAGATATTATTTCACCTGCATGTCTGGCAATGGGTGTGGCAGAGATATTATTTCACCTGCATGTCTGGCAATGGGTGTGGCAGAGATATTATTTCACCTGCATGCTTGGTAATGGGTGTGGCAGAGAGATTATTTCACCTGCATGTCTGGCAATGGGTGTGGCAGAGATATTATTTCACCCGCATGCTGGTAATGGGTGTGGCAGAGATATTATTTCACCTGCATGTCTGGCAATGGGTGTGGCAGAGATATTATTTCACCTGCATGTCTGGCAATGGGTGTGGCAGAGATATTATTTCACCTGCATGTCTGGCAATGGGTGTGGCAGAGATATTATTTCACCTGCATGTCTGGCAATGGGTGTGGCAGAGATATTATTTCACCTGCATGCTTGGTAATGGGTGTGGCAGAGAGATTATTTCACCTGCATGTCTGGCAATGGGTGTGGCAGAGATATTATTTCACCTGCATGCTTGGTAATGGGTGTGGCAGAGATATTATTTCACCTGCATGTCTGGCAATGGGTGTGGCAGAGATATTATTTCACCTGCATGTCTGGCAATGGGTGTGGCAGAGAGATTATTTCACCTGCATGTCTGGCAATGGGTGTGGCAGAGAGATTATTTCACCTGCATGTCTGGCAATGGGTGTGGCCGAGATATTATTTCACCTGCATGTCTAGCAATGGGTGTGGCAGAGAGATTATTTCACCTGCATGTCTGGCAATGGGTGTGGCCGAGATATTATTTCACCCGTATGTCTGGCAATGGGTGTGGCAGAGATATATACCCGAATGTCTGGCAATGGGTGTGACAGAGAGGTTATTTCATCTATTGATAGGGGAAAAAATACAACGCGGTTGTCTATTCTGTTCTGTTCTCTTGTAATCGGATGTCTTAAAGGAATATGGAGCGTTCTCCATATATCTCTGAGTTTGCGTTTTATATATTACCAGGAGAGAACGCTTTATATATAATAACAGATGAATTAGCTTTATATGTCCTATATAACAATCGACGAGTTTGCTTTGTAGGTACTACATAGTAATAGAAGAGTTTGCTTTAATTATGGCAAAAGAAAAAATTACTTTATATATCTTGTATAGTAATAGAAGAATTTGCTTTATATACAGTAACAGAAGTTGCTTTATATGTCATATTTAGTAACAGACTTATTAACATATTTAGTAACAGTATTATCTGTACAAGATAATATAACTAATGAAGAGATTGAACCCATGGGTGATGTTGTAATATAAAAAATAACAAAAATATTGAATGATAACTACAACACCGGATATATATATACCATGCGACCTGCTCTAGTCAATATTCATAGTCCTACTAAAGAAATCTGGTGCGATTGAATGTGATGATAATCGCACAATGATCCTTATGAGTCACATGACTAAGATATTACTAAGAATCATCATGCGAAGAGTGCGAAACAAAATCAGTCCAGAAATTAGCTATGAACAGTGTGGTTTGTTTGAGGTAAAGGAACAAACAATGCCATATACATCATAAGATATTTAGTAGAAAGAGTCATAGAGATGAAAACAGATCTATACTTATGTTTCATAGATTATACCAAGGCATTTGACAAAATAAAGCATCAAGAAATAACAAAAATTTTAGAAAGCATAAACGTAGACATAAAAGATCAAAGAATAATAAAGAACATGTACTGGCAACACACAGCGACCATTAGAACTGAAAATAAATTGGAAATGTTTCAACAAATAAAACAGGGTGTTAGGCAAAGTTGTGTGCTGTCACCAGGTTTGTTTAATATGTATAGTGAGATTATTTTAAGATCCATAAGGGGCATGCCTGGAATAACAATTGGAGGCAATTTACAATTCATAAAATAAATAATCTAAGGTATGCCGATGATGGGAGCCGCGATAGCTCAGTGGTTAGTGAACTGGACTACAAAAGACAAGAGGTAGGGTTCGAGCGCAATCGACGGCTTCCGATCACCCAACCTTTAATAGGTACCGGATTTTTTCCTGGGAAAGTAAAGCGACACGGGCGTAATACCGACCACATTACCCCAAAAATCATGTACCGAAGGTCTGTAAAATTTATGGTCACTAAAACCATATTCCCTAAACGACACTTGGCGTGACAGGGGTATTTGCTTGCTTGCATGCCGATGATACAGTTTTAATCGCTAAGAGTGAAAATGAGTTACAAGAAATGTTAGACATTATAGTGAAAGAAAGCAAAAATTAAGGACTCAGCCTTAATTGCAAACAGACAGAAGTAATGGTAACAACAAAGTAAAAGACTTCATTACAATGCACAATAAAGACAAGTGGAACAATATTAAAACAGATAAATTAATTGAAATATCTGGGAACAATGTTAACTTCAGATGGTAGATGTAGAACAGAAGTGAGATGCAGAATGACTCCGGCAAAAGCAGCTTTCCAAAAAAATGAGGAAGATACTGTGTTTACCATTTTTGACAATAAAAACAAGAAAAAGAGTTCTTAAATGTTATGTTGAGCCAGTCTTAACATATGGATGCGAATCATGGACAATAGGAAAACAGACAAGAAAATCACTGGAGTCTGTAGAAATGTGGTTTTACAGAAGAATGTTGAGAGTACCATGGACAGCTAAGAAGAGTAATGAAGATGTTCTGAGAGAGGTCAAAGCAAAAAGAGAGCTAATTTCCAATATTAGGAAGAAACAATCATCATTTTTTGGCCATGTAATGAGAAGAGAACAACTGGAATATATTGTAACAACTTGAAACATTGAGGGACGAAGAGATAGAGGGAAGCAAAGAGAAAAAATAACAGACAGCTTAAGAGAATGGCTTGGCAGAAGGTCAACAACATAAATGATAAATAGCTGCCGAGATCGAAAGATGTGGAGAGACATGATCACCTCCGCCAGCAGGCCCGGTACTTTGATGATGAAGATAATTGTCAAAAATGGATTGCATAGTAACTTCATCATTTTTTGGAAAGCTGCTTTTGCCTGAGCAATTCTGCATCTCACCTCTGTTGCACAACTTTCGTCTGAGGTTAATAAAGTTCCCAAATATTTAAATTAATTTACCTGTTTTAATATTGTTCCACTTGTCTTTATTGTGCACTGAGGTGATGTCTTTTTCTTTGTTGTTCCCATTACTTCTGTCTTTTTGCTATTGAGGCTGAGTCCTTTATTTTTGCGTTTTTCTCTATAATATCCAACATTTCTTGTAACTCATTTTCACTCTTAGGGATTTAAGACTGTATCACCAGCATAACTTAGATTATTTATATTATGACCTCCGATTGTTATTCCAGGCATGCCCCTTATGGATCTTAAAATGATCTCACTATAAATATTAAACAAATCTGGTGACAGCACACAACCTTGTCTAACACCCTGTTTTATTTGTTGAAATATTCCCAATTGGTTTCTAGTTCCAATGGCCGCTGTTTGTTGCCAGTACATGTTCTTTATTATTAATAATCTTTGCTGTCTACATTTATGCTTTCTAAAATGTTGATTATTTCTTGGTGCTTTACTTTGTCAAATGCTTTGGTATAATCTATAAAATATAGGTATAGATCTGTTTTCACCTCTATAGCTCTTTCTACTAAAGATCTTATGAATTATATGGCATTGCTTGTTCCTTTATCTCTAACAAAACCACACTGTTCATCACTAATTTCTGGACTGATTTTGTTTCGCATGATGATTCTTAGTAATATCTTAGTCATGTGACTCATGAGGCTTCTTGTGCGATGATCATCGCATTCAATCGCATCAGATTTCTTTGGTAGGGCTATGAATATTGATTTGAACAAGTCGTCTGGTATACATCTGGTGTTGTAGATATCATTCAATATTTTTGTTATTATTTATATTCCAAAATCACCCATGGCTTCAATCTCTTCTTTAGTTATTTTATCTGGTCCATGACCTTTTCCTGCTTTCATATTGCGCAAGGCGTCTTCCACTTTCTCTTTGAGTATTTCTGGTCCTTCTCTATTATTCTTAATATTTGCTTCTGTTCGTTCATCATTATAAAGATCTTTACTGTACTCTGACCATCGTTCCCACACAAAAAAACTATGGCCCTCGAAAAGGTCTGCGGCAATGGTCCCCATCTCTCCCAGAAGTCAAACTAAAGTAATCTAATGAAGTGTTGTCTTCACATTGAAGACTGGCTGTGAGTTATCTCTACATATTTATTTCTCTCATTTGTGGAAAATTCTTAGAACCTTTTGATATAATTTTCTGACAATATAAATAAACGTTTCCATGCCTAGGAAACTTCAAACATCATGTATTAGTATGGCCTTCAGCAAAGTTACATTTTTTTGTCCTACTAGTACACCAAAACCACAATATTATATTGTCGAGGTGGCTGAGTGGTTGGTGTGCTCGCTTTTGTCATAAGGGTACGGGTTCAATACCCACGCGTTTTTGTATTTTTTTTATCCGAAAAGACATGGCTTCGTGGTTCATTCAGCCTCTGAGACTTTACCTTTACGAGAGATTTTTTCTGGGGAAAATTAGGCGACCTAGCGTGATACTGACCGACTAGAGAATACAATGATGTTGATTCTTGAAACAAAACACGGGCACATACTTGCGTGGAGTTAACTCTTACTTACTCATGATATTTTTGCTATAATTTTTATAGTTAATGTTTGTTTATTTGAACCAACAGTAGGTAACGCATTTTTATCTTGATCTCTCCGTAATTTGAACCTGAAACAAACTTTACACAATGTGGCAAATTTGTGCAAAAACCGTGAAGCCACTGACATTTGATAATTGTGCAAACATTTCAACGCGTTTTAATCAATATTTTCTTTGAACAAAGCAAGCTCTGGCAACAATGAGTCAGCTAAAGTAGAGAAGAAACAGACACAAACTGACAACCAAATAAACGCTATCCTTCTTGACTCATTATAATTTATACCACACTTATTATACGTCACATATACACAAGTGAGAGACCAGGATTAAAAAAAAAGAATATGTAAAGAGTGGCACATGTTGGTAAATTTTCGCATAAAAGAATTATGTACAATATAGTAGTTCCTTTGTGTGTGTGCATTTGGTGTTCACAGTCAGATAAGGCAGCCTTGGTGGTAAGGTAAAGGGATTCGATCCCAGCTTGACACCATTCAGTTAATTAACCCATGTGATAAAATAATGAGCACCTGACTCACCCGAGCTGGGAAAGCAACTAACAGTGAAGAAGTTCACTAAACCATTCACCTCAAACTGTAGTGTCCTTGTTGTCTTGTGGGTTTTGCCTGCTATTTGGCGAGGCACACCTCATTCAACCTCAGACTAAGTCTTGTAGGTTATATTAGATCGCAAATGACATTCAAAAGTAAAAGTGAAAATCGTTTTAAAAAGAAAAACAGTGCGTGTGTGTAAAACTTGTCTTGGTGATTTTAGCTACGTTTCAGCAAAGCTTGATCCATTCACCCTGGACTTAAGTATCTTCGATTATATTAAACTGCAATGGCGGGACATTTTATACTTCACTCTCCTCCCCCGCCCCCTTTTCAACGTACTCATGATTATGTATGTCACGTGACAACCTTTACAGTCAGACAAGTGTTTATGATAAATGTGACTGGCTGCAGGCTACATTACTTCTGTACCTACAGTCTAGAGTTCTGTAGAAACAGAAAACCTACAGTGTAAAGTTCTGTAGAAACAGAAAACCTACAGCCTAAAGTTCTGTAGAAACAGAAAACCTACAGTGTAAATTTCTGTAGAAACAGAAAACCCTACAGCCTAAAGTTCTGTAGAAACAGAAAACCTACAGCGTAAAGTTCTGTAGAAACAGAAAACCTACAGCGTAAAGTTCTGTAGAAACAGAAAACCTACAGCCTGAAGTTCTGTAGAAACAGAAAACCTACAGTGTAAAGTTCTGTAGAAACAGAAAACCTACAGTGTAAAGTTCTGTAGAAACAGAAAACCTACAGCATAAAGTTCTGTAGAAATAGAAAATCTACAGTGTAAAGTTCTGTAGAAACAGAAAACCTACAGCCTAAAGTTCTGTAGAAACAGAAAAAATACAGTGTAAAGTTCTGTAGAAACAGAAAACCTACAGCCTAAAGTTCTGTAGAATCAGAAAACCTACAGCCTAAAGTTCTGTAGAAACAGAAAACCTACAGCCTAAAGTTCTGTAGAAACAGAAAACCTACAGCCTAAAGTTCTGTAGAAACAGAAAACCAAAAGCCTAAAGTTCTGTAGAAACAGAAAACCTACAGCCTAAAGTTCTGTAGAAACAGAAAACCTACAGCCTAAAGTTCTGTAGAAACAGACAACCTACAGTCTAGAGTTCTGTAGAAACAGAAAACCTACAGCCTAAAGTTCTGTAGAAACAGAAAACCTACAGCCTAAAGTTCTGTAGAAACAGAAAACCTACAGCCTAAAGTTCTGCAGAAACAGAAAACATAAAGTGTAAAGTTCTGTAGAAACAGAAAACCTACAGCCTAAAGTTCTGTAGAAACAGAAAACCTACAGTCTAGAGTTCTGTAGAAACAGAAAACCTACAGTGTAAAGTTCTGTAGAAACAGAAAACATACAGTGTAAAGTTCTGTAGAAGCAGAAAACCTACAGTCTAGAGTTCTGTAGAAACAGAAAACGTACAGCCTAAAGTTCTGTAGAAACAGAAAACCTACAGTGTAAAGTTCTGTAGAAACAGAAAACCTACAGCCTAAAGTTCTGTAGAAACAGAAAACCTACAGCCTAAAGTTCTGTAGAAACAGAAAACCTACAGCCTAAAGTTCTGTAGAAACAGAAAACCTACAGCCTAAAGTTCTGTAGAAACAGAAAACCTACAGTGCAAAGTTCTGTAGAAACAGAAAACCTACAGCCTAAAGTTCTGTAGAAACAGAAAAGCTACAGTCTAGAGTTCTGTAGAAACAGAAAACCTACAGAGTAAAGTTCTGTAGAAACAGAAAACCTACAGTGTAAAGTTCTGTAGAAACAGAAAACCTACAGTCTAGAGTTCTGTAGAAACAGAAAACCTACAGCCTAAAGTTCTGTTGAAACAGAAATCCTACAGTGTAAAATTCTGTAGAAACAGAAAACCTACAGCCTAAAGTTCTGTAGAAACAGATAACCTACAGTGTAAAGATCTGTAGAAACAGAAAACCTACAGCGTAAAGTTCTGTAGAAACAGAAAACCTACAGCCTAAAGTTCTGTAGAAACAGAAAACCTACAGCCTAAAGTTCTGTAGAAACAGAAAACCTACAGCCTAAAGTTCTGTAGAAACAGAAAACCTACAGCCTAAAGTTCTGTAGAAACAGAAAACCTACAGCCTAAAGTTCTGTAGAAACATAAAACCTACAGCCTAAAGTTCTGTAGAAACAGAAAACCTACAGCCTAAAGTTCTGTAGAAACAGAAAACCTACAGTCTAGAGTTCTGTAGAAACAGAAAACTTACAGCCTAAAGTTCTGTAGAAACAGAAAACCTACAGCCTAAAGTTCTGTAGAAACAGAAAACCTACAGCCTAAAGTTCTGCAGAAACAGAAAACCTACAGTGTAAAGTTATGTAGAAACAGAAAACCTACAGCCTAAAGTTCTGTAGAAACAGAAAACCTACAGCCTAAAGTTCTGTAGAAACAGAAAACCTACAGCCTAAAGTTCTGTAGAATCATAAAACCTACAGTGTAAAGTTCTGTAGAAACAGAAAACCTACAGCCTAAAGTTCTGTAGAAACATAAAACCTACAGTCTAGAGTTCTGTAGAAACATAAAACCTACAGTCTAGAGTTCTGTAGAAACATAAAACCTACAGCCTAAAGTTCTGTAGAAACAGAAAACCTACAGTGTAAAGTTTTGTAGAAACATAAAACCTATTATTGTAAACCTATAGTGCAAAGTTCTGTATAAGCAGCAAACCTACAGTGCAAAGTTCTGTTGAAACAGAAAACTTAGCATTACATAACCTGCTAAGATGAAAAGGCTCCAGCTTCTTCAGTACAACACAGGTAATCAAAGACGTCATTTCATCCCATCACACATACACAACCGGGAACTATTAACCAATAGCTCAGCCCAACCATGTAGTACTAACAGCTCAACTCAACCATGTAGTACTAACAGCTCAGCTCAACCATGCAGTACTAACAGCTCAACTCAACCATGTAGTACTAACAGCTCAACTCAACCATGTAGTACTAACAGCTCAACTCAACTATGTAGTACTAACAGCTCAGCTCAACCATGTAGTACAAACAGCTCAGCTCAACCATGTAGTACTAAAAGCTCAACTCAACCATGTAGTACTAACAGCTCAACTCAACCATGTAGTAATAACAGCTCAACTCAACCATGTAGTACTAACAGCTCAACTCAACCATGTAGTACTAACAGCTCAACTCAACCATGTAGTACTAACAGCTCAGCTCAACCATGTAGTACTAACAGCTCAGCTCAACCATGTAGTACTAACAGCTCAACTTAACCATGTAGTACTAACAGCTCAACTCAACCATGTAGTACTAACAGCTCAGCTCAACCATGTAGTACTAACAGCTCAACTTAACCATGTAGTACTAACAGCTCAACTCAACCATGTAGTAATAACAGCTCAACTCAACCATGTAGTACTAACAGCTCAGCTCAACCATGTAGTACTAACAGCTCAGCTCAACCATGTAGTAATAACAGCTCAACTCAACCATGTAGTACCAACAGCTCAACTCAACCATGTAGTACTAACAGCTCAGCTCAACCATGTAGTACTAACAGCTCAGCTCAACCATGTAGTACTAACAGCTCAGCTCAACCATGTAGTACTAACAGCTCAGCTCAACCATGTAGTACTAACAGCTCAACTCAACCATGCAGCAATATCAGCTCAACTCAACCATGTAGTACTAACAGCTCAGCTCAACCATGTAGTACTAACATCTCAACTCAACCATGTAGTACTAACAGCTCAACTCAACCATGTAGTACTAACAGCTCAACTCAACCATGTAGTACTAACTGCTCAACTCAACCATGTAGTACTAAAAGCTCAACTCAACCATGTAGTACTAACAGCTCACCTCAACCATGTAGTACTAACAGCTCAGCTCAACCATGTAGTACTAACAGCTCAGCTCAACCATGTAGTACTAACAGCTCAGCTCAACCATGTAGTACTAACAGCTCAGCTCAACCATGTAGTACTAACAGCTCAACTCAACCATGCAGCAATATCAGCTCAACTCAACCATGTAGTACTAACAGCTCAGCTCAACCATGTAGTACTAACAGCTCAGCTCAACCATGTAGTACTAACAGCTCAACTCAACCATGTAGTACTAACAGCTCAGCTCAACCATGTAGTACTAACAGCTCAACTCAACCATGTAGTACTAACAGCTCAACTCAACCATGAGTACTAACTAACAGCTCAACTCAACCATGTAGTACTAACAGCTCAACTCAACCATGTAGTACTAACAGCTCAGCTCAACCATGTAGTATTAACAGCTCAGCTCAACCATGTAGTACTAACAGCTCAGCTCAACCATGTAGTACTAACAGCTCAGCTCAACCATGTAGTACTAACAGCTCAACTCAACCATGCAGCAATATCAGCTCAACTCAACCATGCAGTACTAACAGCTCAGCTCAACCATGTAGTACTAACATCTCAACTCAACCATGTAGTACTAACAGCTCAACTCAACCATGTAGTACTAACAGCTCAACTCAACCATGTAGTACTAACTGCTCAACTCAACCATGTAGTACTAAAAGCTCAACTCAACAATGTAGTACTAACAGCTCACCTCAACCATGTAGTACTAACAGCTCAGCTCAACCATGTAGTACTAACAGCTCAGCTCAACCATGTAGTACTAACAGCTCACATCAACCATGTAGTACTAACAGCTCAGCTCAACCATAAAGTACTAACAGCTCAACTCAACCATGCAGCAATATCAGCTCAACTCAACCATGTAGTACTAACAGCTCAGCTCAACCATGTAGTACTAACAGCTCAGCTCAACCATGTAGTACTAACAGCTCAGCTCAACCATGTAGTACTAACAGCTCAACTCAACCATGTAGTACTAACAGCTCAACTCAACCATGTAGTACTAACAGCTCACCTCAACCATGTAGTACTAACAGCTCAGCTCAACCATGTAGTACTAACAGCTCAGCTCAACCATGTAGTACTAACAGCTCACATCAACCATGTAGTACTAACAGCTCAGCTCAACCATAAAGTACTAACAGCTCAACTCAACCATGCAGCAATATCAGCTCAACTCAACCATGCAGCAATATCAGCTCAACTCAACCATGCAGTACTAACAGCTCAGCTCAACCATGTAGTACTAACATCTCAACTCAACCATGTAGTACTAACAGCTCAACTCAACCATGTAGTACTAACAGCTCAACTCAACCATGTAGTACTAACTGCTCAACTCAACCATGTAGTACTAAAAGCTCACATCAACCATGTAGTACTAACAGCTCAACTCAACCATGTAGTACTAACAGCTCAGCTCAACCATGTAGTACTAACAGCTCAGCTCAACCATGTAGTACTAACAGCTCACATCAACCATGTAGTACTAACAGCTCAGCTCAACCATAAAGTACTAACAGCTCAACTCAACCATGCAGCAATATCAGCTCAACTCAACCATGTAGTACTAACAGCTCAGCTCAACCATGTAGTACTAACAGCTCAGCTCAACCATGTAGTACTAACAGCTCAGCTCAACCATGTAGTACTAACAGCTCAACTCAACCATGTAGTACTAACAGCTCACATCAACCATGTAGTACTAACAGCTCAACTCAACCATGTAGTACTAACAGCTCACATCAACCATGTAGTACTAACTAACAGCTCAACTCAACTCAAAGAGCGGCGGTTGGGGGGGGGGGGGTAAGGTGTGAAAAACAGTAAGAAAGGAAGAGTTCTAAAAATATGTGGAGATGGGTATAAGATCCCAACCTTGACTATTACTGGAAACGTTTCTATGAGTTCATTTCCAATAAGTAAATCCATGTGGAAAAAGTGAACATATAAATCTATGTATGTCTGCAACTTTGGGTGTGCACACCAAAAAAGATGTGTACGAAATACATGCGTAGCCACCTGCATTTGTACATGCAGACAAATATATACACATATATAGGTACGAGTGCGCATGAGGGTAACAAATATGCAGCAGGTGTCCTGTATGTATGAGAGCGATATGTTCATGCCTTGTGTGGAAATTGAACCCAACTGGACTATCAGACGATTCTCAAGGGCAAAATGGCTACGATTGCTGCAGTGACATGAAACAATGCCAGTGACTTGCATGTCGTGTTTACTACGGTGGCCTGTGGAATTGAAGTGCGATGATACCGGACTGTCAGTCTTCTGCTCAACATCACAGAGATACTCACACAATCTGTCACTTAGACATACAGACTCACCTATATACGTCATCTAGCAATGCTGACATATTATGGCGTATATGATATTCCGTGATACACATGTAAACCCCTCCTTGATCTCAAACCACCTATTAGGAAACAGGACAGAATTGGTGAAAAGTACATGGTCATAAGTATTGCAGACTCGACGTCCACATTGAACGGTGCCTAGGTGTTTGTGGCTTGAGCGGGGGAGGCGGCTTATGACAAGAGTGTCTCTCAGGATTTCCTGTCGCGTTTGATGGCGACCAAAGAAGGATCACTGAAAAGTAGGCGGGTAGGAGGATCCCAGTAGAGAATGGAGCAGTACCGGTTAAGGATCCTCACCGCAGCCAAGTTTAGCGGGTTGTAAGTGAGGGTGAATATAGTCCTATTGGATGAGTGGCGGGTGGATATGGTGAGTGCCACCGGATGAGAAATGTCAAGAGCTCGTTGGAAGGCAGATTGAAGAGCCGAGTGAGGATAGAGATGCGCCTAAAGAAATTTAACATCAGATTGGGCTGTTTCAGCTAAACCATGCAGCAACAACAATTGAACTAAACCATTTAGCAGTAATAACTCGGCTCAACGTATACAGCAGCAGAACTATCATGGGCCAACTGAAGGCAAATGAAACACAAACAAATGAAAAGACGATTAGAGGCCAAAGAGATAGAATTTCTCAGAAGAATGTTGAAAGTTATTGGTTATTGGTTATGGAAGGCCTCGGCATCACAGCAAACGAATTAAAATCCATAATTGTTCAACCGCCCGTGCCAGTGGAATCATCCGAATTACCAACTCATCTTCCAAACAAAGAAAGGTAACTGTAGTCCCCATCGTAGCAGTCTCAGCACACGCCAAAAGACATAAGGCGAAACCGCGCAGAAAGTGAACACAGCCAACTGTTCCCTGTCATACGATATCATCATTCATCGTAAACAAGCGGGATATCGAAGCAGGATAAAAACGGATGAGACACACAGCTCACGGTGTGCACAGAGCACTTAACTCAGTAGCTCCTGCAACAAGCCGGACTTGGAATATGAGGAAACTGCAAGAAGGAACACTTTTCAGACATAGCCTTCAATGGTTCCTGCCGCCTATCCACCATATACCATGGGAATTCACGTCCTCCCGAAAATGATGATCGTCATAGCACTTGATGATGTTAGGCCGTCATTGATGACTCCAATTCCAAACATATAGACACACAGTGGTGGTAATTTGTCATTTCCAATCCAACAGAAGCCACATGACCTGTAGTTAGTAAAACCACAGACATAATATGATTTTGTGACCTTCACTGATTCACTCTTAGATGTGAATGTGTAGTTTACACAAGAGGAGAAGTTTTCAACTACAGTGATTCCATTTAAGGCAATTCTGGGATAGCAAGGCAAGTCTCCTTTATAAGCAGCAGAACTTGATGTTCTCCGCTCCCTTCTTGTAGCTTCTGCCACACGATTCTGATGTCTCATTAACTTGGACATCATTCAAGAACAATGTCAGATTAACATTCCATAGATATGGCTCTGCTGATGAAGTGCTTGGTGCAACAGTTGTATCAATCATACTGGAGGCTCCTGGTCTGTGGTCATTAATATCACAGACGGCACATGGTGTTGTTATATTCAGTATTTCTTTCTGGGGTGTAAATATGTGGCACACACATGGAGAGTGGTTTGTGGTCACAGTAATCCCATTAAAGGCAATTCTAGGGTAGCATGTTGAAAGTTCCCTAGACCAACGAGGAAATTCTCAAAAAGGCCAACACAAAAAGGGAGCTCCTAAGAAACATCAGAAAGAAACAATCACAATTTTTCGGGCACATCATGAGAAGAGGAAGTTGGAATACTTGGTTACAACTGGTAAAATACAGGGAAAGAGAAATCGCGGATGACAAAGAAAGAAAATAGTAGATAGCTTGATGTCATGGCATGGAAAACAGTCAATTACAGAATTGATACGATGCACGGTGGATAGAAAATTGTTGAAGAACATGTTCCTACGCCAACCGGTATGGCACATGATTATGACTGAAAGCATGATGAGTGAAAGGCTGATATTAGATTACCATGACATGGCAGAAAGAATTGTAGGACACAACCTGAGCTCTTGAAGCGTAAGAAAGAAGAGGAAAAAATGATGCACTTTAAACTATGTGCTAAGTAAGCTAAGGATGACAAATGGAATGATTTCTGTAAAAAAAAAGTGCGCTAAGAAAAATCTCTAGCAACATTCTGGCGCCTTCATCAGAGCATGAATGGCACAAAACGACACAGAGGCATACCAGACTTTCAGAGCACAGACCAGATATGGCACAAATCTGATGAGAGCAAAGGGAAAGCCCTGCTCGCCCGCTACACTGAGCAGATTAAAGAAATGAGGCTGTAAGAATGAGAATACGGGGGTCGCTGTCAGAATTGTGTAAGGATGTAATGCAAGGAGAAGATCTCACAATCACAACCGATACCATTTTCACAATACTTAAAAGGTCACACAACACTGCTCCTGGTCCAGATGGTGTTCAGTACGACGACATAGGCGATTTAGCTGACAACGACTTGAAAAAACTGGCCAATGAGTTTAATGCCAGCATTCAGAATGGCCTGATTAAGGAGGAGTGGCTACACAGCTACTTACTACCGCTACCGAAGCCAGACATGGACTATTCTCAGATCAGTGCTTACAGAATCATCACGATGCAGAACACTGCAGGCAAGCTGCTGGAGAAGATAAGTTGTCCGTGTCCTCACCTGTCACCTTGAACAGAAACGAGCATTCCCACCCACACTCGGAGGTTATAGATATAACAAAGAGACATGACTCAACGAGGCAGTCTTCGCCTATGACGTCTTCGAAGGCTTCCACAGACGAGAAGAGACATGTGCTGCTGCTATAGATCTGGAGGATGTATACAATAGGGTACCATTTGAATACCTCATGCATATGCTCCTCAAACTGGCGGTGCACCTCTTCCTCATTAGATGGATCGCTGCAGCACTGTTTCAGAGGAAGGTGATACTCAGATGTGGAAGTTGGTCTTCCGAGCCAACATCCATTTGTCCAGGGCTGCCACAAGGCTCACCATTGCCACAGTTCTATTTAACGCGTACACAATAACGATCACGGAGCAACAGCTGGATGGGAGGGGAAGGACTATTACTTTTGCTGATGATATTCTGACAGACAGGGAAGAGACAGAAAGGAAACCGCCTCCACAATGCAAGACGACCTCGGTTGCATTTCTTCCTGGTGTGGGTTTCAGGTGCCTTGGTTAATCCTAATAAAACAGCAGTTTCATGGCTCTCCCTTAAAAATCATATCGTTAACACGGACACACCGGTAGTACGAATGGGAGCTGATGAGGTGACCAAGGACAAGTTTATGACATACTTCGGAGTGAAATTTGATCGCAGCCTGTGTTTTCGGGAACACGTTGGCCATGTGATAATAAAATCCCGCAAAGGATTAGCCGCCTTGAAGGTCATGGCAGCTGCCAACATCGAGCATAGGCTACTTACTCTTCTGTTTAATGATTAGTCCTCGCACCAATCGAGTATGCCCTGGCAATTCTTTCAGTCAGTACGACTCAAATTGACAGGCTGGAGAAAATACAGAATGAAGCCATGCGCATTGTCTTAGGGTGTACGAAGGACACTCCCTGTGTAGCAATGAGGTATCTTCTTGACTTTCCAACCATGGATGACAAAATCAAGATCTGGAGGGCACGAGCATACCCGAAGATTAGTACAGATAAAGAGCATCCATTGCACCACGGGCTCAACACAGGCAAAGGTGCCAGGCTGGTCAATGTGGGGGTCAACAGTCTCATCTGCGCTAACACCGATGAGAAAGATGCAGTCATCTATACAGACGGTTCTGTAATATGACACCAAAGATGTGCATGGGCATTTACAGCACGCTCGGCAGGCAGAATAGTCAGAGAAGACAGTGGTGCTTACGCCATGACCACGAGTAGCATGACGATGGAGGTGATGGCAGTGACCAGGACATTCATCTGGTTAGAGTCACAAGACTACACCAACGCCTGTATACTGAGTGTTTCGATGAGCATGATAAAAAAAAAGTGGAGGCGGGCTCTGTACGCATGCAATGGTTAGAGTCATTGCAGAAGTCAAAAATACGTAAGGTCACCTTTCTCTGTGTTCCTGGACATGCGGGAGTACGGGGAAATTAAAGCGCGGACAGGTTGGCTAGCTGTGCTGTTGTTGAGGATGGTCAATCAATGGATCGGGCGGACATCATCAATGCCCTCCGAGATGTGGGAAGAGTACAGGACTTCGACAACCACAAATCCACGTCACTCCTTCGGATGAAAGAGATGAGAGTTAAGATGGGCACAGCCAGAAATGAGAAACTTAGTTGGCGTGTAAGAAGACTTATCAACTAACACAGAACTGGAGTCGTCAGTCGCTGGACACTGCGGGATTGCTGAGGAGGGGATCTGAGCACCTATGGACATGTTCGGAGTGCAATGATGATGACCCGTAAAAATCTCAATATTAGATTACCAAGGCTATTTTGATATAAACAAAGCTAATATTCAAAACCAAGTGGATATCAAAGTTGAAGGAATAGACCTGGAGACAGTTCAAAGCTGCAACTACATTTGACTTACTATAACCAGTAATAGAAAATGTAAAACTGAAATAAACAAAAGAATAGGAATGGCAAAAATAAATTTTATTGCTATGAAAAATATACTAACATCTAAATAAGTAACACCAAGGCTAAAACTCATCATCATCATCAAGTACCGGGTCTGCTGGCGTAAGTGATCATGTCTCTCCACAACTTTCGATCTCGACAGTTATTTATCATTTCTGTTGTTGACCTTCTGCAAAGTCATTCTCTTATCTTAAACTGTCTGGTATTTTTTCTCTTTGCTTCCCTCTATCTCTTCGTCCCTCAGTTTGTCCGGTTGTTACATTATATTCCAATTTATATTAATATAAATAATCTAAGGTATGCTGATGATACAGTCTTAATCGCTAAAAGCGAAAATGAGTTACAAGAAATGTAGGACATTATAGTGAAAGGAAGCAAAAATAAAGGACTCAGCCTTAATAGCAAAAAGACAGAAGTAATGGTAACAACAAAGAAAAAGACATCACCTCAGTGCAAAATAAAGACAAGTGGAACAATATTAAAACAGGTAAATGAATTTAAATATTTGGGAACTTTGAACTCAGACGGAAGATGTACAAAAGAGGTGAGATGCAGAGTGGCTCAGGGCTAAAACTAAGAATAGCAAAATGTTACATCTTCTCAATAATGGGTGTAGAATGAACGGTGCAGAATGAATGGTGCAGAAACATGGACATAAGACAAGAAAAGAGAACAGAAAATTGATGCCTTTGAAATGTGGATTTATAGAATAGGAAGAGTTGTATAGAAAGAAAAGAAAAAAATTATGAAGTCTTAAAACAACTAAAAATAAAAAGAGAATAAACACAATTCAAACAAGACAAATTAGATTTTTGAGGCATGTTAAAAGACATAGCAGACTATTAAAAGAAATCTTGGTAGGGAAGATACAAGGTACAAGAGGCAGAGGCAGACCAAGACTAAAATGGACAAGTAATATACAAAAATTGACAAGTCAGCCTATGACAACCTGTGCTGTCTAAGCATTAGACATAACAGAAACAGAATGGTGCTTCATGGTAGCAAACTTCCGAGGCGAAGACAGTACTCAATGGTGGTGGCTAGATGTAAATTAGATACATAGGTCAAGTGTATATTAAAAAAATGTTTAAAAAAAAAAAACTAACCCTTATTCAACAGTCACTTTGGGAAGGGGGCTGGGGGGGAGAGGAGGAGAAGAATGTGAGGGAGGAACATAGGGGTGGTAGCCCCTGATGATGACAATGTCAGTAAATGCCCCTGTCATATGATAAATTTCTGAGTACATGGATGATTATCCCATCCAAACTGACAAATAGTTTTCTACTTGGTATGGTTTTACACAAGTGATACTTGGAAGTCCTTGATATACTTTGACTGTTTATTAACACCATTTATGGCTAGCATGAGAGTTGTCTCTTTATCCATTCTACATTTGTTGTTTTTAAACATGGAGCCTCACTGGGGGTATTTAGAATATCAGGAGGGTGCATTACCCATCTATTCTTCACAATAACTGTACACTCATGCCTGTCTGTACATTACTTAGCTTCTACTGCAAGTTCAAACCCTGACTGCACCCATTGAGATTTTTATTTTCTGATTTCTTTCTGCATCAACCTCCCCGAGTCTCAGCAGCGAGGTCCAGGTTGAAATGTCAGTTACTCATCAATAGAAAAAATATGAGTACCTCCGGTCGGAGTTATCTGCCTGTGCAGTGAGGAACCCCTGTGCACATGTCTGCCAGAGAAAAACAGACTAACATGCAAAATTCAGTTACTAGACTCTAGGGACTTCACCAAAGGCATACGCTGGTGAATGCTAGTTAAAAAAAAAAATGAAATTGAAAAAAAAAGTCCTATGTGACCTGGTACAATAATGAAACAATTTTTAAGATCGCTCAACCAAGAATTTCAAACGTGCCATATTTTTTACTGCGTGTTATTGTTTGCATCACACTAATTAAAGTAAAATTATCCACTCATCCACCTGCACGCACAGAGGCATACACACATAATAGGTACATGTGCACACACACACATGCATATATCAATAGCTATATATAATATGTACACTTATATAGTGATATTAATTAAAATAATATTATGGTCAAATAAAACCAGCAACCACAAATTCTAAAACAGAGACATGAGAGAGTTGAATAGGAATCCCAGGAGATATGCTGAGACCACAGCAAGAGATGTGGACTCTATAGGAAAGGAGAAAAACAAGCCTAAAGTCAATGTGGTAGATAAAATTAAGACAGGAGATGTGCAGATTGGGTCAGATATGGTAAACACTGTAAAAAATGGTCATAGAAAGACCAGGGTGGTGTGATTTTGTTTTTGCCCCACAATATCATGAAAGATATGTTTGTCACTGGCTGCTTTGTCGCTCAACAGTCAAGGATAAGAAGATAATAACAAAGGGTAACATTAACTAAGTGTTAACACAAGTATTCATCAAACATATGTACAGTAAATAAAAAAACAAAGAAATCTCAACATTTTCAAACAATGATACCATCTATATACGTTTATTTGAAAATAACAACAAATTATGACAACAACTTGCAAAATTCATTCATAGGCCCACAGAGACAAAATGGGAGGCAAATTAAATCACAAGGAGACATGTATTGTTGTGGTAATATGAAAAGCATCTCTTCTGAGGTCAGATAAGCTGTTGTAGGCAATATTCAACAAGTAATAACAACATCACACACACACACCTTTCATTCAACTGGTAGCCAGCCAGATAGATAAAGAACACAATGGAAGACAGAACAAAGGAAACAGAATTTAGAATAAAGTGATGAATTCTGTACTCTACTACTATCCTATGTGAGTTTTCCACCAGGCGTTTAAAGTTATGGTTGCAGTTTCAGGGGTTAACTTTTGTTAAGCAGAAACAAAATAACGCAGGAGATGTGAAAGTCTTCAATAAACAATATGTCATGTTGTAGTTGCAGGAAGGTGGAAAGTAAACATCAAGCAATATCTTACACGGCAGTTACCCCAAATATAGTATACAAATATAGTATCATCTAAAGAGAAGTGCTAGAACATCTCCTGTTATAGATATAATATAAAGAGCAGGTATAGAGATTCAAAATATAGCTTATCTAAATAATATCTTACATGACTGTCGGTATGTTCCCAATTAAATATAATTCATAAAGGACAGTTGATGAGATTCCAATTCAAGTTTTTCTAAGCAATTTTCCTCCTTGCATAGCTGGCCTAAAGACCCCAATTACAGCCTACTTTAAGAACAGGTCTACAACCCCAAAACAACATTTTCCCTCAATCAAAACTCTTCAGAAAGCACTACCCAAAGATATATATGTTAAAAAGAATTATTTTTTTAATGGTGGGTGTTTTAGAAAATATAACAGATACTAGTGAATAACATAGGACACTTAGGCATCAACGATTTCTCTGCGTTAATAGACATACAAAATGTAGCAATGTGCTGTTTAACAAAACCACAATCAAGCAAGCAGTCACAAAATATCACTACAATACAATGTGGTGCTAGTTTTGATCTTAGAACCATCTACCTGAAAACAAGGTAGATATAATATTTTGTCAGGACCACCAAGACAGCTCTACAATAGCAAAAAATTAGTGTCTAACACGCGTCTAAATAATTCAGTTAGAATCAAGGGAAGCTACTTTTATATTATGCTACATTATTATCACCCTTTGCAGTATTTTTGTTCACTTGAGTCCTCACTAATCTGATATACTTGTAACATTGGTTCGTGACCATAGTATTTCATAGTATTGACAAATAATAGTTTATACATATATAAGTATTGTATTATATATATATATATATATCTCAAACACTTGTATGAATAAAATGCAAATATAGCCCAGCAGCGGAATGGCAGGAAAATAGACAAGTAAATTCACAATCTTTCCAATACCACAAGACATAACTCTTACATTGTTAGTCAGCAAGCATGCCAGCACAGAAACAAATTCTCAATAACATTCATGTTGTGCTAAACAACTCTGTCAACTATTAAGTGTACAGTTATCATGTACAATAAGCAACGGTTATGTGTGGACTGGCAAATTTGTATGTGTGTATGGGCACATACACCATATATCACCTGTATCACATATATCACTGAATGATGATGATGATGGTAGCTGTGAAAGTGAAAGATGGCAGTGAACAGAAAAAAACTTGAAGAAAAGATGGCACTATGAGCAAATACATTTCAATCTTCATTGCAGAGACAAACAATGGTACATTTAAATAATATTAACAGATCTTCCTACATTTGACTTTATTATAGTTTTCAGAGATTTTAAAAACAGCTTAATTAAAATGTTCAATCAAGATTGTGCTTTACACCAATATGATGAATCCTTATGCAATGTGGAAGTCACCATAATGAATCCTGACACAATCTTGAAATTATTATAATGAAACTGATATAATAATACATAATTAAATATAAATTAATTACAGTCTGAAAAATATGTTTCCTGACACAAATCTGAAAATTAATGTGATGAAACCGAACTCAATTTTTGGAATCAAGTCTGATACAATTTGACAGCTAAGGTCATAAGCTAAATAAACAGTAACCATACACTGGAAATGACATACAATTCAGCTCCTAGCACAGTTAGAACACATGTATGTCTACTTTAACAACTTGTTAAGAAATAAAATGATTCGGAAACTCTATCAACAGCTTCTCATCAAAACAGATATGTCATCAATGCTAATACATTTAAAACAAATATGAAAAGAACACTTATCAATCAAAAATTGGTCCATAAATATGTATATAACTTTAATGAAAACTGTGTCTTTCTGAATAGGCCTGAGACCAATTCTCCTATACAGCTACTACTTTATTTTAATTTCATCATGATTTTCCACATTTACTTTTAAAATGATCAAATATGAATTATCCAACCTTAGATTCTATATTTGTTACATTATGGAAATGTCCTCTCTTTGACTAACGAAAAGTATTTCTAGTGCTCATCACATTTCTTTGTAACTAAAAATCATAAACTCAGGTAGGACTTCTAACGAAAATATGAAGATTACTGAAACGCGTGAACATTTTACAATCATGAACGTAGCTCAAGTTACACTCCAGCAAATGTAAAAACGAACAACAAGGCTATTACTATACAAAGGCCTTCACTTGAACACCATGAATCAACGCACAAAGTAAATAAAACGAAACCACCAACAAGATGATAAAATAGGTAAATTAACTGTATCAGATAAGCAATAACATGTGTAAATGACAACAGTAAGATTTCACAAACACTGAAATATCAGTCCTACACATTTATGAAGTTATGTCAAAAAAACATAATGACCAGACGGACAGCTAGATTTTTACAGCACCCATAGTTGACCATATAGTTTATGTCATGTTTAATAAAAACAGTTGAAATAAATGACAATCTAAATTAGACTGCTTCGCAAAGCTCTCTCCCTTACTTATCTGTATATTGGGCTTATTCAATGATTCAAGGACAGATTCCAGTAGTTTATAAACATAAACTAAAGAAAACATTATTGACAAAAGAATGAAACCAAAAATATCAGCACAGTGGAAATAATGCAATGAGCAAAAAGCTTAACTGCATAAAAAGGCATGCTCACCAACCTTGGAATAATAAATTCACATCAAGGACATCTAATCTATGAATACCATCAACAACATAGCATCAGTTAAGCGGAAATAGTTTGGACAGCTGCACGCACATTCACGGACACAAGTACTGAAATATCAACTAACAAATGTAGATAATTATATCAAACACCCCTCCTTCCCTTTAAGAGAAAATAATTAAATAAAAAAAAAAGCACAAAATCAAATCACAGGAAAAAACATTACCTTGTAATGAAGATTTGCATTTATCTTACATTACAAGATAGCTCTATAGAACTTATACAGTAAGAGGCAGTGTGAATTGTTTGAGACTTCAAGTACGGAAACTTTAGCAATATTGATATTAAAAACAAGTGCTTTGTCTTGCTATCCATAAATATAGCATTTCATGTTGAAAGAAATTTTAAAAACAAAGAAGATGCCAATTTCTCTGAATATTTCCATCAATGCTAGTGGTTTTATCATGCAACCTTCCAAGATATTTAAACTCTTAGATGTTACTTTTGCAGAATGAAGTTCAGATACCCAATACTTGTAGCATTGCAATTGGTAGAGGGGAGTTGTCCAATCACATAATAAATAGACCTTTGTCAATATGTTCTTTTGGGGATGATGAAATAAATGGCCGTATGTACATCATAGAAATTAATTAGTTCCCTTTCTCTATCATATTCATTTTTCTTTCCTGAAGAATATATCTACACTGTGTTTATATTATCTTTGATTGTATCTTAAGAATAGGAGGTGTCATGGTGGCTGCGAGTAGAAAGTTTTTCATACTCTGCGCTTGCTGACATGTTTAAATGATTTGCACGACTGTCTAGTTGTGAAATAATGTGCTGCAATGATATGATATGATATTCCCCATTGTAGTTTTGTTTACTTATGATGAGCGGATGGGATGGACTTTGAACTTTGATATTTCTGTAGAATATTATTTATTCTTTTTGTGTCGGCGTGTTCAGCCTATCATTGATAGACCAATGTGTGTTCGCGGTTCAACAGGCAAACATCTATTTTGACAACAACAGAGCCTACCAGGGAAAGTCCATTCCGAATCAAATGTACAAAGTCTGTGATGGAAGAATCAGAAATGATCAACAGCTCAGAAAGCAAGAACAGTAAAGTGTGTAGTACACAAGAGGCATATTCATAGCATGAAAGATGAATATGGCTGACCACCATGAACAAATTTGCAGCCTCATCACGTACTATTCCAAAGAAAGCCTTGGAGAGAAATTCTAACTTATATCAGAAGAAAGATCTACGAATATATACATGGAATGTTAGGACTCTTTATCAAGTAGGAAAATGTGAAAATCTTATTTTAGAAGCAGAGCGATTAAACATTGATATTTTAGGCATGTCAGAGACAAGATGACAAGAATATGGCTACATACAGGACGAAAAATATACATTTATATAATCAGGCAACACAACAGAGCATCAAAGAGGTGTAGGAACATTAACAAAAAGAGTTACAAAAATATATAAGTACCCACAGAACATACAATGATAGGATTTGTCTTCTTTTCTGTGATACCTAAAAGGTGTCATGGTTTATATCATTTGTCGTTCTTGAGCTGCTCGAACTATCTGAATTAATGATTTTCCTTTGTTGTTACATGTCTCTGTCACTGCATCTATCTATCTTCTTCTGGGTCTTCCTCTTGGTCTTTTTCCATGCATTCTCGAGAAGAACGCCCTTGATGGTGATTGGTAAGGGTTCATTCTGACCAGGTGGCCAAACCATTTAAGTTGTTGTTGTTCTATATATTCTTGGCAGGGTTTAGTTCCTACCATTTTTCTTATGGTTTCATTTGGTATTCTATCTCTTCTTGTGTTGTTTGTTACTTTTCTCAAGCAACGCATCTCACATGTATTGATCTTTCTTAAATGTGATTTAGAAAGGGTCCATGTTTGACTTTCATAGCACAAAGTTGGTATGAAGATGCTACTTACCATTTGTTGTTTAGCTGGCATAGAAATGTTTGGATGTCTTAGCAATGGTGGAAGCTGGTATGTGACAGCATTTGCTTTTTGTATTCTCATGTCAAATTCTCTATCTAGTTTTCCATCTTCTGTGAACATTGTGCCTAAATACTTGAATTCCTCTACTTGTTTTATTTCTTTATCTTTGATCTTAATGTTTAATTGGGTGTCTTAATTTGCTTATTCTTATAGCCTCTGTTTTTGCTGTGTTAATTTTCATACTGTAGTTTGTGCAGCTTTTATCTAGAGATGTTAAATGCTGTTGTAGCAGGTTTTCATCCTCATATATTAGGCATTGGTCATCTGCGAAGAGTAGCTCGTTGATGTTGGAGTTTTCTACCTCTATGTTATTATTTGATTTTTTCCTTATTGTTGGTTGTTTCCTGATTTATTTTGTCCTTATATATGATGAAGAGGAGTGGTGAGAGGACGCATCCTTGTCTTACACCTGTAGTAACCTGAAACCATTCTGACAGACCTTCCGATGTTCTAACGGCACTTCGACTGTTTTTATATAATGCCATTATATTATCTAGTAGTTGTCCTGCTACACCGTAGGTTTCAAGAGTTTGCCAAAGTTTGTTTCTGTCCACACGAACAAACGCTTTTTCCTGATCTATAAACACTATATTTAGGTTTCTGTCATATTCTATTGTTTTTTCACATAGTTGTCTCAATGTAAATATAGCATCAGTACAGCTTTTGCCTTTTCTGAATCCGAATTGATTATTACTTAATTGAGGTTCTATTATGTATCTTACTCTCCTCTCTAATATTTTAGCAAACATTTTACCAACTTGACTCAATAGGGATATTCCTCTGTACATTTCACACTCCCTTTTGCTTCCTTTATTCTTCCAAAATGGGACAATGATAGCTTTTTGCCAATCATCTGGGACTTTTCTTTCTTCCCACGCCATATTGAATATTATATTAAGCCAATCTATAGCTGTTTCCTTACAGGCTAGTAGCATTTCTGTTGTTACTCCATCTATACCAGCTGCTTTGTTTTTTTTACTCTATTTCAATGCCCATTCTACTTCTGCTTTAAGAATGTTCGGTTCCTGTTCATCATACTGCCTATGTTTAAACTCTGTATTTCCGTTTGTATTTCCCTGATTTAACAGTTCCTTAAAGTATTCTCTCCATCTGATTATTATGTTTTTCCTGCTGCTGATTGGTCTACCGTTCTTGTCGTTTATTATAGTGGTCGGGTTATAATCATTATTTCTTACTCTCATTGCTTTCACACTTTTGAAAAATTCTCTTGTTTCTTCTCTACATGGATTATACTAGGATTATACTACTAAAAATGAAAGCAAACCATTCGACACAGCAATAATACAGACATATGCACCTACTATACAGATGAACAAACAGAGGCATACTATGATGATCTAAATAAAGTTATGAAGCAAGTGAAATCTTCAGACATCTTGATTGTAATTAGTGATATGAATGCTAAAGTAGGAAAAGGTAGATATAAGACCATTATAGGAAATAATGGTTTAGGAAAAAGAAGTGAAAGAGGAGAAAGATTAATACAATTTTGTGAAGAAAACAGACTTATAATATGTAACACCTATTTTGAGAAAGAGAAAAGGAAGCTATACACATGGAAAAGCCCTGGAGATAAGAAGAGGAATAAAAGAGACTAGAAATAAAGACAATGACTAGTAAAAATAAAAAAATCAAAGAAAATGGATGTATTGCAAACAAAAAGGAAAGATGCAGAAAACAAAAATATAATCACCAGATGGTAGGAACATATAATAGATTTATTTTATGATGAAAGAAAAAAGAAATCAATTATAAAATGTATGTCAGTCTATAAAATCAGAAGTGGAAAAACCTATACAAACAATGAAAAAGGGAAAAGCTGCAGGACCTGATAAACATACAAATAGAGATTATAAAGGCACTAGAAGGATTTTGGCATTGAAGTGATCACAAACATGTGCAACAACCTATATATTATACCATACAAGATATGTACCAGGTGGACTAATAAACATCAACTTTCTTTGCATTGCCTAAAAAGAATGGTGCAGTTCAATGCAGTGATTTTAGAACAATAAGCCTAATGAGCCATGTGGCAACAATCTTGCTGAGGGTTATGCAGGGAAGGATTCAGAATAGAATCAATATGGCATTGGAAGAACAACAATTTGGATTTAGGAAAAACAGTGGGACAAAAAAAGCAATATTCTGCATGAGGACATTAATCGAACGGTGCACAGAGGCAAATAAACCAATATATGCCTGCTTTATAGACTACACCAAAGCTTTTAATAGAATTCACCATAAACAACTTATAGACTGCCTAAAAAATATACATCTAGATGATATGGACATACGACTAATATGTAATTTATCATCATCATCAAGTACCAGGCCTACTGGCGTAGGTGATCATGTCTCTCCACAACTTTTGATCTCGGCAGCTATTTATCATTTATGTTGTTGACCTTCTGCCAAGCCATACTCTTAAGCTGTCTGTTATTTTTTCTCTTTGCTTCTCTCTATCTCTTCGTCCCTCAATTTCTCTAGTTGTTACAATATATTCCAGTTGTTCTCTTCTCACTACATGGCCAAAAAATGATGACTGTTTCTTCCTAATATTGGAAATTAGCTCTCTTTTTGCTTTGGCCTCTTTCAGAACATTTTCATTACTCTTCTTAGCTGTCCATGGTATTCTCAACATTCTTTTGCAAAGACCACATTTCTACAGACTGAAATGCTTTTCTTGTCTGTTGTCCTATTGTCCGTGATTCACATCCATATGTTAAGACTGGCTCTACATAACATTTAAGAACTCTTTTTCTTGTTTCCATTGTCAGAAATGGATTGCATAGTATCTTCCTCATTTTTTGGATAACTGCTTTTGCCTAAGCCATTCTGCATCTCACTTCTGTTGTACAACTTCCAACTGAAGTTAACATTGTTCTCAGATATTTAAATTCATTTATCTGTTTTAATATTGTTCCACTTGTCTTTATTGTGCACTGAGGTGGTGTCTTTTTCTTTTTTGTTACCATTACTTCTGTATTTTTGCTATTAACGCTTAGTCCTTTATTTTTGCTTTCTTTCACTATAATGTCAAACATTTCTTGTAACTCATTTTCACTCTTAGCGTTTAAGACCATATCATCAGCTTACCTTAGATTATTTATATTTATATTATGACCTCCAATTGTTATTCCAGGCATGCCCCTTATGGATCTTAAAATAACCTTACTATACATATTAAACAAATCTGGTGACAGCACACAATCTTGCCTAACACCCTGTTTTATTTGTTGTAACATTTCCAATTGATTTCCAGTTCTTATGGCCTTGTTTGTTGCCAGTACATGTTCTTTATTATTTTTAGATCTTTGCTGTCTACATTTATGCCTTCTAAAATTGTGATTATTTCTTGGTGCTTTACTTTGTCAAATGCTTTGGTATAATCTATGAAACATAGGTATAGATCTGTTTTTACCTCTATGGCTCTTTCTACTAAAGAACTTATGATGTATATGACATTGCTTGTTCCTTTACCTCTAACAAAGCCACACTATTCATCACTAATTTCTGGACTGATTTTGTTTCGCACTCTTCGCATGATTATTCTTAGTAATATCTTAGTCATGTGACTCATACAGCCTATTGTGCGATGATCATCGCATTCAATCGCACCAGGTTTCTTTGGAGGTCTATGAATATTGATTTAATCAGGTCATCTGGTATATATCCGCTGTTGTAGATATAATTCATTTTAGATTTAGGATATTAGATAAGAAAACAGAACAGAAAATTGAAGCCTTAGAAATGTGGATTTATAGAATTGGATGGAAAGAAAAGAAAAACGGTGAAGTCTTAAAGCAAATAAAAATGAAAAGAGAACTACTAAATACAATTCAAACAATACAAATGAGATTTTTAAGGCATGTTAAAAGATACAACAGCCTTCTAAAAGTAATGTTGGAAGGGAAAATACAAAGTAAAAGAGGCAGAGACAGACCAAGACTAACATGGACGAGTAAAGTCAAAAGATGGACAAGTCAGCCTATGACAACCTGTGCCTATCAAAGCAAGAGACAGAGTGGAATAGCGCTCCATGGTAGCCAACCTTTGATGCGGAGACGGCACTGAATGCTGATGATGATATATTATCCTAAGTCATATTCCAGTACAAATGCTTACAGACCGACTTTTGGAGAGCACAATGTCATGGACTTTACAAATATCAATAGCACAATTAATGTAATATTTAACCTTCACCAGAAGACAGGAACTAGGATACAAGCTGTAAAGATTAAACAATTAATTTTGGTTAAGTTTATGGTCAATTTGGAGCTTCAGTAGCTCAGCTGTTGCTGGCTTAGTAAGGACAAGAGGCAGGTTCAATCTTGACCGGCAGCTTTCAGGCCCACCCAACTTTAAATCGCTACCAGATTTTTCTGAGAAATAAAGGCAACAATGGTGTAATACCAACAATATTAACCCCCACCCCCCAAAATAATATGCCAAGAGGGTTGCTAACACCATAATCCTTATATACTAAATGGCATGAAAGCTTTTTTTCTTTTTCATGTGGTCAGCTGGGATTGGCAGTCATTATGTGCTGGCTTGGCGATATGAGCTTAATGAACGAGGGTTCAGATGTGCTACTCTCCAATCAATTTTGCTGGTAGAGGAAACCTAACTGAATAAATTTGGGGAAAAGTAGTTAGTGACAGCGTGGAAAAGAACTGGTCTCTTCACTTCTAAATGATGTGGCCTAGTAGAGTGTAATTGTATACTTCACTCCATCTACAATTTAATATGTCACTGGACTGTCTTGAATGGTTAATGAACAATTATCCAACAACTTTCCATAACGTGTGATGGATGAAACAAATGAGAAATTATTAGGTCTAATCACAAGAGACAAACTGACAGCAGCGGCCAGACACCATCATAAAAAAAATAACAGTAACTGTAAAACTATAATAATAGTATTAGTATGATATTGCCACAAGTGAATACTGAGGATTCAATAAACTGTCACCAAAAAAAATAATAGTAACTATGACACTGTCACTAGAGAATGCTGGCAATTGCATGAAATGTCACAAGAGAAAAATGGTAACTGTATGATATGTCACAAAAGAATAATAGTAATTATACAGTCGAACCTGTCTAAGGCGACCATTCACGGGACTTTCAAAAACTGGTCCCATAGGACAGGTGGTCCTGCCTCACAGGTTTCACCTAATAAATAGAGCGATAAAAAAAATTTTATCCTAAGCACTATGAAAACTAACCTGCAAATCAGCGTAATCCATGAGTAGAACATAGTGCACATGTCGGTCTACAATAGCCACTGGTTGGACACTTTTCATAAAACACGATAGTTAAACACACAAAAATAAAACACACATACACAGATTCCACTTATACTGTACATGTATCACTTTTGACTTGAAAAAAAATCCAATATGGTAGTCTGTTGTTTGACAGATGAAATAAACGATAAGTTCAATTTTTCTCTCAAGTCCATGATAACGTCTAGTATGTCAGATCTCCCGTTTGTTATTGAATAGGTGCGCAGAAGCTCCACAGCATTATGTGCATCTGCGATAGTGTATGTTTTCTCAATGTCAGTAGAATCTTGTTCGTTGTCTGATTCACTATTCACATCCTCAGCAGCTAAAATTGCAGTGGCAGGAAGATCCCAGTTTGTTTCTATTGTGTTGCAAGTTTGGAGCCCTGAATCAATCATGGAGATGTCTGTCAATTGGTATCCAAACAATTCTTTTGAAAGGTTATCCAAAGCAGTAGAAATTGCAGTAGAAACAATTTGCACGTCGGTCTTTGATGCAGATTCCATGTGCGTCAGAGAATATGCGTGTGTTTCAGCAGGACAATGAAAACCTGCTTTACAGAAACACTTAAGGATGGTTGAGTTGTCCACTTCTTTCCATGCTGCAGCAATCCAGTAGACTACGTCCAGTAAATTGACCTGTTTCATGAGTTCGGTTCCGGAAGCATCCTTGTTTGATTCCATGACTGTGATAAGATGTAGAAGCTGTTTTTGTCTAAACTTTAATTTAAATGTCTGAATGACACCCTGGTCTAGGGGTTGAACTAATGCAGTTGTGTTGGGTGGCAGAAACTGCAGCTTAACATTCTGTAGTTCGATCTTGGGATGACAGGTAGCGTTGTCAACAAATAAAATAATGTGGCGCTTTTTTTTCTGCATCTTACGGTCAAAACTTTTCAGCCAATCTTCAAATATAGCTGCAGTCATCCATGCCTTTTTGTTGTTTCTGTAAATCACTGGCAGTGTGTTTATGTTGATGTTTTTAAAAATCCTAGGGTTAGCTGCTTTCCCAATCACTAAAGCCGGTTCTCGTTCCCCCAACATGTTAGTGCATAGCATCACTGTTATTCGCTCTTTGCTTTTTTTACCCCCAGCGCATTTTTCTCCTTTGACAAAAAATGTTTTGTCCGTAGTCGCTTTGAAAAATAACCCGGTTTCATCTAAATTAAAAATGTCTTGAGCAGCGTAACCATAGCATATCTCGGATAATTTAGAAGTCCAGTCAGCCGCAGCACTCATATCTGAATCACCGACTTCTCCACATTGCTTACCAAACACAAGATTGTGTCTTTTAATGAAGGCCTCTAACCAGCCGTTCGATGCTTTAAAGACTGAGTTTTCCAATTCTTTTGCAAACTGTAAAGCTCGTTCTTTGATCATCGGCCCAGATAACGGAATTTTTCGTGCAAGTGCTGATTGACACCATTTCCAACAAAGTGTATTTATGTCTTCATTTCCCGTTTTCCTGCTATTCCTTCTTTTCATACTTGGTGCATTATTTTCAAAGTCATTCATATACTCGGCTTTTCTCTTTAACGTACGTAAAATCTGTGTCTTTCCCACTCCAAACTGTTCTGCCAATAATCGCGAACTTTTTCCTTGCTGATTTTGTCGAATCACTGATATTCGTTCTTCCAGCGTAAATGCTTTTGGTTTTACACTTTTGACACTGGCCATTTCCTATATTGTGTGTAACACTTTTAAAATCCACAAAAATAATTCACTGAGATACTGTACATGTACGTGAATACACTCTAAGCGGGCAATGACTAATTCTTTAGTTAATTCCTGTAATTTATACGGGCCACGCAATGGTCTACTCTGGTCTAGACGGAACCGCGAAGTGATGTCACTTCACGAATCATAGATCTGCGCCTGCCGTGTTTCTCACACCAGTATTGACTGATAAACGTAACACGTCCCACTGTAATCTGGGACTCACTAAATACGGGAAAACTTCGACACCTGTAGACACCTGTGTCGATCGTTTATGGCTCCCAGCGAGACGGAGGAGGACTGGCTGGTCAGTGTATCGTTATCTCGGTCTATTACCCGCGTGTCGTAAACGGGATAAATAACATTGGCGGCGGTTAATTAGCCTGGTCTCTGGTCGCGTCATACGGTGAGCGCCGTAATCAGTGTTAGCATATAGTAAAAAACTTGGGGAAATTGTAGACCCGGTCCTATAACCAGGGAAACGCTTTAAACAGGTGGTCCTAAGACCAGGTTCGACTGTATTACACTGTCATGAGAGAATGATGGTAACTATACAACAGTGTTGAAAGAGAATATAAGGATAAATGTATGCTGCTGTCACAAATGAATAATTGGTAATTATATGACACTGACATGAGAAACTATAACAATAAAACTATATAACAAAGTAACAAAAGATTAATGGTAACTGAAAGATACTGTTGTAAAAGACTAATGGTATTTGTTTAACACTGCCACAAGATACCTATTGGCACAACCTTTATGACCACAGAAATCATAATCTCTACACTGCCCATTAAATTAATTAATCAAAATAAATTCATGGTAAACAAAATTATGAGGTAATATGAGGTAATATTTTAAAATACAACTCAGTCAAATAACTCAATTTCTTTTTCTAAATTTATATATGTAATTGCCTAGTCTCCTTGAACGATTTGTTGTTGTTGTTGCGTTCGCCAGCTTTCAACTCTAACAAAGTCCCTAGAGACTAGGAACTGAATTTTGCGTATTAATCCATTTTTCCCTGGCAGCCGTGTGCACAGGGGTCCCTCGCCGCACAGGCAGATAACTCCGACTTTGGAGGTACTCATGTTTTTTTCCGTTGATGAGTAACTGACGTTTCAAGCCGGGCCTCGCTGCTGAGACCAGGGGTGGTTGCCGCAGAGAGAAATCATAAATAAAAATCCCAACCAATTTGATGAAGCTCTAATTCATTCAATAAACAAGCCAAAAGAACATGATCTGTACAGGTCACAATGGCAATGAGACTATTTGAATAACAGATTTTAAATCCCCTGTTAGATTTGTAAGCATTTTTTTCAAAAATATTTTCCATGGTCTATCTCTAATCTCATTTTTTTTCATATCTGTTAGGAATATCAACATTCGACTTGTTGATGGCACATTAATTTTACGGTTTAAAAATAATCCATTTATGTCAAATAATATAAGTTGGTAAAAAAAATCTTTCTCATTTGCTTTTTTAAAATTATTCTAATTTAGTATTTCAGTTCATATTTTAAATTTGTTTGTCTTTTTGTTTGCTCAATCAGTTTAAACAGCACATCACTAATATTATTTGTTAAAAGAAATACTTCACCACACTCTCACCAATTCTAAAGGTGATCAGTCTCTTTCAGCAAATCACAAAGTGAGTGCAAGCTGATGGTTTTTATTGCATGCTAGTTAAATACACTCTGTATTCATCTCTACTATCCAACCCTTTCACTCATGCTATTTTTTCTTATGTCAGGATTTTCAGTTGTGTAGCTATAACATACTGGCTTGATGATACAAGTTTGCTTTGTGAACAAGGGACCAGCTGTAACTTGCTCTCAGCTGATAGAGGAATAGGTTCACAGAGTTGAAGAAAAGTGGCGACATTGAGGTATAGAACTTGTTCCCTCACTTCCAAGTGTTGTGTCACCTTGGACAGTGAAATAAAAAGGTAAATGTCTTTTCAGGTCTAAAATATGTGTTGATGTCAGACTGCTAATCAAAAGTTTACTACAATTTAAATGCCACGTCCTCATCTAAACTACAATCAGCGAGTCACCTCAGAAGTCTCCTTTGTCCATAACTAATGTTGCCACTAATGATGCCATAATAAGTGACATGTAATTTTTTCAGTGACCCTAACTCCTGTATATCCATGGTAATCATTTATCACATTTAACACAGAGCTGAATCAGCTCAATTGTTACTTCAGTTACATTAATGTTTGTTACCTCAACTAGAGTGTACTCGTGTGTGTACTGAGTGACTCAGTGAACATAATCCACAAAGTAGAGTCAGGCCTAATTTGTCATAAATGGTTTGCATCAATACAGAGATCCAAGATTTGCAGTATTACCTTCATGTATGTCCCAGGGCATGCTGCTTTTAAGGGCAAAGACAAGGCAGACAGACTTGCCAGTTTGGCAATATCAGCAGTTGGACAGCCAATGGATAGGGAGATATCATGAACATTCCACAAAAGATAAGTTGAACAATGGACTTTGACAGGTACACTTACATGGCTATCTAGACTATGTGAACTGGGTGTAAAGACCAGTCTTGCGAGAACAGAGCAATATTCAGTACGAATAAGAGGATTTGTCAACCAACACTGAACTGGTACAATTAGTTGCTGTATGCTGATAAGAATTTTGAGAAGATCGGAGCACCTATGGATGTGTCCAAAGTGCCATGATGATGATTGAACATAACATAAAATAATTTTAACTCGATAAGTATTTGGTATTTCACTTACACTAGAATTTGGTACAATAATTAGATTAGTATCTGCAACTTCAGTTAAATTAGCGTTTCTAACTTCAGCTAGATTATATTAGTAATTTAAATATTAAAAAGACAATCATAAAGAACACATAACTCAATGCAGTTAAAGTGTAAAAAAATGAAACCTTACAGTAATTATTATCAGCATTTAGGTATAAAGGGACCAATTCTCACCATTTTGATGAGTCAGGTACACATACATGTTTGTATCCAGGCGAGAGCACTCTGTTTCTATATACTGAGAATCCAGCACAATATTTATTTGCGTATTCCCGCTTGAAAGATCGAACTTTTAAAATAATATAATTATCTATCTTTTATTTCTTAATTTTCAAATTAGCTGGTTAATGTTTTAAACATCATTACATGGGTAATAATTTTACTCAATTGCATCCAACAGTCAAAACCTGTCTCAACAATTTTTTCAAAATATGTAATTCTTTATTATTATTACAATAGTTCTTACATTTACTTTTACAGCGACACTTGTGTTAAAAGTTAATTAAATTGTGGTTTAATTTGAAATTTTAAACTTTAAATGAAAATGTGAAAGAACATTAATTTTGCTAGAACCTACATTTAAGTCGGTTATTAAAATAGGTAAAGACTATGCAAAAAATTATGTTTTTGTCTATGTTCAGTTAGCTTTCTTTGCTCAAAAAGCTAGCGACTAAAATTATTCCCAAGAATTATGATGTTAGCAAGAAGTGACAGGTGCTGTCTAACAGATAAGTTTCTAAACTTTCTCTCTTGGGTCCATCTTCTGTTTTTTTAACAGCTTGGAATTTTGTAGGATGTGTTCTGGAGTCTGGGAACTTACCTGCTGTAAAATGTGGGGCTGGAGTTGTCTTCAACTTTTAGAAAAGCTTTATATATTGGTATATTTGATACAATGGAAATATGCTATGGCAGCAACATGATATTTACTAACACAGTAATTTACAAAACAATATAAATCTTTATGGTCCTTATACTTACTAATAACAGATTAATTATTGTAGAATAATTATTCAAAGACAAATTAACATATGCTGTATAAAGAATATACTAACCTACATGTACATCAACCAGTCATAATTTGCCTTTGATTAAACATTAAGGTCTTCAAAAACAATTCTTGATATTCATAAAGCATTGAACCACATTGAATATTAATGATCTCTCAGCTAAAATAACTCATTAAAAATTAATTGTATATGAGTCACAATCTACATGACATTTTTATGATGATACCAAGTCACATTACCTTAATAAGCAACATGTTGTACTATTATTAAACATCACTGTCTAATTTGAGCTACTCAGCAGTTTAATTTCATGCACAAAAATATCTGCAAGCTTTGGCTTTATATCAATGTTCATAACCACACATAACTCAATTGTAAAGTCTACTAGTGAAATAATACATTTATATAGATAAATATATACCTTTACATGTTGCAAAACGTCTTCTCTATAATTTTTTAAATATTTCTTTAACAACATTTCCATACTTTCTTTCATTTCATTTGAAATGTTCAAGTAACCCTTTCATATGAATTGATAAGATCTGCAATCGGTACAAATGTTTTGGCTTTTGTTTAGTCTGTTTTCAGTAATTTCCCCCAATTTTCAACAGGACTTCTGTCTTAATTTGAAACCCAAAATGATATGCCTTGATTTTTAAAAAAGTATATATACAAAACAGCTAGATGAACAAGCCTATGACAGTTTCAGGAGTGAATAACCATGTTTGAATTAACAGAAAAATTGTCAATAAATTCTAGATGCAAAGAGTTAAAAGACCTCAGCAATGAGGCAAACAATAAAATAAACCATTCTGGTCAACAGATATGAACATGTAACAAAATGTGCTTGGAATGTCAAGTTTCTAAATATTCCCTCTTCACTTTCAGCAAATGAAAACCATTACATAATATCAATAAATTGTATATTGACCAAATCAATGTCTCTCCATTTCTGACACATATACTTTAAATATTTGTATTTCACTTCTTTTTCTCTCCAATCATTATCATTCATCATTGGGTGCTTTTTCTGCATTAAAGGTTGGCTACCATGGAGCAATCTGTGGCCTAAGCACAAGAAATTATAGATATAATAGTAAAAGAAAGCAATAAGAAAGGTCTCAGTCTGAATAGTAAGAAAACAGAAGTAATGGTTATATCGAAGAAATAATCATGCAGCATAAAAATAAACAGGACAAATCTGAAACAAGTGCAACGTTTGAAATACTTGGGCACAATAATAACATCAAATGGAAGATGCAACACAGAAATAAAAAGCAGAATAGCTCAGGCTAAAATAGTATTTCAGAAAATGAAAAATATCTTATGCAACAAATCTATGTCAATAGTAATGAGAAAGAGAGTTCATCAGTGCTATGTAGAACCAATTCTGACCTATGGAAGCAAATCATGGACAGTAGACAAACATATGAAAAGAAAATTAGAGGCCACAAAGATGGGATTTCTCAGAAGAATGTTGAAAGTTCCCTGGACCAATGAGGAAATTCTCAAAGAGGCCAATACAAAAAGGCAGCTCCTAAAAAACATCAGAAAGAAACAATCAACATTTTTTGGTCACAGCATGAGAAGAGGAAAGTTGGAATGCTTGGTTACAACTGGCAAAATAAAAGGAAAGAGAGATTGCGGATGACAAAGAGAGAAAATACCGGATAGCTTGGTGTCATGGCATGGAAAACAGTTAACAACAGAACTGATACGATGCACTGTAGATAGAAGATTGTGGAAGGACATGATCGCCTACACCAACCTGTATAGCACATGATGATGATGATGACCATGGAGAGCCATTCTGCTCTATCTCTTGTTTTGATAGTACAGGTTGTCATAGGCTGACTTATCCATCTTTTGATGTTACTTACACGTCCATGTTAGTCTTGATTTGCCCCTGCCTCTTTTACCTTGTATTTTCCCTTCCAAGATAAAACGGTGAAATTTTTTTTTTTTCCATAAACTTTCAACTGTCACTCTGTGTTATGAAAGCAATATTTTATCCACCATAGCTTTAAAAAAAATAAAGACCTTTAGCAACAATTATGAGAAGGCCATAAGAATTTTTAAGGATTTAATGCTCTGGTTGAAAATATATTAAATAAAGCAATAAGGACAGACGACAAACAAATATTTAAAGCTATTTAAAGAAAGTGACAAATACCAAAGGGCTACAAAAGTATATAGTTTGTTCTGGCTTGGTAAAGAAAAAAGATGAAACAAATATTTGAAGAATAACATTGTTCCTTGGCATATATGAAATTCAAAGGAATGGCAGATCCTTAAAATCTTTGAAACATCAGCCTAACAAACATCAAGCAAAAGACACACCACAGAGCTTTGACCCAAGCATTTTAAAATCCTTAATTGCTGTAAGGCAACAGAAATGAAGGAAAGCACAGTAAGAATGGGGTACATTTGAATGCATGCTCGAATTGATATGAGGTGAACTGTACAGCGGAGAGGCATATCAGAGAATTTCAACCTCAGCCTCTGAGCTGACCAGCCTGATGATATTGGTGATGACAGTCTGTTACAAGTGTCATATCATTGCCTGTACTTAGATACAACAACATATTTGATTCATTGCATGTTAATATATGCAGTCAAATGCAGTAGTCTTTAATGAAGAGTCTGACATCTGGAGACTCAACTAAAATTCATCTTCAAAATGACCTTTCAAGCTCAGACCACAGGCCATATGATTGATTTACATAACCATGATGTTGATGATTTGGCTCACCTTTATTTTAAAAAAAAAACCACCACTATGGCAAAATGTAAAGAAATTTTTAAGGTATGACTTCAGCAACAAATGTTTAGGAATTCAAGTCTTGGAGATAGTAAATCTTTCCTATTGTGATCAGTCTCAAGAAAATACCAGACATGTTTTCCAGTCTTGAAATCAATCAGTTCAGGTTAAGATAAAATCTGGGCTTCTGATAAAACTCTGAAGGACATGTTAAGTCAAGGTGTTTGAAATGAAGTTTTTTAAATGGAACTAAGGCACATCACATTTGCTTTGTTCAAAATGCTAAACTCATTCTCAAAGTATAGTTGCACTCCTCTCATCTTCCTGTTCCTAGTTGTGTCAATTAATTGTGTGATGTCACTCTTTCATGTAAGGTTAACATCTTCAACGACATGAACATGATCTCTATTAAGATAACTGCATCTGTTGTTTCTAAATGATTTTCTGTAATGAACCTTTTAAAAAGTATAACTAGCATTACATTGTTATTGCTTAGTTTGTTTTCTACTTCTTAATTTTTCAGACAGTGTGTGCCATGTAGTGTCACAAAGAGACGAATGTGCCATTTTCTGGCCTTTGCTAGTTGTGTGGTCTGTATTGCTGTGCTGTCAAATTTTATTCATGTTTCTTTAATTCCACCTATCCATCCCTTTTTGATCTTCCCTTTAACTATAAAGCCTGATGTTTTTATATAACATGCTTGAGCTGGTGCTTGGTTTGCTTTAATTATTTTCAGATGTCCAATCCATTTCACTCTTTGCTGTTCAATCTGGTCAAGAGTTGATGTCATTTTTCTCAGGGTTTCATTTCTTATATTACCCCTTTTAATTTTGTTTACAGACTTTCTTATAAATGTCATTTTAAGCGTTGTTATTTTATGTGTGTGTCTTTCAAGAATTCTCCATGCCTGACATTGGTAGCACATTGTGGGTATAAACATTGCCTCTAATGATGTCCTTTATTCACTTGCATATTAAAATGCAGATGCTTCTATATTTGTGCATTAGGTAGCTTATAGTATTTGCTCTCTGGATTCCGGTTATTTTTATCTCTTTAATTTTCAGTCATCAGTAAAAATACAACCTAAATACGTGTACTTTTTCACTAGATTGAGAATCTTGAATCTTGATGTTAGAATATTTTTTGGTTTGGATTGTGATTTATTGTCATTTTTTATCTGTATGTAAATACATATGTACATGTCTGTAAATAAATATTGTTTTTTTTAAACATTTAAGAGAGTTTTAAACTGATTTGTAGCCATAGTAAATGTTTACATATGTAATCAGTGGCCTAAAATGATCTTTTTGTTTATTTATCATCCATGATTTACTTACAAATAAAATGGGACAGGCTTTATTCAGGGATGAAATGACTGTGAAGAATGCTTTTGTTTAACTCTAGGCTGCAACAAAAATGGTTTATAATTAATTGGAATGCAATTTTTATTGGCATATTCATTTTTTTAAGTTCAATCTAACATCAAATGTTAAGCTAGTGTATCCAAGTATTGAAATCACCTGATGCAATAGTACTCTTTAAAAATGAATCCTGCACCAAAAGTAAATGATGAAATGCAATCAAAGGTTGTTTAGTTATGTAATTACCTAGCTATCTATTTATTGTCCTTTCAAGCTGAAGATTGAAAAAGGGGAGGAAATTCTTAATAAATACCTGGATATCCAATAAAAAAAACAAGCATGATCAATTCATTTTCTAAAAACAATTCAGAAATAAATTAACAAGGAGAAGTAAAACCATTTACAAAGTTTATGCAATTGTTTCATGTATGCTATTACTAACTGACAACTCTAAAAACTGTGAAACAGAATGTTTTTAACAGCAAGTATAACCCAAATTAGAAATCTCTTCATATACTTGTAAGAAAATGATTCTAAAAGCAAAAATTACAGAGAAAAATACTAGCTATGGATATGACATGGACAGTAGACAAACAAATGAAAAGACAATTAGAGGCCACAGAGATGGGATTTCTCAGAAGAATGTTGAAAGTTCTATGGACAGCTAAAAAGACCAATGAGGAAGTTCTCAAAGAGGCCAACACAAAAAGGCAGCTCCTGAAAAACATCAGAAAGAAGCAATCAACATTTTTCAGGCACATCATGAGAAGAGGAAAGTTGGAATACTTGGTTACAACTGGCAAAATAAAAGGAAAGAGAGATCGCGGGTGACAAAGAGAGAAAATACTGGATAGCTTGGTGTCATGACATGGAAAACAGTCAACAACAGAACTGATACGATGCACTGTAGATAGAAGATTGTGGAGGGACATGATCACCTATGCCAACCGGTATGGCACATGATGATGATGATGGATATGAGGTGCTATAGAAATCCCCTGTGTCGTCTATTATGACAATGTTATAACTATAAGTATCAAAACAGCACTGGGCAGCATATAGATCTCTGTGGAGACTTCCTGACCACAGAGAAAAAAAATGTAGACTCGAGTTATATGTAATATCCCATATGTCCAGACAGACAAAACCATACATATAGAGCAGGGTATAGTGAATAAGCATAGAAAATGTTAAAGACATAAGAAATGATGGAAAGACAGATGGGAAGTTATAAAATGACCATGGTTTGATTGCATAACCTATAGCCACAAACAGATAGCAGTGGAAGAAGGTGACTGAGGATTATGTGACAAAAAGTAAGAATCCACACTTATGCAATGAGAAATGAAGATTTAAACCACAGTTAGAGAGGTGCTCAACAGCAACAGAGTTGAAAGTTGAAGGATCAGTGAATCAGAACTACCCAGATCTACTCCAGTGAAACACAGGAAGAGGAGGTATGTTTACAGCACTCGGAAATAATGACAAACAATCAACAACAGCGAAAAAACAATGAACAACATATGGTCCGAAGCAGAATCGAACTCATACTCCTTGGCACGATACCTTGCCACAAGAAGCCAAACGCTAGGGAACAGAGCCAATTCAGCTAACTAAAAAATTAGCTTATGTGCCAAGGAGTAAGGGTTCGGTCCTGCTTCAGACCATATATTGTTCTTCGTTTTTTTCTCTTGTTGATTGTTTGTCATTTTTTATGAGTGCTATAAACATACCTCCTCTTCCTAAGATTCACTGAATTATCACCTTGGAAGTTTCCCTCTATAATATTTATTTATTATTATTTGTCTCCAGTATAAACCAGTGGAAACTATTATTCGTGCTGTTTCGTCCTATAAATGTTTGTCTGCAGCACAAGTATTCAGCCCTATCGGGAGATACTTGTCTTAATAGGAAAATACAGATACACAATTTATTCCCGAGTTGTGATCGTAACCTTATGCTAAAGTCATAAGAACACTTGCGTGAAAGACATCACCAATGATAGCTAATTTTTTAGTTAGCTGAATTGGTCATGTTCCCTAGCATTTGGCTTTTCGTGGCAAGGCACTGTGCCAAAAAATACGGGTTTGATCCTGCTTCAGACCATATATTGTTCTTTGTTTTTTTTTCTGTTGTTGATTGTCATTTTTTTCCAAGTGCTGTAAGCATACCTCTTCTTCCTAAGATTCACTGAAACCTTGTAAGTTTTCCTCTATAATCATATTCATTTATTACTATTTGTCTCCAGATCTACTCCACCTCTTCATGGTTTCTCTAAAAATAGACTAACCAATGTAGTTTGGCCATGTGAGTAGGGATTGAGAGAAAAGGCAACCTGGTAGTCAAAACTGCTATGCTGTAAGTGAGATGTGTTGGACCGAAAGGCACAAATATCACAGTTTTACTACAAACCACAGCACTGTACATGCATGTCCACTTGACATCCATTTATGGGCAGTATTCTTTTATTCATCCGTGAATGCAAGCAAGCAAACCACAGTTAGGTCAGAACTATAAAAAAAAATGCTCAAAACAAACTGTTAAATTTAAGCAAATTAAATTTAAAAGTATGAAAAGGTAGAAGAAGAAAAATGAAATGTATTGAAATCATGAATCTAAAAGTTCATGTTGGAAAACCCTCATCTGGAATAAGATCTATTTACCACTAATACCTATAGCACAGTCTTTTTTTATGATTCTTTATAGGCAAGTGTTTAGTTTGCTTGCTCCTGATCAGATGGTTACAGATTCAATACTCAAAAATGGCAAATTTTTTTCCTTACCGACTTGGCTTTGAGATCATTCAGCATCTAAAAATGGATGTCTGAGAATTTACTGGGAAGTAGTTAGAGAATATTGGCATTGAATTTAACACAGATATTAGAGAATATTGGCATTGAATTTAACACAGATATGTGCAACAACTTATATATTATACCATACAGGATATGTACCAGGTGGACTAAAAACATCAACTTTCTTTGCATTGCCTAAAAAGAATGATGCAGTTCAATGCAGTGATTTTAGAACAATAAGCCTAATGAGCCTTGTTGCAACAATCTTGCTGAAGGTTATGCAGGGAATGATTCAGAATAGAATCAATATGGAATTGGAAGAACAACAATTTGGATTTAGGAAAAACAGTGGGACAAAAGAAGCCATATTCTGCATGAGGACATTAATTGAAGGGTGCACAGAGGCAAAAAAAAACCAATATATGCCTGCTTCGTAAACTACACTAAAGCTTTTAATAGAACACACCATAAACAACTTATAGACTGCCTAAAAGATATACATCTAGATAATACAGACATACAACTAATGTGTAATTTATACTGGGAGCAAACAGCAATAATGGGGTATGGCAAGGAGAACTCTGCACCTATAGATATAAAAAGAGGGGTGGGACATGGAAGTATTCTATCACCAAGCTTGTTCAATCTGTGCACTGAGTGGATCTTTGAAAACATCACAGAGATGCCAGGCCTAAACATTAATGGAAAGATAATAAATAACCTAAGATATGCTGATGATACTGTATTACTAGCAGAGAATCCTACAGATCTGCAGCAATTACTTAATGAAATAAACATGACAAGCAAAAAATATGGATTAGATATGAATATCAAAAAGATTAAAACTATGATCATAAACAAAGAAAATATCTAAAACCTATGGGTGGATATCAAAGTTGAAAGAATACACAGAAGACACTTAGGAGCTACAACTACCTTGAACATACTATAACCAGTGATGAAAAATGTAAAACTGAAATAAATAAAAGAATAGGAATGGCAAAGAGTAATTTTAATGCCATGAAGGATATACTAACATCAAAACAAATAACACCAGGGCTAAAACTAAGAATAGCAAAATGTTATATCTTCTCAACATTCATGTATGGTGTAGAAACATGGACATTGGACAGGAGAGCAGAACAGAAAATTGAACAGAAATTGATTAGGAAGAATTGGGAGGACAGAACAGAAACATGTGAAAAGGTCATAAAACAACTAAAAATGAAAAGAGAACTATTGAACACAATTTAAGCAAGACAAATGAGATTTTTGGGGCATGTTGAAAGACACAGCAGCCTGCTAAAAGTAATCTTGAAAGGGAAAATACAAGGTAAAGGAGGCAGAGGCAGACCAATACCAAAATGGACAAGTAAAATCAAAAGATGGACAGGTCAGCCTGTGACAATCTGCACCATCAAAGCAAGAGACAGAGCAGAATGGTGCTCCATGGTAGCCAACCTTCAATGTGGAGACAGCACTCAATGAAAAGCTATAGAATTTACTGGGAAGTAGCTAAAGAATTTTCTGAGAAGTAAAGACCGCCAGGCATGATGTTAATTACATCACCCAAAAATGTGCCATCGGCCATAAAAAAATATGGTCTCCAACACAATATTTTTCCCAAACACTAGCAAGACCTGAAGAGATTAATTACTCTACTTATTGTCTTTATGTTGTACTTTGAAATCATGGAAATTTAAAATTTGTTCTCTTTTGAACAATCCTTTCCAATTTTACTGTTGCATTTTCAATCTAACTAATATTTTTTTTAAAATACTAAGAATTAAAATAATAAATGCATGACTTGAAAAAGAAGGCATTAAATTTCTTTTCAAGAATATGGCAGAGAAGTAATTGTGAAAAGATTTATAACAAATAAATTGTGGTCAACAATAGATTGCTGTATTGGCACAAAGAAAATGCTGTGGGCACAACGTCCAAAAAGAAATATGATGCTAATTACAAACCAAATTTACATACCTTATAATGGTCCAGTTTTATCAAGTGTTAATTATAATTAATCTAATATAAATATTTTTAAAAAAAACTATCAAGAACTACAAGACTGTCATACTCTTGACTTTGGCATGGCATTCACTGTATAAAAGACCAGTACTTCAACACTTATACATACTACAACATGGCATTGGCACAAAGGTTACCTCATTCCACAACCGCAGTCTTGATTTCTTATTCTCTTATATTTTATAAGTGTCTATTTGTGTCAGATTTTATCTTTTGCTCTTCACTGTACAATGCTTGTGTCTGTATATGTAATAATAACTTTAGTGTGTGCTGCCCTCATTCATTTTAAAGCTGCTATAATTTTGTATTGCATTTTTTTTCCTTTCCAATGAGAAAAAAACTCTTGCAATATTCCTTATGAATGTCAAATTTTGTATGACACAAGGTGAATATTCATTAGGCATTGTGCAAAGTAACAAAATAAACTTATATAGACTATGTAATGTCAGTAAGGGAAAAAAAGTACTTAAAATATAAAAATATTTATTTATAGTAATATGAAACTCTTTATGCAGAGCTTCACAAAAGGAGGTAATCTGATCATCAGAAGGTGGACCCTGTTGAGCAAGTGTTTCAGCCCTTTAGCTTCTTGACACTCTAGGGGAAGTGGGCCCGCCTGGGTCATGACTCCCAGATGTCTGCCTCCTGCTGCATTTAACCTTGAAGGCTCACACTATAATTGGCATATACTAGTCAATATCTAATTACATACATTTTATATATATATATATATATATATATATATATATATATATATATATATATATATATATATATATATATATATATATATAAACACAGATTACTATACTTATAGAGGTACTGTTTTAATAAGTTGCTGCTTATTTATTTTTTACCGTCAAATATTTTAAAGAGATGTACTAATATGTTTTCTCACCTCATTTGGTGTCTGTGTCATAAATAAACAGTTAGTAACAAATTAATTTCTTAACCGACAAGATAGAAACAATAGAAACATAAGCTGTTTTGTTAACATTAAGTAGTTAGACATTTAGCAGCATAATTTACTATTAAACATATTTAAGTGGCTTACCCTTTACAAAAGTGTACAAATATACCATGAACTACGTTGAAAAAAGTATGACTTCAAAATTCTGAGTTGCAAAATATAGACATAGCGCCTTAACCACACACTCCAAGAATTTTCTACAAGATAAAGAATCACAATAACTGCAAAATAGGTCCATATTTTGCACTGAGATTTCCTCATACAGTAAATCTCTGCATCGCAATCCTAATATATGCTCTAACTGCCGCAATTATCCTGATATTGTTATGAGATGCATCAATGATCTCCATTTCCTTCAGTTCCCTGAACCTGAACATTTCTAAGAAAAGGACAAAACTTTTATTTGTCATCCAGCATCTAAAATAAATGTTTGCTTTTATGAAGTTGTTATTACCTCCATAACCATAAATATGAAACAGGCAATCAATTTAGCTATTCTGGTTCAAAAATATGCATTAAAAATTTGAAAAGATAAGAAGAAACATTTGGAAAAACTGAACATTTCTGGCCTGAATGACATTAAAGTTTAATCCACCGCCACAAAGGCGATAATTCATTCATGGAAAACAATAAGTGGACTGCAGTTAAAGTGAACTCTAGTTAAATGAAAAAGACATAGAGTGTTCAGCAGTTTAACTTTCAACAACAAAAAATATGACAAAATCAATGTTTCAAAGAGATACTGCTATTAGCACGATTAGTGTAGGCTAAGATGCTCACCAGCAACTGAGCTAAGAGTGGTCAGCAACTCACTACTGAAAGCACATTTTAGAATTAGTGAACAACAAACCTGATCAAGATCCTATTCTGCCTCCCAGTGGGGCTCCTGACACAAATTAACCAAAAGCAAGCAGCAATCGAAGAGGGAAGGCAACTCAATACTCATAAACACTTTGACAGAGTCAGATGTGTTGAACCAAAAAACACAAAAATAACAGCTATGACGCAAATCACAATATAGCGCATCTACACTTATTGAATGTTCTTCTAAAGGTGAACAATGAAGCAGAGTAGTCATAAGAAGGGTGCCAAAAAAAATCAAAGTACGATGGACAAAGATGAATCACAAAAAATACTTGTTTAATTATAAGAAACATGAGACTATAGCATTCCTTTTGAACGACGCTGCTAACAATGCCAAACAGCCAAAGAAGAAAGAAAATTAATCATAATTGAAATTAGATGGCTGTAAAGAATATCATCAACAAGTACCATGCCTGCTGCCGTAGGTGATCATGTCTCTCCACAACTTTCTATCTCAACAGTTATTTATCATTTCTGTTGTTGACCTTCTGCCAAGCCATTCTCTTAAGCTAGCTGTCTAGTATCGTTCCCCTTTGCTTCTCTCTATCTCTTCATCCCTCAATTTTCCCATTGTCACAATATATTCCAGCTGTTCCCTTCCCATAGCATGGCCAAAAAATGATGATTGTTTCTTTCTAATTTTGGAAATTCGCTCTCTTTTTGCTTTGGCCTCTTTCAGAATGTTTTCATTACTCTTCTTAGCTTTTCTTGTCTGTTGTCCTATTGTCCATGATTCACATCCATATGTTAAGACTGGCTCTACATAACATTTAAGAACTCTTTTTCTTGCTTCTATTGTCAAAAATGATAGACATAATAGTAAAAGAAAGCAACAAGTAAGATCTAAGTCTGAATAGTAAGAAAACAGAAGTAATGGTCATATCGAAGAAACAATCATCTCCATCGTGCAGCATAAAATAAACAGGACAAATCTGAAACAGGTGCAGTGTTTCAAATACTTGGGCACAATAATAACATCAGATGGAAGATGCAGGACAGAAATAAAAAGCAGAATAGTTCAGGCCAAAATAGCATTTTAGAAAATGAAAAATATCTTATGCAACAAATCTATGTCAATAGAAGTGAGAAAGAGAGTTCACCGGTGCTATATAGAGCCAATTTTGACCTATGGAAGCAAATCATGGACAGTAGACAAACAAATTAAGGTTAGACGCCACAGAGATGGGATTTCTCAGAAGAATGTTGAAAGTTTCCTGGAAAGCTAAAAAGACCAATGAGGAAATTCTCAAAGAGGCCAACGCAAAAAGGGAGCTCATAAAAAACATCATGAGAACAACAATCAACATTTTTCGGGCACATCATGAGAAGAGGAAAGTTGGAATACCTGGTTACAACAGGCAAAATACAAGGAAAGAGAGATAGCGGATGACAAAGAGAGAAAATACTAGATAGCTTGTTGTCATGGCATGGAGAACAGTCAACAACAGAACTGATACGATGCACTGTAGATAGAAGATTGTGGAAGGACATGATCGCCTACGCCAACAGGTATGGCACATGATGATGATGATTGTCAAAAATGGTTTGCACAGTATCTTCCTCATTTTTTGGTAGGCTGCTTTTGTCTGAGCTATTCTGCATCTCACCTCTGTTGTATATCTACCATCTGAGATTAACATTGTTCCCATATATTTAAATTCATTTACCTGTTTTAATATTGTTCCATTTGTCTTTATTGTGCATTGTGGTGATGTCTTTTTATTTGTTGCTACCATTATTTATGTCTTTTTTGCTATTAAGGCTGAGTCCTTTATTTTTACTTTCTTTCGCTATGTCTAACATTTCTTGTAACTCATTTTCACTCTTAGCGATTAAGACCATATCATCAGCTTACCTTAGATTATTTATATTTATATTATGACCTCCAATTGTTATTCTAGGCATGCCCCTTATGGATTTTAAAATAATCTCACTAAACATATTAAATAAATCTGGTGACAGCACAAAACCTTGTCTAGCACCCTGTTACATTTGTTGCATCATTCCCAATCGATTTCCAGTTCTTATGGCTGTTGTTTGTTGCCAGTATATGCTGTCTACATTTATGCTTTCTAAAATTTTGATTATTTCTGGGGAAAGTAGATATCACACTGAGCACCATGCATAAGACACTCTACACTACAGAGAACTGATTAAATTTGCTTAAAGCTAACAGAGATAGAGGAAAGACTCCAAATGTTTACATTATTTAACTCTAGATTAGACTAAAGAGATGGATTGACGGAATATTAGAAACACTAGGAAACATAACAGCAGCAGAGGTGAACAGGACAGAAGTACAAAAGACTACAGATTATATATCCTCGACACTGAAAGGCAAATGAGGAAGGAAAGAAGAAGAACCCTAGATTACGATACCGTCGTAAAAAGTAACGCTCCCCCCCCCCAAACGCACATATGTCTTCTTAATTGTCACTAATGGCGACCCCTGAGTGTTTGATTTTTTGTTTGTTTGACGTTGCATTTTTTTTTTAAACAATCGCATAATAACAATGTCTACAGTATCATAAAAGACGCACTTATTTCAATTTCTGCCAATTTTTTAAGAAATTCGATATCGTTCTTTTTTTTTCTCATCACATGGGGAAATCTCCTCAGCCATCGGCGATGACATAAAAAAAAAAAAACCTTTGTAACACGGGAGAGTCAACAAACAATGCCAAAAGGGCACTGAACATATGGGGTGATCTAAAGGTTTGCGGCTGTCTTATAAAGAGATAGTGGATACACAGGAGGGGGGAGGGGGGGGGGGGGGGGGGGGGAGAGAGAGATCTGCTATGTGGTTGTATTTCTGGTTAAAAAATCAACCATAAAGCAGGAAATGATTACCGCATCAGATCCATGTGTCTCGTCCTGGGTAAAAACACTGTTATGTTGCAAAAGTTCAAAGAAATTTAGTTTTCCAAAATTGAAATGATATATTTAAGTGGTAGTAATTTTTACAATGGTATGTAAACATAGTGAGTCACAAATAGATATTGTAATTAAGAGTTAAATATATACCGACTTCATAGCCCTTTAGCTGATACAGTAATTTTTTCTTCCATTACGTGTTATGTTTCCAAAAATGTTAATGCATTTACAGGTAATTTCTGATTCTCTTGAACTGATGACGACCAATGCAGAGTTTCTTATGTTTAGCCTTGACTTTTGTCTTTTTAATGAGATTTATCAAATTCAACTTTCTGGCTATAGTTGTATATATAGTCTGTGTGTTCTTGAATAGAAACCAATAGTAGCCAACTAAATAAATGTCTTCAATTCTTCCTACCAGTAAGATATAGCTATTTATCTAAATTGAACATTATTTCTGAATTAAATGCTTTCAACTGGAATTAATCAAAAACAAAATCTAGTACAAACTTTGTTGACATCCTGTTATGGAGGCCATCCAGACTGTCAACTTTTGTCCAGTCTGTCGATTATTTTCTGTCATTTATGTTTTATAATATATACATGCTTTGTGTGCTAAAAATACTTGTTCCTTGATATTCTTCATATAATGAAGATTTAATTAATAATACATAAGTTTTTCATTGTTGTTCTTGCATCGGTTAAATTCATAGCACATTATTTATTCATTTGAATCAATGTTATAGTTTCTCCAAATAGTTCGGGTAAAGAAACAATGCTTCTGCCAGTGAAATTATTATGAGCTGACAAATATTACAAGTCAGTCTGAAACTTAAGTTATTAAGCCACAACCTTTACTAAAGCAGCTTCAGCAGGAAGTGACCTGTATATATATATATATATATATATATATATATATATATTTATCTATATATACCTTTTTCTTGCATATATTAATTACATCAATAATTATTCCTCAGAAAATGAATGACACAAACACAGTAGAAAAACAAGAGTTCCTTCCTCTGCTAATCACCCCCCTACCCCCACCCACACACACAAAACCAAATAAATGTACTCACACGGCTGAAACTATGAATTTCCACCTGAACTATTAACATGAGTTCTTGCCATATCAGCAGGTATACATGTTTCTGGTAGCATAGTTGCCTGTTGGCTACCTTCAGGATGTCCTACCTGACTGCTCCAGCTTGCCTGTTTGGAGTGGTGACCTCTAGAATGTGCTTTTAATTTGGTCTCATGGCTGACATTTGAAAGCAGGTGATGTGTGTCTTCTGTGTTGGTGACAGCAGCAGCTGCAGCAATTGCTGCAAGTTCTGAAGCAGATGTCAAGCCTGATGGGTCAGATGTCAGTCCAGTTACCTGACCACGGGACATTAGCTCCCCCAGTGTGTGTGCTTGCCAATATGCTGCCAGTGCTAGACGCTGTTGGTGGTCCAGAGAGTTTGTACCTGCTGCTGTCACAGAGGAGTCTGAAGAAGTCAACCGATGCAGCAATGCTGCGCTAGCATCATTCTGAGCCACCATATGCTGATGATGCTGTTGGTACATGGACGATGATACTGATGGCTGTGGTGAGGATGATGCTTGGTGCCTAGCCAGAGCTGCCTGTATCAGCTGCTGGGTGGCTACATCTTGAGATGATGACAACAAATGAGAAGATGGATTGGATGACTGAAGAGATGAGGAAGCTGCTACAAGAGCACGATGTTGAGCTAGAACATCCTGGTGTAAAAAATGTGGAGCTCCTCCCATCTGGTCTGTGGAAGTTTGGTCCCCTGTGGATAAGTATTCCCCTTTCAGCTGAGAGTGTTCTTCAGACATGTATCTACCACCTGAGCTGCGATGGAGGTCAGATGCGGACATAGCTGATGTTTCTCCCAGTCGGTGAAGCGCCTGGAGATATAATAAAAATATCACACTTATAATATAAATATTCACTTAACCACATGTCCAATGATAGATTTAACAAATATCTGGAATATATAAAATAATTGCATAGTAGTTAAAAGTGATTTGGACTTCAAAGGGAACAGAAATAAAGAATTATAAAAATTGTGTGATGTAAATTAAGTTCTAAAATGAGGAAAGATTTTTTAAATTCCAGTACACATTTTGAAAGTTCACAATATTTACATACACTTTAAAACTTGAATAAGCATGAGGTAAGCAGGCATTAGAGAAATCGCCAATCAATCACTAATATCTTCAGTAATCAAGAAAAGATGATGGTCATATGTTGGACATGTGATGAGGAGAAATAATAACCGAATAACAAAGCAAGCCCTCATGTGGGAAACAACAGGTAAGAGGAAAAGAGGCCGACCCAGAGAGACACTGAGAATAACATTGATCTAAAGCAGCAGGAACCGGCTCCCTCAATGAGATAGAATTGCTTGCACAGAGCAGAGACAAATGGCGAGATTTGATAAAATATCTTTAGAAGGATTGAAAACTGCTAAAATAAAAATTTAGATAAGAAAAAGAGTATATGGGTCTATGCCCTATGGGCCGGTTATGGCTCGAAAGGTAAATAGATAGATAGATAGAAGCAGGCATCTATATGCATAAAAGCATATAGATCATTTATAAAGTAATACATGAAAATTACACTAATTCTTTGCAATTAAACTTGCTTCACTGTCTATATCAGTTTAAAATAACTTTTTTTCTTTAACTCATTGAGATAAATTACATGCAAAATAAGCAGAATTTCTTCATCAGACTTTTTAATGGACAGGTTCTTTCAAATAAAATAGCTGTACTGTGATCAACATAAAATAGCTGTACTATGATTAAAATAAAATATCTGTGCTATGATCAAAATAAAATAGCTGTACTATGATCAAAAGCTTAAATCTGACTTAAATATTATGCATACAAATGGTGCCTCATAGTTCGAACAAACTTAATGTTGAATGTAGCTGAGTTCAAACTCTTTCAAGAAAATTGTTATCTGAAGTTCAAAAGATGCTTCCACATTTAAATTATATATATGTAAGTGTGTTGAAAAAAATTTCATTTGTAAATGCATTCAAGATAATTTTATGGATCTTTTTGTGTGCACCAAAGTCATCACTCGTATTATGCTTTGGTGCTTTCAGTGCTTTTTTTTCACTTCATTTTGTGTGTGTTTGGTTATATGACGAGTTAATGGCCAAATCAATAACTTGTGCTCCAAAACAGAAAGGGGGTCCCCACTAGGGCCAAAAGTTTTTTTCTATCGGGAGTAAAATAAAAACGCAGACCCGAGCACCTTGTGGAGACTGCTTAGGCAGACCCCATTAATGGGGATAATGCCATAAAGATAAGTTTTTTTTTTAAAATATATACAACTATTATCTATTAGCTATAGAATCTAAGAGTGTGGAAGCAAGAAAAGCTTCAGAGGAAGGTTTGTAGCACATATGGTTGAGGCGAAAAAGGAACTTATGAAACCAGAAAACGGTAAATATGCAGAAGATTTGTAAAATATAGGGGATGTGAACCACACCCTCAACCAGCAGTGCTGAGAGAGAGAGAGAGGGGGGGTTGTGGTGGTGGTGGGGCGGTGAGAGGAAGAGGGAGAACACCAAAAATACAGTTATTTGGTGTATTTATGGAAGTGAATATCTAACGTTTTATCTTTACCTTAAATTATGTCTACTGTGAGTATGTACAGCATTCGAAAGAGTAAAAGACACCCACCTTTTTTTGTACCCATTTTTTTTTTAAAAACTTTATCCTGAATATTATAATTAATTTACAATATTTCAAATATAAAATAATACATATGTCTACTTTCAATAAAAACCTACTCTAACTAGGAAACAATACCTTAAAATCTTCATCAAAACATGATTCAGCTCCAGAGCTAATGAAGAATCGCTTAAAACCTCTTCTAGATTAGAATCTAAGCGCTCTTACAATTACATCAAATTTTCCTCTCTACCAACCAATCATTACTAATTTCACATTTCTTAAAAAATCAATAGTGGTGGCAATTTTGTCCATGCATTTTAGACTGCTGCCACCATGGAGAGAACATCAATGTGCTGGGTTAAAGCTAAGAGAAGTTGTATACGACCAGGTATAGACCGTAGCTTCGACCAGAAGTGATGCATAAAATAAGTGCAGTTAAATATATTGTTAAGTATACTGTAAGATATAGATTTTAGAGGCAGTGATCTCTGCAATATGTGCCATTTTGGCATGCAAGGTTTCTGTTTTTGAGATTCTGGTTCTGCCCTATGTGCCGGCTTCGGCTCGAAAGGACAATAGATAGATAGATATTGTAAGCCTTAGAGAGCAATGCAGCAGGAGATCAATGCCTGGGAGTCATGACCCAGGCAGGCCCACCTCCCTTACAGTGCCAAGAAGCTAAAGGGCTGCAACACTTGCTAGACAGGGTCCTTTTCTGATGATCTGATTGCCTCCTGCTGTGAAGCTCTGTATATAGAGTTTCCTATTACTTATTTTCCCACCAGCACAGCAGGAGAAAACATGTTCTTTAGAAAACTCAATCATACATAACATATATACTATGTTATAACAATGCTGACATTGTTTTTGAGCCATAACTTGCCAAAAAATGTATGAAAATCCAACAGCAACAATTTAACATGCCTAAAAATCCTTCCGAATTAGATGTAAATTTAGATGACTTCACCTTGAGTGAAATAGAAACCACCTTAAAGCTAATGACCAATAACAAGGCTGCTGGAGAGGATAAGTTAACAGCTGAGATCCTCAAGGCAATTGATAGCCATAATTTAATACATCTCCAAAAAATGTTCAACATCATTTGGAAAACAGAGAAGACGCCTCATAAATGGAAAAAAGGAATCATTGTTAAGATCCCAAAAAAGGGCAATCTTAGAGATTGTAACAATTGGAGAGGCGTGACACTTTTGTCAGTTGCCTCAAAATTATTCTGTAAAATCATCCTAAATAGAATAAAGGATTCAATAGATACAGTAATGCGTGAAGAACAGGCTGGGTTTAGAAAAGGGAGAAGCTGTCTTGACCACATTTTCACTCTACGACTTATATTGGAGGAACACATTGAAAAGCAAAAACCTTTTGTACTTAACTTCATCGACTTCAAAAAAGCATTTGATAGTATTCATAGAGATTCTTTGTGGAAAATTCTGAAGCAATATGGCTTACCATCAAAAATCATAAATATTATCAAAGACATGTATGATGGTTACACATGTGCAGTTCGAACAGAGGAAGGACTGAGCGAATGTTTCCCAATAGAAACTGGGGTTAAACAAGGATGTATTTTATCTCCCTTGTTATTTGGAATTGTTATGGACTTCATAATGAAGAAATGCTGCACTGGTAATAAAGGCATCGAATGGATACAAGGAGACCATTTGGAGGACCTGGACTTTGCTGATGACATAGTTCTCATCAGCAATCAGATAAAAACGATGCAGGAAAACACAAATGAACTATCATCAATAGCCAGCAAAATTGGGCTTGAGGTCAATCATGAAAAGACTAAAGTCATGAAAAGTTTAATTCCAACAAGTGACAAGATATACATGGAAAACAAACCAGTAGAAGAGATCGATCACTTCATCTATCTTGGAAGTCACATTGATCGAGAAGGGGATACGAGCAAAGAAATTAGAATCAGACTGGCTAAAGCAGCAATGTCTTTCAGAAGCCTTGAAAAGTTGTGGAAATCAAAACTCATTAGCACAAACACAAAACTTAGGCTATTCAAATCAAATGTACTATCAACCCTTACGTATGCGTGTGAAAGCTGGAAAACAACAAGAGATATAGAAACAAAGTTGAACGCATTCGAAAATAAATGTCTAAGGAAAATACTTGGTATAGAATGGAACGAATTCAAAACAAACGAGGAAATTAGAGAAATCGCCAATCAACCACTAATATCTTCAGTAATAAAGAAAAGACGATGGTCATACGTTGGACATGTGATGAGAAGAGATAATAATCGAATAGCAAAGCAAGCCCTCATATGGGAAACAACAGGTAAAAGAAAAAGAGGAAGACCCAGGGAGACACTGAGAAGAACATTGATGAGAGAGGCAAGAGCAGCAGGAATCGGCTCCCTCAATGAGATAGAACTGCTTGCACAGAACAGAGACAGATGGCGAGATTTGATAAAATATCTTTAAAAGAAAACTGCTAGAACAAAAATTCATATAGGAGAAGGTGTATCTTGGTCTACGCCCTATGGGCCGGTTACGGCTCGAAAGGTCAATAGATAGATAGAAAAATCCTTCACAGCAATTGGAACATTTAAATGAACACAACACTGGTATTAGCCCATGTATTGAAATTTCCAGAAATGAAAGTAATTGAAAAGTGAGTATCAGCATATAAGACACACCTTGTTTTTCAGACCAACTTTAGAAAAAACAATGGATATTATTTTCCCAACAATTTTGGTATACACATAATATATACATACTCACTGTCAATTAGTGTTCAGAAAACAGTAATATTAAGTCAAGGCGACATCAAACCTCTACTAATCACTTTAAAAGATTGTCCACTAGAATCAGTTCAGAAATTCACATATTTTGGGTCCACAATTACGAACCACTTCTCTTGAGGATGAAATAAACAGCCGAATTGGTAAAGCAGCTATGACATTTGGCAAACTCACAAAAAGGTCCTGGAACAACATGAAACTAACACTAAAGACCAAACTTGTTGCGACAGTTTTCTTAATGACTTGTCTGGACTTTTAAGGATTCTGTCTTGGATATCTAAACATATTTCATCATTCACAGCAGGCCTACCAGATCGTGGAGCATCTTCCACATTTCCAGTAGCAATAAACTTATTCAACAAATTTCATTGACAGTGGGAGCACATATTGTGATGACGTCATAAACATTTTTTTTTCAAATTGACCTAGATACCAAGTGTAGTGAGACTTTATAAACACCCTGTACAATATAGAAGATATCTATAGATCATCTCTGAATGACTTCTCCATCAGTGAAAATGACTGGGAACATCTGGCAAGTGATCGCACATGGAGAGCAAGTATAAGGAATGGTATAACATCATTTGAGACAGTGCTAAGGCAACACTTAAAAGAGAAAAGACATGAAAAAGGATGGAAAACCCTGTGGATCAGTGGGCCTGACTTGTTCATTCTGTGGCCATGTGTGTTTGTCAAACATCGGTAGAATTAGCTACGAGAGAAGATGTTCAACAAAAACAAAACCTCAAACCAAATTATACACAATAGCCTCCACTAAAATATCTGACAAGACTAAATGGGCCATATATATTGTATATATGTATACACACCCATAAGTATATTATGTTGTATAGGATATGTCTTTCTACTCGTTTATCTTCTTCTTCTTTCCTTCCTCATCTGCCTTTCAGCGTCAAGGGGAGATATAATTTGCGGTCTTTTACTCTTCTGTTCGCCTGTGCTGCTGTTATGTTTCCTAGTGCTTCTAATATTCCATCAGTCCATCTTTTTCGTGGTCGACCCTTGGGTCTGGTGTTCTCACAATGTTTGTTGAAGGCTCATTGTGTTGTGCTTTGATCTTTCTGCCTTGTCATGTGGCCAAACCATTTTATCTGTTGTTTCCTTATATATTCTATGGCAGGGGCTATACCTAGCTTTTTTCTCAGTTCTTCATTTCTGATCTTAACTCTCAGACTTATTCCTGTCATTCGTCTAACACATTTCATCTCTGTAGAGGTTATTTTTCTTATTGTTCTTGCATGTAGAGTCCAGGTCTGGCATTGGTAGCACAAGGTTGGGATGAAGATTGTATTGTATATAGTGCTCGTTTTGCCTCCAGAGTTATGTCCTTGTTGGACAATAGTGGTGATAACTGTCCAATGATTTGGCAAGCTTTGTTGCATCTTGATTCTATCTTTACTGTTTGAGAATTATCGTTTGTCATTAGACTTCCTATGTATTTGAATTCCTCTACTTGTTTTAGTTGCCTGCCTTCTCGTATATGAACTTGTATATGAACCATCATAACTGTACTTGAACAGTGTCCATAATTAATTTGTCTACCTGGTCACGCGGGAAGATATGAGCTAATTATGTAAACTCTGTAGTATCAGTGAGCGCCTGTGTGGTAATTTTAGAAAGATGGTTCATGTTTTAGCAGTGGTAAAAATTATATTATTTTTCCATTTTTGACTAAATATACGGAATGAGAACTGTTTTAGATTTTCAACTGTCAAAAGCTCTTTAACATGCATAACTTGAAATTCAAAGATTTTGACAATTTTTGTTTTCAGATCAAATACATTTCTGGAAAAGTTGGATGGATGGCCACGTAAGATAACAGTCATATCACCTATAGGACGTGCTATTGGTCATTAAAGATTACAGGCACACCATATTTCAAATATATCTTAATGTGGGAAGATACACCTAGAGCATAGTTGTATTGCTTTAAAAATTAATATAAAAAAAAAAAAAAAGAAACAGTTCTAGCTACCGTGGTAAAATGTTCATACTTGATACTTTAAATAATGAATACACTATAATAAAAAAAAAACATTTTGAAAAGTAAGTCATGCTAATTGACATTTTTTGGTCTTCAAATACAAAAGTTGTAATTAGTATGTTCAAAACTGGGGTTTAGTTGTAAAATTCTTTTGTTAATAACAAATAATTTAGTAATCAGTGTATGCAGAAAAATGGTGCATTCTAGGAAAATATAATATATTTAAAAACTTTTGTGCTGCAAAGGTTGAATTTCTCCCTTTCATGAAATGATAAATTTCAAACTTTGAGCGACTAATAATCCAAGATTTTGTAAAATCCCTAGCTCTTGCCATCGTGAGCCATACAAGAAAGGTGCATGCGAAATTTCATTAAAATCGGTTAATATTTTTTAATGTAATGAGAGCAGAAGCAATACTAAAGTTGAAATTTTATGAAAAAAAAAACCATGGACTTTTTAAAAAAAAAAAAAAAAAAAAAAAAAAAAAAAAAAGACATTCCTTACCTCAATGACTCCTCCTGCAAGATGTGGATAACTTTCAGCTTTGACTTTTGCTTCTTCTAGCACAAATCTCTTCCTAGTTCTTCTGACTTCCAGGAATGTCTCAATCACCCTTTTTATCCTTTCAACAGTCTTTTAGCATCTGTTATGTGAAGTAATCCAAGGTCTTATCCATTTTTCCCCCCCCCCTCCCATAAGTCATATGACTTAAACATTTTGGAAAGTACTCCAATGTCCAAAACTTTTCCTGTAGCATAGCCAATCAATGTTGTCACTTCAATTTGTGATATTTGACCTCTAGTCTTCCAAGTTCCGTCAAAAGATACATCGACTTACATCTTCTGTTACTGACACTTCAGCTAATTTAAACTTATTTGTGCCACTTGCATCAATTTTTAAAACTGAGGTAATGAAGCAGGTTCTTCAACGGTCTCCTTGATTTGCTTGTACGAACTTTTATTAATTGGTGGTGGTAAGCACAAACATTTCGAGAACAGTTGGGCCAGCTCTGATACAGCACATAGCAAATATAGATCTGCAATTCACTAAATGTACTTGTAGACTAATACTTACAGATATTTGTTGATTAGAATGGAAGGATAATTGCTCAATATTATTGCAACTAAATACAAATTTTCTGTCCAGTCACTGCCTTTCAGTTTCAACAAAGTCAACATTACAGAAGCAATACTGACATACCAGTTGTGTGTATATTTGTTGTATGACTGCAAAATGACTCCATCCACTGATAGATTCACTATTTTTTCCTCTGGAAATATTATCGCCTTCCATATCTGTGTACATCAAAATCATTTAACAATCCACACATCTAATTTAGCTTAATTTTTAGCCTGTTTGAGTTGGGCATGTCCAGATTAATAGATACTTTACAATCAGATCCATCATCTTCCATACTATCATCATATCTAATATCATTTATATTGTGAACTAAATCAGCTTCAGTGTACTATTTATCCTCACATGTTTATTTCCATGAAACTTGCATTTTCTTGAGTGTTTTGAATACTTTTTACCCACTAGCCCCATTAAGAAAATTCCAAAAATATTATTTAAAAAAAAAAAAAATCACACACATAATCATAGAAGCCACCATAACAATGACATGCAGATAGGGAGAATTTTGTTTTAAAAAATCAATAAATTCCAAGCACACTTGTAATTTCTACAAGTCAGAAGATCCGCCAACCCCACCTACCTATTTTAGCCCTAGATTACGATAAAATTTTGTAAAAATCGGCACATCCAAACACAAATTCTTCAAAATTGTGTAGTTTGTTGTGTTCAAACATTACCCCACTCCGTATACCTTTTCTAATTACTACTTCTTGTGACCCCTGAGTGTTTAATTTGTTTCTATTGATGTAGGATTTTTTTTTTCTATTTTGTGGAATATGATCCTATAAAAGTAAAAGTAAAGTACCCCCGTCACGCCAAGTGGCGTATAAGGAAATATGGTGTTAGTGACCCTATATCCTATAATATGAAAAAATTTGCCAAATTCCAACAAATTGGCCTGTTTCACTTTTTTTCCCCCTATGACAAGAGAAATTTTCTCAGTCGTCAGTGACATCAAACAACTCTTAGTGACTCTGGAAACTCAGCAAATAGCTTTTTAAGGTAGCCGAACATACTGACGTATTTACGGCATTTGTCAGAATAGACAAATAGCAAGTCAATTTCCAAGTCCAAAGTGGTCAATTTTGGGTTATAAATCGGCCTGAAACAGCAAATCCAAGTTCCTTCTGTGTGTAATTGGTAAACACATATTTGTATGTCAAAAGTTAAAAGAAAATACTATTTTGAGAGCTCCTAACATTACAATTAAGTGGTAGTATTTTGTACTACAGAATGTAACGAAACGTGCCACAGATAGATATGGTAATTAAGGGTTAAAATGTCATATCTTAAAAACTAATTTAAAAATTTAACTACAGGACTGTGCAAAATTGAATGGCTCTTTAATGTGATACCAATATATTTTTTTTTATTAATTTTTCACTATTTTTTACTTGTGTATTATTCCCTTACAAATCTGAAACAAGTACAACGTTTCAAATGCTTGGGCACAATAATAACATCAGATGGGAGATGCACCACAGAAATAAAAAAGCAGAATAGCTCAGGCCAAAATAGCATTTCAGAAAATGAAAAATATCTTATGCAACAAATCTATGTCAATAAAAATGAGAAAGAGAGTTCATCGATGCTATATAGAACCAATTCTGACCCATGGAAGCAAATCATGGACAGTAGACAAACAAATGAAAAGACGATTAGAGGCCACAGAGATGGGATTTCTCAGAAGAATGTTGAAAATTCCCTGGACAGCTAAATAGACATGATGCTGATTATTCCCTTAAAGACATGAGGGCAACCTCATATATATATATAATTTCTGTTGCTGACCTTCTGCCAAGCTATCTCTTAAGCTGTCTTGTATTTTTTCTCTTTGCTTCTCTCTACACTTCGTCCCTCAATTTTTCCATATGTTACAATATATTCCAGTTGTTCTCTTCTCATTACATGGCCAAAAAATTATGATTGTTTCTTCCAACTATTGGAAATTAGCTCTCTTTTTGCTTTGACCTCTTTCAGAACATTTTCATTACTCTTCTTAGCTGTCCATGGTATTCTCAACATTCTTCTTTAAAACCACATTTCTTCAGACTCCAGTGATTTTCTTGTCTGTTGTCCTATTGTCCATGATTCACATCCATATGTTAAGACCAGCTCTGCATAACATTTAAGAACTCTTTTTTCTTGTTTCTATTGTCAAAAATGGATTGCATAGTATCTTTCTCATTTTTTGGAAAGCTGCTTTTGCCTGAGCTATTCTGCATATCACCTCCCTTGTACATCTTCCGTTTGAGGTTAACAAAATCCCCAAATATTTAAATTAATTTACCTGTTTTAATATTGTTCCACTTGTATATTTATATACATATATATGTATATATATATATATATATATATATATATATATATATATATATATATATATATAAAACAATCTATCATGTTGTCTGTATACAAAAGAGTCATTACAAATTATTAGCACTGATTAACTTCCAATACAGTAAAGCAATGAGCACAAACAAAACCTTTCTTCTGGATAATATTTTAATCACCATTCTTGCAGTTTTTTTCTGTGTATACTAGTAGCAATGGAATAATTGTAAAATATTAATTCAAAAATGTTTTGCAATCTCACTATCACTACCACATATTTAGTTTCCTCTCCTCTGGTAACAAATTACAAACTTTAATCGAACAAACAGCAATCAAGCTTTAATTCAAGAGATTATGAGCCTGTTTTAAACTTCTGGAAACCCCTGGCTCTGGTATGATTGGCAGATTTCAAGAGTGGAGATTTTTTTTGCAAAAATGAATTAAGATTATTGCAGGTATTATTTGCAGAATTTACCTGAGCCTCCAACTGCCTTTGCCTTTGGACTTGAGCTTCTGTTAATTGCTCTCCCAGATTGACAGAAATTTTTGGAATTTCTCCTTCTCCCCCAACACCCACACCGCTTGCTTGCTCAGCCTCTTCCTGAAGTTGCTGGGCAAAACTTTGGCAATACTGAGCCAGTTTGGTCATCTGGAGCATAGTGGCAATTTTGTGCAGTGACCTCACCGAAGATGTATCCACCTTAAGATCAAACAATGGTATGATGGTAACAAAAAATCTGGATTACACATGAACAGTTACATCCTGTGATATGAAATTTGAATTATGACAGAACAGTGAAATTTCATGAAGATCAAATGTAATTATAACTATAATTTCCTGTAAATCTGTGAGTAGATTTAAACAAATGTAATAGCAGTAATAACACATTACTAACGGACTACTCTTCAAAAATGTAACAAATCTAACAGCCATTTGTAAATTAGGTTGTCACATCATTTTAAAACTATTGTATACTATACATATTTTCTTTTCTTTTAAAATCAAATTAAATTTTTTAATTACATGTTATTTTATGACTACATTTTATGTGAATCATAACAAAACCTATGATCTTTCAATAACTTTATGACAAAAAAATCCATCTTACAAAATAAATTAAATTGCAAAATGTGTATTAAAATGAATTGGTCTGTACATCTAAAAAGAATGCTAATAGATTCTATACTATACATCATCATCAAGTACCGGGCCTACTGGCGTAGGTAATCATGTATCTCCACAACTTTTGATCTCAGCAGCTATTTATCTCTTTGTTTCTCTCTATCTCTTTGTCCCTCAATTTTTCCAGTTGTTACAATATGTTCCAGTTGTTCTCTTCTCATTACAAGGCCAAAAAATGATGATTGTTTCTTCCTAATATTGGAAATTAGCTCTCTTTTTGCTTTGACCTCGCTCAGAACATCTTCATTACTCTTCTTAGCTGTCCATGGAACTCTCAACATTCTTCTGTAAAACCACATTTCTACAGACTCCAGTGATTTTCTTGTCTGTTGTCCTATTGTCCATGATTCACATCCATATGTTAAGACTGGCTCTACATAACATTTAATAACTCTTTTTCTTGTTTCCTTTGTCAAAAATGTATATATATATATATATATATATATATATATATATATATATATATATATATATATATATATATATATATATATATATATATATATATAAGAAGTCAGAAGAAGAGTCTGTGGTAGACCCAGACTAAGTTGGACACTAGTATCATCCAAGAAATGCTAGAACAACATCAATTGACAATGGCTGAGGCTGCCAAAATGGCAAGACTAGAACTTTGTATCTTCCTCAACACTCGAAGAGATATAAGAGGAAGTGAAAAAAAGGGGTTGAGAGAGAGAGAGAGAGAGAGAGAAAGAGAGAGACAGGGGGAAGGAATAAATAAGTAGGAAATATTTTGTAAATTAACATGATATAATATATGGTTCATCCATTAGGGTGGGTGCACTAAGTAACATTTTAAGATACACACAATAAACAAAATTATTCCATGAACTTGAGATATTTGCGTCTTTAACAGAACACTGAAATTGACTTAATGATCAACATTTGCAATAATGTTCCCCCAATATACCAGTTTCATTTTACAAAACTCAGCAATATTTACTCATTTAAGTTCCTGTCAAGCAAAGAAATAGACAAGTAGAAAGTAGTTTCCTTTTTTTTGTAGGAATTCTGTTTATTTGTTACAACGTTTTAACAGACTAATAGAGGGTTAATGAAATATGTTCTCTATACTGATATACACGGATAACTTGGTTTCTATGTCAATATTACTTAGATTCATGATTAATTATTTTTTGCTTTAACTCATTCAGTACTGAAATGAATAGCAGTCATTGCCTCTGTAACTTATTTAATAATGCACACTTTTTTTCACCCTTATGATGTATATATATATATATATATATATAAGCAAATAAAACTGTATTCTGATTTTCATTTAAAAAACAAGACATTTTGTAAATGACACATTATTCTGAAGATAATTGATTATGTTGTTGTTAAAAGCTAAAATATATTTAGATGTTATGAAAGATATTATAAATAATACAACACAATATGTACACACAAAATAAAATGTTTAAAATAACTGTCTATATTCAAACTTATATATAAATATATGTCCACAAAAGAGAACAGTTCTAATACCAGAGCTCATTTTCGTAGATAATTAACTGGAATGATTAAGAACATGTGACACAATCATTGCAAAGACAGCAATAACTGACCTCCAACACTCCTTCATAGATGTACTTCAGGAATGCCTTTGCTGTCTCATAAGTTGTATCTGAAGGCAGATTTACCTCCAGCTGAGATCTGGGATCTGCATTTTTAAAAGTTTCCTGCAGGTAAGGGCTCATGGCTAACAACACTAACTTGTGAACCTATGAGAACAATGGTGTATATCACATTATGGTGTTAGCAGATATAGATATAGTAACAACTAATTAAAGTGAGGATGATTTTATTTACAAATAATACAACAACATAATAAACAAATAATAATAAATTGATTATTCTTGTGATTATTTAATTATAAAACAGACTACATACAATTTTGTACAATTAAACTCAAAGAAATTCACAAGGAACTAGCGAATAGTATTAGAAATAAAAAAAGAAGAAAAAAAAAGTTTCCCATTATGTCTATTACACATGAGGAACATAGTGTGGATGTGTAGCTGCGAGAAAGTGGAAATCACGGGAAATAACGGAGAGATAATAATACAAGGTCCACGAGGAAATTGTGAAGGTCATCCTCGGAGGATGCATGAGTTGGGAGACATGAAACTAGATGCGTAGATTAATTAGATTGGTTGGAAATTAGAGGAAGTGATTTTTCATTGGAGGAGAAAAACTGTATTTAAAGACAAGACGTAACGAATCGAGAGCTTGGCAAGAAAACACAGGTCTAGGTGTAGAGCGGGTGACCCGTGTGGTCAGCCCATAGAGGCTAACCTAGAGCCCAGTAGAACTATAGATAATGTTTCAGTAGTAGGCTTAGATTTTGCAAGAAAACACACGTCTAGGTGTAGAGAGCAGGTAGAGCTTAGAATGCGAAGTTTAAGATTTAACGAGTTTCAATTAGTCGAAGTCGTGGAGACAGTAGAAGTGATCGACGATAAATTAGACACAGTGAGCTGTTCAATGGGGAACAGTTCACATTAGAGTAGATAGTATCGTGTTTAAACCCTAGAGCCCAGCGGCGAGCAATATTGCTGCTGGGCAACATGTGTGTGTGTGTGTGGCCATAAGTTCAGTCAGTGTGGTCAGTCTAATTTGTAAAATGTTGAAGTTCCCAGGAATATGGGCTGAATAAAGCCAGTTTATATCACAAGTGAAGTCTTGTTGTGCGTTCCACAGTTTCAGATCACGCCTGGCGTAACCAAACTTCGGGGAGAAAATGAAACAATCTTTCATTGTCGCGGCACAACGGAGAATAATCAACAAGAGTACTAAGATCATCGGGACACGGCCACCCGTGTCAGCTCCCCAAGTTAAAAAGTTCATTCATTCATGACTGGCCAGCCGGAAGCTGCAAGAAATCAAGGCCCGCCAGGCATGAGTTGACGACCGAGCACATGAGTGATCAGCTGGTCGAGGTTGCCCCAGTTCAACGTCACCCCTGAGAGCGTGATAATACAGGGGAGGCTGACGGTGCGAGTGGCGACTGGCCAAGGCAACGAGGCGAGAGATTGAATATACTACCAGCTGATTGAGATGTGGTAAAGATCTCACCTATCACATTGATAGATAGATAAATGAATCGCATGTCACATTTGATAGTTGATATCGTCGGTCTCAAATGATAGATCAAGAGATCTGATAAAGATACGCCTGTACCGTTGATAGCTGATAGAGGCATCAAACAATTACATAGAGACTTAAAAGTTATCCTTCTGTTACAGATGCCTATTAGAGGATCAAGGCAAAAAAATGCATCAAAATATGAAGCTGCAGTAAAGCTGATTATAAAGAAGAAATTTAAAAAAAAAAATAGAAAAAATTGTATTGTTATAGCTTTACATATGCTATGGATAACACAAAATCGAACGATGTTGCGGTTCATTAGGCCTTCAGTCGGAACATTAAACAACACATACACAGATATTTAAGTAAATAAGAATATAGAAAATCCATATATCTATGCATATGTTGTTTACTGCTCCTGTTGAAGGCCTAATGAGCAGCAACATTGTTCAATATTGTGCTGTCCATTAATTGCGTAAAGCTGTAACTTTACAATTTTTAATATATTTTTTAATTTCTTATTGTTGATGCCTTTATTTTCTTGACCATCTATACATTTTTGGGGAAGGTGGTTGGCATTATGTCAGAGCTGTCTTTCTTACCCGAAAAATCTGGTAACCATTTAAGACTGGGTAAACCTAAGAGTACAAAGTTGAACGCATTCGAAAATAAATGTCTAAGGAAAATACTTGGTATAGAATGGAACGAATTCAAAACAAACGAGGAAATTAGAGAAATCGCCAATCAACCACTAATATCTTCAGTAATAAAGAAAAGACGATGGTCATACGTTGGACATGTGATGAGAAGAGATAATAATCGAATAGCAAAGCAAGCCCTCATATGGGAAACAACAGGTAAAAGAAAAAGAGGAAGACCCAGGGAGACACTGAGAAGAACATTGATGAGAGAGGCAAGAGCAGCAGGAATCGGCTCCCTCAATGAGATAGAACTGCTTGCACAGAACAGAGACAGATGGCGAGATTTGATAAAATATCTTTAAAAGGAAACTGCTAGAACAAAAATTCATATAGGAGAAGGTGTATCTTGGTCTACGCCCTATGGGCCGGTTACGGCTCGAAAGGTCAATAGATAGATAGAAACCTAAGAGTAGAGACCATTGATCAGGTTTGCGCCCAACCTCTTGTCCTCAGTACAGTAGTTCACTAACTAATGCTCTCTAACATGGCTCCCAATATAGGAAGGGAGATGGGGGCCACAATAAAATATGTTCTTTTTAAATACGACATGAGAAGATATATAAAAAAAAAAGAGTAACATTAGCAAAGTCTTGTATATTATATATTTTTTTTAATAGTAAAATATATGGGCAAGGTGGAAAATAATTACACTGGCAAGATGGTGTTTAGTAATATTTTTTCTTCTACTTTATACACTAGGAAATTGGTGTTTCTTATGTTGCTCACAACATAATTGAGGCTACACTCAAGATGTGATATTTGCATTTTTTGGTCCACCATCTTAAACTTCAACCATGATATTTTTTTTGTACCTATTTTTAAAAATTTTTTATGGTTTTCTTTCCCTCTTCAAATGATACTGACTTGGTCAAGCTTATTACTTGTGTTTCTGTGGCTACATTGTGGAGGGGAGCCAATCAGCTAGGGGTCTCTGACTGGCATCACCTCTTGAATTAAAAATAATTCATAACTATATTTAAAATGTGGCAACACAGCCTTATTGAAATAAAATCACTATAATGATCACTAAAGCTGTCATAACGGTTATAATTTTATTATACATTACAGTGGCGCCCTGTACAAGAAATTTAATTTCTTTTAGTAGGCTGCTTGAACTCTGAAATGTTCAAAGTCAGAATCGATTTTCCCCATTATAAATAATGGAAAATGAATTAATCTGTTCCCAGATCTAAACAATACCCATTTCAGTAAGCTTCAAATATATATAATTGAAGGTAAAGCTAACATATTTAAATGCCTTAAATAATAAATTAAAACAATAAATAAAATAAGTAAATACCACATAATAAGATGAAAACTATATTTAATTTAACTTAGTGAGTATAGTTTTACATGACACCAGTTGCTAGGAACTCTTCATTGTGAAAGTATATTAAATTTGATGACATTTTCCTGTTTATTGGTAGGTAATGGTGAATTCTAACATTTTTTAGTCATTCTAATAAAGCTGTAAGTTTAATTGTGAACAGACTAAAACTTGTACAATAATAAGTCTTTGGTTGTTATGAAACGTCATGTCTCATTTTAAATTATATTTTTTTTTAAATTTATTATGTTCAACCAATAATTCAAATCACAAATAAATCCGTTCGAAATATCACAAGAATGCTTGAATTTCTTTTATAACAGGCATTGAAATACGGGATAGCAGGACAACTACTCGATAATATAATGGCATTATATAAAAACAGTCAAAGTGCCGTTAGAACATCGGAAGGTCTGTCAGAATGGTTTCAGGTTACTACAGGTGTAAGACAAGGATGCATCCTCTCACCACTCCTCTTCATCATATATATGGACAAAATAAATCAGGAAACAACCAACAAACAGGAAAAATAAAATAATAACATAGAGGTAGAAAACTCCAACATCAATGAGCTACTCTTCGCAGATGACCAATGCCTAATATATGAGGATAAAAACCTGCTACAACAACATTTAACATCTCTAGATAAAAGCTGCACAAACTACAGTATGAAAATTAACACAGCAAAAACAGAGGCTATAAGAATAAGCAAATTAAGACACCCATTAAACATTAAGATCAAAGATAAAGAAGTAAAACAAGTAGAGGAATTCAAGTATTTAGGCACAATGTTCACAGAAGATGGAAAACTAGACAGAGAAATTGACATGAGAATACAAAAAGCAAATGCTGTCACATACCAGCTTTCACCATTGCGATGAACATCCAAACATTTCTATGCCAGCTAAACAACAAATGATAAATGGCATTTTCATACCAACTCTGTGCTATGAAAGTCAAACATGGACCCTTTCTAAATCACATTTAAGAAAGATCAATACATTTGAGATGCGATGCTTGAGAAAAGTAACAAACAACACAAGAAGAGATAGAATACCAAATGAAACCATAAGAAAAATGGTAGGAACTAAACCCTGCCAAGAATATATGGAACAACAACAACTTAAATGGTTTGGCCACCTGGTCAGAATGAACCCTTACCAATCACCATCAAGGGCGTTCTTCTCGAGAATGCATGGAAAAAGACCAAGAGGAAGACCCAGAAGAAGATAGATAGATGCAGTGACAGAGACATGTAACAACAAAGGAAAATCATTAATTCAAACAGTTCGAGCAGCTCAAGAACGACAAATGATATAAACCACGACACCTTTTAGGTATCAGTGAAAAGAGAAAAGAAGAAGATGGATAGATGCAGTGACAGAGACATGTAACAACAAAGGAAAGTCATTAATTCAAACAGTTCGAGCAGCTCAAGAATGACAAATGATATAAACCACGACACCTTTTAGGTATCAGTGAAAAGAGAAAAGAAGAAGATGGATAGATGCAGTGACAGAGACATGTAACAACAAAGGAAAGTCATTAATTCAAACAGTTCGAGCAGCTCAAGAACGACAAATGATATAAACCACGACACCTTTTAGGTATCAGTGAAAAGTGAAAATAAGAAGATGGATAGATGCAGTGACAGAGACATGTAACAACAAAGGAAAGTCATTAATTCAAACAGTTCGAGCAGCTCAAGAACGACAAATGATATAAACCACGACACCTTTTAGGTATCAGTGAAAAGAGAAAAGAAGAAGATGGATAGATGCAGTGACAGAGACATGTAACAACAAAGGAAAGTCATTAATTCAAACAGTTCGAGCAGCTCAAGAACGACAAATGATATAAACCACGACACCTTTTAGGTATCAGTGAAAAGAGAAAAGAAGAAGAAGAACCAATAATTTTAAAATAGCTTTTTAAAGTTGGTATGTTGCTTTTTATTATGCGATCAAGGGTAATTATACCTCTTTTTCTAAGAATGAAAGGGTTAAACAGATTCTACAGAATTATGTTTAATAGCAATATCATTTACACAAGGATAAAAAAATACCACTTGCATGTAACTTCTTGTTGGTAACACCCAGAGAAGCATCAAAGAACTTTCCTTTTCTCCAAAGAGTAGAGAATCTTTCCTGAAGGTCATTGCCATGATCAGGGTCAGCATACACTTTCATAGTGTTAGGTGGAGGGTCTTGCGGCTGGATGATTTTCTCTGAGTGAATAAAATGGTGGTGGAAAAGAAATAAAATATCCAACCAAATGTGGTTACTAGAAGATGATTTTTTAAAAATCTATCTATCTACCTATTGACCTTTTGAGCTGTAGCCGGACCATAGGGCGTAGACCAAGATATTCCCTCTCTTATCTGAATTTTTGTTCTAGCAGTCTTCAATTCTTTTAAAGATATTTTATCAAATCTCACCATTTGTCTCTGTTCTGTGCAAGCAGCTCTATCTCATTGAGGGAGCCGATTCCTGCTGCTCTTGCCTCTCTCATCAATGTTCTTCTCAGTGTCTCTCTGGGTCTTCCTATTTTCCTCTTACCTGTTGTTTCCCACACGAGGGCTTGCTTTGCTATTCGGTTATTATCTCTTCTCATCACATGTCTAACATATGACCATTGTCTTTTCTTTATTACTGAAGATATTAATGGTTTGTTGGCCATTTCTCTAATTTCCTCGTTTGTTTTGAATTCGTTCCACGCTATACCAAGTATTTTCCTTAGACATTTCTTTTCGAATGAGTTCAACTTTGTTTCTATATCTCTTGTTGTTTTCCAGCTTTCACACGCATACGTAAGGGTTGATAGTACATTGATTCCAAGCCAGCGCATTTCGCTTAATCCTAAAATATCTAGACCGTATCTATCCATCTCGCTCGTGACTTGTGCTTGTTTCGTCGGCGCAGCCATTGTTTGTACAATTCAGAATCCTATTTTTGTTGTTGTTTTAGGGCCGAAAAAACTATCACTATTATCTGCTGCTAATTTACACATTCTGTATCAGGTCTACGTTTCATTAACAAAATAGTTTTTACGATAGCGGCTTGTTAAACCTCTGATCAACGGTTCTATACCAAGCCGGAGAAAAATAATTCCTCCATCTTGGATACAACCGGAACGAAAAAACAAAAAATTTTTTTAATGCCTAGATTATAATGTCACAGATTATAAAGAACATAAGTATTCATTCACTTTCTATGGGCTTACGTGATACAACCATAGACAACTGAAAATGTGATAGAACTGCTTTAACGGGACTGAATACATAATTGCATACATACTTTCTTCCAGCTGCATTTCAGCTTCATAGGATAACATGATTGTTTATACAAATTTAGGTGACTGTTAATAATGCAGTAACACATTAATAGTAGAGTAAAGTTTCAGAATAGCAAAGATTGCTCTTTAAGTTTTAAAAACCTTGAAAAAATATGGCAATCTAAGATCCTCAGCATGAAAACAAAACTTAGTTTTCAACTCAAACATATTATCCACCCACATTTATGCCTGTGAACGCTGGAAAACGACAAAGGAGAATGAGAAAAAACTCAACTCCATCTGAAAACAAATCCCTAAGAAATATACTTTACATTAAATGGAATGAATTCAAGACTAATGCTGAAATAAGAGAAGTGTCATGCAACAATTTACCTCATTTACTATTAAGAAAAGAAGATGGACATATGTTGGGTATGTATTTAGAAGCAACGATAGAGAATTACTAAACAGGCTCACAAATGGGAAACATCAGGTCAGAGGTGAAAAAGGACGACCTTGAGACACACTGAAAAGACCTCTAAGAAAAGAGTCAAGATTGCCAGGCCTTACTCTCTATAATCAAACAGCTTGTCCAGAATAGAGACAATTGACAGGAGACTCTATGAGCCCTACGTGCCATCTAAAGGCACTGGGATAAAAATAATGAAGAATGTTTTTTAAGACATTACAACCTTCAGAAATCTGCCTTTTAAGTTACTTTACAATCATCCCTTTCTTTCACTGCAATAGTTGCCTGTAATTGCTACTTTTTTTTTTTTTAAGTTTTTTTTTTTAATTTATACTGTCATGACCTGGAACACTTGTGTTCTTGAATCCCGTAAAGCCCATAATGTTGTCTCAATTCTATGGAATGTCTGTAGTTATGTTAGGAATAATTGCACCTGTAGAAATATTCAGTGAGAAATGTAATGACTTTTTAAGTGAGTGGTTTTTTTTTTTGCGTGAAGTGTTCTTCTTTCAACATACATTTTGTGATATTTCTTGGGTGGTCAGTTTTCCTCTTTTATCTCCTACTTGTGCATTGTTTGTAGTTCACTTTCCAATGATGATTGTAATTTTTTACATTGTGCTGTGCTCATTTCCCTGTGTTATTTTTTCAATTTTTAATGCAAATTTATAAATACATTTCCTTTAACTGTCTTTAACTATACATTTGAAGAAACTGAATAGGACAATATCTATTAATTTTTAAAAAAATCATATTTGGTTAAATATGAGGCCTCATTGAAACTTTTAAGATCAACAACAAAAAATGATTAAGAAAAGCTCTAACAGTTAGTTCCTCTCGAGTTAATGATAGTGAACAGGGCAGAAATTAAACAAAACACTTCATGTGCCAAATGATTCACTATTATTATCCTTCCAGTGCCACTTGACTTTACACGGGACTCACAATGTATCTTGCCACAAGTCCCTGTTCTGAGTCAACCTCTCTATCTCATCAAGGATATCAATGACCTCTGTTGTCTCTCTTATCAGTGTTCTTTTAAGTGTATCTCAAAATCAACCTCTTTTTCTTTGTTTCCCACTGAAGGCTTGCTTTGCAATTCTCTTGCTATTTCTTCTCATCACAAGACTGACATGATATTCCCACTGTCTTTTCTTGATTATAGATGATATTATAGGTTGCATGATCTATCTTATTTCTGAACTAGTTTTGGACTAATGCCAAAGTGTACAAAGTATTTTCCTGAGACATTTATTTTTGAAATCTATATTCTACTTCTTTTGTTTTCCAGCACTCACATGCCTTAGTTAGGATGGGTAATATGTTTGATCTGAATATCATAAGCTTTGCTTTTGTGCTCAAGATTTTGTATTTCCTTATTTTCTGATGGTTTTTTTTTTAAATCACTGCTGCTTGTGATATTCTGATTCTAATGTATTTATTTGTGTCTCTTTATTGATCTATGCAGCTTCCAAATTTATAAAGTGATTTACTTCTTTTACTGACCAGTTTACTTTCCATGTATATTTATTCATTTTGACTACTACAGTTTTTACTGCGCGTGGCCGTGCGGCTAAAACCACTGTTCTGCTGGCTGAAAAGCTGATGTACGGTGTTCGAAGCCCACGGTAGACAGAAAGAATTTTTTCTATCGGGGGTGAAATAAAAATCCTGAGTCACACACGTCGTGGCGACTGCTTGACCAAGCGGCCTTTATCCCTTTGGTTCTATCGTTGCCGCCCCCCCCCCTCCCCCAAACATACGCCAGCAATGGTACTATGTGTCGTAAAGATAGTTTTTTTTTTTTTCATCTTTTCTAGGTTGATCTCAAGTATCTACCATTGAAGACAGCCATTGTTTTTTAAATAGTGCTGTGGTCCTAATAACATTGATAACTGCCTCTCCAAAAAAGATGAAGAATCTCAAGAAATGTGAGACAAAAATACATTAAGTTTTACAATTGCAATTAATAGAGCAACAGATAAAACTATAGAAATTGTGTTATTAATTATTTCAAGCTAGTGTTGATGTCAAAAGATTTGCATTTATTAATATTTCCATTTTTAATCATTACATTTTGTTAACAAAGATGCTATTTATCATGAAATCCCATGTACAACAGCAGACAAATTTTAACACAATATTTACATTTGCAAATGAAAAGCTGACCTTCAGGCACTGATACATTTTCAACTGTTGGTGGAAAATGGGAGATTAAAGACAGAATTATGTTAAAAGGGATATCTAACTTTTCACTTTAATTTCTTAATTTTAGAATAATAAGAATAGGGTGAACAGGATAGAGTGAACAGAAAAGAAAGCAAATGAAAATGAAAAAGTAAATATATATTTTAACAAAATTCCAATAAAACAAATGACATTTTTTTGACACATAAAGAGACAATAGCTACTGAAAACCATCTTGGAAGGCAAAATACAAGGTTAACGAATTAGAGACTGACAAAGACTAAATGGACTGACAACATCAAGAAAAGAACAGATAACCTATTACAGCATCAAAGTAAGCAACAGTGAAATAACACTCCATGACATCCAAATGTCAATGCACAGAAGGATTAATTGGTCTGAAAAAATGTAAAACTATTATCTAATTAGCTAACACATGCTAGTTAAAGTCATAAAGTCACCATGATCTTCCTTGCTCAAGACTGCTCCTTCCAAACCCCTAATGTGACCGTGACCTGGTTTACTCAAATTTGATTGGTTTCCATCAACTGTGGGTGAGGCAGATCTCTGCATTGGTGTCACAGCACTTGACTTGACTCCTGATTGGTTATAAATTAAAACAATTTGTTCATTTATGTTTTTGTTATTTAATATGTACAATAAATTTGTCTAAAAGTAATGTTGAATTCTTTTTATGGTTACAATCATTGTAAGAGACTGCTTCAAAAAATTATAAACTATTTGACGGTAATAAAATTTCAACAGTTCTTCATCTTATAAACTGCATACATTTTATATTTGAACTAAAACAGGAAAGATGGCACTATATGGCCAAAGGCTGTGAACAAATCTTTAAAGTGACAACCATATGTTGCTAAGTATCATAGAAATTGTGGCTATCTACTACAGAAGATTTTATAGTCAAAGTGTTTTGACTTATATCCTGTTGTAAAGCTGTAACATACGTTTTTATTTAATTACTTTTTGCACACTTCATACCACATTACTGCAACTTCACATGATTATATAGTATGTATTTATGTCTATTGTTTGCTAAATAACATTTACGGTTATTATTATCTGAAATTAGAATCAGAATAGCTAAAGCAGCAATGTCTTTCAGAAGCCTTGAAAAGTTGTGGAAATCAAAACTCATTAGCACAAACACAAAACTTAGACTATTCAAATCAAATGTACTATCAACCATTACGTATGCATGTGAAAGCTGGAAAACAACAAGAGACATAGAAACAAAGTTGAACACATTTGAAAATAAATGTCTAAGGAAAATACTTGGTATAGCGTGGAACGAATTCAAAACAAACGAGGAATTTAGAGAAATCACCAATCAACCACTAATATCTTCAGTAATAAAGAAAAGACGATGGTCATATGTTGGACATGTGATGAGAAGAGATAATAACCGAATAGCAAAGCAAGCCCTCATATGGGAAACAACAGGTAAGAGAAAAAGAGGAAGACCCAGAGAGACACTGAGAAGAACATTGATGAGAGAGGTAAGAGCAGCAGGAATCAGCTCCCTCAATGTGATAGAGCTGTTTACACAGAACAGAGACAAATGGGGAGATTTGATAAAATATCTTTAAAAGAATCTAAAATGGCTAGAACAAAAATTCAGATTAGAGAGGAAGTATCTTGGTCTACGCCCTAAGGGCAGGCTACGACTTGAAAGGTCAATAGATAGATAGATAGATTTACTGTGCCAAAACTGTAGTTTTTAAGGGTTTCTTGAAACGTCAGCAATTTGATTAAAAGAACATTTGTAATTATGTAGCTGAACAACACAGAAAGAAGTAAACTTATCACATTTTAAATAATTGTTTATATTGTATAATCCTCTCTTATTTTTCAACCTTAACCCAATTACTACTCCATCATCTAACCATAAAAGGAGATTAAGTGGACATGGATGCTTTGTGTTAATTGTTAGTGTATGTTAAAGGGGACTCGGTGGTCTGGAGTTATAATGTCCATTTTTTAAACAAGAAGGTCCTGGGTTTGAAATCTGCTGTAAAGTAAAGAGCCCTGTCGTGCCACGTGGTGTATAGGGAATATGGTGTTAGTGTCCATAATTTTTATTGATCTCCGGCACATGATTTTTGGCGTAATGTGGTCGGTATTGCACCAGTGCCGCTTTACTTTCCTAGAAAAAAAATCTGGTACCAATTTAAGGCTGGGTGAACCCAGAAGCCATCAATCAGGATTGAACCCAACCTCTTGTCCTTTGTAGTCAATTCACTACCCACTGAGCTATCGCGGCTCCTGAATTCTACTATAGGCAGCAGTAATTTTTCAGCTTTAATCCATAGTTTCTTCAAGGCCATACCCTCCTCTGGTCTCTGGGTAGTGAGATCTGATGTCTAGCCCTATCAGATAATGGTAACATTCAGGTGGCACTGCATGCACTCTTAAAAGAACTAATATCAGTTAAAAGTCAAAAGGTTTATGCTAAAAATACCACTGCCCGAGCACAAAATTGCTAAGCAAACAGAAATTCACCAATGCTGAAGGTGGATGTGCTGGGCTGAAATGTGCAGATGTTGTAGCTAGGTTTAAACTACCAACGCATCCACACACCCATTTAATGGGTGGATGCTACAAATAAAAAGTTAAGGAAAGTCCCAATGTCTGTGCCTTTCAGCCCAACACATCCTTCATCCGTAAGGTTATGGTTATGGAAGGCCCCGGTATCACTGCAAATGAATTAAAATCCATAATTGCTTAACTGCCCGTGCCAGTGGAATCATCAGAATTACTATCACATCTCCCAAACAAAGAAAGATAGTTGTAGTCCCCATCATAGCAGTCTCAGTACACGCCAAAAGACATAAGGCGAAACCATACAGAAAGTGAACACAACCATCTGTTCCCTGTTTTACGATATCATCATTCATCATAAAAATTTGGAATATCGAAACACGATTAAAACAGATGAAACGCATAGCTCACGGTGTGCACAGAGCATTTAACTCAGTAGCTCCTGCAACAAGCCGGACTTGGAATATGAGGAAACTGCAACAAGGAACACTTTTCAGACATAGCCTTTAATGGTTCTTGCTGCCTATCCACCATATTGACCGGAGGTTCACGTCCTCCTGAAAATGATGATTGTCATATTTTTTTTTAATTTATAGCACCTGATGATGTTAAGACATCGTTTTTTTACTCCAAATCCGAACATATGAAACACAGTCATCAGATTATCCTGGTCGCACATCAAACAACGGACCGAAAGATCTCCCTGCAATGTGAATTTATAAACCAGTTCACATGTCTGCCTCTATCTCACAGTAGCCCTGTGAATCTAGACAACATCCCTCCTGAGTAACATGAAACTCCGAGAGCCACCCTGCTGCTGCAAAGTCATGAACAAAGCTCCGTCATTTTGCCTTTCATCATTAGCGTATGGCCGGTCTAAGGGTATACGATCAGCTATCATGATGCCGTAGCACACACAGCAACGGCTGCACCCATAAATTACTCTAGTGAATGCAGCCAACAACACACAAAACACAATGCAAGATCCCTAAAGTGAAACTTAGGTTAACTTGGCAGAGCAGTCCATATTAATGATTTGTAACAAGGTACCTTTGGGTACTGACTTGCTTTCCCTCTTTGGTTCCATTTGGAGGCAAAGTCACCTCCCAGCAGCAGAGCTGGAAGTTGTCAGCGACGCACAGCTGATGGCTTGCGACAGGATCGGTGAACCAGAACCATCCAGACCCTACTCCACCTCTCTGTGGTGCCTCCAGTAACAGACTAACCTGTCCAGTCTGGCTAAGCAAGTAGGGATCAAAGAGGGAAGACAACCTGACACTCAAAAATAACATGCTGAAATTGGATGTGTTGGGCTGAAAGGCATAAATATCGCAGTTTTTCTGCAACCCACAACACAACACAGACACGCTCACTTAACATCCTCGTAAGGGTGGATGATGAGGTGTATTCCTTTAGTCATTGGGTGAATGCAAGCAAGCAAGATTCTATCTTGCATGGCCAGACTGGTTTGTCCATTTCTAGGGCACCACTGGGAGATAGTGTAGGATCCGGATCGGCTATGAAGTTAGCCAATGATCCTAACGAACGCAGTCAGTTGTGAGTCATTAACTGCACTCAGCTGGATGCAGTGGGTGTCTTGGCCCCTGAGTTGCTTATATAACTTAAGCTAAAATGTATAGGTGTTTTACATTAGACATTAAAAGAAGAGCTATGTTTATGATTAAAATTTGTTCATGCATAAAAATTAAGAATATCACTTTTGAAACTTCCAAAATAAAACTGGTTCATGGATGTGCCAAATCTCTCAGGATGTAGTTAAAAGCCACTGTTTTGGAATACATTTGGTCCCAACTACATTAAAAATACTGAAAGAACAGACAAGACTTAAAATTTGCTTTTCCTATATATATATCTTCAGATGTTAACAAGAGTCTTTTAAAGAAGGGATCAGCCAGAGGCTACTGTTGTTTACATTGTTTATCATCCTAAACAAACAAATATTCACCAAAGCAAAGTTTAAAAAGGTATGCTACATAACTGTATAATCTGCCATATTATTTACATAATATATAAATACTCTGTTGCTTTTTTTATCCTCTTAAAATTAATTCATATAACTGGGGTGGCTCTAAGTGCTGGGGTGGCTCTGAAGACAACCATCTATCTACCTACCTGTAAAAGAATGTTCCACTGTATCATGAATGCCTGACTCTTCCTTAACATGCCTTTTGGTACTGTGAGCATCCTCCACACTGATGTGACCATCTTGCAGTTGTTGTTGATGCTGTTGTTGTTGCTGCTGCTGCTGCTGCTGTTGCAGCAGTACAGAGCTTATTTGAGACTGATGTAAATGTATAAAAAAAATATAAACAATTAAGAAAGAAAGAAAGAAAGAAAGAAAGAAAGAAAGAAAGAAAGAAAGAAAGAAAGAAAGAAAGAAAGAAAGAAAGAAAGAAACTGTTAAATGTTCTTGTCTGTGAGACAGAAATTGTTATCAAGTGTTACTTTTCTCACTGATAAAAAGCAAACCCAAAACCTGTACACACTATGTAGAATATGTGGAGGAGCCAGTGGTGAGGTGTAACATACATTTCTACAAAGTATGATGGCAGCTTTACAAAAGAGGAAGGATACAAAATTCATAGTGTTTTGGACTTGCACGCAGCCTTCTTCAGAAAACACAAATACTTTAATGGACAATGAAACAAAGAATAGCTAAACTACAGGTTCTAGAGTAACCAGAACTAGTGGAGCTAGAACAGAAAGTGAAATGAAAAGAGAAGACACAGTACTATATTAAAGGAAAATCATTATTAAAAATAGGAATTAAATTAAAAGTACAAATTAAATTTAATGTAATGAGGAGCTCAAAAACAATAACTGGAAATAAACAGTAGATGAAGAGGCTATAATGACTGAAGCACATTGAGAGAAAAATATGAAACAAGGACTAACACTAACCCTTAATTATTTATGCCCTTCATGCAAAATAGTATGTCTCATAAATAATGAAGAACAAAAACTAAACCACAACAAATAACACCACAAAAATAAAAAAAAATTAAAGCCCTTTAGATCCTCTTTTTGGGGCATAGGCCACAGACAAGGTCATCCATCACTATTCTTGGAACTTTTCTCTGCTTCTCTCCAGAGCAGGTCAGTGTTCTTGAGGGTTTCCATGACTTCTCTTCTCCATGTAATCCTGGGCCTTCCTATCTTTCTCTTTCTCTCTGGGTTCCATGACAGTGCCTGCTGGCATCAGGTTTTCTTAGTGTATGCCCAATCCATCTCCATTTTCTACTCATAGTCAGTTGCTTAGTTGATCCTTGCTTTGTTCTTTCCAAGATATCTTCATTTCTGAGCTTGTCATACCATCTGATGCTCAGAATTTTCCACAAACAAAGGGAAAAAAGAATTAGAACCACAATTAAGTATAATTTTACCGAAATATAAATGGCACAGGCAAAAATAATTAAATTACTGAACACAAATACACTGTCATCTTATGAACCCATAAAAGATATAAATGCTAACAAATTATGCAAGAACAATTTACAAGTTATCCTAAAGTTAGATATAATGTGTAAAAATATATATATATTTTTCAACAATGGCAGAAAAGGAGAGACACAAGACACATTAGATAAAAAAAACATAAATAATTGACTGTACAAAGGCTAGAGAATAAAAGACAACTAAGTGACTAGAAGCAAGTCTACCTGAATCTGTTGTTCATGAAGTGCTGGATGGGTGTGCAGGGAAGGCAGGATGTGAGAAGATGCAAGGAGATGAGCACTAGGATGGTACGAAGAAGCTGATGATGACTGCATAAACTGTTGCTGTAAAAGTGCAGCTGCGGCTGTCATGTCCTCTGATACCCCTGCTGCCGACGGCTCAGAAACAACAGCTGTGGCAACCTCTTGTTTGATTTTCTTTATCTTGGAAGATGGCCCTGTTGGTTTTTTGTGCCTTTTCTCTAAGCTTGATGAGAACATAGATGTTCTTGATGGCTTTGTTTGCTTCTTTGACGTACGAGGAGTCTCTGTCACATCTAAAAGTGTATTCGAAGGGTCAGTTGTAAGTTCTCTCATTTTTCTGGGCTTTTTACTCCTGCGTAGATTTCTGGCACACATTGACAAGTCTCTCTGAATGCGTCGCTAAAGACGGAATTTAATAAATTTATTTTAAAATTATGACAGTTGATGTTCATACTGGTATGAAATTTCAGATGTTTTATTTTATGAAAATCAAACATACTTTCTCTTTTCAGCTTATTTTGCAGAGTTAAAAGCTGATATACATATCAAAATACATACAATATGTACATAGGCACACTTACAAGTGCACATGCTAAAGACTATGATATTGACTTTCCCTAATGCCCTGAACAGGGTTTTTTTTTTTTTATAACGGATCATAATGACATTTGTTTTTATTTAGGTATATGTTCAATCCAACATGTTGACTGTATTTGTACAGTCAGTTCTAGAAACAGAAACTGACACTATAAAAACTTAATTCTGAAATTTGATGCCTTTGAAAGACCTATAAAAATTGCAGCTTGTTGGAAACCACAACACAATAGAAGTTGCATCCATTTCTGGGCAGACAAGAAGAAAAAGCCCATGACACATATAAATATCATTAACAACAATATATCAATACAAGACATGATAATATTATTTCATGTTAGTTCCTCTCTTACCAAAGGTGGCACATAAAGTAGAAATTTAAAAAAACCACCGTGCCCAATAATTCAATGCTACTATCCTTCCATTGACAACAGACTTTGCTCAGAACTCACAGTGTATCTCAAAAGTCCCTGTTCTGGGAAGTCTCGACTTGAGATCATTATTTCAAGAACAATTCTAATAATTAGAACCCACTAGCCTGCTGCAGCCATGATTTTAAGTCAGTCATTAAAACAATGATCATCTAACAAAATAATTAGTGATATGTTACCTTCATGGGAAGTGGGTGGTGGCGGAGTAGTTTAAAACCTGCTTCTTGTCATTTAGGTGACCACATGTCTGATTATAGAGTGAGTGAAGATTTGTTTCATCAGGACTAAAATAAAACCCTAACATTGTTCACTTCATGGTGACTCTACTATGCATGCAGCCTTTATTCTCTAGCCCCATGGTTCCCACGAGTAGATCTCAGAAATGGGATAAATGCTGTAATTGATAATTTCTTAGACAGCTATCAGGATACTAGATGTTTCACAAGCATACCATATACAGTGGTCATTACTTACATAACTAGTCATACCATCAGTAGATGTGTCATCCTTGAGTTCAGGAAACTGTTGCACTACTAGCTCAGATATTCTGGTGTAGTCTGCACTTGACCACCAATACTTGTGACCCAAAAAGAAACGTGCAGTCTCCCGGATGATTTCAGATCTGTGTCGTATGGATGATCCCTCCTCACGAGCACTCTGTATCTTCTGTGAGTAGATGGGTATTGGAAGAGGATCTGGCAAGCAAACTATCTCCTGGTTTTCCTTCTTGAAACCAGCACCATGAGGGAACCATACCTGCATACAATTTTATGAGTTTTTACTTTGTAAATAAATGAGGGTAAGATATACAGCGCACAAAAGACTACAGTGAATATAGAAAAATGTAATGACACAGTGAGTTGTATATTATATTCTTAATCCAAATATGCAAGACTCACTTACAGGTTGACACAAATGTAAATGGGTACCTTAATGATTATTTTGGAAGATAAAAATATTTAGCAAGTGTGCACAGTACTGGCTACCTCATCTCCAAATGCTAAGGTTTTGTGTTGTGAGATTTGCCATCTCACACTCCTTGAGCATAATATGCTATTGTACTACCTTAACTTTCGCATCAAGCCCATGTAACTAAAGTTATAATAAATAATTCAAGAGCTAGTCACATAATTAACCACAGAAAATTAAAACTGCTGCAGAAATACAGGATAAATAATGCTCAAATACATACTTCACAATCTTGATGCATACTTTTAACAGATGAACAATAATTCCATTCTATTGTAAAGAAATTTTATCAGATTATATCATCAGTCTTACCTGATCCCTGGAGCTGAGAGATTGATCCCCTTGATGAGATGATCGTGGAGATGAAGATGCTCGTCTTCGAGGACTATGAGATTTAACTGAAGATGTTGTAACTTCCACTTGGGCGGCCAGTCCTGCTGTGTCTGGAAGCGATTCTGGAAGTGGAGAATCTGTACTCATCCGCTGAGATATGTGCTTGTCAGACTCATGATATGTTAGATTCATAGGGGCTTCAGTTGAGGCTGGGTGAGCAGTCGGGTCATGGCCAGGTAAGTGTTGCACCTGAGCCTGTGAGTGAGCTTGTGTTGCTGTTTGTTGGGATCCTTGGTGAGACATACTAGTCAGAGCAACACTTGTGGCTGTTTGTGCATCCCAGTAGACAGGGTCATGAGCTGAACCACTATTTGCAGAGGAAAAAACTGACATTGGTACTGGCAGTTGCTGGGGATGTTGTTTGCTGGAAGTCTTGACTCCCTCACCGGGGGACATTGGCTCTCTCTTTACCAAATGTGTGCTTGCAATGCCTACTGAAAGCCCATGGGGCTTATCTTCATGATGTTCATGATGTGAATTATTGTGATTTAGTTCAGCTTCTCTGAGTCGTTTTTCCACTTCAGCTTGCGAAACTCTTCTCTGACGTTTATTAGGAACATCCAGTTCCCCAGAAGAAAATGATGATGTGTCATGAGTTGGAACTGTGTTATAATCAGCAGGTCCAAGACCTCTTTTGGAGCTTGCAATATCCATGCCCAGTCCATAAAAAGCACTGAGAGCAGCCATAGCAGCAGTGTCATTACCAAAGGCTCCTGATGCCATCAGGGCTTGCCTTTGCTCTTCACTAGAGCACTGGGCAAGGTACTGTCTTTCCAAGTCAGTCACTTCTTGTGGATATTGTTCAATCCGTTGCTTAATACCTGCTAACAATGCAAGCTCACCAAGATTTCGCTGTGTCATCCCTAACTCTGTTAAGTTCATATTTTGTGCTGCTATCAATGCTTTCATGTATTCAGCAGTTCCTGGCATTACTGATGTGCTTGCACTCACAGTATCAGACATCTGTTGTGTGTCCACTCCTGGCTGTGAATTATTCCATAATTTCTGAGGTGAGGTGATAGGCTTGAATTTGGCACTTGGCAACCGTCGCCTCATATTTCTGGCACATGTTCCCAAATCTTTCTTTATGGCTTGCTGTGCCAAACAAAATGTTGAAAATAATTACATTTTGGAGATTATATTAATGATTTTCAAAAATATGTTATTCCTGAGGTCAGACGCTAACAATACATCAAATCAAGCAGGCATCTACAATAAAAAAAACACTGACATGCGTAATGATCATTATGAAAACAAGGAAACAATCAATAAAAACACACAATATACTTAAAGCTGAAACAAACTAGCATAGTGAGAGACCACAGCTTGCATATCTAGCCCTATAGAAACACATCTGGAAAATTCCTCCTAATTTATACATGTAAGGATAAATACACCCATACTCCACAAACAAGCACACTATTTCACTTTACAGCCACACACATATGCATTCTATACACATATATGAAAAGACACACTAACATTATACACAATAAGTTACATATCAGTATTAAGCAGACAGGTACACACACAAACACTCTTCCCAGCAAGTTAAGACTGTTTTACATCATACATCTAGTAAACCATATGCTAAAAAATAACACATGCAAACGAACACCTAATATTATTATTACAAACAAAAACATACTTCTCTTAATTTTAGACTGCACAATAAGATTTTTTTTTACAAATATGCCCACAAAACTAAGCATCTGGTGAAGGGAAAATGTATTCGTTTTTAATTTCAGGAATATCATATTGCTTCTTCTTTATTGAATGCATATAATAAAATGTGAATCTCTGTTCTCTTTAAAATATGAGCTGATCTAAACGTCAATTTCATTAACTTTGCAAATACCATCAGCGAATATCTGAAGATTAACTCACTACAAGAACACTGCCTAGAAAAGCAAAATCTGTGGAGAAAACCCAATTTATAAAAACAAAATGAAGGAGCATGTCAGAGAAGGGAAACTTGATTCAGACTCGGGTAGGAAAGACTCAGTCTGGTAAGATCGCTTTTCTAGGAGAGACAATTTTCGACTACAAACAACTGATGTTTGGCAGAGGTCAAGGAAAGCCAAAAGCTAAAAATGCATGATTAATAAATGTGTGCTAAAGAAAGAGAATTGAAAACTGCTAGAACAAAAATTCATATAGGAGAAGGAGTATCTTGATCTACGCCCTATGGGCCAGCTACGGCTCAAAAGGAACCAACAACAACAACAACAAAGACAGATATACGGGACCACATGGTGCAAAGCATAAAATCCTGTCTTTTAATAAGTTAACAAAGAAAAAGAATTGAGGAACCAAGTTTAAATTGCTTCACTTCAATAATTTCAATCATCAAGAAATTTCAGTCACTTTTGCTTTAATCACTACTACTCTTATCATTTTATTTATCTCCATTTTCTATTTAGTCGAGTCTTTAGTTATGTCGGACAACAAAGTTGGTTCCTCAAGACGTGCACAAATCACCTCCATATTTTACTTTGACTCTCATTATTAAGATTGCTGTAATTTGTGAACATCCAGATATAAATTTACATGCTGATGTTAATGTACGTAGTACATTAGCAGCATTTTGTATTTCCAAGCTGTGGGTTAGAGAGTTGGATTCTTCACATTAGTACCAAAAGGCTGGAAGTTTGATACTGGCCAGATAATTATTCTTTTCTTCTTCTTCTTCACTTTCTCTCATACTTTATTAAGGAGTTGAGGGAGATAGGAAGTTCTAGCTCTTGCGATTCTGACAACTGAATCATTGCCATACAATGATGTTGTAGAATTTCCTTAGTGTTATCACTTCATACAGGATAGTTCTCAAGTATTTTAAATTCAAACACTGACATTCTGCTTTGCTCCTTTATCATTTGGTCATTTTCCAGACAAATGACAAATTAACTTCAAAGGAACAATTTCAGGAAGGACTCAAATGAACTAGGGAGACAAATTAAGATCACTGAGAGGTAATTATTTGAGACATGTTAAGATCACTGCGAGGTCGTTATTTGAATGAGGACACAATAACAGGTGACAAAAACAATCCAGAACTGCACCAAATAAAAAAGGAAGATTGATGTGTTTGGGCTAATGAAATCATCATCATATATACAGATTATGATATGTTACAAAGTATTTTGGATAATATTTGAGTTCTTGAGGTCGTTTCTGCTAATTTTACTAATATTTAAAGTTTATTTTAAAATGTCTTGTATTAATGTAGTTCCTTGTATTTAGTAGATTTCTTTTTATTTTCTATTTTCAGCTTATATCTGAGCATGAAAAGATCATTTCTTTTGCTGCTGTGACTTTCCTTAAACTGATTTTATTATCATTCCAACTCATGAAAGGAAAATGTGTTTTAGAGCCACATTCTTCCCATAGATGCTCAGTTATTTTCAGCTATTTACTGTGCCAAAGGCTGAGTAAAATATGTAGACTCAGCAATGATTTCTAATTTTGCAATAACTCATGATGTTTGGCACTCATTACAGTTGGGTTGGCTAGGACACTGTTTGTACCTGTGAGTGAATTCAGTATATTTTATTTGAGAAGTCAGCTTCATATATATACCATGTCCACATTTCTTATAAAAGAACATTTCTTCCTTCCGAAAATTTTGTAATGGCTGTACATATAAACTATGCTAATTAACAACAGTATCTGCTCATATAATGATTTTATTCTACCATGTAAAGTATATTAAATGGCTGAGAGGAGCAAATATTGCAAACTCAAAGTATACACAACACAACAATGCTTTCTTCAGGGCATATGTAGAAGACATTAAATAGAAAAAAAAACAAATAGCAATGCTTGTCTCTGCATAAACTTGTAGAAAAATATGCATAAACTTTATTTGTATCTACTATATTATTTAACACAGTTATTAGTTTATGAATAATTCATTCTATAGACTACAAGTTTTGGCTATGATGCAACAACAAAACAAGATACATATGTGCATGATGCCAACAAAGGAATTACAGTAGCATACATTATTTGATTAGGTAAGAAGAAGATATATGTTATTAAAAATCAGAGAAAATCAAGCTCAACCAAGCCTGTGCTGTCACTGTGTTCTTTCCAAATGTGAACACCATATGGTGTCCAATGACATTTCTATGTCAATGGACCATCAATATGAATGGTTATGTGTGAATATGATAATGATCTGTGCAGCTAAACTGAAGCTTTATAAATCTGAGGTCACAGAATAAATCTGCCTCAAGAAATAGAAGGTCTTAGATCATAGAGGCACCAATAAGCTGAATAAATGGAAAAATAATAATCTTGCGTGGACATGTAATGGTAAGATGGGATTCTATATAAGACATCCTTGGCTTCATATCTGGTATGGCGACTTTATTACTGTGATCATTTAGATGCACCAGTTCTATTTATAATATTAATTAATTAATACAAGACTTCCTGTCAATATGGCAGATAGGTGGCGGGAACCATTGAGGCACTGTCTGAAAAGTGCCCCTTGTTACAGTTTCCTCATATTCCAAGTCCAGCTTGTTGTCGGAGCTCTGAGTTTAGTGCTCTGTGCACACCGTGAGCTGTTCTTTTCATCCAGATGGTGTTTCTATATTCAGATTGCTTACGATGATTGATGATATCGTATGATGAAGGACAGTTCAGCTGCGTTCACTTTCGATGCTCATACCACTTATGTCTTTTGATGTGTGCTGTGTTTGATATGATGGGGACTGCAGCTGTCTTTTTTTGTTTGGATATTCAAAGAGATGTTAATTCTGAATATTCCACTAGCACGAGCAATTATGGACGAAATAATACATGTGTTGGATATATTCATTTGCAGTGATACTGGGCCTTCAAATAACTATAATTAATCAGAATCATCATGAGAGATACAAGGGTTAAGCTCTGATATTGACATTCCAGCTGATGCCAAAAAAGAAGAGTCGGGTAAAAGGGAAATATGGAGAATTAGGAAGTGGATATGCAGGAGAGCTGTTATCCTGATAAAGTTAGTGTTTTCAACATTCTCATGATCCATGTGATTCTAATGAAAGAAAATGGTATCCTAAGCTCTGACAATGTATGTCACTCACTTTCATACCCTCTGGGTAAAAGTTGGTTACCTATGTGATACATAACCCACACTATGATGTGTTGGATACAAATGCTTACATAAAAAAAATTCTGGAGTTACAGAAGATCAAGATAACAACAGAAGAAAACAGTGGCTCATATAAAACATGTACATCGATGACAAACATCAAGTAACTATCTATTGAAAATAAATATGAATTTTTGGCACATTTTTTTGGATGAGAGTAGTACAAATCAGATGATTATAGCATTCACTGACATGAGTCATACAACACCAATAAGAACAGACAAAGAACTGCTTCAAGCATTATTTAACTCTGACTTCACCATTCTAATTGATGATTGCTCAACAGAATAAGATACCCAACAGAAGACTATGTGTCACTGACAGACATTCATCTCAAAGATGAATATTATGAGATATCTCTGTGACTTACTGGAGAGTGACGCTGCAATTGATAATATTGCAGTTTTGAAGCTCCAAGAATCAGGTCTTAGTACAAATAGATTGCGGTGAATGAATGAATGAATGAGTATGGATGCACTTAGCAAGCTAGTGGAACTATTAAAATGCATAATTTCTTTCAAATGTTGAAAAGTTCTGAACACCTATCAATCTGTCTAGAAAGCATTGAGGTTGATTCTTTGAATCAGTAAGCAAGCATTTAAAACATTACATTAACTACTGAACAAATGATGCTTCAATATAACCATTCTTTAAATTAAAGTAATAAGTATTTAAATTTGCCCCATGTAGAATCAATCAGTGGTAGCAAATGAAGAAAAAGCAAATAAAAATCAAGAAGCAAAATATGATACATTGTAAATGAAGGTTATAACCAAGAGCAATGGGGGGAAAAATTAACATAAACCCTCTAAAAAAATGCCAAATTAGTTTCTAGCAAATGATACTTGTTTAACCAACTAATTATAAACTAACACATATCTTTAACAACAAGAAAGCAAGCAAGCAAATGAAGCAGTCAAGCATTTAAAGTTACAAAAAAAAAAGTGAGGGGGGACGGACACTATAAGTTGAAAGTTTGTTTCTGACGGGTGAAAATAACTATATCACATTTGAAGTTTTACCAAATATTTAAATTTATTCAAAACTACATGCATAGATACAAGTATAATTGTGTGCATTATCATTACAAGATGCACTTTAATAGTGAATATCTTATACATTAGAGTTTTTTTTTAATGCACAATTTAACTTATTCTAATGTTTCTAAACTCTCTGTCTCCAACGACTAAAGATGATTTTGTTTATTTATTTATTTTAGCCATCCATTTTAGCTATCATTAAAAAAAGGAAATTAAAAATTAATAATTTCACTTTATTCCAGGAATATATCAGCATCTGAAGTGAGGGAATTTCCTTTATTCTACTTTATCTTCTACTGGACACATTTTTAATTCACAAAAATTATTTCATTAAAACTGATTACTGTATTTTATATGTGGCAATTTATATAACTTAACATTTTACAATATTTTAACATCAACTGTGACACATATATAAGAGGTTTGTGCACATAGAGGACACAGGTTCCTAAACATCAAGGCTTACAAGACTAACGAGCGCTGGAAAATTCTGAAGGACAAGTGCAGCAATGCACTCATAGTCTGGAGCAGTCCACCAGAGTTTAAGTGCCAGGAAAAACTGGGTTGTCTCACGGATGACCTTAGGCCTTGCAGACATGGTGTTGCCTGACTCTCTAGCACGAATGACACTTTCTGAGTAGGGAGGGGTTGGAAGGGGATTGGGAAGGGCAGTGGAGCGCCACATGGCCATAGCAGACAGACGGTCAGTGCTGGACTGGGCAGTGGTCACCTCCTGAAATGGACGAGCCACCAAGTCATCCATCTCCACAGTCCACTTTGTATGGTACATTTGTTTCTTGTTTTTATTACCATTTTACAGTCAGCAAAACAAACAAACAAACATCTCTTAACAATTTATTAGTGAGCAATGTTAATGAACTAACGCTGACAATTTTCAAAATAGTGAAATAAGGAACTTTTGTTATGGTTTTAAACAGAGGTAGATTACACAATTTACTAAGTAGGGTTGTAAATAAATTAAACAAAAACATATATTCTTATCATACATATGTATGACAAATAATATTTCCTCCTATATATCTGTATTCTGTTATGCTCTGTCTAAACAATTAACAATTTAAACATATTTCTAGGGTAATTTTAAAAAAAAACAAAGTAATAAATATTTGTAAATGACAGTTTTATCTAAAAGAAAATTACCAATTTTAAAACCCAAACTGGGGATATGTGTGAGGTACCCATTTACTCTGATCAATTGGTATCAGTAATAAACATCCTTCAATGACTTCCAGCAGAACAGTAATTGTATGTCATCATTCAAGCAATAAAATCAATCTTGTCTTATGATTTCTTAACTTCCAATAAATTTTCAATAAAATCCTTACTTCTGTATTTTGATATCGTTAGATATTCTCTTAAGATTTGCAACCAAAAATATACACTCAGTAATAGGTAACATTAATTTTTTTCTAATAATTTAAAATTAAATAAATTGTTCCCTTTACAAAAAACTGATAATAATAATACTATCACTAATCTACTGTTAACAATATTTTACTACCACTGTAAAAGTTACTTAAGTGATTTAATAATTGCTAAAATGCCACGGGACATGTTACTGTTGACTGGGTTAAGACATTTCCTTGGGAAATAAATCAAACTCAGGCAGGCAAAAAAATATTTAAGAAAGAATTAGTGCAAGTTTTTAGAAGCAAAATGCAATAAACAAGAGAAAAGGGGACTTAAATTATAGGAACCATAATTCAAAAGAAGGTGAACAGTAATGATTAACTGCAAATAATCCAACCCATATTCATTCACTAAGTTAAATATGTTTCTGTTTTAATTCTTCTTTGGTCAAGTTGATCATTTAACATGAATGAATTAGAGTGAAAAGAAAATTAATAAAAGAATTTAAAAATAATTAAACAATACATTTTAAAATGTTTTCATAAATTATAAGCATAGAGAATTAACTTAAATGGGAATATCAGTACTAAAAAATGCATATCTATACAGGAAGGAAATAATTTAAAATAAAATTGAAAGTCTGAATTGAAAAACAAGCAAAGTACTAACCTCTGAGACCCCATAGTCTAGACCTGAACTTCCAGCTGCCATTGCCTGAGCCATCTGCTCAGAATACATCTGAGAGCAATTTAGGATAAAAAAGTGCATATAGGTTTTGTATGAGAGTTAAAACTGAAGTGGTGATATATAATTGATTATCACTGCACCAATATTCTACATTTTAATGTACGCTTTACATCAAAATATTCAGATAGTCACAAAATGTCATTTTTAACAATTTAATCACATTCTAAATTATGAAGACATAAAAGCCTGTTGGGCGGAACACTTCAAAGAAATTCTTAACTGCCCACTACCCCACAGTTTAATAGATTTTGAAGCTGAAACACCAGCAGCAGAATTAGGTGTAAATTTAGATGACTTCACCTTGAGCGAAATAGAAACCACCTTAAAGCGTATGGCCAATAACAAGGCTGCTGGAGAGGATAAGTTAACAGCTGAGATCCTCAATGCAATTGATAGCCATAATTTAATACATCTCCAGAAAATGTTCAACATCATTTGGAAAGCAGAGAAGACGCCTCATAAATGGAAAAAGGAATCATTGTTAAGATTCCAAAAAAGGGCAATCTTAGAGATTTTAACAACTGGAGAGGCGTGACACTTTTGTCAGTTGCCTCAAAGTTATTCTGCAAAATCATCCTAAATAGAATAAAGGATTCAATAGATATAGAGTAATGTGTGAAGATCAGGCTGGGTTTAGAAAAAGGAGAAGCTTCCTTGACCACATTTTTACTCTATGACTTATATTGGAGGAACACATTGAAAAGCAAAAACCTTGTGTACTTAACTTCATCGACTTCAAAAAAGCATTTGATACATTGAGATTCTTTGTGGAAAATTATGAAGCAATATTACCATCAAAAATCATAAATATTATTAAAGACATGTATGATGGTTACCCATGTGCAGTTTGAACAGAGGAAGGACTGAGCAAATGTTTCCCAATAGAAACTGGGGTTAAACAAGGATGTATTTTATCGCCCTTGTTATTTGGAGTTGTTATGGACTTCATAATGAAGAAATGCTGCAATGGTAATAAAGGCATCGAATGGATTCAAGGAGACCTTTGGAGGACCTCGACTTTGCTGATGACATAGTTCTCATCAGCAGTCAGATAAAAATGATGCAGGAAAACACAAATTAACTATCATCAATAGCCAGCAAAATTGGGCTTGAGATCAATCATGAAAAGACTAAAGTCATGAAAAGCTTAATTCCAACAGATGACAAAATATACATGGAAAACAAACCAGTGGAAGAGATCGATCACTTTATCTATCTTGGAAGTCACATTGATTGAGAAGGGGATACAAGCAAAGAAATTAGAATCAGAATAGCTAAAGCAGCAATGTCTTTCAGAAGCCTTGAAAAGTTGTGGAAATCAAAACTCATCAGCACAACACAAACACAAAACTTAGACTATACAAATCAAATGTACTATCAACCATTACGTATGCATGTGAAAGCTGGAAAACAACAAGAGATATAGAAACAAAGTTGAACACATTCGAAAATAAATGTCTAAGGAAAATACTTGGTGTAGTGTAGAACAAATTAAAAACAAACGAGGAAATTAGAGTAATCGCCAATCAACCACTAATATCTTCAGTAATAAAAAAAAGACGATGGTCATATGTTGGACATGTGATGAGAAGAGATAATAACCGAATAGCAAAGCAAGCCCTCATGTGGGAAACAACAGGTAAGAGAAAAAGAGGAAGACCCAGAGAGACACTGAGAAGAACATTGCTGAGAGAGGCAAAAGCAGCAGGAATCGGCTACCTCAATGAGATAGAGCTGCTTGCACAGAACAGAGACAAATGGCGAGATCTGATAAAATATCTTTAAAAGAAGTGAAAACTGCTAGAACAAAAATTCAGATAAGAGAAGGAGTATCTTGGTCTACGCCCTATGGGCTGGCTACGGCTCGAAAAGTCAATAGATAGATAGATAGATAAATTATGTATCTTAAGCGCCATTCATATCATGTGTCTTAACATATTTATTCTTCATACTATATGAATGACTTTTGCTTACATTACATTCCAAGAGAGATCTTACTCAATTTTTGCTTATACGAATGTATTTTTGTACATGGAATTTATAGACTGATGCATTAAGTATTGTCAAAACTGTTGAAAACTTCAAATGAGAGTGCACAATAGTTAGATGATAGTTAATCTTAGAGATGAACAAAAATCCTACACACTTTTTTTTTGCTCAAAACACAAGTGCTAATATGTTTGTAAAGCCATAAATTTTTTTTAAAATATAAAATGTGTTAGCCAAGACACCCATCCAGCAACTGAGCTGAGAGCAGTCAGTGACCCACAGTTGACAATAAGTCTCAGAATTGGTGAAAAAAATGAGCTGATAAACATCCTGCTCCACCTTGCAGTGGTGCTCCTGGAAACAGACTACTAAGTCTGGCAAAACAAGCAAGGATTGAATGGGGAAGGCAACCCGGTACACAAAAATACTGTTTATACCAAACATTTTAGAACAGATTATCTGCTGAAGTGTTCTCTCACCTGCCATGCTGTATTGTTATCACGTGATGCAGTGGCTGCCATTGTATCCTTGTCATAAACAAAATGTATTGGTGTATCATCTTCTTCGTCATCTAAGGTCTCTCCACGAATTTTTTGATGACCACCACTAGTATCTCTTCGGGCATCATCATGTTCCACTGCTTCCTGTTTATGAACAACTACACCTTGACTGTGTGATGTGGGCTCAGTAATTCTAACTTTATGATGATGATGATTGATGGGTATCTGGTTGCTCACTGAAACACAATAGCATAGGTACTTAGAACATTTAGGTAGATGTAAACAAATATTAAAATATTCCCTACATTTACAAGATCAAAGAACAGAGAAATAGAAAACATGACACAATTGTTTGTTTAAATAGAAAAGTAGCATTTCAGCTCAAATCCAAAAACCTGTCAGTGTTAATGAGTTAAGATATCTTGAGTCTACTATAGTAAAGTCATTTTCCATTGTATTATATATATATATTTACATATTTTATCTATTGGTTTCATTCTGTATTTATTAGTTATAGCATTTAACTGTGCTATCTTTACCTTGAATTATATGTATTTTCTGTCTAGTTTATAGAAATTAGTATTGTGTAGGCTGTAGAAATGGATTAATTCCCTTTCCATTACTTCTATTAGAATAAATTACTATGACTGTGAACAGTACAGAGTTTGAACGACCTGATGGAATAAATTAAGTTCAAAGTACAGGGCACCACTCTGCTGTTAATGGGGTGCAACAATATTTGAAAATTATACTTTCATTTAAATCATCAGGAATGTTGGTCTAGATTTAAAGATTTAAGAAGCACAATTTAATTTTATCTTGCACATGCCAAGGAGTAATCTTTGGGTGAAAGCAGAAGTTACAACTAAAAATCAATCTAACTCTCAACACATACTCATGAAAGCAGAAGTTATATCTAAAAACAAAACGTAAATCTCAACATACTCACTTTCCCTATTCCTATTTGCACTGGCAGTGTTCTGACTCTCAATAATGCTGGCAGCCGTGAGAAGCTCATTACAAAAGTCTGATGGGTTATTTGTGCCACTTGAAGTTGTTGGTCCATTGCTGTTATTTGATGGTGATGATGGATTTGGAAAAGTTCTAGCACTAGTTTCATGAGTGCTTGGAGCTGAAGTCTCTGATCTGTGGTCCAAGTTATTAGGGGTAAAACTCCCACTTTCTTTTTTCCGCTGTGACACCTCTCGACGACGGAAATTGCGTGCATACATTGAAAGATCTGTTCTAATTCGTTTCTGGAAATGATAGATCAAAGAAATAATAGTGAAGGACATAAAACTATAATGTACAGTAGTTAGTTTCTTTGTATTCATCAGCTCAGATGAAGCCCCTACAGGTATATAGGCTTTTATAAGGATTTATTTGTGTATGAATACCTGATTTGTTCCCAGTACACACTCACTGTGAGCAGGTGTACCTCACCATACAGACAGATGCACTTCAATTTCAGAGGTACTCATAATTTTATCATGGAGATTCTAACAATTCAGAATTTATTATTATGTCTTAACAATGTTTACCTAGGATGCTGCTGTTTTTTTCTACTCTTTTCAACTGTAACTGCTGAGGGTTCTTTACCTTGTGCACATAGGACCTCCTGTTTTTCACCATTATCCAAGAGGGCTAGACATCAGATCTCACTACCTAGACATCAGAAGAGGGTAAAGCCATGAAAAATTGCAGATCTGAAGAGCAAAATTCCCACTGCCTGTTTCTGGATTCAAACCCAGGACCTTCTTGTCTACAGACCAACATCCTACCTCTGGATCATCCAGCAATCCATGTACAGCAGTAAAGCTGGAAGTACATTTGTGTTTCTATTTGTATTGTAGATGTCCATAAAGAAGGTGTCCCAGCCAATGTATGTGATCTGTCATTTCTGGCGTTACATAATCTTGATAAGTTGAATTGACAATTTCTTTTATAAATAATTATGTGTTGTAGGATAATGGTTTATCTTTCATCACAGTGAATACTTATCTATGAAATATTGCAGACATTTACAATTTATGGGCTATCACAGAGCATTTATGCTTGAAATCTGTAACATACTTTACCTGGATAATGCATAATTTTTTTTTTTTTAATATACAAATAACAACAAAACATGTTAAAAATATATATAACAGATGCATACAGAATAAGTAATTCAAATTCAGATTCATAACTTTTAAACTAATTAGGAGCTGTTGAATATGTAGACTGTTTATGGATCAAAATTATTATAGTTCACAAGAGTGTAAGAGAACATGTGAATTATGCCATTTAGGATGTTTTTTTTTTCACACAAATTATTATTGGCTGTTTGATTTAAATGAAAAGACTTCCCCTTGTAACTGTAATGATCTGTAAGATGGTAAGCAATCTATGCATTATGACATTCCAGAATATCACTAGAAACTTTAATGGGCTGAAGTTTCAACAAAATCTGCAACTACTTCTTTGTGACTTGTTGATGAGTATAATGAAATATGTGACAATATAATTACTTTAAAAGACTGCAAGGTGCATCTATTGAAATAAAAGTAAAGGGTAGCTATCACATCATAAATGTGGAATATTGTGTTGGTAATCATATTTTTTTAGGAACAGCTGGCTCATTTATGAGTGGTGAGATCAGTATCAAGACAAGCCAATTTATTTTCCTATAATAATTTTTTGCTAAAAATTTTGTGAGGTTAGTTCAAGCATATCATATCTATGTGAAATAATTCACCACCTTTGGGAACTGAAACCCGACCAGTCTGATCAATAGATATGGGGTCTAACCACATTGCTACCACTTCTTCAAATAAAATAAGGCAATCTTGACAAATTATTAATTAAATACAAGGACTGAAAATACTCAAAGCTACAAAATAAGTGCACTGATTAAAACACTAGATTATAAGCATTAAACGAGATAAAGAAATTAGCAAAAACATATACAGTACAGAGAGAAGAGTAAGTTATTATCATATGCATCAACAAGTGTAAAAGACTTAGCAAAGTAATTAAACACTGCACATGTTGAAATAAAAACAATCAAACAAGGTTTAATGATTATCACTGCAGCACTCTTAATCAGTGATTTTCAGTAAGTAAAAATGATCCACTTTAAGATATTTTACATCTAATGTCTCGGTTCTTTTAAAATTAAATAAAACTTTAACAAAACAAAGTTGTTAAATTCATAATAGTGTTACAGACTGTAAATATTACCAAAATTGATATTCCTTTAACTCGTGTGTGTGTGTGTGTGTGTGTGCGTGTGTGTGTGTGCGTGTGTATGTGTGTGTGCATGTGTGTGTGTATTACTTTGTATTGCCTAAGAAACAGCACATAAGATGAGCTGCCATTATATGTATATAAGTATGCAATCTTCAAAACTTTTTGTATGCTTTTTTGCCCATTTTTAGCATCTTTCATTGCAGCAATTCATAACACTGTATGTAACCCCTTCACACTACTGCAAAATGACATTTAACTATCCCTAAGTGACATATATAAGAATCTATTATTAATAAATAGAGTATAAAACAACACATGTACAGTTTAGTTTAGTCAACAGGTCATCCTCATTGTACATTTGACAAGTTTATAAGTGCTCAGATCTCTTCTGAAGAATATCTATTAACATTTAGCGACTAACGACATCGGTGTTGTGTTGGTTGACAAGTATTCTTTGAAATCTTGCATAGCACTCTCGTCTGGTATCTCCCACCGTGACATGATAATCGTGAAAATATTCATAGTTGCGGATTCAGGGTCATTTTTTTTTTATCTTTTTTTTTTTCATCCAGCATCCCTGAGGGCATTCAGAATGTCAAGGTGGTCCATTACCCTTCCACTCTTGTATAACTAAACTACAAGCTGTAAGTGTATGAAAGATATAGTATAGTAAACATCATGTGCATGAGGACAAAGAAGGAATGGGTTGTCAACTGGTTTGGGTTATTGCAGGGTTTTAATGTAAAGAATCCCATCTACATGCACCTACTTTCACACAACAAATTAACACTTACATTGGCTGGAACTCCAGGTGTGTCACTATTGTCCTTAAATTCTGGAAACAGCTCAATAACCAAATTGGATATTCTATCATAATCATGGCTACTCCAATAGTGTTTGAACTGTAGAAAAAACTGAACCGTCTCGCGCAGAACGGTAGGCCGATCAAAAGCAACTGTCCCAAGCTGTTTGGCTCTGATTACCTGCATAGCAAAATATTACATTATATGAACAATTTGTAATTTATACACAATGAATCACAATAAATTCATTATATGATTTATTGCAGAGTTCACAAAGAAGCCAGCAAAAACTGAGACAGTAGAGCCACTAAAATCAATATCCACTCAAGCATGACATCTTTTCATTTTTTACTACCTCTTTTGCTATAATATGCATTACTAATAAGCAGAGACATATATATTTGGAGCATCTATCCAATAAATTTTGTCATGACCTTCTGTTCTTTGTGATACTATTTTGACAATATCATCCAAGAATTAACCTCATATCTAATTTACACTTTTAAAATAAAGCTAACATTCTAAAACTGGTAATGCGACAAGTTACAGGACACTGTGTTAACAAGAAATATAAACACTATAATTACTATACACAATTGTTTGGAACAAGTTCACTATGTATATACTGTTTAAAAAAAATTTGCCTGCTAATAAGGAGACAACTGTGACACAATAAACTTAAAGCTGAAAAGTCAGTAGTGTCAGGATACAGAAGCAGTACATTACTGCAAAATCAGTGAACGGCAATACTTTTTTAATGCTTTTAAGTCCAAGACACAGAGCCACAGAGTGAGGCAGCACATATATAACACTAGTGTAACAATCAGCTTACATACATTTCATCATCTGCTGCAATAGCTTTTGACTTGAAGTGCTGTTATACATTACCTTAAAAGAAGACTCACTTTATCAGAGTATTGAGGAACAGGTAGAGGATCTGGAAGCTCTTCTGATGCAGCCATACTAAGTCTCAGTCCAGCAGGAGTCACTGGTTTACGGTTATTTTTTGATTTAGAAGATGATAGAGGTGTGCCTGTTGTTACATGGCCTGTTGAAGACTGAAAATGACCACCTAGCTGACCTGAATCTAAGGAATAATATAATGGACTGCTATTTAAATTCAATATATCCAATGTTAATAACAAACATAATAGAGAACATCAATAATCTGTGTATTTTTCCATGCCTATCGTATGTTGACAAGTAAAAGTTATGTTTAGTTATATTTTTTCTGTACTTGCCTCTGTATAAAAGCTAGAAATGACCATGGAACAGTGTAAATTTTTAAAAAAACTATTATATTAGTGGATTTCAATGCAAAGGTAGGAACAGCCAAGGTGCAAAATGTGACTGGAGGATATGGCTTAGGAGAGATGAATGACAGAGGGGATAGATTGATAGATTGGGCAGACACATGAAATAATTATAGGTAACACTTGGTTCAAGCAACATAGATAATTATGGACATGGAACAGCCCAGACAACAAAGTACAAAATCAAATCGATTTTATACTGGTATAAAGAAGATTTGGGAACCATGATAGCTCTGTGGTTAGTGAACTAGACTACAATGGACAAGAGGTCAGGTTTGATTCTGATCGATGGCTTCTGGGTTCACCCAGTCTCAAATGTGTACCAGATTTTTTTTTTTCTGGGAAAGTAAAACGGCATGGAGGTAATATCAACCACATTACCCCAAAAATTATGTACCGAAGGTCTATACAAATTATGGTCACTAACACCATATTCCCTATACGCCACATGATGTTACGGGCTCTTTACTTACTTACAGAGAAGATTTGGGAATGGGCTTATATCTGTTTAAAAAAGGCCAAGAGCAGTGGGAAATGCTCTATCAATCAATTCAACAAACATCAAAAGAAGTAATATCAGTGACTAAAAGAATCAACAAAAAGAAATGGATGACAGAAGAAATATTAGAAGTAATGGACAAAAACATAAAAAAGAAGAACGGACATACAAAATATTGCACAAGGAGATCCAAAACAAAAGCAGAGAAGCAAAAGAAGGAAGATTAAAGCAGAAATGTGAAGAAAAGAAAAAACAACAAAAGAAAGACACACAATTTATGCACAATGAGTTAAACGAATTAATAGGAAGAAAGGAGGTCAAAGTTTCAGGATGTGAGAAATAAAAGGAAAGAAATATAATAATGGGACAGGAGAAGATAATAGAAAGATGGACAGAATATATCAGTCAACTCTATGATGATGAAAGACCAGGGCTAAACAATTCAAACAAGACACAGGACCACCAATAATGCAGAGTTAAATGGAGGTGGCAATTCAATACATGAAAGTAGGCAAAGCTCCAGGTCGTGACAATATAACAATCGAAGAGATAAATGCATTAGGAGAGCTGAGAGTACAAGTCATAACAAAACTACTCAATGACATATATAACACTGGACACATACTCAAAGATCTACATAAATTTTTTTTTTGGTAGCCATACTGAGTAAGTCCGGCGCCACTGATTGCAAAGACCATTGCACTATTAGTCTCATGAGCCACATGACAACAATATTACTAAGAATCATCATGAGATGTGTAAGGAAAAAAAGAAAACCAGAAATAAGTGAGGAATAATTTGTGGAAGGAAAGGGCACCAATTATGCAATATACATCCTGAGAACATTGATAGAAAGAGCTATAGAGGTACAGAAAGATCTATATATGTGCTTTATAGACTACACTAAAGCATTTGATTATGTAAAGCATATGGAAAAAATCAATATGTTGGAAAAATTAAACATTGATGGCAAAGATCTGTGATTCATAAAAAACATGTATTGGCAACAAACAGCAGTCATAAGAATTAGCAACCAAACAGGTGAGTTCCAATATATAAAACAAGGAGTCAGGTAAAGCTGTGTTCTGTTGCCAGATTTGTTTTCACTTTGCAGTGAAAATATTATGAGATCAATAGTAGATATAAAAGGAATTGACGTCAACGGTGACAACATAAACAATTTGCAATACATGGATGACACAGTCTTAATAGCAGAGAGAGAAAATGAACTAAAAGAAATGATAGATATAATAGTAAAAGAAAGCAACAAGAAAGGTCTCAGTCAGAATAGTAAGAAAACAGAGGTATTGGTCATATCAAAGAAACAACCATCACCATCATGCACAATATAAAAAAACAGGACTAATCTGAAACGTGCAGAATGTCAAATACTTGGGCACAATAATGACATCAGATGGAAGATGCACCATAGAAATAAAAAGTAGAATAGCTCAGGTCAAAATAGCATTTCTGAAATAAAATACATCTTATGCAACAAATTTATGTCAAAAAAAGTTAAAAAGAGAGTTCATCAGTGCTACATAGGTAGGGCTAATTCTGACCTATGGAAGTGAATCATTGACAGTAGACAAACAAATTAAAAGATAATTAAAGGCCACATAGATGGGATTTCTCAGAAGAATGTTGGAAGTACCCTGGACAGCTAAAAAGACCAATGAGGACATTCTCAAAGTGGCCAACACAAAAAGGGATCTCCTAAAAAACGTCGGAAAGAAACAATCAACATTTTTCGGGCACATCATGAGAAGAGGAAAGTTGGAATACTTGGTTACAACCGGAAAAATACAGGGAAAGAGAGATCGCGGTTGACAAGTAGAGAAAATATTAGACATCTTGGTGTTATGACATGGAAAACAGTTAACAACAGAATTGATATTATGCACTATGGGATAGAAGATTGTGGAAGGACATGATCCCCTATGCCAACCGGTATGGTACATGATGATGATTGTCACTATTTATAACAGTCACGTGATAAGAAGGTATTGAGAATACTATAACAACAGGCAGAATGAATGGAAAGAAGAGGAGAGGAAAACCAAGAGAAAAAATATTGAACAGCTTATATAAATGACATAAACAAAACATCACTGACTGAAATTATGACATGTATGTAGGATCTATGTTTTCAAATATAAATTGGGGTTAAACAAGGATGTATTTTATCGCCCTTGTTATTTGGAGTTGTTATGGACTTCATAAAGAAGAAATGCAGCACTGGTAACAAAGACATCAAATGGATACAAGGAGACCATTTGGAGGACCTCAACTTTGCTGATGACATAGTTATCAGCAGTCAGATAAAAACCATGTGGAAAACACAAATTAACTATCATCAAATAGTCAGCAAAATTGGGCTTGAGATCAATCATGAAAAGACTAATGTCATGAAAAGCTTAATTCCAAGAGATGACAGAATATACATGGAAAATAAACCAGTTGAAGAGATCGATCACTTTATCTATCTTGGAAGTCACACTGACTGGGAGGAGGATACAAATAAAGAAATTAGAATCAGAATAGCTAAAGCAGCAATGTCTTTCAGAAGCCTTGAAAAGTTGTGGAAATCAAAACTCATCAGCACAAACACAAAACTTAGACTATTCAAATCAAACGTACCATCAATCCTTATGTTTACATGTGAGAGCTGGAAAACAACAAGAGACAAAGAAACAAAGTTAAACACATTCAAAAATAAATGTCTAAGTAAAATACTTGGTATAGTGTGGAACGAATTCAAAACAAACGAGGAAATTAAGAGAAATCGCCAATCAACCACGAATATCTTCAGTAATCAAGAAAAGACATTGGTCATATGTGATGAGGAGACATGTGATGAGGAGAGATAATAACCGAATAAGACACAGAGACAAATGGCGAGATTTGATAAAAGATCTTTACAAGGATTGAAAACTGCTAGAATATACATTTATATAAGAGAAAGAGTATCTGGGTCTGTGGTCTATGGGCCGGCTATGGCTCAAAGGTCAATAGATAGATAGATGAAGGATTGAGTGATGTGGAAACATCAACTATCAGAAAGATAGGCATAAATGAAACTATAAAGAAATGTTTTTTCCTGCCTGCATAACTTGTTGAAAAATATTGAAATAAATATAGGCATTGTTATAAGTTTATTTATGTCAAAAATAAAATTCACTAATTTCTTCTGGAACCAAAAAAAAAAAAGGGGGGGGGGGGAGGGGGGGGGGGGGTTTGTTGTTGTTGTGTGTGTGTGTGTGTGATGTGATTACATTGTCTGAATTTTGTAATGAAAAAATTATTGTATATTGCATTATTTTGGTAAAGAAATCCCCCCCAGCTCTATAAAAAAAAAAACATTTCATTATCTATAAACATCTCACAGTCAATTGGCCACAATATTATGTGTCTATAAAATGACCAGAAATGAAAGAAACAAAAAACTCAGTTGAAATTTTGTCTTCAGATTGAAAATTAATACAGCTTTAATACATTTAAACGTAGTTATATCACACATTATATACTAATTCTGCTAAGACTTTTTAAAATGAGAATTGCACTGTTGACACAAACGCACAAAGAAAATCATTTTAGGTGTTAAATTATGTAAAAAGATAGCATGATAAAAATAACATAAAAGGTTGCACAAATAAACAATAAAAATAATTTTTAGATGTCAATTCATTCAAAAACACAATATCCAGAATAAGAAATAAGAATACATAATCTTAAACCATACATAAGAAGAATATATTTTTAGGTAAATGCCAGATGGAGAACAGGGATAATTGCCAACTATTTTTAAAGAAGCTATCATGTTGCTTATGCATGCAAGAGCTTGTGGAAAACAGCAAAAGAAATATAAAATAAATTACGTTTTAAAACAAATGCCCCAGAAAAATGCTTCTATACCATGGAATGAATTCAAGATGAATGTAGAGAAAAGGCAATGCATTCAAAAATATTATCTATAATCAAGAGAAGGTGACTTATTGTGGTCATGTGATGAGAAGAGACAACAAGAGTCTTAAAGCAAGTCCTCAAATGAGAACCAAAGGGTAAAAGAAAATAAGGTTAACCTAAAGAAACACTAAAAAGAACACTGAGGCAAGAAGCAACAACTGCAAGCATTAGCTCCCTTGCCGAGGTTGAGAGGCTTGCCCTCTATAGGAATGCGTGGTTAGATACAATGTAGGTCTGCGCAAAGTCTGACAAATTAATGGCAAAAATCATAGGACATGAAGATACTATAACTTCAGCCCTGTGCCATCTTTAGCCCAAAAGAGAATAGATGGATGGATGGATGGATGGATATCATGGTGTCCATCCTGATTTAATTGATTCAAAAACAAATACAGATTGTTAGGTGCATGGATAAACTAATAGATCATCTGATTAACAGAGGACTCATTTGGCACCTAGATGAAAACCAGCTGATAATAACTCTGAAAAGTGGCTGTTTTATTAAAAGATCAGTAGAAGACTAAATTGTCAACACTACTCAAAGAAAAATTGAAAGAATCAAGAAAATATAAACACAGACAGGCCTGGATAAAATTTATTAACACAGAAAGGTATTTGATCCCACTGGAAGACACATCAACTCATATGCATATACACAGATAACTGCAGTAAACACCATCAGATAGGGGTAGTTCTCAGAATAATATAAAGCAGGGAAGTTTGCAGTATTAACAGTAATTATAAGGATAAACTAACATGGAATTGTAGTACTTTATTGATGGAAATTTGTTGTTTCTATATAACCATTTAAGTTGTCTTCTTATATTAATTTTCCTTCTTTTATTATTCTATCTGCATTCTTATTTTCCAGAGTTTTGTCATTAAAAATATGATGTAGAGGATGGATATCACAAACAATCTAGGGGAGGAGACCAAGTTTATTACTCCACCTCAGTACTAGATCAAATAATATGTGGTTCCTCATGTATCTCAAATTCAATATAGGTACAACAGCCTCTGTCAATGAGGCCAGCTGATATGACAACAGAATGTGCTCTACATCAGCATTTCGCAACCGGTTGGCCCCCATTGGACCACAAGTAAAAATAGCATAATTTTTAGGGCCACAGCATGAGACTGGATGGACATGATCAGGGATGCAGGTGTTTGCTAGAATACAACGTATAGATACTACTTTTTCCACTCAATGAATTGTTTCAGTAGTGGTGCACTTCAAAAGTAACAATTCTTGATCGCCTTTGATGTCTCCAGTAATATTAGTTTTCATTTCCTATTTCTCTCTCCACCCCTACCCCCCCCCCCTCAACTGCCTATCCTAGACATCTTCTTCTCTTTAGTCTTATAGAAGGGGTGGTGATGAACTTTAAAGGAGGAGTATACAACAGACTTACAAGTTTGCCAACCAGAGTATTAAAGAACAAAGTTTTTCTCAGCCCTTACGCAGCTGCTGTGTTTAATTTCTTAGCATCGTAAAAATCTATTGTACCCGACATAACCCTTGATTTGTGAATATATACACAAATATACAGTAACATATTTTGTGAATAGAAAATACATTGATAGCATTATGCACCTAAAATATATTGATAATTATATCAGTTTTGCAATGGCATAATTTTTCACTGCCTCATTGTCAGTTATTTTTATAATTCTGCAGCGATCTATAGCGACAAAAAATTATTAAATGTTTGTCCAGAAATCTACAAATTTAAGTGACAATGGTTTAATAATTCCTTACAAAATATCAAAATTAATAGCCAAAGAAAGAAAACTTGCAGCACAATAGGGTTTTATCCTTGATTTTACCAGCTGAATTCATTGTTATAATAACCGTCATATTTTAAGCATACAATTTTATGTAACTGTGTATAATAAAAATAGTAAAATACATGCGTGCGTGTATAATAAAAATAGAAAATTATCTTTTAAATAAAAGGTAAAAGGACAGGAGGGCCACGGGGTAAAAAACAAGGTCAGAAGAGGACCATGGCAGAAAAAAGGTTGAGAAATGCTGCTCTACATTTCTGTCTCCAATCACTCTTTAAGAAAGAAGAAAATGACGTGGCCTTCACCCACCACACTTGATGAGAAATTAAACAGCAGAAATGAACCATGAAATGGTCACTAGGTTTCATCAGAATCACACTCTGAGCAGTAAATGCAGATGATGAAAATATATAATGATTTTGTTGCCAAATTGAGTGTTTTGGGTGGGAGTGGATGTCTTTCCCTAAGCACATGTCAGATATTCATCATCATCATCATCATGTGCCATACCGGTTGGCGTAGGTGATCATGTCCCTCCACAATCTTCTATCTACAGTGCATCGTATCAGTTCTGTTGTTGACTGTTTTCCATGCCATGACACCAAGCTATCCAGTATTTTCTCTCTTTGTCGTCCGCGATCTCTCTTTCCTTTTATTTTGTCAATTGTAACCAAGTATTCCAACTTTCCTCTTTTCATGATGTACCCAAAAAATGTTGATTGCTTCTTTCTGATGTTTTTTAAGAGCTCCCTTTTTGTGTTGGCCTCTTTGAAAACTTCCTCATTGGTCTTTTTAGCTGTCCAGGGAACTTTCAACATTCTTCTGAGAAATCCCATCTCTGTGGCCTCTAATCGTCTTTTCATTTGTTTGTCTACTGTCCATGATTCGCTTCCATAGGTCAGAATTGGTTCTATATAGCACCTATGAACTCTCTTTCTCATTTCTATTGACATAGATTTGTTGCATAAGATATTATTGTCAGATATTAAGAAACATAAAAGATTACATTTATGTAGAAGATTAAAAACTTGACAGATAATGTAAAACACAGTAAAAATGAACTTGTTATTTATCAATTTTAATTATAGTTTTCTATGAATAATTATCTTTGAAATTGGAGCTACTTAATTTTATTAAGCTCAGCCCTCCATTTTATTATTAGCATTTTATTTTTATTTCAAAAAGTTTTATAGAAGACACTGGATTGTTAAAAACAAAAATAAATAATGTTATGTTTAAGAGATTAACCAAAAGGAAATAATGGGAAATAGTGCTAAAATTATTAGGAAAGATAAAGAGCCATTAATATTAATATTTGGCTGTAAATTAATTGGTGCACATAACTAAGGCAGTATACATTGTGCTTTTCTTGATAGCTTCATTACCATTTGTGTCACTGGATGCAGATGTTGTTGATGTTCCATACATATCTGAATTTGACTGGCGTGAAGTGTAGGCCATGGGAGGTGACTTTGCAGGTCCTAAAAAATGAGCAACTGATGGCAGAACTGTCGTAGGAGAACTGCTAATTTTTCCTTGCGATGCTATGTGATGAATGCCAGGAAGCTGAAACAAAAGTGTTTGGTTGTCTCAAAAATAACATTATAAAAGGGGCTATAAGACAAACAGATAAATACTTTCTATGTATCTACTGTCCTTTCCTGTGATGAAAACAGCAGATAGGGCAGAAATTGTAGACTCTGCAAATCCGATGATCTTAATTATAACGTGTCAGACCTAGCTTGAGACCAGCATTGTATCTCGGCATATATCTCTGTTCTGGGCAAGCCTCTCAACATCAGCAAGGAAGCTGATGCCTGCTATTGTTGCTTCTCACCTAAGTGTTCTTTGTTGCATTTGTCTAGGTTGACATCATTTTTTTATACCCTCTGGTTCACATTTGAGCACTTGCTATGAGATTCTCAAACTGTCTCTTCTCATCACATAGCCAACATATGAATTTCATAAATACTTTAAGGAATGTTTTATTGATGCAAATTTCACTTCATACAATCAAAAAAAAATTACAAATGCAAAAATTACTAGCTCTTACATGTTGCAAAACAGTTCAAAAATAAAAATATACAATTCAGGAAGAGACTGAAAATTTTACACTAAAGCCTTGACTTACAGTTCCTGTGTGAGAAGCAGAACTTGATGGTGCCAACAATGAACTGATAACTGGTAATCTTGCACTAGCAGACATATTTCTTTCATTCTTGCTCTTTCCTGTAGAATAAGATAACAAATCTTTATCACAAATGATAATAAAACTGTGGCCACAGTAATAAGATTAATCATTAATATAATTCTACATCTACAAAATATTGCCGTAAATTTTAAAACATAATTTTTAAAAAGTTACAAATTAGACAATATGGAAAAAAAAACTGAACATTTTTTGGTGTGCATAACATGAAACACTATTTTGTATGTGTGTGTGTTCACACAAGTGTTGTCCACTGTGAAACTGGATACTTTGTATTAAAAACTGCAAGTGTGACCAATATCATTGTGTGTTTAGAATGCTTAGGCGGTGAACTTGAGCTACCAATAGATGGCATTGGCATGCATAGGAACTTGGGAAATGGCTTAACAAGATGGTGGCATCCTTACATCTATGCACCAAGTAAGAGCAGCGAAGTGTTGTGAGATTTCTAATTAGGAAAGGCGTGAAACCTGTTGAAATTTATCATTGGATGAGAACTCAGTACAATGACAGGTGTAAGAGTTGTACACACATGCTTAATTGATTGAGAAATTCAAGAATGGGTCACTAGTCGGAGGATTCTCCTTGCCCGGGCTCAACATTGCAGCTGAAATTATTTGAGAATATCAGCATGTCATTCAAGAAGGTGCCAGTACTCCTGGACATTAGTTTTGGATCAACCTATCATATCATTCATAACGAAATGAAGTTCTGAAAAGTGTGTAAGATTGGTACCCAAATGATGGTGTATGAATGGCTGTAAGTGTGTAAGATTGGTACCCAAGTGATGGTGTATGAATGGCTGTAAGTGTGTAAGATTGGTACCCAAGTGATGGTGTATGAATGTCTGCAAGTGTGTAAGATTAGTACCCAAGTGATGGTGTATGAATGGCTGTAAGTGTGTAAGATTGGTACCCAAGTGATGGTGTATGAATGGCTGTAAGTGTGTAAGATTGGTACCCAAGTGATGGTGTATGAATGGCTGTGCCAATGCACTAGCAGACATATTTGTTAAATAGTTTCAGACAATGTTTGAAAGAATTATTTATCTCACAGTATTTTTGTGCTTGTCAAGTGCTGGCTTAAGTGCATTGAACTAGAGAGGGACTATACTGAACAGTAATAATGTAATTACTTCAGTGTTTGCAATAAATATTCTATAAACAACACAAATCAGGTTTTCCATTGAACAAAATTTTTTCCACTGCACCTGTGTATAAATATATTTTATTATGTTGAGTGGGAATCTGTGTCATATTATACATCTTCTTCTTCATTCCCCAACCCTAGGGGTCATTGGAGCACCACTTACAGACTTGTCTACCTTTTCCTTTTTTTTACTATCTTTAATCATTCTTTGGGACTCTGCAAAGTCAAGACCTGTCCATTCTTTAATGTTATCGATCCATTTCTTTCTTTGTCTGCCTGTCCTTCTCACTCCTTACACAAATCCCTTGCAAGATGGTCATTACCAGGGCTGACAATTGAGGTACGTGGTCAGACCATTTCATTTTGTGCTTCTTCACAATAGTCAATAGATTATCATGTGCTCCAACTGCTTGTTGTATTGTTTTATGAACCCTTTCATTTGTGATGCGATCTAAGTAAGAGATGTCCAAAATCTTATGGTAACATTTAATCCTCATAGACTGTATTTTCTTAAGTAGTTCTGCAGTACACATTAGCCGCAGCAAAGTTGGTGGTAGAGAATTTAATTGAAAAAACACATAAGAGGATTTGAGAAAGCTAAATAACTGTGCGTTGTTAGCTTATTCTTTAAAGCCTAACCTAAATATTTATTAGAATTGTTCCTCATTCTCCCTGGTTCATGTTTAATCTTGTTAGCATTTGTCAGTTTGACTCCTCTTTAGTACGTTGTAGTAGTTCCTTCATTCATTACAATAGATCTGGTGGGTGTGTTTTCTCCCCTTCTCTCCAATGTCGAGGTACCCTAAGGATTCTTGCTCTGGCTTGTCTTGTGGCTTCTTGAAGGATCAACTTGCTTGCACTGCCGCAGAATATCTTTATAGTCACCCAGCCACATTTTTCTTGGTTTACCTTGTGGCCTATATCCATTTATTAACTTGGATTGTACCATGTATGGTAAGGCATTTTCAGGCATCCTCTGGCGGTGACCAAATAATTTCAACTGTTACTTTTGTATATAATGCAAGATGGACTCATTGTCCAAACTTTTCCTTAAGGTCTCATTTTATTGTCTGACTCTTAATAACACTCCTGCTGTTTTTCCAAACATCTCATTTGATTTCAATTTATGCTTGTGACTTGTAAGTGTCCAAGTTTGACATCGATAGAGCAGGTTAGGTATAAATATACTCTGAACTGGGTAATTTGAAATTATGTAACCTTAGCTAAGAAGAGTAATGAAGAGGTTCGAGAGGTAAAAACAAAAAGAGAGCTAATTTCCAATATTAGGAAGAGACAATCATCATTTTTTGGCCATAAAATGAGAAGAGAACAACTTGAATATATTGTAACAACTGGAAAAATTGAGGGACGAAGAAATAGAGGGAAGCAAAGAGAAAAAATAACAGACAGCTTAAGAGAATGGCTTGGCAGAAGGTCAACAACAGAAATGATAAATAGCTGCCGAGATAGAAAGTTGTGGAGAGACATGATCACCTACGCCACTAGGCCCGGTACTTGATGATGATGAACCATAACTCAGTAATCAGCATGAAATGAATGCAAAATATATAAATAATTATTAGTCTATTCTAGGCTGATCATTTCCTACACTCAGTCTTCACTGACATGCCTAAAGATTTAATGTATTTAATGAGACATAATATACTGTGATATCTTTTACTTAAGCAGAAACAACCCCGTCTTGTCCAAAGTTTGGTGCGTAGAAAATAGTGTGTAAGTGCCCATTTTTGTTTCCTGCATCTACATATTTGTGGGTCCAATGGTCATCTCTACACATCATCAGTACACATTTAAGACTGGGTGAACCTAGAAGTCAATTAGATGAATGAATTGAACCTCTTGCTCACACTGCTGTGTGCTAATGTACTGTACCTATTCTAACCACACCCCTATTGCAACTGCCAGCTTTCATTTAAACATTACATAGTTCAATTAATTCAAAACAAAATAAAATCAGAAGATAATTAAAAACAAATATTTATTATTACATGGAAAATTCCTAGACAAGAAACAAATATAAATGTCTTTATAATTTATTTACAATATAACATTTACATACCTCTTACACTTCATTGTAATATGTTGCAGTTTACAATGATCAGAAATATTTATGCATTTCAGCCTGACACATAATTGTATTTTTTTTTAGACCAAGTACATTTTCCATATTTGATACCTACTCAAAACAATCAACATTTTTTGGGCACATTATGAGAAGAGAAAAGTTGGAGTACTTGATTACAACAGGTAAAATACAAGGAAAGAGAGATCACGGATGACAAAGAAAGAAAATACTAAATAGCTTGGTGTCATGGCATGGCAAACAGTCAACAACAGAACTGATACGATGCACTGTAGAAAAAAGATTGTGAAAGGACATGATCACCTATGCCAACTGGTATGGCACATGATGATGATACCTACTCACTTGATTTGCATTGCCTGTTTCAAGGACTATCAGATGAAAGTTTAGTGGGTCCTAGTCAGCTCTGATTCACTGATCTTGGTGATAGCAGTCAGCTAAAAGTTGTTAACTACTATCAGTTCATGTTCAACCTTACATGCAAACAGATTCTTTCTGGGAAAAAGTGATGGTGCAGGGCATAATGCCGACCATATTATCCAAGTATGTGGCCTAAATAGATATTGACAATGGAACCATATTCCCTACTTTCCATGAGGATCTTTCTTCTTTTTCTTTAAACTGCTGCATACCTCAGTAGTATCTTTGTATAATGAACCTGCACTCTTAAAAGTAATGTCAAACAGGATTATCATCTATCAAAGAGTTTTATAGAGAACTACAAAATAACAGTCAATTAAATAGTTTTGCACTAAAGCAATGCTGCATCTGTCCTTGTGAACTAAAGAATAAATATGCTGATAGTTCAGTTTGGTGTAAGATGATTTTACTGTGAAATATGAGCACAGAAAACATTTGCTATTCAAAAACAATTTTTTTGCAAAATGAATTTAACAAGAACAATAATCTTCCTCTAATGGTTGCACCCAGGACATCTATGGTCCCTACAACACACAACCAAGTTAAGATTGATCTATTATCCATCTCTGAACCCACTCAAACTGAGAATGATGACACTGTGATCCTGATCAATATCAAAAGAGAACAATTGAAACGTCATTGCACTTGTTAGTGAGAGAATAGTCTAGTTCTACAACAACTCTTGACAAGCTTCTCCAGCTACCAGGCAAAATCATCAGTGTCATCTATGAACAATGTGCTGCTTTGACTATCAACATTTCTAATTTTGTTGTATAAGATACTAATCTCTGTTGAAATAAATGCAAATATTGGTTTCAAAATTCACTTGTTGTGCTCAGAAATTTCCTTATTTGCTTTTTAAGAGAAGTAAGTCTGAAAATGTTAATGACATTACTTCTGTAGGTAAAAAAAAGTAAAAAGCCCTGTCATGCCTTGTGGCGTATAGGAAATATGGTGTTAGTGACTATAGTTTTTATAGACCTTAGGCACATGATTTGTGGGGTAATGTGGTCAGAATTGTGACCGTGCCGCTTCACTTTCCCAGTCAAACCCGACCACCTGTCCTTTGTAGTCCAGTTCACTAACCACTGAGCTATCGCGACTCCCACATTACTTCTGTGGTGATTAAATATTCCTCCTCATACAAGGCAGATATATCTTTCAGCTGGGTTGACTAAAGTGATGATCATACTCATATTTCATTTGAAAGGTCAATCCACTATTTGCTAAGTTATAACAGCATGTTATGTTTCACTATAACAAAGTAATGCTTTTAAAATGCCATTATGTTATTCTGATTTCTGATATGCAGTGTCCTGGCTCAATTTCTCAAAACATTTTAGATGCATCCTTATGTAAAGGCAATCAAGCATTTCAGGTGACCCATATATCCTGGTGCATACACATGAAATTACAGTGAAAATGTTGGCTATTTTCAAGCTTATGAGATAGAAACCAAAAGAAATACATGCAAACCTGAAGAAAAAATTAGCATTGATATCATTGACATTAGAACTATATAGATTGAGGATGTCAATAATGCTCTGGAAATTGAAAAAAGCTGTAATATTACATCAATACAAGCTTTTATGGTGAGAATATGCAAATAATTATGATGCTGCGGTAAAGCTTCCTTTTATGGTGAGAAACAAAATCAACATTTTTTGCTGTCATATAATTTAATAAGCAAAGATGCAGAGGCTCCTAATGCCAACAATTTGTTTGAATGGTTGAGCATAAAAAAATTAAGAGAAATGCTTTTATAAAAGGCAGAGAAATGCATAAAAAAGATACATTTTTATTATCTCCTTTTAGATATAAATAAGAAACATTCTGGGTTATATTTTTGTTTTGTTTTTCCTTAAAATAACAGTTTGTTTTATACAATGTTTTCTTCCTGTTCGTTAAATTATTAGTTTATATATTTTAAAAGTTCTTTTCTGGATAAAAATATTTATCTTCAGAATGAAAGGGAAACCAAGTGGCTAGTGCACACTCCATAACATTTTACAATGAGTCAAAAATATGAAACAAAAACAAATGTAAAAAAAGTTTTACTGAAATAGTATGTTACATATACTAGGACTTGTTACAATATGGCTTTGTACCTTTACTGCAATAATCCATTTAAGATATAAAATTATTTTTATAAATTTTATGATCAAATAAGATCATTATGTAACTGTGGTTTACTGATCCTAGCACAGGCAGTCAGATGACCCATTTCAGCCTTGGTTCATATATGCCCCTTTGCCTCAAGAGGCTTAATATTTTTTAAGATATTAAAATCCTGCATTAACAATAAAGCATTCATCATCATGTGCCATACCAGTTAGCATAGGTGATCATGTCCTACCACAATCTTCTATCCACAGTGCATCATATCAATTCTGTTGTTGGCTGTTTTCTATGCCATAACACCAAGCTATCTTCTTTCTTAGTCATCCACACTCTCTCTTTTCCTGCATTTTGCCAGTTGTAACCAAAAATTTTAACTTTCCTCTTCTCATGATGTGCCCAAAAGATATTGATTGTTTTATTCATAGGTTTTTTATAAGATTGCTTTTTGTGTTGGCCTCTTTGAGAATTTTCTCGTTGGTCTTTTTAGCTGTCCAAGGAACTTTCAACATTCTTCTGAGAGATCGCCAACACTGTGGCCCCTAATCGTCTTTTCATTTGTTTGTCTACTGTCCATGATTTGCTTCCATAGGTCAGAATTGGCTCTATATAGCACCGATGAACTCTCTTTCTCACTTCCGTTGACATAGACTTGTTGCATAAAATATTTTTCATTTTCTGAAATGCTATTTTGGCCAGAGCTATTCTGCTTTTTATTTCTGTGGTGGTTCTTCCATCTGATGTTATTATTGTGCCCAAGTATTTGACATGTTACACTTGTTTAACATTTGTCTTTATCTTAAATTCTGTAATGTAATGATAAAATCTGTAATTAATCATTACAACAGAAATAGTAGTAACAGATTGTGTAAAAATAAAAATGCTGTAATCTCTGGGGTGCAAGTTTTAAAAAACCCTATTCTTTTCAATCCTATCAAAGGTTTGGCTTCCATTCATGCATTTTATATTTCTTTTATTAGTTTCTAATTTTTGCATCCACAATTGTTTTGCTCTTTCTCTATTATAATGGATTTTCTTTTCTTTATTTTAAAAGAATATTTAGTATACTGTGTCACTCTTTACAGCAAGGTTGCCATTTCTGCTTTGTTCAGATTCCTTAAGTTTTACTAAATGAGGATGACATGGCAATTCTCTTTGCTACTGATTATAGTGGGCCAATTCTCACCCAACTCACAGAGGATTTGTGGATTCTATCTTCCAAGTTCTGGTGGACCTTAATGGCCATCACTATCGCATATTGCAAAAATGAAGTTTCCTGTTGCTATCTTTTTAACTCTGATCTACTATCAATCAATCTATAACTCTGATCTACTATCAATCAATCTATAACTCTGATCTACTATCAATCAATCTATGACTCTGATCTACTATCAATCAATCTATAACTCTGATCTACTATCAATCAATCTATGACTCTGATCTATTATCAATCAATCTATGACTCTGATCTATTATCAATCAATCTATAACTCTGATCTACTATCAATCAATCTATAACTCTGATCTACTATCAATCAATCTATAACTCTGATCTACTATCAATCAATCTATAACTCTGATCTAATATCAATCAATAACTCTGATCTAATATCAATCAATAACCCTGATCTACTATCAATCAATAACCCTGATCTACTATTAATCAATCTATAACTCTGATCTACTATCAATCAATCTATAACTCTGATCTACTATCAATCAATCTATAACTCTGATCTATTATCAATCAATCTATAACTCTGATCTACTATCAATCAATCTATAACTCTGATCTACTATCAATCAATCTATAACTCTGATCTACTATCAATCAATCTATAACTCTGATCTACTATCAATCAATCTATAACTCTGATCTACTATCAATCAATCTATAACTCTGATCTACTATCAATCAATCTATAACTCTGATCTACTATCAATCAATCTATAACTCTGATCTACTATCAATCAATAACCCTGATCTACTATCAATCAATAACCCTGATCTACTATCAATCAATAACCCTGATCTACTATCAATCAATCTATAACTCTGATCTACTATCAATCAATCTATAACTCTGATCTACTATCAATCAATCTATAACTCTGATCTATTATCAATCAATCTATAACTCTGATCTACTATCAATCAATCTATAACTCTGATCTACTATCAATCAATCTATAACTCTGATCTACTATCAATCAATCTATAACTCTGATCTACTATCAATCAATCTATAACTCTGATCTACTATCAATCAATCTATAACTCTGATCTACTATCAATCAATCTATAACTCTGATCTACTATCAATCAATAACCCTGATCTACTATCAATCAATCTATTTATTGTCCTTTCAAGCTGAAGTTGGCACATAGGGAAGAAATTCTAGATTCTCTATCTTAGTGTAAAAAAGCACAGTGTCTCACCACACTATCCTGTTCTGGACAAATCTTTCAACCTCAGCAAAAGAGCTGATGCCCATTGTTATTTCTTCACACTTCAGTGTTCTTCTTAGTGTTTCTCAAGGCTGGCCTCTCTTTTTTTACCTGCTGTTTTCCATCTGAGGGCTTGTAATTCTCTTGTTATCTCACATGGTGGTTATATGCCCACTTTCTTTTTTTTTCCAGGACATATTTTCCTGAGGCATTTGTTTTAAAATGCATCTAATTTATTTTATATTTCTTTTGTTATTTTCCAGCTCACATATACATATGAAAATATGGATATTGCATTTGATATGAAAATTGTAAGCTTTTTTTTGTGCTTAATAATAATTTTTATTTCATATTTTATCAAGGTTTCTGAAAGTCATTACTGCCTTTTTTATCCTCATTCAACTATCAGCATGCTAAAGCCAAATTTCAATGGGCTAAACTACAAGCCAGACGGAGAAGCTGGAAAGAGAAAACAGAGTCCTTGAATCTTGAACGAGACACAAGAAAAGTGTGGAAGCTTGTTATAACAACTGAATGATGAGGGTACAGAAAGGAACACCAAAATTACACCGAAGAAGGATGGAAACATCCTAACAGGTAAGCATGCAGCAAATCACTTTGCAGACTCCTTTGCAAATGACAATAATACTGAAATTAGCCTAGAGAAATGACAAGAGACCCGTTTAAAACAACAAAATGACAAGAAGACAAGACAAGAAGAGACCGTGCATGAAGTCATGGAAATAACCATTACACAAAGAGAGCTAGAGCTGTCAATATCCAAATTAAAAATGAAAACGTCACCAGGCAGTGATGGAGTGTCCCATGAAATGATTAAGAATGTAGGAACTGCAGCTAAAGCAAAACTACTGCAGATCTACAACATTTGCTGGATCACAGGTTGAGTGCCACAGGCATGGAGAGAAGCAATTATGATATCATTACTAAAGCCAGGAAAATCTGGTTCAACGACATCTAGCCATAGACCAATCAGTCTTACAAGCTGTTTGTGTAAAACAATGGAACGTATAATCAGTCCCAGGCTGCAGTGGTACCTGAAAAGTGAAAATCTCCTTGTCCCACAAACAAGCAGGCTTTATTAGACAGTGTTACTCTACCGAAGATCAGGCAACCTATCTTTCCCAGGAAATTGCGGATGCGTTTCAAGAAAAGAAACTGGTACTAGCAGCATGGATAGACCTAAAGAAAGCATTTGATAAGGTATGGAAGGAAGGGCTTTTGAAAAAACTGAGAAATTATGGAGTAAATGGCAGGATGTACAAATGGGTCAAAGCATACCTGCATAACAGGAGAGCCAGAGTGCAACTGGATGGTCTTAAGAGTAAGAAGGTCTTACTGCGCCAGGGTGTTCCACAAGGAGGGGTACTATCTCCAACATTTTTTCTGATCTACATCAATGACCTAGTTACTGAACTACCACATGGCATCAAAATGGCAATGTATGCAGATGACTTGGTAATGTGGTGCACAAAGGAGTATGCAACAGTGGCCTCCAAATTGCTACAAAGAGCTATGAATGCACTAAATTCATGGACAAATAGATGGTGTATCAGCAACAATACAGACAAATGCAGCACTACACTTTTCACTCTCTTCCCAAAACAAAAAGCAGGAGCCATCTACATAAACAATGAGCCTGTGAAAGAAGACATACAAACTACGTATCTCGGAGTTACATTTGATAACAAACTATCTTGGAAACAGCAGATAAATAAGGCAACCCAAAAAGCAAGGAGGAAATTGGCTATTCTAAGAAAGATGTGTGGAACCACATGGGGTGCGAGTGGGAAAATACTCAGTAAAGTTTACCAACAGATTAAACACCCACATTTAGAATATGGATCATCTGCATGGTGCTCAGAATCAAACATCACACTGCAAGAACTGGACAAATTACAAAACCAGGCACTTAGGGTCATCACAGGAGCAATGAGATCAACACCAATATTGGAGATGGAGAAATTGTGGAGGATACCAGTACTGAGAGAACGAAGGGACACAAAGGTGCTGATACAGGCAGAAAAATTTGCTTGCATGCCGAGACATCCAATGAAGGACCGATTCCAAAATCTTGCATTGGGACGACTTAAGAGAAGCAGTTTTATCCACCAAGCCAAGCGTATTAGTAGACAAACACCAGACATGCCAAGAGTTGTTAACCCCTCTATTGTCCATACCAGAACATACTACCTGGACAGAGGATTCAGGATTGTCAGTTCAAATACGGACAGAAGTGAAAGGAATAGTTGACAAAGAGGAACAGAATAGTCTACAGCGAAAAACAATAACTCTCAGTTTCATGGATGAAGAATACTCACAAGAACTATGGATTCGTGTGTACACAGATGGATCAGTACAGAATGCAGTAAAGAATGGGGGAGCAGTTGCATATATAGAGTACCCAAATAACACTAGGAATATGAATAAAATAGCAACAGGGAAATATTGTCACAATTATGATGCAGAAATACAAGCAATAAAGTTGGCAATAGAAAAACTGCTGAACAGTAATCTTAGCCCGCAGCCTGTAGTGTTTTTGACAGATGCAAGATCAGTACTCCAGGCACTACAATCCAGAAAATTACCACATCTGCAGACCTTATTGACTGAACTCTGCAAGCACCACAGGGTTGCCCTGCAGTGGATCCCGTCTCACTGTGGAATACCAGGAAATGAGAAAGCAGATCAGTTGGTAAAGGAAGGTTCAACAGGCACACAACTAGATACACCGGTTACATACCATCATAAGAAAATCAAATCAATCAGAGGACCACAAGCCCCAAATCAGGATGCCTTTCATAATATGAATAGATATGAACAAGTTATCATTATACGCCTAAGAACTGGACACAATCGACTCCATAGTCACATGTATACAAAATTCAAGATCAGCACCTCAACTACTTGTACATGTGGACAGGCGCCCCAGACTGCTGAACACATACTTCAAAACTGCACTGAATATAGTAGAATGAGGAAAATCCATTGGCCCATAGATACAACACTACAGACAAAACTATATGGGCCACTGCAAGAATTACAAAAGACTGTAAAATTTATACAGGAAACGACATTGCAGATATAGACAATACTTCAGGCCGCCAAAGATAGATAGATCCTCATTCTAATTTCTTTCTTTGTGTATCTTCTTGACCTATACAACTTCTATTATATAAAGGTGATCAATTTCTTCCATAGCTTTTCCTTTCATGGATATTTTTTCTTGTGGACAAATTTGATTTTCCATCACTCTCATCTTTTCTTGGTTGACCTCCTCAAGTCCTAATCTACAAGCCACTAAAGACAGGACATTTGTTTTTCTTGCATTGTGTTCAAATTCCTACTTATAAGAACTGTCATCTGCAAAATCAAGGTCCTCTAATTGCGATCATGTACAGAAACTCTGCATTAAGAAGGCGATGACAATTCCTAATAACAAAGGAGATAAAATAAATTGTTGTTTCACCATGGTTTTAATCTAGAACCATTTTACTCAAAGCCCTGCCTCTGTGTGAGCTGAAAAAGAGAAGTTATCATTTAGATCTTTGATGATGACTTTTAGTGGTACTTCATGTTGTCTTATGATATTCCACAAGGAGTATGCTATTAAAGTCTTTCTGAGGTTAATAAAGTTTAGAACAAATGGTTTATGCATTACCAATATGCTACTCTAATATAATTCTTAGGGTGATCAAGGCAGCTTCTCCCTTTTCTAAATCCTGCTTGTCCTTCATTTTATAGAAAACTTTAAAAGCAACTAATAGAAGACTTTGGTACTTAGTAATTAATTTTAATGGTTTTTTTTTTTTAAATCTATGTTGGTCAATAAGATGCAAAAAATTACCATAATTTTGATAACTGTTATACATAACTAATTAAATTGATATCAAATATATATATATATATATATATCTATATTGACATTACACTGAAAATTAGAAAATTGAAATTGAATTATTACATTAGCATAAAATAATGTTTCATAAAAAATATATTTAAATAACTTCAATATATTTATGAGAGAGTAAGAGAGAATGAAAGAGTGTGAAACATTATGTAAGTCTTCTAGGCAAAAACACTTGAATGCGTGAATAAAAGTATGTGGAAACTTAATGTGAAATTAATTTCAAAAACATTAAGCTGGGCTGCAGAAGGATAACAAAAAAATTCCCAATATAGTGAGTGTTTACCCATGATGTTTAGTGCAAATGATTAATATATCAAAAACAAAAAAGCATGCTAAAGGTGAATGCAATAAATTAAAGAAAGAAAAATTATTAGTACACTGCATGTACAACAGCTCAAAATGTTGTAACAAACATGCAGTATTAATTATGAACATACAAAATAGCAAGTAATACAACCATTGTTATTAAACAAACTCTTCCCTTTTCAATTTAGATAATATGAAACTTTTGTTGACAGTTACTAATAAAACCACTCACTGTGTTTATTTGCCAAAGCCTGATTATGTTGAAATGATGCATAATCTTCCTGACGTCGATCGGGCGGATTTCTTTTAAGAATTCAGGTGGACCCCCTTCTCCAGCTGCTACACTAGCTATTGTCAATGACACTGCATCCAGAACTTTCTCCGATTTGTTTGCAATATTGGAGCTGGACATATTCAAACTGTCACCAACAGAAGAAAGCACTTTTGCATGTCTTGCTGACGATTTGTAAAGGCTATTTTCATTTGCTGATGAAATATTAACACTTTTAGAGTTGCCTGCCCCAATTTTACTACCTACAGTATGTAGTTCATTAGAGGTCACATTCAAAAATGACTCAACAACTTGCTTTTCTATATACTGTGAGTCTGACATTTCACTGTCATCATCCTGTTCATCTCTGTCTTGATCAGCACCACTGGACACAACTTCAATATTAGAAACTGCCTCATCTGGTTCAATATCCTGCATATTATTATTGACTGGAGTACCTTGCTCTTCAGTTTCAACATCCACATTGCTGTCTTCACTCATAGCAGGGTTAGGGTTGTTAATAGAGGGTAGGGTTTGAGGAGCATTGCCAACAACTGGGGACATTTCACACACGGGCTCTGAGTGTTCAATGACATGACTGTTACCATCATCTGTACTGTTATCCAAATCTTTATTATTATCAGGGTCACTCATAGCATTTGAAATACCATTAACTGAAGGTGCATTATCCTGAGGGGATGGGTCTCCACTGTTGTTGTCTGATGACATGTTCTCTTGCAGCTGGTTATAACCACCAACAGATTTCAGTTCCTCAATCTCTGCTCCTGTGAAGGCGGATGAGGCTGTATGGCACCATCCTGTTGGGATTGGGGGGCGAACAGTAGGTTTCCCATCACCATTTGTGGCGACAAGACCTGTGCTAATTTTCTTTCTCATCCTGAAATACAAACACAGCTTTTATTATACAGCACTGTTTTGCTTGCCACAAAAATTTTAATTTGCTGCTGACAGCCACAGACTGCATCTGAAAATATTTAATTCTTTCATGCTGTTGTAATATTTTATATATTAATGTTTCATTAAGATGAAATTTCATTTATCATTATCAATTTAAAATATTAACAAGCTGCAATTTAATATGTACTTATATTAGCACAGTAAAAAAATGGACAATTACAAAAACAAGTCAAACTTTGATAATCCTGTACTGAATGAAATAAACACAATTTTAAAGAACAGTAATTCAGCTCGATGAAAAATATCTTCTCATGCACGGCTAATTAAAGCTAAACTCTAAATTTATTTATTAAATGATTCAAAACAAAACCAAGTGCTTCTACATTAATCTTTAATAAAAACAATAAAAATAGGCTAACTTTTGACAGAACTTTGCATAAAAATATTAAACAAGATCTGTTAAATATGCTATGAATAAACTATATTTGTCTTATTAAAATAATTTAGTCATTAAATACTTTGTACATATGAAACTTCTCCTCCCATTCCCTTCAACAACAACAAAAATGTGATTATTTTGAAACTAATTTTGAGCATCGTTATAGTTATATATATATATATATATATGTGTGTGTGTGTGTGTGTTACAGATGATCAAAATGCTAATAAATAATATGGGCAGTAAAGTTCTGAGGGTTGTTAAACATATATATATACTGAAAATAAGAAGCAACCATTAGAATTGAAAATATTCATGGAGAATACTAACAATTAAGGCAAGGGTTGTGTATCGTCACCAGATCTATTTTCTTTGTACAGCAAACATATTTTAAGAACAATTGCGAAGTGGGAAAAAAAAAGGGAGGGAGTAACATAAAATAACCTCAGGTATACAGATGACATAGTATTGATAGCAGAAAATAAAAAAATAACAAGATCTACAAAATCTATTAAATGAACTTGTGACAAAAAAGTCAACAAAAAGGCCTGACCCTCAACATCAAAAAGTCATAAACGCACAAGAATGTGGAGCAAAACTAAATGGAAAGATCTCGATCAATAGTAACATCAGATGGCAGATTATGCACTATAGAAATTATAAGCAAAATAGCACAAGCAAAGACAGAATTTGATTGACAAACATGCAATGTAACAAATCATTGTCAATTAATGTTAGAAAATGTGTCCTAAAGTGCTGCACTGAACTTGTTCTGCTATATGGAATGGGACATGGATGATAAGCTAAAGAAAACAGAGAACATTAGAGGCAGCTGAGATGTGGTTTATCAGAAGAATGCTATTAATCTCATGGATAGCAAAAACTACTAACAAAGAATGTTTAGAAAGAGCTGGATAACCCAAAAATATCATCAGAACCATAAAGAAAAGACTGTCTAAATTTATTAGGTATGTGATGTGATAAGAAGGAATTGAGAATACTATAACTATGAGCAGAATGAATGGAAAGATGAGCAGAGGAAAACCAAGAGAAAAAACTTTGAACAGTTTTTCTAAATGGCACGATAAAGGATCACCATTGAAATTATGACATGCATGAAGGACTGAGTGATGTGGAGAGAAATGATCGCCTATGCCAACTGATGTGGCACCAGATGATGATATATGTATATAATATTATCTTTCAATGTATCCTGCCAGAATAATTTTTCTTAATTCTATTGAAAACTTGATGGCACTAAATACATTTTTTTAGTCAACATCTCTGTTTGTATTTAATAAGCTTGACTTCATTTCAGCCGAGTAACAATAGGAAAGATCTGGCAAGTGGATCTACTGAAGAAAAGAGAGGAAAGATTTGGACAGAATCACAAAGAAGTTGGTTGAGAAAGTAAAGACCATAAGATGTACTGAAATGCTCCAAAAGCTTGGTTCTGTAGGAAATTGAATGCATATTGAAATTAATATGATAAAGAAATAACTATACAAGTTATAGGTGACAGCAGCAATTTTAAGACAATAGTGAACATAGTGGTACACTTGCTATAATTTCAAAGATTATTATTACAATTTAATATCTCATATACAGGGAATAGGGAGCCATGATAGCCCAGTGGTTAGTGAACATTTTTCGGGCACATTATGAGAAGAGGAAAGTTGGAATACTTGGATACAACATGCAAAATACAAGGAAAGAGAGATCAAGGATGACAAAGAGAGAAAATACTAGATAGCTTGGTGTCATGGCACGGAAAACAGTCAACAACAGAACTGATACGATGCACTCTAGTTAGAAGATTGTGGGAGGACATGATCGCCTACACCAACCGGTATGGCACATGATGATGACTATATATATATATATATATATATATATATATATATATATATATATATCTGTGTGAATGTGTGCATATGTAAGTATATATACATAAAAACTTAGATTGTCATGTATGACTAACAAAAATTCTATGCAATGTTATTTGTTATACCATCATCTACAAATTAAGATGAAAGCCACTGATAAATATTAGACTTACTATCTATCTATTATAAATATCCAGAAAAATAATATTTTAGTATACATACACATTTCATTATGCTAACTTCAGAAATTTAATTAGTAAATCCAAGAACTCATATATGCATTTAATTTAATTTTAACTTTTCAAACAATTACTTATTTATAATATTAATTAATTAATCTCAATAATGTAAAAAAAACTGAGTTAAAAAAAAAACAAAAGGTAAGAGTCATTATTTATCAGTCATTTCTCTTCAAAAAAAAACATAAAAATGATAATATAAATATGTATACTTTTTATTTTGTATTTTATTGTTGGGTCATGCATAAGAAGAATAAAACTGACTTTTCATTTGTGTTACTTTATTTCCAAGTGTGCTGTGACTACGAATGTTATATCGAAAGAAAGGCTTAAAATAGGAAATTCTTGGCCAAAATAGCAAAAAATGTAAAACTTATAGGGGAAAAGCAGAACCATGCTAGAAATAGAAATATGCTGCAGTTGAACACTAACAAAATGTATATATTCTATTCATATTTCTGTTTTTTTTTAAGTGAAAAATTTCTGGAAGGGTAAGATCTCTCAGAGATAAGGGTTTGGCTGTTTAATTCCACAAATATATTTGCATGATTGATTTAGATGCTGGGAATGAAATGTTTGAATTAATTACACATGAAATTTGAGACATAGCTGGAGGGGATCATAGATATTTATGTTTGTAATTATTTCTTTAAACAAAACAATTTTTTTTTGTTTTATTTTTAACAAATATACAACTAATATGAAGCCTTATTTGTGTTATCTCTGCCAGCCAAATGGAAATGTTATTCTAAGATCATTTTTAAGCTTTTTCATTAATTTAAATATATAATAACTAACTATGACTGACTTCCCTCCACTGCTACTTAAAATTAAAACCAAAACTCCTTCAAAGTTATTTTATAGGGAATGGAGTATGAAGATGAATAATTGTTAATTAACACTACAGTTTACAATGTTTATGAATTATCAAAATAGGATTGATCATGATACCCTTGAGAAAACTACTGCAATTAGTGTTATTGTTAGCTACCAACATATCTATCGGTATCGTTTGCTTATAAACAACACTAGTCCAGTGTTACCGTTACTTACGGCGACGTTCGTTACTGTTACACAACGAAGTATTTATAATATCCGTGTTGTTGTTTTTAGTCAGTGAGTGTGTTTACGGTGAATTTGTTCAGATGATGTCGATTCTTTTAATCACAGATAACATCATTAAAATACTGTAAACCCAGGCTACAATAAGACATTATGCATAATTTATAACCTTGAGCCTCTACCCTTCGCAAGCAGCATTCACAGTAGCAGGGCCGCTGCCCCACGATTCTTTGTGTGCTTATTATAAAGTAGGGCACTGCCACACACAACAAACCTTAAATATGTAATGTTCATCTCGTGTCCTTACACCGAGAAATTCAGAAGTGCATGAATAATACGACTACTTCTTTGAATCTAACAAACTGGCAGTCTTCTAAAATATATTTCATAATGACAGTCGACCAGACACATCAATAGAACAGCGTTTTTATCTCATAAAAAATGAAATTGTACCCTCTCTTCGACGCGCACAACTCTCGCTAGGGATAACCCAAGCCTCTACACTTCGCCGAATGCGTGTGCTAGATTGAAGAGTAACCGTGCATTGGATGTAAACATACAATCAAACAAACATACCAGAGAAGAAAATTGTTGATATATGAAATGCCAATATATCCTCCTTTCGCAAGAACGATATAATTTCATGAATAAATAGTCAAAACGATCAAAATTTCAATTTCCAAGAAGACAACATATAGAAGTTGATGGTAAGCACAATGGCGACACACCGCGTTGTAGTCGGATCGCCGCTAGCACAGCTGTGTATGGCGATTGGCGTGTCGATCAACTCGCGAGGATTTCATTGGTCAATCAAACTTGAACTAATTACATATGTCGGCCAATCACAGTTATCCAGTCATAAAAGCATTTACACGCAGGTCCGTTAATTTTATGAAGTAAACGAATTAAATTTATCAAAAGAGATTAAAAAATCACAAGGAAAATTTGTTTTAACAGTATTGTACATTACTTCATAAGATGTTGTTTCAAGTAGTACAATTTCTGAGGAGACAGAAATTATTGGTCGCTTAATTTAAGAAAGCACGATGAAAATGTGTAACACATCATCATCATCAAGTGTCGTGCCTGCTGGTGTAGGACTGTAAGGATAGTGTGAGGTGACCATGTCTCTCCACAACTTCCTTTCTCTAGTGTGAGGTGACCATGTCTCTCCACAGCTTCCTTTCTCTACATCTGTTTGTCAGTTCTGTTGTTGACTTCCTAACAAACCACTCTCTTAAGCTGTCCTGAATCTTTTCTCTCTCCATCTCTCTTCCATAATTATTTTTTTTTCACTTTTGTCACATAATGATTATAAAATAATATTGTAATTCACTCATAACTGCCAAAAAATACTGAATGTTTACTCCTGTTTGAAATACTATAGGATTCGTTTTGCTTTGACCTCCTTTAAAACGTCATCGTTACTCTCTCTCTCTCTCTCTCTCTCTCTCTCTCTCTCTCTCTCTCTCTCTCTCTCTCTCTCTCGCAGTTCAGTTCATAGTATTCTCAGTATTCTTCAGTATAACCCTATTTTTGAGTCCTCCGTTTTTTTTTTCTTTAACTGTTGTTCAGGACTCTCATTCATGTGTCAAGACTGGCTACAAAACACTGAAGAACTCTTTTTTTCCATTGCACACACATTGGATGAATAATATTTTATTCGTGCAGCCTTGGCCTGAGTTATTTTGCACCTCACCTCTGTTGCAATTGTGCATCCACCATCTGAAGTGAACATCGTTCCTAGATAATTAAATTAATTGTTTTATTGCTATCCTATTTTCTTTAATTGTGTATTGTGACGTTGTATCGCAGTATGATACACTGGCTACACAGACCACTTCTAAGTTAGATCAGGCGTAAGACAGGGGTGCGCACTATCCCCCTGCTGTTTATTACATACATGGACTATATATGCAAGTTAGCCAACCCATCAGAGACAGAGGAGATCAACGAGCAGATGATCAGGCACTAATACATGAAACAATAGAAGACCTACAAGAACACTTAAACAAACTCAACAGCACAGGCACAAAATGCAACATGAAAATCAACATCAACAAAACAGATCTCATGAATGTCGCCAAAAAAACAGAACATCAATATAACTACAGAAGACAAACAACGAAAACAAGTAGAGGAATTCAAATACCTAGGAAGTTTAGTGACAAACGATAATTCACAAACAGCAGAGATAGAATCAAGATGCAACAAAGTTTGTCAAATCATTGGACAGTTATCACCATAATTGTCCAACAAGGAAATAACTCTGGAGGCAAAACGAGCACTATGCAATACAATCATCATCCCAACGTTGTCCTACCAATGAACCCTAGATGCAAGAACAATAAGAAAAATAACCTCTACTGCGATGAAATGTGTCAGACGAATGACTGGAAACAGTCTGAGAATTAAGATCAGAAATGAAGAACTGAGAAAAAAGCTAGGAATAGCCCCTGCCATAGAATATATAAAGAAACAACAGATAAAATGGTTTGGCCACGTGACATGGCAGAAAGATCAAAGAACAACACAACGAGTCTTCAACAAACATTTTGGGAATATCAGATCCAATGGTCGGCCACAAAAAAGATGGATCGAAGGGATATTAAAAGCACTAGGAAACATAACAGCAGCAGAGGCGAACAGAAGAGCAAAAGACCGCAAAATATATCTCTCCTCGACGCTGAAATGCAAATGAGGAAGGAAAGAAGAAGAAAAATCGCAGTATGAATGAGTCATGATCGCAGAATAATATTTTAATTGTGCATGTATTTCACCTTGTTGCAACCATAGCTTCTGTCTTTTAACTATGAAGGTAAAGCCTTTATTTTGACTTTCTGTCACTATAACGCCAATAATTTTCTGTAGCTCCTTTTCATTCTGAGCGACTGTGTCATCAGCAACCTGAAATTGTTTATATACTGGCCACAATTGATATTCCGAATATGCTCTTATGGATCGTAGTAAAATCACATAATACATAATGAATCAATCTGGTGATAGTACCTTGTCCAACACTTTGTCTTATTTGCTTAGACATTCCCAATTGATTTTCTGCTCATATATCTGCTTATTGATGACAGTACATATTCTTTATTGTTTTTAAATCCCTGCTATTAACAATTATACCATCTAATGGTTTTATTTCTCTCGGTGTTTTATTGTGTGAAATGTTTTGGTAGAATCTATAAAAACATAAGTACAGAACTGCTTTCACTTGTACGTCTCATAATAACATTAGGATGTAATTGGCATAGTTCGTAGTTTTACCTCCAACAAATCCACGCCGTCCATCACCAATTGGTGTCATTTTGCTTCTCGCTCTTCGCAGGGTGATTAACACACCATGTGTGTGTATGTTTGCGAAAGTGATCATACATTCTTAACTAGTGACAGACTGTGCACGTGCTGATGATAGTTCCAGTAACTTGCTAAGTACACAAACATAGCATGTACTTATAGGTTATCGTTCTTACTTGTTTGTATAGGTGTGCATTTGGTGGAAATAATAAACGTACACATTTATATGCGACACCTTGAAAGCTCTCAGCAGCTGTGTGCTAGATATCGACCTGACTACACTATAAGAGGTTGTAGTCCTGAGACTGAATGCATACAAAATAATAATAAATAAATGAAAACAATGCCGAGCTAGAAAGAGTGATAATCTACAATGATGAGATAGATGTGCACATAGCTAGCAAACTACTGGAATCATCTACGTTCGCAGACATCATCTACTGAAAGTGACTGGGATTGGAAAAGTAAGTAAAGTACCCCGTCACGCCAAGTGGCGCATAGGGAATATGGTGTTAGTGACCATAAATTTTACAGTCCTTCAGCACATGATTTTTGGGGTAATGTGGTCGGTATGACGCCCGTGCCGCTTTACTTTCCCAGAAAATAATCCGGTACCCATTTAAGGCTGGGTGAACCCGGGAGCCGTCGGTTGGGATCGAACCCTACCTCTTGTCCTTTGTAGCCCAGTTCACTAACCATTGAGCGGCTCCTTGACTGGGATTGGTCTGGAGATATATGACGTCATCTTCAACATCAATGAACACTTTTACTGGTTTAACGTAATATACCTAAGTGTCGCAGTTTAAGAACTGCATTCTCACCAAAAGCTGTGTCGACATCCAACATGCAATCATTTATAACATTAAAGCGTTGCCGTTGTCTATATTTAGTTGTCACAGCAGCCGACATTTTAGGTAAAACGACAGCAGTTGTTATTGCTATTAACGCCCATATTGTTATGTTTGCTTTGTCGTGTTACCATTAACCAATTGACGAATTACTGCCTTAATTATAATGACAGCCGCTTAGCGCTGCCATTATCGTATATGTTATTATGACAACAGTCTAGTGCTGCCGCTAACACCAATGTTATCATGGCAGAAACTTTCTGTTGTCTAGGGCTTCTGCTATTAGGACAATATTTTACTGTTACCATTTATTAGGGATACTTATATACTTATACTTTTACATCCTGTAAGGATGACTTAAACTTGTTACTATTCATGAACTTCTGTGCTCTTAATCAAATGAGCCTAGGTGGAACAATATTTCAACATAAAATAATATATACAGCTACATGGGAGTCGGGATCCGCGATAGCTCAGTGGTTAGTGAACTGGACTACAAAATACAAGAGGTAGGGTTCGATCCCAACTGACGGCATCCAGGTTCACCCAGCCTTTAATGGGTACCGGATTTTTTTTTCTGAGAAAGTAAAGTGGCACGGGCGTAATACCGACAACATTACCCCAAAAATCATGTGCCGAAGGACTGTAAAATTTATGGTCACTAACACCATATTCCCTATACGCCACCTGGCGTGACGGGGCACTTTACTTACATGGGTGTCACCAGATCATAGAACGGAAAATCAAATTGATCACATATGCATTAATAAAAAGTTTAAATCACCCTTACATAATGTAAAAGTATATAGAGGAGCAGATGTAGGTTCAGGTCATCATCTTCTGCTAGCCAAACGTAAATTTAAGCTAAAAAGAAATAGGCCTACTAGATATACTACAATACATACGGGGAACAAATATTTCAATGTAGGGTTTCTTAAAGAACAAGAAATTAAAGATAAATTTGCAGTCACAATATCAAACAAATACCACGTCCTCCAACTAGAAATATACAATTAATATAGAAGATCATTGGAAACAGTTAAGAATATATGGAAAGAGAGATGTGAAGAAACACTAGGGAAAAGAGAAAGTCAGAATTAAGGCATGGATGACAGCAGAGACCCTGGATAAAGTTAAAGAAAGAAAGAATAAGAAAGCGGACATAAATAATAGCAAAACGAGAAGTGCTAAAGCCAAGAAACAGGAAACACACACAGAGATAAACAAAGAAATGAGAAGATGCATTAAAAGGGATAAGAGGAAATATACAGATGAACTAGCTAAAGAGGCAGAAGAAGCAGCAAATAAAGGAAATATGAAAGAACTGTACAAGATCACAAAGAAATTAAGTGGAAAATATAAACAGATCAATGCCTTTATTAAAGATAAAAAAGGAAATCTGTTTAGCAATGTAAGGGAACAAATGAAGAGATGGAAGGAGCACTTTGAAGAACTCTTGAACAGACCCGGTTCAAATAATCCTTCAGATATACTACCAGCAGAAGAAGAGTTAAACGTTAACTGTAGAAAACCAAGTAAGGAAGAGATAATGAAAGCCATCAAGCTATTAAAAAATGGTAAAGCCACATGACCAGATGAAATTCCTTCAGAAGCCATCAAAGCAGATATTAACACATCTACCAAGATGTTACATAATCTACTAGATAAAATATGGGAAAGGAAAGAAATACCTAAATACTCGAAAGAAGGCATGGCAGCTGCCAACATCGAGCAGAGGCTACTTACTCTTCTGTTCCAGGGATTAGTTCTCGCACCAATCGAGTATGGGTGTCCGGTTAGCGCAATCGATAGGCGGTTGGCTTACCACGGCAACAGCCGGGGTTCGTAATCCTGGCGAGGACACCTGGGTTTTACTAATTCCCTAAAAATTAGTAGGAGCCGCGATAGCTCAGTGGTTAGTGAACTGGACTACTACGGACAAGGGGTAGGGTTCGATCCCAACCGACGGCTCCGGGTTCACCCAGCCTTAAATGGGTACCGGATTTTTTCTGGGAAAGTAAAAGCAGCACGGGCGTAATACCGACCACATTACCCCAAAAATCATGTGCTGAAGGTCTGTAAAATATAGGGAGGGTCACTAACACCATATTTCCCTATACGCCACTTGGCGTGACGGGGGGTACTTTACTTTACTTACCAATCGAGTATGCCCTGGCAATTCTTACTGTCGGTACGACTCAAATTGACAGGTTGGAGAAAATACAGAATGAAGCTATGCGCATTATCCTGGGTTGCGCATCTGTACGCATGCAATGGTTAGAGTCATTGCGGAAGTAAAAAATACGTAAGATCACCTTTGTCTATGTCCCTGGACATGCGGGAGTACGGGGAAATGAAAGAGCGGACAGGTTGGCTAGCTGCGCTGTCGGTGAGGATGGTCAACCAATAGATCGGGTGGACATCATCAGTGTCCTCCGAGATGTGGGAAGAGCACAGGCCTTCAACAACCACAAATCCACGAAACTCCTTCGGATGAAAGAGATGGGAGTTAAGATGGGCACAGCCAGAAATGAGAAACTTTGTGGGCATGTAAGAAGACTTATCAACCAACACAGAACTGGAGTCGTCAGTCGCTGGGCACTGAGGGACTTGCTGAGGTGGGGATCTGAGCACCTATGGACATGTTCGGAGTACAATAATGATGACCCGCAAATAACTCAACAACTCAACTCGAAAGAAAGTTATATGATCAAACTACCAAAGAAAGGAAGTTTACACGAGTACACAAATTATAACGGAATTATGCTATCAGTGCCAGAAAAAAATATTAAGCAGAATCATTCTGGAGAGACTAAAAGAGGCCATAAAGAAACATTTGAGAGATGAACAAGCACTTTTTATGAAAAACAGAGCATGTGCTGATCAAATAACTACCCTTCGTATAATAGTTGAGCAAAGTTTAGAAATACAGTCCCCGCTCTATATCGGATTCATAGATTATGAAAGAGCATTTGATAGCTTAGACGGAGGAATGCTTAGAAGTTGCTGAGTCATTACAGAATCCCCATAAAGTTTATTAACCTGATAAGAACAATGTATGAAGGAATGAAATGTAATGTGGTGCATGAAGGACAGCACACAGAGGCATTTGAAATAAAAACAGGGGTAAGGCAGGGATGCCTTCTATCTCAATTTCTTTTTCTACTGGCCATAGATTGGATTAGCAGCCGCGATAGCTCAATGGTTAGTGAACTGGGCTACAAAGAACAAGGGGTAGGGTTCGATCCCAACTGACGGCTTCCGGGTTCACCCAGCCTTAAATGTGTACAGGATTTTTTTATGGGAAAGTAAGGCGGCACGGACGTAATACCGACCACATTACCCCAAAAAACATATACCGAAGGTCTGTAAAATTTATGGTCACTTACACCATATTCCCTATACGTCGCCACTTGGCATGACACTTTACTTTACTACTTTTTTTTTTTTTTTAATAGATTGGATTATGAAAATAACTTAGAATAACAGAAATGGAATCCAGTGGTCACTGACCAAGCAACTTAATGATTTGCACTTTACTGATGACATAGCAACTTAGACTATTCAAATCAAATGTACTATCAACCCTTACGTATGCGTGTGAAAGGTGAAAAACAACAAGAGATATAGAAAACAATGTTGAACGCATTCGAAAATAAATGTCTAAGGAAAATACTTGGTATAGCGTGGAACGAATTCAAAACAAACGAGGAAATTAGAGAAATCGCGCACCAACCACTAATATCTTTAGTAATAAAGAAAAGACGATGGTCATATGTTGGACATGTGATGAGAAGAGATAATAACCGAATAGCAAAGCAAGCCCTCATGTGGGAAGAGAGACACTGAGAACATTGATGAGAGAGGCAAAAGCAGCAGGAATTGGCTCCCTCAATGAGATAGAGCTGCTTGCACAGAACAGAGACAAATGGTGAGATTTGATAAAATATCTTTAAAAGAATTGAAAACTGCTAGAACAAAAATTCAGATAAGAGAGAGAGTATCTAGGTCTACACCCTATGGGCCGGCAACGGCTCGAAAGGTCAATAGATAGCTGACATAGCTCTCCTATCACACAACAATCAACAGATGCAAGATAAAGTGAGCATACTTGATGAGTGATCACAACAAATGGGACGGAAAATAAATAGAGATAAGACCAAAATTATGAGAATTAATGCAATTGGCAATAATCAAATAATGATAGGAGAAATACCTCTACCTGACGTACAATCTTACATATATCTGGGCAGTAATATAGACAAAGAAGAAGGAACATAAAATGATACCAAAATACTGATATCAAAAGCAAGAGGAGCATTCGTTGCACTGGGAAACATATAGAAGTCCAAAGAAATTAGGTTAAAAACACAAATAACAATTTTCAACTTCAATGTTAAGCCAGTATTGTATATGGCTGTGAAACACGGAGAACAACAAAAATGACAATCATGATTATACAGACCTTCATTAATGGATGCTTACGCAGGATAAAAGGATGGGCGTGGCAGGACAGAATCACTAACATAGAATTATGAATATGTACCAGTCAAATGCCAGTGGATAAAGAGATACAGCGAAGATAATCGTGTTGGATAGGACACACGCTGTGGAAGCCAACTGAGAGTATTAAACAACGGGCCATTTTTTGGAACTCCCAAGTAAAAAGACAAAGAAGAAAGACCAAGATGTTTTTTGGAGAAGAAGATGAAAAGCAAAGATGAAAAAAGTGGTGAAGACATGGAATGATCTTAAAAGAATAGCAAGAAACAGAACGGCTTGGAAAGTGCTTGTTGAAGACCTAAGCTTCACGGGAGCCGAAAAGGTAGAAGAAAAAGAATATTTATTAGGGATTAGCTTACTATGAAAGCATTTTATCGGTGCCATTAACACCTTTTTTTTAATTATGACAACAGTTTCGTTTTACTAATAACGCCTACGTTATTATTACTCTCCCGTGTGTTACCGGGGCCTCATTATGTCGGAAGTAATGAATAGTGACACTGTGACCTTCCAGGCATGTCGTAAGAGGCGACTAAGGAGTTTGATCGATGGCTTGACAAGCTGTCATTGTAAAAAGCATTGTTATGGAAACAGAACCATAGATTTTATAAGCAGTGATCTCTGCAATATGTGCCATTTTGGCATGCAAGGTTTCTGTTTTTGAGATTGCAGTTCTGTCCTATGTGCCGTCTTCGGCTCAAAAGAACAATAGATAGATATTATTACTGGCGTTCCAGTAAATTTTAATTACATTGACAATCTCAAAATACATTATAAATTATTATATAAGTATTATAAGTAGCTAACTAGGATTGCCCGCAGTGTTCTTGATGATTTATGGAAAAGGATGACAGATTTCCGGTGAAATATATATATATATATATATTCTTCGACCGTGTCCCTGTAACCCACTTACAAACGCCAGGACTATTTCACTTCGGTTCTTGAATTAGAAGTAATTGTAGTGAAAGTGTCACTCTTATCTGCAATGATTGATTTTAATCGATCAATCTATTATAGATTGACGTTCATTGCTATAGTTAGTCAAGCTCTATGTAGACCTTTTCGGCAATAAATATTATAATGTGACGTAATTGCTTTTTTCAGTTTTATTTCTGCTTGTTGGGCAAAGTGTGTATGCTGCTAGTTTTTTTTTTCTTTTTTCCCTGTTACGTGAAAAGTGAGTCGTACCATCCTAATTTAACTTAAAGTGACTTCCGATTCATGAATTATTGTAAATCTATCTCGTTTCTTTTTAATGAACTATTCTATAAAGTTTTCACTTTATTTTTCTTGGCAATCTCTAAAGTTCTCATGGCAAGTTCCTTAGAATATAACCTTTCATGATTGCTGTGGATTTCTCAGTTATCAGAATAGTAAATTCACAGTGGTTCTTCGTGATCCAAGATATCCAAATACCCTACCTACTCCCGCTTTGCACTACCTGGACCATAGGAAGCGTAGCTTGAGTTTGACTGAAAACTGTTTGACTGAAAACTTTTCATCAGCGTGTCTATTTTATAATTAATTGCCGCCTTATAAGAACCCTCTGTATGGTCTTCGAGAATTATTATCCATCATTTCCATAGTGTAAGAAGAAAAAAGAACCACGTAACCCTTGAAGTGAGGCATGTAGGAAATAAGACTTGGGTGACCATAGGCACATGTGTGTGTAATGTGGTCAGCAATACGTTAGACGTAAAGGTAAAGTACGAGACTTGAGCCGGCTTCTTAGCACGCGAGTTTTCACCCATATGTGCGTGGCTGCCTATCCAGAAATGTTCGGAGATTTCTGGATAGTGTCGCTTTAAGCATCGAAACTCACGATGCGAGGCGACATTCCTCACCTCCCCAAGGTAATACCCTGGTACCCATTTCTGCCAACGGCTGGGTCGACTGCGGGGGTATTTTTTGTTTCCAACCACGAGTACAATTCACACTTATTCCAGCGGGAATCGAACACGGGTTGTCAGAATGTCGGTAGTCCAGTCGAGTGGTTTTCCCAACTAGGCTACCGAGGCACCCCCAAAAAAATCCGCCAATTCTAGTAATCGAACTCGGACTCTTGTGATCAGGAAGCGAGCAAACTATCCACTCAGCCACCAATGATATAGACGTTAGATGTATCCAGATCTAGTCTGGTCAAGTAATTATGGGTCAAAGAGGAAGGTTACCTGGTACTCAAAATGTTGCGCTGAAGTCAGATGTGTTAGGCCGAAAGGCGCAAATATTACATTTCTACTGCAAACCACAACACACAAATACGCCCAACACCGGTATACAACAGTTCCACATGTTGCACCTACCCCGTCCTGGTAGGAGAGGCCTTCCATCTGGTCATTGGTTCATGAGGTCACATCTGCGGTCTCGTTTCTATGATGAAGCTGACAGTTCTTTCCAGGTCGTGATGGCTGCCCCAAAGTCTCTGTCTTAGTTCTGCACCCACTGGCCAGATTTAGCACCGTGGTTCTTTGTGGGCTGAAAACACAAGAGGGATATGCCCTGGCTCCTGGGATACCAGTTTCACCTAGGGGTCTCATAATCCAATATATTGCTAAAAGGAAGAAAAAGAATGGTGATAATTGTCTTTCTCTCTGGCCTTTAACCGAAGACTAATCCTCTTCATCTTCCGCCCTTAAAAGGACTCAAAGTGAACGTATAACCAGCCATTGTTAGTTATAAATGTTACCCAGCTAGGCAGTAAAATGTCCGGAGATGGAGGCGTAACATCATAGATCATGACACGCATCGCACTATAGCATCAAATGTTTTAACAAACTAACGATCATCTGGGAATCCAAAATTCTCACGTATCATCATCATCGAGTGCCATCTCCGCAACGAAGGTTGGCTACCATGGAGCGTCATTCTGCTATGTCTCTTGCTTTGATGGTGCAGATTGTCATAGGCTGACTTGTCCATCTTTTGATGTTGCTCGTCCATGTTAGTCTTGGTCAGCTTCAGCCTCTTTTACCTTGTATTTTCCCCTCAAAGATTACTTTTAGTAGGCTGTTGTGCCTTTTAACATCGCCCAAAAAAGGCATTTGTCTTATTTAAATTGTATTTAGTAGTTCTCTTTTCATTTTTAGTTGTTTTAAGACTTCATCGTTTGTTTTCTTTTCTTTCCATCCAATTCTACCTTTTCTTGTATATATCCATATTTCAAAGGCTTCATTGTTTAAAAGTTATCAGTAAAAGAACAAAACTTAGATTGTTCAACTTCTGTGTGATACCAGTACTAACATGTGGATGTGAAAGTTGGAAATCCACACAGACTTTAGATACGAAATTAAATGCTTTTGAAAACAAATGTCTTCGTAGGATTTCAAACGTTATTGGTTATTGGTTATGGAAGGCCTCGGCATCACAGCAAACGAATTAAAATCCATAATTGCTCAACCGCCCGTGCCAGTGGAATCATCCGAATTACTAACTCATCTCCCAAACAAAGAAAGGTAACTGTAGTCCCCATCGTAGCAGTCTCAGCACACGCCAAAAGACATAAGGCGAAACCGCGCAGAAAGTGAACACAGCCAACTGTTCCCTGTCATACGATATCATCATTCATCGTAAACAAGCGGGATATCGAAGCAGGATCAAAACGGATGAGACACACAGCTAACGGTGTGCACAGAGCACTTAACTCAGTAGCTCGTGCAACAAGCCGGACTTGGAATATGAGGAAACTGCAAGAATGAACACTTTTCAGACATAGCCTTCAATGGTTCCTGCCGCCTATCCACCATATACCATGGGAGTTCACGTCCTCCCGAAAATGATGATCGTCATAGCACTTGATGATGTTAGGCCGTCATTGATGACTCCAATTCCAAACATATAGACACACAGTGGTGGTAAGTTATCATTTCCAATTCAACAGAAGCCACATGACCTGTAGTTAGTAAAACCACAGAGAGAATATGATTTTGTGACCTTCACTGATTCACTCTTAGATGTGAATGTGTAGTTTACACAAGAGGAGAAGTTTTCAACTACAGTGATCCCATTTAAGGCAATTCTGGGATAGCAAGGCAAGTCTCCTTTATAGCAGCAGAACTTGATGTTCTCCGCTCCCTTCTTGTAGCTGCCGCCACACGATTCTGATGTCTCATTAACTTGGATATCATTCAAGAACAATGTCAGATTAACATTCCATAGATATGGCTCTGCTGATGAAATGCTTGGTGCAACAGTTGTATCAATCATACTGGAGGCTCCTGGTCTGTGGTCATTAATATCACAGACGGCACATGATGTTGTTATATTCAGTATTTCTTTCTGGGGTGTAAATATGTGGCACACACATGGAGAGTGGTTTGTGGTCACAGTAATCCCATTAAAGGCAATTCTAGGGTAGCATGGCATAGCTGTTTCAGAACAGCACAATCCTGTGATGTTTTCTGTGTTCGCTATAAAGCTGCTGCTGCTACACAATCCTGACCAATTATAGGTGTGGACATTATTCACTTGCAATGACAAAACTGCTTTGTTTACATCATAAACCTCTGGAAGCGAATCATTTATGGGACTAATAGTACAGTTTATTCTTCCATCGGGGATATCTTCATTGAGTCCCCCCAAAAAAGTCTTTGGTTAAAAAGCACATATGCTTTTGAGTTAAACACACAATGAGCCCACTTCATAGATTCAAAATGATCCTTGCCAATGCCATCCGTTTGCACAAGTTAGAGTCCTTAGCTACCAACGTCCCAAACGTCTGAAACGAATTAACGACTTTATCTACAGCGAAGGTTAACGAACTGTGAACAAACATTTATGTTCAAACCCTTGAAAACATTTTCAAAAATCTGCCAACTCGCAGCAATATCATATCTCGTGTTGTTCAATGTAAACATTACTTAGTCCATAGCTCGAATATAAATAAGCTGTCATTTTGGTGCGTCCCTGACGTCATGTTCTCAATACGTCATTTCAAACGTATTTCCAATTAACATAGAAGAGACGAATTAAAACAAGAGTACTTGTCGAGCTTTATAAGAAGAAGACTTTGGATATATATCAGTCATGTGCTGAGAAAAATTGATGGAATTCTTCCGCATCAGGCAATGACGTGGAAACCTAGTAAAAAGAAAACAAGGTAGACCAAAAGAATAGCTAAGCAGAACAATTAATAGGGACGGCTCAACAATGGGACTAAAAACAACCAAGAACTAGCACAGGCCGTCAATTGTGGAGAATTACGACTTCCACCGATTTCGGCCTCATAGGAAAATGAATGAATAAGCATTGTATTGTGGTTTACACCACTGCAAGCTGTGTGATGCGCGCCACCAAAACATCCAACTTCAGCACAAGAGTTGTTAATACCTGGTTGCTTTCTCTCTTCGATCCCTACTCGTTTGGCCACGCTGATTATAGTTTGTATCCAGAGGCACGGCGTAAGGGTAAAGTAAGATCTTGATCAGATGCTGCACTTTTCACTCTTTTCCCAAAACAAAAAGCAGGAGCCATCTACATAAACAATGAGCCTGTAAAAGAAGACATACAAGCTACATATCTCGGAGTTACATTTGATAACAAACTATCTTGGAAACAGCAGATAAATAAGGCAACCCAAAAAGCAAGGAGGAAATTGGCTATTCTAAGATAGTTGTGTGGAACCACATGGGGTGCGAGTGGGAAAATACTCAGTAAAGTTTACCAACAGAGTATATGCCCACATTTAGAATATGGATCATCCGCATGGTGCTCAGAATCAAACACCACACTGCAAGAACTGGATAAAGTACAAAACCAGGCACTTAGGGTCATCACAGGAGCAATGAAATCAACACCAATATTGGAGATGGAGAAATTGTGGAGGATACCAGCACTGAGAGAACGGAGAGACACAAAGGTGCTGATACAGGCAGAAAAATTTGCTTGCATGCCGAGACATCCAATGAAGGACCGATTCCAAAATCTTGCATTGGGACGACTTAAGAGAAGCAGTTTTATCCACCAAGCCAAGCGTATTAGTAGACAAACACCAGACATGCCAAGAGTGGTTAACCCCCTACTGCCCATACCAGAACAGACTCCCTGGACAGATGAATCAGGATTATCAGTTCAAATACGGACAGAAGTGAAAGGAATAGTTGACAAAGAGGAACAGAATAGTCTACAGCGAAAAACAACAACTCTCAGTTTCCTGGATGAAGAATACCCACAAGACCTATGGATCCGTGTGTACACAGATGGATCAGCACAGAATGCAGTAAAGAATGGGGGAGCAGGTGCATATATAGAGTACCCAAATAACACTAGGGATATGAATAAAATAGCAACAGGGAAATATTGTCACAATTATGATGCAGAAATACAAGCAATAAAGTTGGCAATAGAAAAACTGCTGAACAGTAATCTTAGCCCGCAGCCTGTAGTGTTTTTGACAGATGCATGATCAGTACTCCAGGCACTACAATCCAGAAAATTACCACATCTGCAGACCTTATTGGCTGAACTCTGCAAGCACCACAGGGTTGCCCTGCAGTGGATCCCGTCTCACTGTGGAATACCAGGAAATGAGAAAGCAGATCAGTTGGCAAAGGAAGGTTCAACAGGCATACAACTAGATACACCAGTTACATACCATCATAAGAAACAGATAATCAAATCAATCAGAGGACCACAAGCCCCAAATCAGGATGCCTTTCATAATATGATGATGATGATGATGATGATGATGATGATGATGCGTTCGTCCGATGATTTGAGGTATTCTAACGGATACGAACCGTAGACTTCCTCCTCGTCATCCGCCCTTAAAAGGACGTTAAGTGGACGTAGTTACGTTGTGTTGCAGTTTGCAGTGTAACACTGTGATATCTGCGCCTTTCGGCCCAACACATCCGATTTCAGCCGACGCTTTTTTGTGTACCGGGTTCGTCTTCCCACTTCGATCCCTGCTCGCTTGGCCAGACTAGACAGATTAGTCTGTTTCTAGAGGCACCACGAAGAGGTGTAGCAGGGTCTGGATGGTTCTGGTTCACCGATCCTGGCGCAAGCCATCAGTTATGAGTCACTGACGACTTCCAGCTCTGGTGCTGGGTGGGGCGCGCCTTCGCCTCCCTTTCATAATATGAATAGATATGAACAAGTTATCATTATACGTCTAAGAACAGGACACAATCGACTCCATAGTCACATGTATACAAAATTCAAGATCGGCACATCAACTACTTGTACATGTGGACAGGCACCCCAGACTGCTGAACACATACTTCAAGACTGCACTGAATATAGTAGACTGAGGAAAATCCATTGGCCCATAGATACAACACTACAGACAAAACTATATGGGCCACTGCAAGAATTACAAAAGACAGTAAAATTCATACAGGAAACGACATTGCTGATATAGACAATACTTCGAGCGAACGAAAGATAGATAGATAGATCAGATGCTGCTACCGTTGATTCTGACGCCAAAAGTCAGCTATGAGTCGCAGACCACAAAAGCCCTAGTGTTGTAGACGATTATTAGCTTCCGACTGGTGTCAACTCCTTGTCTACTTCCTGTTTCTACTTTTAAACATTCTGTCAGTGCCTCAACATATGCTACCTCAAAAGTTGTTTCCCCAAACATAACTTTTATAGTTGAATAAAATGACAAAAAATAAAAAAGCCACAGAAGGTGGATGCATTGCTGACAAAAAAGGAAAAATGCTAACAGACAATAAAGGTATTATAGATTGATGGCAGGAATATATCACATAACTATTTCATGATCAAATGGACGAGAAACCAGTTATAAAATGTACATCAGGCTATAAAATCTTAAAATCTGAGGTGGAAAAAGCTATAAAAACAACCAAAATGGGAAAAGAAGCAGGACCTGACAGCATACAGATAGAGATGATACAGGCACTAGAAGATTTTGGCATTGAAGTGATTACAGACATATGCAACGACATATACCACACAGAATACATACCAAATGAACTAAGAACATCAACTTTCATTACATTGCCTAAAACGAATGGCGCAGTTGAATGCAGTGACTTTAGAACGATAAGCCTAATGAGCCATGTTACAAAAGTCTTGCTAAATGTTATACAAGGAAGGATTCAGAATAAAATCAATACTGAATTAGATGAGCAGCAATTTGGATTTAGGAAAAATAGCGGGACAAAAGAAGCCATATTCTGCATGAGAACATTAATCGAAAAGTACACAGAAGTAAACAAATCAATATATGCCTGCTTCATAGACTACACCAAAGCTTTTGATAGAACACACCACAAACAACTTATAGAATGCCTAAAGGAGATACATCTAGATGACATGGACATACGACTAATATGTAATATATACTGGGAGCAAACAGCAATAATAAAATATATCAAAGAGAACTCTACACCCATTGATATAAAAAGAGGAGTAAGACAGGGATGCATCATATCACCAAGCTTGTTCAATCTATACACTGAGCAAATCTTTAAAAACATCATAGAGATGCCAGGCCTACACATTAATGGAAATATAATCAATAACCTAAGATATGCTGACGATACTGTACTACAAGCAGAAAATCCTAAAGATCTACAACAATTACTTAATGAAATAAACTTGACAAGCCAAAAATATGGACTACATATGAATATCAAAAAGACTAAAACTATGATCATAAACAAAGAATATACTCAAAACCCACAAATGGATATCAAAATTGAAGGAATAGACCTGGAGACAGTTCAGAACTACAACTACCTGGGACATACTATAACCAGTGATGGAAAATGTGCAACTGAAATAAACAACAAAATAGGAATGACAAAAAGTAATTTTAATGTCATGAAGAACATACTAACATCAAAACAAATAACACCAGGGCTAAAACTAGGAATAGCAAAATGTTACATCTTCTCAATATTCCTATATGGTGCAGAAACATGGACATTAGACAAGAAAACAGAACAGAGAATTGAAGCCTTTGAAATGTGGATATATAGAGGAATAGGTAGAATTGGATGGAAGGAAAAGAAAACAAACGATGAAGTCTTAAAACAACTAAAAATGAAAAAAAGAACTACTAAGCATAATTCAAACAAGACAAATGCGATTTTTAGGTCATGTTAAAAGACACAACAGCCTACTAAAAGTAATCTTAGAGGGACAATACAAGGTAAAAGAGGCAGAGTCAGACCAAGACTAACATGGACGAGTAACATCAAAAGATGGACAAACCAGCCTATGACAACCTGCACCATCAAAGCAAGAGACAGAGCAGAATGGCGCTCCGTGGTAGTCAACCTTCGTTGCGGAGACGGCACTCGATGATGATGATGATGATGATAGAGATACATAATGCTCTAGCAGTTCCCATATGATCTTCCTATATAGACTATCAAAGGCATTTTCATTGTCAATTAATTTTATCAGAAGTGAAGATTTCCATTCCATCATAATGATTCTCAATGTGGCAGTGTCCTTCGCAAGTTAATTACTTTGTCCAAATTTAACATATTCAGTTCAGTAATCTTATCTTGTCGTTCGGGGGGAAAAAAACAGCACATATGTTTAAATTAAAGGAATGGCAGGAAATATAATTGTGCGACCACTATGACATGAAGAATCCGCTTTGATGATGTCGCTGCTTTTTTTTTTTTTTTTTTTTTTAAACGATGGGGCGTTAATGATTGAACTTGAGACGTGGTTCGGACTTGAAAGTAGTTCTTATTAGTCAACATTCTGGACATTACTTAAGTGAAGAAGCGAATGGAGAGGTGCTTTGTTTTGAGGTGCGTTGTTTTGAAGAGTGATAATAACAAAAGGATGAATCTTCACACCAGCTTTCATGTACGTGCCTTGACTCGTTCAAACCAGGGTTGCCAATTTGGCTTTTTTTAGGCCAAATTCCACAAATCTGGCTTTTTTTGGTTTTTGTTTGGCCTAAAGAAATTCTTTGGCTTTTTTGGGTTTTTTGGCTTATTCCTGGTATTTTTTTCTAAACCAGTAGTAAAAAAAAAGTATAAACCACAATTTCAGTAAAAGTTCTTTAAAAATATAATTATTTTGCTCCAAAAATGCATCAAATCATCTGACTTTAATAAGAATTTGGCGCACTTTTGCAAATTACTTTCACTTTCAGAATCCATAGGTCTTAATTCTTAATGTTTCATTCTAGGAATATTCTTCAAAATAGTTCATTTTCAAAATTGAAACAAAACGAACGTGTCGTGACTAGTCGTGAGTCGTGAGTCGTCGTACAGGAGTGTGCCTAGGACGTGCGCTTAACAAGTCGACTAATTATTTACATTAGTCTACGCTGTGTTTGATAAAGATATTACTTGTGTTACTCATAGCTTCTTCATCAAAGAAATGGAAAGCATCTTATGATAGCAATCGTAAGTACAATAGTATTTGGGAAGAAACATACCCATGGCTCATGAAAGCTTCTGATGGATCAGAGGCAGCATATTGTAAACTCTGCCGGTGTACGATTGTACCAAAAAGAGGAAACATCTCAAATCATGAGAAATCATCTAAGCACATGATGAGAGTTCCATCAAATAGTCAGACACAACTTAGTGTCACTCAAAGTCCTAGACAAAATAACGATAAAGTTAAAACAGCAGAGCTCCAAATTGCTGTAAGCATGACCTGCCACTGTGCAATTCGCACAATTGACCATCTGAGTGAAATTATGACAGCACATGGCCAGGGCAGTACATTAGGAAACATCAAATTGCACAGAACTAAATGTTCATGCTTAATAAAAAATATAATATCGCCAGCACTAAAAACGGATCTCGTCCATGACTTTCAGGACAAGAAATACGCCATCATTTTAGATGAATCTACAGATGTCTCCACACAAAAATACTTGTGTATCTTAATTCGGTTTTTCAGTGAAAGAAAACAGGAAATTCTAACAGGGTATCTTGGGCTAATTCCCGTGCAAGAAGCAACAGGAGAAAACATATTTAATTTGATTGATGGTGAAATAAAAAAATGTGGCCAGAGTCTCACAAATTGCATTGGATTTGCATCAGATGGAGCGTCAAACATGGTTGGCTGTAACAACTCAGTGTGGTCTAGATTAAGAAATGTATCTCCTTCATGTGTACAGCTGAAATGTATTTGTCATTCTTTGGCACTTTGCATTTATTATGCAGTAGCTAAGCTACCGTCAAATATAGGATTTTTACTATCAGAAATACCGCAATGGTTTTCCCACAGTAGCCTAAGACGAGAAGCCTACAAAGAATTATTTACAGTGATGAATACACCTACAGAATATGAGTCAACCAGAACTGCTCCACTGCCTTTTGAGAAACCATCAGCTACTCGATGGCTTGTGCGAGGAAAAGTTATGTTTAATATTCTGATGAATTGGGAAGAGCTAAAGGCTTATTTCATGAGTACTGAATTAGCCCAGTCAAAGTTTGACACAAAATACAAAGCACGATTGTTAAAGGACATGATGTTAGATTATAACAATTACTTGTTCTTTGTTTTCGCAACACCCGTTGTGCAGGAATTCGAAAGACTCAATGGCCTTTTTCAACAAACTAAAGCTGATCCTCATGAACTGTGTCAAGAATTATTTTTACAAAAGGCAAGTCTTCAGAACAGATTGTATGATACAAATGGACAAAGAAAGGATATAAATCAAGTTGATTTTGGTATCAAATTTTTAACAGAATGTAATACGTTCCTACAAAAGAACAACAACACTGACGCTCATCACGAAATTAAAAATGTCAAAGAAAGATGTATGTGTATGCTAGAGGAAGCTCTCAATCAAATAACATGTAGACTTCCTTCGGCGAGTAATATATTTCAAAATCTATCAAAGCTGAGTCCACGGATTATTTTAAATCAAGCTTCGAGAGCAACGTTTTCAGACTTACCCTTCTTACACCTAGCAGGAAGTAACATCAGCACTATTGAAGAACAATACAGAAAAATTATATTGATTGATTGGAAAGAAGATACCATGTTTAAGAAAGATGGACTTCCTACTGACAGTGAACAGTTTTGGATTGGCATACATCAGCATCAGTCATTCAAAGAGTTAGCCAACTTTGCCCTAACTTGTCTGATCACCCCATGCAGCAATGACATAGTTGAAAGAATTTTCTCCATTGTAACGTCAGTGAAGACAAAAGCAAGGAATAAGATGCAACTGCATTTGCTTGACTCTATTGTCAGGATTAGAGCAGAACTGTTGCTTTCAAACAAATGTTGTAAAGACTTCATCCCATCAGCAAAAATGCTCAAAGAATTTACATCAGAGAATTTGTATGCTGTAGAATCAGGTAGCTCTGATGCGGATGACGTTAATAATCTTGATCTGGAGAGTTTCATGTGATGTGAGTATAGCAGAAATGTTTGGCCTTTTTTTTGGCTTTTTAATTGACTATTTGGCCTAATTTGGCTTTTTTTCAACACTTTTTGGCCTAAAATCCAAAAATATATCTGGCAACCCTGGTTCAAACTAAAGTGCGAAACTTTTGCAAATCAATTCAGAGGAAGAGGTATGTTTACAGCACTCGGAAAAATTGACAAATAATCAACAACAGAAAAAAAATATGGACCAAAGCAGCATCGAACCTGTACTCAGTGGCACAGCTCCTTGCCACGAAAAGCCAAACACTAGGGAACACTGATACTTTTTCTGTTGTCGATTATTTGTCAATTTTTCCGAGTGCAACATACCTCTTCCTCTGAATTGATTCGCTGATTATCGCCTCGGAAGTTTCCCTCTATAATAATATTCATTTATTATTATTTGTCTCCTGCGAAACTTTTGACCGACTGTCGTAAAATAAAAAAAAGTACATAATCGCCCTGTTAGTTTTATCCCACCACCTTTGTTTTGCAGCTAGACAAAAATCATGAATCTTTAATGTCGAATACCTCTCACTGGATGGCGACAAGGAAGCTAAGGATAATCCACATGTCAAAAGAAAGGTGGAACACGGTACCACGAACGTCGAATGCAGGAACAGCATTCGCCAGTGGAAAAGAACGCATAACATTTGATTAATGGAAGACATAAACAATCGGTAGACGAACACTTCGATAGTTGTTGGAACGGACGGAAGAGCGACTAAAACATGTGTTTGTTATCTCACATTTGTTTGTTATCCCACATTTGACTTCGTCAAAACACATTTTTTGAAACCTGGTGGCTTTTCTCTTTTCTCCATGCTCATTTAACATGGCTCAGTAAATATGGGAGTGGGAGGTGTGTGGCTGCAGTGATCACGGAAATACAGACTGTAGGGAGACTGGACACTTCGTGTACACGGAGCTACCAAGTAGAAGTAGAAACTGTTTGCTTACTTACATTGATGCTGATTAGTGTCTTCTAATTCTGGGCATATCGGCTCTCAAAAATATAACATGAGAAGAAATTAGATCTATATAATGATTTCACTGCATTCAGCTCTCTATCTCTCTCTCTATCTATCTATCTATCTATCTATCTATCTATCTATCTATCTATCTATCTATCTATCTATCTATCTATCTATCTATCTATCTATCTATCTATCTATCTATCTATCTATCTATCTATCTATCTATCTATCTATCTATCTATCTATCTATCTATCTATCTATCTATCTATCTATCTATCTATCTATCTATCTATCTATCTATCTATCTATCTATCTATCTATCTATCTATCTATCTATCTATCTATCTATCTATCTATCTATCTATCTATCTATCTATCTATCTATCTATCTATCTATCTATCTATCTATCTATCTATCTATCTATCTATCTATCTATCTATCTATCTATCTATCTATCTATCTATCTATCTATCTATCTATCTATCTATCTATCTATCTATCTATCTATCTATCTATCTATCTATCTATCTATCTATCTATCTATCTATCTATCTATCTATCTATCTATCTATCTATCTATCTATCTATCTATCTATCTATCTATCTATCTATCTATCTATCTATCTATCTATCTATCTATCTATCTATCTATCTATCTATCTATCTATCTATCTATCTATCTATCTATCTATCTATCTATCTATCTATCTATCTATCTATCTATCTATCTATCTATCTATCTATCTATCTATCTATCTATCTATCTATCTATCTATCTATCTATCTATCTATCTATCTATCTATCTTTCTTTCTTTCTTTCTTTCTTCACTTTCTCCTATATCCCTTTTGGGTGTTGAGGAAGATACAAAGTTCCAGTTCTTGCCCTGCTGGCAGCGTCAACCATTGTTAGTTGATGTTACAGCGTTTCTCGAATATTGTCGGTCCATCTTATTCTGGGGCCACCACGGCTCTTATTCCATCTCCTCTTTCAATATATGTTTTGTCTGGTACATACTTTTATTTAATTCTTGTCAGATGATTAAACAATTGTGTATGTTGTCTCTGTATGTGATTCAGAATTTATTCAACGCCCAATCACAATAACCTCTCTCTCTCTTTCATGTCTGATACTGTCTCTACTGGTCACTCCAATCACTTTTCTCAAACATCTCTATGTCTAGCTTCATTATATGGTTATTCGTGGGCAACAATGTTGAGCGCTGATAGCACAAAGTGAGTATGAATACACTCTAAATATTTTTTTTTTTTTTTTTGGTATTGTATGTACTTGGTTGGTACTATTTTGTGCTGAAGTATACGGGTTAGCTTTCCTAATACTTTATTTGTCTTGTTATGTTGAATGCTCTTTTCTTTAATCATTTTGCCATCTTCAGAGAATGAATGTTATTCCTAGATATTTGAAGTCTGTCACTTGCATTATTATACCAGGGACTGGTTGTTTCTGTTCTAGAATACGCTTTGGCGATTCAAACTCTCAGCAAACTTCAGTTAAAGAGGCTCGAAAAAATTCAGAACGAGGCTATGCGCATTATTCTTGGCTGCACTAGAGACACGTCATGCAGAGCGTTAAGATACCTACTTGACATTCCAACCATAGAAAGTAGAATCGAGTTGTGTAGAGCACGCGCTTTTCTGAACATTCTTGCTGATGAAAGACATCCTTTAAATTCTGTAGCGCTAGCACCAAAAGGTGATAGACTCGAGCGAGGCCAGTCGTGGATGGGCAGGGCAGAGAAATCCATTCAAAAGGTGTGCATGCTAAATGACTTGCAGCGTGGAGAAGAATGGCGGCAATGGCCAAATGACATTTCTACAATTACTATCAAAGTCTGCATAACACTGAATAAAGAATGTAGAACGATGAATCCCAAGGTCGTAGAGGATAAGATTCAGGCCTTAATCAAAGAAAACGTAACGTCCGGCAATATTATTATCTACACAGATGGTTCGGTTGTACGAAATAAACGATGTTCATGGGCATATACAGCGCAGGTGAAAGGGCAAATGGTGCATGAGGATAGTGGTGCTTTTTCGCAAACAACGAGCAGCATGACAGTGGAGGTTTTAGCAGTCACTAAGGCAATGACATGGCTCGAAACACAGTCTTTCGCAGGAGTATGTTTTCTCAGTGACTCCATGAGTATGCTTAAGAAGGTTGAGGCTGGGTGGAGGCGAAGAGAGTGGTTGAAGTCCCTGCAGCTGTCAACTTTAAAAGAAATCGTCTTCATCTACGTACCTGGCCACTCTGGAGTGCAAGGGAACGAACGAGCTGACAAGCTTGCTGAAAAGGCTAAAATTTCAGATGGCAACGCCATGGACAACGCGGACATTTTACACGCAATCCGCGAGGCGGGAAGAGTAGCAGACTTTCGAGACGACAAGGATTCAAACGCAATGGCGAGACTAACGCATAGTCGCGTAAGGCTTGGCACAGCTAAGAGCGAACATTTTTCAGGACGCCAGAGGTGTATGGTTAACCAACTGCGAACCGGCACGATCAGCCGTCACACACTTGTGAATTTACTCAAAAGGAAATCGGAGCACTTATGGGTATGCCCCTTGTGCAAGGAGGATGATCTTTCGACTAATGACTAATGACTTGCATTATAATAGGTCGTTCTACAACTATATCTACATCTGCTTTTGTCGTTCTCTGATCATGATTTATGTTTTATCAGTGCTTATTTTCTTGTTATCCTTTTTGCATACATTATTCATTCATACTTAACTACATTCAGCACAGTTCTTTTTAATCCTAACTTACTATGCAACTAATACAAACTCATAAGGCAAAATGTCAGGAGTACAGTGACGATAATTATAACATAATAAAAGGATAACATAACAAAATACAGCATAACTATATATGGCCCTTTTCGTCTTGTCAGATGGTTAAAGTCTAATGGAGGCTTTTATGTATTTTTTTGAGGTTTTGTTTTTGTCGAACAGCTTCTCTCGTGGCTAATTCTACCAATGTTTACAACATAACTAACGCCAACGCAAACAACAGATTAAGCTAAATTAAACTAAATGTAAATATTTTAATATCCATAGTAGTTAGGAATAGTCTAGTTATATATATAAAACCACTACTGACTTAAGCTGAGATTTAAGTGACGATAGTTTTGAACGTTAGAACAAATATCAAAGCCAATAACTTTAATGAATATGTGTAAAAGACGAATAAGATTGTGTCCGTAAAGACCCTCAAAGATCTCAATCTTTCAAGGGAAGTAATAGGGAATCACAATCAGCAGACGAAGGTTATTTTTACAGAGGCTGTCAGTAAATTTAAAATGGCGATGTTATTGACAACATTTCGAGCCATCAGAAGGTGGCCACACTATAAGGTAATTACAATAATAATTATTGATAACGATATGGCTTAGAAAAAATCAACACTATTAATAAATGCGTGTTTCCTTGTTGTTTTATTATTATACTCTTCTTCTAATTATTAAAATATTAAATCTAATATGTAAAAAATGTATTATATATAATATAATCATATATATTATAATATATATAATGAAATGAAATGATATATTATGGTGCAGAAACATGGGCATTAGACAAGGAAACAACAGAAAACAAATTGAAGTCTTTGAAATGTTAAATTAAATGTGGATTTATAGAAGAATTAGAATAGAATAGGTAGAATTGGATGGAAGAAAAGAAAGTTTTTAGAAAGCAAACGATGAAGCTTAAAACAACTAAAAATGAAAAGAGAACTACTAAACACAATTAGAACAAGACATGAAATTTTGGGGGCATGTTAAAAGACACAACAGCCTAATAAAAGTAACATAACATTGGAAGGGAAAATACAAGGTAAAAGAGGTAGACCAAGACTAACATGGACGAGTAACATTAAAAGATGAACAAGTCAACGTATGACAATATCTGCACCATCAAAGCAAGAGACAGAGTGGAATGGCACTCCATGGTAGCCAACCTTTGATGCGGAGACGGCACTCAATGATGAAGATGATGAAATCTAAGCAGAAGTGAGTCCACCTTAAGTTAACTTAGGCTCTACGTATTCTACATCTACTGTAAATTAGTCACTATAGTCCGTTCAGATTCGTTTGCCGAGATGTTATGATTTATAATTCAAAAAGTTCTTGATGATTTCACATGATTTTTGGCATACGGTGTTAAAATGTCCATGTCACGAGAACATATGTGTTACTCGATGTCTAGCTATAACGGTTTTCTTAAAGCGGCGAATTCCTTTGATCTTTGCCCATGTAACTATTATTTTGACCCTAATCAAAATGTTTTACAGTAATCTAGTGCAACGATGACCCATAGGCGTGTCCATAAAATTTTACTTGGTGGCAAGTATACAAATTTTAAATTATATATAAAACTTTTGTTCGTCGAGTCAATTTGATATAGTTCCATGCTCTTGGTGTGAGTTTCCCAAATGTTGTCGCTGCCTTTCAAATACGTACATTTAGTTCCTCATCTAAGGAAAGTGTGGCTGTAATAGTGGATCCAAGATAGCTGAACTTCTGTACTGACTCAAGCAGGCTTCCATTCAAAGCAATGGTTGTTGGTTTGCTTATAACATATTTTTGATTGCTTGGGTGGTCTTGAACAATAAACTGTTTAACAAATCAACTAGGAAATTTTGCAAATCAAACTATTTATCTGTAGACTTAATCAGAGTAATGATCATTCAGAATCAAATGAGTCAAATAGGTAGATTACTGCTTTCGGCTGAACAAACAACAAACCATCCTTTTTCCAATATTCCTCTTCTTGTCGTAACACATGATCCTCACATTTTACCCAGTAGTCTTTATTTATATTTGATAGAACCTGATTTGTAAGTGTCTCAACATCACATAATTTGAAAGTTTTATTTGTATATGCTACGTGTCCTTTAACTTTTGCCCAAACTAGTTCTATAGGATTTAAGTGTGCATGATATGGAGGTAGTCTCAAACATCTATGGCCATGTTCTTGAATTAACTTGTCTATTTTAAATATCTTTGTACGTTGTGTCTGTTTTACAAGGCTAAGCAATTCGGGTTTCAAGTAGCTGTCGTTAACTTGTATGTGTTCTTTTATGAGCCACATTTTGATTGCATCTTTTGTACTTGATGATGTTGGGATTCTATCTTCTACGTTAACTACGTTATGGTATGAAGCATTGTCCATTATCAGACAAGAAGGTCGATCTAATATTGGAAGGATACTTTTCTCGATCCAGTCTTTAAATATGTGCCCATTCATTTTGGAGTGGTAGTCTCTATTGTCTATGGATTTTGAAATGAAAACGAGATGAGCATTCTGCAACAACCCATTATGTCTGCTACCTGCATGTGCAACTATCAAACGTTGCCCTTTACTGCTTGGTACTGATCTTTTAATACTTCCATCTGCTAACTGCCATTCCTTTTCATTTGTATGATGAGCGTTGATCCAAGTTTCATCTAAATAAACAATATCATAATCATTTTCGCGCATTTCCTTCACTTCACGTAAATACTTGCTTCTAAGAGCTACTAGATGTGGCTTCTCACAAATAATGTTTTTTCCACCAGCATACTTTCTAAAGGTGAAGCCTGCACTTCTTAATATTTTCCATAATGAAGTTTTTGATATTTCAATGTCGTTGTTAGTTTTCAGCCAAAGCTTCAACTTTCTAAGTGTCACTTCTTCGTTTATATCAAACATTCAACAGATTTCTCTTTTTACTAGGTCCTTATCAAAACTGTCTAACGTTTCTTTCCTTCCTTGCTTTCTTGCATTTGTTGGCAATAAATATCCGCTTCCTTTAACTATTCGATCAAATGAACGTTTACACAAAAAAAAAAATATGCATTGTTCTCTTCTCAGGGTTTGATAAAGAACAATAAAGATGCCCCTTTTTACGCTCTCTGCAGAAGTATTGATAAATCTTTATAGCAATGTTATGCTCAGTAAAATATTTTGCCTTTATATTCATTCTCACATAGACTTGCAGAAGATAATATGGATAGTGCCGCCTCCTTTCTGTAAATATTGAAATTTGCCTCTGAATTATGACTCGAACTCGAGTCTACGGCCGTGATTTTGACGTCACATAATTTCCGGTTTCGGCTAAAATGTCATTTTGTGCTAAACGGGAAATTTCATATGTAACATTTCTTTATAAAAATTTATAGTGGAAACATAACTATTTTAGGACGGTGCGCATTCAGCCGTGAAGGTCATGCCTATATGTTAAAGAATCAGCAGTGAGATGTAAGCATCTACATAATCCCGCCGGTGTTTATAATATCGATTAACTTTTTTTTAATATAGGTTAAATAAGGCATCTTTGAAACTGGATCACATTTCTTTGATAAAAAAATATTTTTATAGCGACATTAGTATTCTAAACCTAACTTCAAAAGATCAATGCAAATGAACAATAAGTTTTTGAAAAAAATAAATTAATGTCTAGGCAAACGAATCTGAACGGACTATAATTAGTGTAGTATATACTCAAGTCTAAGTTACTCCACTGTAACTATTGTGTTAGTGGAAAACTTGATGTTGCTTCACAAATTCATCATACACTTTATCTTCATTATGTCTGCACTGTACTCAACTATACAACTGTTATACGGGATACACCAATCATGAAAAAAGTTATCATTTTTAAATAAATTAATTATGCTTTAATATTTTTTTACAAAGTGTAGAAAAACAAACATCAGAACATATTGGCCTTTCCCAACTTAAGGTGGTAAAAAATAATCTAGAATCTTGATCACCAAGGCTATTACCAATTATGACATAGAATATATATCTATCTATTGACCTTTCGAGCCATAGCCAACCCATAGTGCATAGACCTAGATACTCTTTCTCTTATCTAAATTTTTATTCTAGCAGGTTTCAATCCATGTAAAGATCTTTTATCAAATCTCACCATTTGTATCGGTTCTGTGCAAGCAACTATATCTCATTGATGGATCCAATTCCTGCTGCTCTTGCCCCTCTGATCAATGTTCTTCTCACTGTTTCTTTGGGTTGGCCTCTTTTCCTCATACCTGTTGTTTCCCTTGGGGGGGCTTGCTGTGTTATTTAGTTACTATCTCTCCTCATCACATGTCCAACATATGACCATTGTCTTTTCTTGATTACTGAAGATATTAGTGGTTGATTGGCGATTTCTCTAATTTCCTCATTTGTTTTTAATTCATTCCACGCTATACCAAGTATTTTCCTTAGACATTTATTTTCGAAGGCGTTCAACTTTCTTTCTATGTCTCTTGTTGTTTTCCAGCTCTCACATGCATACGTAAGGGTTGATAGTACATTTAATTTGAATAGTCTAAGTTTTGTGTTTGTGCTGATGAGTTTTGATTTCCACAACTTTTCAAGGCTTCTGAAATACATTACTACTTTAGCTATTCTGATTCTCATTTCTTTACTTGTATCCCCTTCCCAATCAATGTGACTTCCAAGATAGATAAGTGATTGATCTTTTCCACTGGTTTGTTTTCCATGTATATTATGTCATCTGTTGGAATTAAGTTTTTCAAGACTTTAGTCTTTTCATGATTGATCTCAAGCCCAATTTTGCTGGCTATTTATGATAGTTCATTTGTGTTTTCCTGCATCATTTTTACCTGACTGCTGATGAGAACTATGTCATCTGCAAAGTCGAGGTCCTCCAAATGTTTGCCTTGTATCTCTTTGATGCCTTTGTTACCAGTGCAGCATTTCTTCATTATGAAGACCATAACAACTTCAAATAACAAGGGCGATAAATATATCATTGTTTAACCCAAGTTTCTATTGCAAAACATTCGCTCGTAGAATATACAGTGACGTAAAGTTATGTTTGTGATTTGTTATATTATATTACCAGTGATAATGATCTCCATTGATTAAAAAAATATTGACAATTTACAATCAGGTCTCTTTCAAATTTCAGACACCTATGAATAAATGTAGAACAAATTTAAGTATTTAATCAATGGAATAGACATCACCACAATGGACAATAAAGACTAGAGAAGCAATATTAGAACAGATAAATGAATTTAAATACATGGGAACAATGTTAACCTTAGTTGGTAGATGTATAACAGAGGTGAGATGCAGAATGGCTCAGACAAAAGCAGCTTTCCAAGAAATGAAGAAGATACTGTACAGTCCATTTGTGACAATGGAAACACGAAAGAAAGTTCTTAAATATTACGTGGAACCAGTCTTAACATGTGGATATGAATTATGGACAAAAGGACAACAGACAAAAAAATCACTGGAGGCTGTATAAATGTGGTTTTACAGAAGAATGTTGAGAATACCATAGTCAGCTAAGAAGAGTAATGAAAACGTTCTGAAAGAGGTCAACGCATAAAGAGAACTAATTTCCAATATTAGAAAGAAACAATCATAATTTTTTTTGCAATGTAATGAGAATGAGACAGCTAGAATATATTGTGACAACTGAGAATATTGAGGGATGAAGAGATAGAGGGAAGCAAAGAGAAAAGATACCAGATAGCTTAAGAGAATGGCTTGGCAGGAGGTCATCAACGGAAATGATAAATAACTGTCAAGAGTTGTGGACAGACATGACCACCTACTGCAGCATACATGGTACTGGATGATGATAATAATAATGGAATATTATATATTTTATTGACACTATCCATTCAATGACACATGTTTAATATAGCACATTATAATTTGTGATTTTCAGCATAGAAGTATGGTCACCTGAATTCAACTAGTAAACTTATTTGAGATCAGATAGCTTTCAAATTGAATTCACTTAATAATAAGAAATGAACATTGAATCCAAATATCCTAATAATATACCAAAATATTATCAGTATGTCACGAAAGATAATTTTTAAAAAAATGATAAAATGAAGGGGAAAAGAAGGTTTAAACTTAAATACTGTTGGAGATAGGGAGCAGGCAAATAATTGCAGTGCTGCGGTAAAGCTGGTAGCAAAGTGCAGGTGGTGGGTTGTAACTACACTAATACAAAGTATTGTGACAGCTTTGTTATGGTTATGGAAGGCCCCGGTATCACTGCAAACGAATTGAAATCCATAATTGCTCAACTACCCGTGCCAGTGGAATCATCCGAATTACTAACTCATCTTCCAAACAAAGAAAGGTAGATGTAGTCCCCATCATAGCAGTCTTAGCACACACGATAAGACATAAGGCGAAACCGCACAGAAAGTGAACACAGCCAACTGTTTCTTGTCATACGATATCATCATTCATTGTAAACAATTGTAATATCGAAACATGATCAAAACAGATGAAACACACAGCTCACGGTGTGCACAGAGCACTTAACTCAGTAGCTCCTGCAACAAGCTGGACTTGGAATATGAGGAAACTGCAACATGGAACACTTTTCATACATAGCCTTCAATGGTTCCTGCCGCCTATCCACCATATCGACTGGAAGTTCACGTCCTCCTGAAAATGATGATCGTCATATTTTTAAAAACGTTCAATGCTTGATAATGTGGCAGCTTTATAAACGAGGAACAAAACAAGATCATTGTGTTTCGGCCTACATGCAAACTTCTTCAGAAAACAGGAACACAGAAACAGACAACGTAATGAAGAATAACAAACTACATGTTCTAGAGTAACCAAAAGTAGTGGATCTAGAATAAAGAGTGAAATGAAAAGAGAAGACAAAGTACTATATTACAGGAAAATCATTAATAAAAAATAGGAATTAAATGAAACTATTATATGGGGATTTTTTGGGGGATCATATTTGTATGTGAATCCTGGCCTTACATTGGACAATATGAATAATAACTGTCTTTCTTCACTCCCTGCCATTCTGGTGTCCTGGGTGATATAAAGTTTAGGTTCTTGCTCTTTTGGTGAATTAAATTATTGCCAATTGATGTTGCTGTAGCGTTTCTTTGATGATATCTGTCCATCCTAATCTGGGTCTGCCTTTTGTTGTTCTCCCTTCTCCACTTTTAATATGTGCTTTGTCTGGTAAGAAATCACACAACATTCTTTCTAGGGCAAACCTGTTTATTTGTTGTCTCTGTCTGTATAGCTTAGAGTTGGTTCAAGGCGTACTCTTTCTTTTATAATATCGTATCTGATTCTGTCTTTTCTGGTCACTCCACATGCTTTTCTCAGACATCTTACTACTGTGATGACAAGCTTTCTTTTATACTTAATTGTAAGTGACCATGTTTGGCATTTGTATCATAAATATGAGAATTAATATACTCTGTATAAGTTTCTTGGTAGTAATAGGTATTGCTTTGAGTTGAAATATACGGAATTGCTGTCCCAATATTTAGATTGCTTTAATGCATTGGTTGTCTATTTATTTATTTTTGTCATCTTCAGAGAATGGTGTTCCCAGTTATTTAAAGTTTGTTATTTGTTTTATAATGTGGTATTCTATGGCTATGTTTAATGTCTTCTTTTGTCTTCCTATTTCACCTTTCTCTTTGTTCATAATGCTATGCAGAGATTCTTTTTAAATTCTATGTTTTTCTCCACTGGCTGAGTGAGTGTAAATATTGCAGCTGTGCTGCTTCTATTTATTCTAAACCCCACCTGTTCTGCCAACTTGGGTTCTATAATAGATCTTAATCTTGTTTCTATAATTTTTGCATACATTTTGCTTACATGGCACAGCTGTAAAATGTCACAGGATCATGAGCATTCCTCATTTGTTTCATTTATTCTTCCATAGGAGAAATTACTATTGCTAGTTGCCAGTTGTGTTCATTTTCATATTTGACATTGATAGCATAATGTTGTCAGAAATATTGTGTTGTATATATCAATCATCTTAATTTTATACTTATAATACAAATTAAAAGGAAAGAGAGATCGCGGACGACAAAGAGAGGAAATACTAGATGGCTTGGTGTCATGGCATGGAAAACAGTTAACAACAGAACTGATACGATGCACTGTTGATAGAAGATTGTGGAAGGACATGATCGCCTACGCCAACCGGTATGGCACGTGATGATGAATATGAATTACTGAGTACACTTATGATAATACTATACTTCGCAAATTCTTGATGTATTTAACCTTTTTTGATTATTTGTTTTTATTAAGATCATTGTTTCAGTTTCTCTCCTGCCTGTCAACTTGGCATGACTTCTTGTTTTCTTGTGTTTGCTTTTGTGTGCAGATATATGATATATTAAATACTATACGGGGCTGTCACTTTGTGTTTATTTTGCATGCATGTGCAGCAATTCTAAATCAGAACTTAATTTCACTTCTACGGCATAGTGTGCTGGAAATTGTTAGTGTTACATATGAGTGGAGGATTGCCTTAAGCTCTGCTGTGTTGTAATCTGATGATTTGAAAGACTAATAATGTACACACAACAAGGACTGACAGACTAACCAAGCAGGAACTTGGAAAGTTCCAAAGTTCTTGGTTCCTCAACCTCAACACCTTTGAGTTCAATGGTAACTTCTATGACCAAGTTAGTGGAGTAGCCATGGGCACCAAGATGGGCCTTAGCTATCTATCTATTTATCTATCTATCTATCTATCTATCTACCTACCTACCTACCTACCTACCTATCTATCTATCTATCTATCTATCTATCTATCTATTGTCCTTTTGAGCCGAAGACAGCACATAAGGCAGAACCACAATCTCAAAAACAGAAACCGTGCGTTTCTATAGCTATGCTTGCCTATTTATGGATTACCTTGAACACCAAATTCTTAATTCATATCAAGGTCCTCTTCCCATCATATACCTCAGTTACATTGATGACTGCTTCGGACTTACCGATCTACCTGGATGACCTCTCCAGGTTTATGGACTACATTGGTAGCTATTAAGATCACATCTTGTATACCCACTTCCTCTGTTACCTTCCTAGATCTTATTGTTTCTTTGGGCACTTCTGGTCTCCACACCTCGGTTTTCTATAAACTCACAGACGCCCATTGTTATCTTCTCTATACTTCATTACATTCACCTTCTTGTCGTGATTCAATTCCGTTCTCACAGTTATTGCGTCTCCGTTGCATCTGCCAGGATGACCAAGATTTCCTCCAACAGGCTCACCTCATGTTAGGTTTCTTCAGCCGCCGGCTTTATCCAGATTCGATCCTCCAATCTGCCCTCAAGCGGGTCCTCCTTATCTCCCATCCCGAGACACTCACCCCTTCCAACACCCACCCCCCCCCCCCACCCCCCCGAGAGAACGATACTCACCCTCACCTATCATCCTCACAATTTAGCTGCTATGAAGATACTCAACCTCTACCGTTCCATTCTCCTCTCTGATCCCACTACCCGTCTACTTTTTAGTGATCCCCCGATGATCGCCTTCAAGCGTGACAGGAATTTGGGGGATATTCTGGTTAGGAGCCATCTCCTTCGCTCCGACCCTCAACACTTCGGTACGGCCCCTTGTGGTCGGAACTGTATCACCTGTGCCTATGTGCTCCCTACTGACTTGGTCTTATTCCCTAATGGACGGTTCTAGAGCATGGCTTCACATGTGTGTCCCGTAACATCATTTATGCTATCATATGCCAACGATGCCACATGACTTACATTGGTGAGTCTGGAGACGATTAGCGGAAAGATTTTGTGAACATTTACGAGATGTTCAACAGAATACTGGCACTCCAGTGTCTTCCCATTTCAACTCCCTAATATCACTGATATTGTCCTTTGTCACTCTGGCGACCGCAGCCAGTTTGCTTTGGAGAATTGCCTCATAGTTCAGTATGGCTCGCTTACCCCACGAGGCATGAATGTATCACACTCGTACACATAGTTCCCTTTCGGTTACTCCTTCCCTTTTGCATAGCCTTCTCTACTGCCCATGTTTGGGCTCTTTAGTCTATCTACTATGCTAAGTTATTCATAGTTCACCTCCACAAGTCCCCATTGAGACACTTCGGTGTTCTCCTATACCTCATTTCTCTGTGCTACTTACCCCTCATATGTTTTTATTGTATCCCACACTCACCCTTTTGAGTACCTGTTATTCTACTGTTCTACTCTTTCTCCTTTGTGCACACTGACCCCGGCACATTTCTACACATATAGGATTGTCCCCATATTGGTGTTCATATGTATGGGTATTGGTGTGTGTGTATATATATATATATATATGCATGTATGTGTGTGCATGTATGTGTGTGCATGTATGTATGCATATATATATGTATGTGTATGTTGATATGTATGTGTATGTTGATATGTATATGTATGTTGATATGTATGTGTATGTTGATATGTATATGTATGTTGATATGTATATGTAGGTGCATGTCTGTTTGTACGTGTATATATGTATACACGCATCTGTGTGTGTGTGTGTGTATAAACATGTATTTGTGGGCCCTTAGATACTTTTAGACATTGTCAGTGTCTTTGCAGTCGAGGTAACCTAGCGTTCCCCCCGCTCGTGTATTTTTATAACCCTTCACCTGACCAGAGGATATATTTACAGCTACACCCATGTGACTCGCCCTTTCCCATTCTGACCACATTTCCACGACACAGGGAAGTCATTTTTCTTTTCTTTAACCAATTTTGATTATTTTGTTTTGGATGTTTCGTTACTAGTTAGCTATGTAGGATTAGTTTTATTTACTTACATATCTGTGTGTGCATGTTGTTTGTTTGTTCCTGCTGAAGGCCTATTGAGCCGAAACGTCGTTCAAATCTGTATCGTCTACTAATAAAATAATCATGTAAAGCTTTTACCATACCATTTTTTCTATTTTTTTTTTCAATTTTCCCCCAGGAACTAGGAAATCAAGATAGCAATAGTAGTTCACTACATTAAGAGGGCCAAAGAGCTTACAGCTGAAAGTCACAATACACAGACTTATGGCATCATCATCACCACTAATTTGAAAGTGTCACTGCGGTTCTCAGAGAGTTATAAATTACAATAAGAGAAGACTTTTAATTTGTTTATAAGTATTCTGCTTAAGAAAATTGAATTGTCTGCAAATACTGTTCACAGATATGTCTCACAGGAGGACGGTTCTTTTCAAGTGAATCTGATGTAGGCAATATTTTTACTCCACCTGATGCTGTTATACCACTTCCAGCATTTGTTGAGAAGAAAGGAGAAACATCTGAGTTGAAGCGGGCACGATTGTTATATCAAAGTCGCAAGAGAGGAATGCTGGAAAATGGTTTAATTCTAAGGTTTGACTTACTCTTGTATAAAGCTCTCATTAAGCATTCTTATAATTGAATACATATATCAATCTAAAAACAGTCCACTTATATGGTTCAGGATATGGATGTTGAATAATACAACTGAACAAAGGCTACAGACATATGAACAATTGTTTGAGAAAAATTCTTAATGTTAGATGGTATGACAAGATTTGAAATAAAGGTATCTGAGAAAGACTAAAACAAGGGCCACTAGTAACAGATTAAGAATGGACATTGATTGAACACATAATAATAAAAGCTGATGTCAACATAGCAAGACATGGAATCCACAGGGAAGGCTCAGGAATACATGGAGTAGAGAGGTTATGGAAACTCTCAAGAGCAATGGCCTTGACTGGAAAGAAGAGGGGAAAATGTCCTAGAATAAGGATTAATAGAGATATTTGATAGAGAGATGTCACCTTTTTATAAAAAGGATCTATAGGGAATTTATTTATTTATCTTCTTTTATGCACATATGAGGCAAAGCATAACTGGTTATAAAAGTCAGTTCTTTTTCTTTTGTATACTCCAGCTTGATATCTCTAAAAAAAAATCTAGATTGACTGAATGTTGTGTGAATATCACTTTTTTCCTTTTTTTTTTTTTTTTTAACACTGGCAGCTGTTTGATCAGATGTCCCTCACTATACAGGTAGATGGAGTCGCGATAGCTCAGTGGTTAGTGAACTGGACTACAAAGAACAACAGGTCGGGTTCGATCCCAACCGACGGCTTCTGGTTCACCCAGCATTTAATGGGTACCGGATTTTGTTCTGGGAAAGTAAAGCAGCACAGGCATAATACCGACCACATTACCCCAAAAATCATGTGCCGCAGGTCTGTAAAATTTATGGTCACTAACACCATATTCCCTATACGCCACTTGGCGTGACGGGGGTATTTTACTTTTTTATACAGGTAGATATTCTTCAACTACAGAGTTACTCTAATTTTTTTTATTTAATCAAGAGTTTTGGCATTTTAGGTAGAATTTTTTTCTATCAGTTTTGCCCTGGCAGCTGCAATTTTTGGCCCTCTCTTTTTGATTTTCAACTGATAAGGGTTTTTTTAATATGTGCAGAATACATACGGGACCTCCTGTTTTTTTACCGTTATCTGAAAAGGTTAGACATCAGATCTCACTACATAGAGACCGAGAGGGTAAGGCCATGAAAAATTCAATTTTTGAAAAATGTCCACTGTATGTGGTGGGATTCAAACCCAAGGCCTTTTTGTCCAGAGGCTGCTTCTTACTTCTAGACCACCACGCATGCCTCCTCCAAAATGCACAAATAATTTGGCTATTGGTGGTTTATATTATCAGATTGATGTTTGCTATCTCTTATAGTAAGTACCATCTTACAGTGTATTACAGTTTTTATTTAATCTGCCTGTATGGAAAAATGCTTGAACTCTCTGTCTTTATTGTCTTTCCTAATTCAAACTTAGTATTACATTTGAAGAATCAAAGTGGAAAGTAAAGAAGTCATGCTACTAACTGAATCAGTCTGCTAGTAACCTACAACATTCCATTCACTTTTCATTTATTAATATGACTACAAACACATATGTTAAAATGTTGATGCAATTAGACTTGCAAGAGGCAAGGAACCAAATACACCCTCCAATTGTTTCGAGTTTAATTCCCAGATGTGACCATTTTTTTTCCAGATCTACAAGGCTCATCTTATCTCTACAATTTTGTACCATGCAGAGATTTTTCTGGGAAGTAAAGGCAGCTTGATATAAGGCTGACCACATCATCATCAAATGTGCCGTTGATCATGGACAAATATGGTCACTAAAGCCTACTTTTTCCCATATGTCTAGCAAATCATGGATGGAGCCTTACCACTCCTTTCAACAACATGCGAACAATCAAACAGATATTGCAGCATATCTTCAAAGATAAATGACTTGGATAGTGGACAAAATACATCACTGGACACCTCCTACACAGTTAAATAACACACCAAACAAAAATATCAATGTCAAAAAGAATTAAATCCCAAGGAGCAGAGCACAATTTTTCAGTTAAGAAAAGTGCACAAAATTGATGAACACAAACAGTCTGAATCTCATACTGAAACCAAGCTGTCATAACTGTCCCTATCCTTTGGTCCAATGTAATACATATTATTCAGATGCCTTGGGCTTATGCTGAAAAGAAGAAAATTTGTCAGTTAACCCAACAATCACAAAGACTTTATATAGTTAGAACTAAATATGCAGACTGCAGAAGAGCAATGGGGACAACATGTATGAATGTGTGCTGTGGTGTGGGGTGAGTTAACAGGGAAAGGTTTTTCCAAGGTTTGGTTTGTGAATTATTCTTTCTAGTCTGTTTCTAGATGGTTTAATTTTATTAAAATAATTATTGATGTGAAATTCTGTACTTTTATACTTAATTAATACCTTGATTGGAAAAAAATATTGATTGAATATATATATATATATATATATATATATATATATATATATATATATATATATATATATATATATATATATATATATATATATATATATATATATATATATATATATATATCTCTTCTTCTTCTTCTTCTTTCCTTCCTCATCTGCCTTTCAGCGTCGAGGGGAGATATAATTTGCGGTCTTTTGCTCTTCTGTCCACCTCTGCTGCTGTTATGTTTCCTAGTGCTTCTAATATTCCATCGACCCATCTTTTGCGCGGTTGACCCTTGGGTCTGGTGTTCTCACAACGTTTGTTGAAGGTTCGTTGTGTTTTGTTCTTTCTGCCTTGTCATGTGGCCAAACCATTTTATCTGTTGTTTCCTTATATATTCTATGGCGGGGGCTATTCCTAGCTTTTTTCTCAGTTCTTCATTTCTGATCTTATCTCTCAGACTGTTTCCTGTCATTCGTCTAACACATTTCATCTCTGTAGAGGTTAGTTTTCTTATTGTTCTTGCATCTAGGGTCCAGGTCTGGCATTGGTAGCACAACGTTGGGATGAAGATTGTATTGTATAGTGCTCGTTTTGCCTCCAGAGTTATTTCCTTGTTGGACAATAGTGGTGATAACTGTCCGATGATTTGACAATTTGGGGTTAAACAAGGATGTATTTTATCGCCCTTGTTATTTGGAATTGTTATGGACTTCATAATGAAGAAATGCTGCACTGGTAATAAAGGCATCGAATGGATACAAGGAGACCATTTGGAGGACCTCGACTTTGCTGATGACATAGTTCTCATCAGCAGTCAGATAAAAACGATGCAGGAAAACACAAATGAACTATCATCAATAGCCAGCAAAATTGGGCTTGAGGTCAATCATGAAAAGACTAAAGTCATGAAAAGTTTAATTCCAACAAGTGACAAAATATACATGGAAAACAAACCAGTAGAAGAGATCGATCACTTTATCTATCTTGGAAGTCACATTGATCGAGAAGGGGATACGAGCAAAGAAATTAGAATCAGACTGGCTAAAGCAGCAATGTCTTTCAGAAGCCTTGAAAAGTTGTGGAAATCAAAACTCATTAGCACAAACACAAAACTTAGGCTATTCAAATCAAATGTACTATCAACCCTTACGTATGCGTGTGAAAGCTGGAAAACAACAAGAGATATAGAAACAAAGTTGAACGCATTCGAAAATAAATGTCTAAGGAAAATACTTGGTATAGAATGGAACGAATTCAAAACAAACGAGGAAATTAGAGAAATCGCCAATCAACCACTAATATCTTCAGTAATAAAGAAAAGACGATGGTCATACGTTGGACATGTGATGAGAAGAGATAATAATCGAATAGCAAAGCAAGCCCTCATATGGGAAACAACAGGTAAAAGAAAAAGAGGAAGACCCAAGGAGACACTGAGAAGAACATTGATGAGAGAGGCAAGAGCAGCAGGAATCGGCTCCCTCAATGAGATAGAACTGCTTGCACAGAACAGAGACAGATGGCGAGATTTGATAAAATATCTTTAAAAGAAAACTGCTAGAACAAAAATTCATATAGGAGAAGGTGTATCTTGGTCTACGCCCTATGGGCCGGTTACGGCTCGAAAGGTCAATAGATAGATAGATAGATAGATTTGACAAGCTTTGTTGCATCTTGATTCTATCTCTGCTGTTTTGGAATTATCATTTGTCATTAGACTTCCTAGGTATTTGAATTCCTCTACTTGTTTTAGTTGTCTGCCTTCTATAGTTATGTTGATGTTCTGTTTATTTTTGGCGAGATTCATGACTTCTGTTTTGTTGATGTTGATTTTCATGTTGTATTTTGTGCCTGAGATGTTGAGTTTGTTTAAGTGTTCTTGTAGGTCTTCTATTGTTTCATGTATTAGTGCCTGATCGTCTGCAAATAGAAGCTCGTTGATCTCCTCTGTCTCTGATGGGTTGGCTAGCTTGCATTTATGGTCCATGTATGTAATAAACAGTAGAGGGGATAGTACACACCCCTGTCTTACACCTGATCTAACTTCGAAGTGGTCTGTGTAGCCTGCTGCTGTTCTGACCCTGCAGATGCTGTTGACGTAGAGACTTTTAATAAGGTTGATTAGATATTGGCTTACTCCGTATGTTGTTAGTATCTCCCACAGTTCTCTGTTTACTCTGTCGAATGCTTTTTCCTGGTCAATGAAGGCTATGTATAAGTTTTGGTTGTGTTCTGTCATTTTTTCTGCAAGCTGTTTTAGTGTGAATAGTGCATCGGGTGATCCTCTGTTTTTTCGGAACCCCATTTGAGAATCGCTTAACTGTAGTTCTATTATTGGTCTCAGCCTTTTTTCCAAGATTTTGGCGTATAGCTTTCCTACATGGCTGAGAAGAGATATATCTCTATATTGATTGCTGTCTCTTTTGCTACCTTTCTTTTTCCTTTTTCCATATTGGTATGATGATTGCCTGTTGCCAGTCTTCTGGGGCTTGTTGTTGGTGTCATGCTGCATTAAATATTCTGTGCAGCCAATGCATTCCTGTTTCTCCCGCTGCTGCTATTATTTCTATTGGTATGTTATCTATCCCTGGTGCTTTGTTACTTGGTGCATATTTGATTACTTCTTTGATTTCCTCTTTCATGATGTTGGGTTCAGTATTTGTGAGTTCTAGCGTGGTTTTTGTTGTCTTATTGGTAGTTGGTATGTTTAACAGGTCTTCAAAATATTGTTTCCATCTCTGTTGCATACATTGGTTATTTGATATTGGTTGTCCGTCAATGTCATTTATCAGCTCAGTAGGATCATGGTTTTCGTTTCTCGCTCTTGTGACTTTTACTGCTTTGTAGAAATCTCTTGTGGCTGTCTTGAAGTCCCTGCTCATGTTTTGTCCGAATTCTGTCCAATTCTTTTGCTTAGCTTCTTTGATCAACATTTTAACTCTTTTTCGAACTAAGGCATATTTTTCTTGGTTCTTGTTCTCCCTCCAATTTTTAAACAGTTGCTTCTTTTCTTTAACTGCTTTTCTGATTGTTTCGTTCCACCACGGAGTGCTCTTTTTCCCTTCTCTTGTTCTTAGCTTCGTTCCACAAACTGTTTTAGAGATGTTGGTTACTGTTTCCTTAAATTGTTTCCACTCTTCTTCTACTGTGCTTACTTCGTTAGGGAGTTTCTTTAATTCCTCTGTTAGTTTTTCTTCTAGGGTTTTCCTTGTTTCTTGATCTTTTAATTGTTTTATTTTTATTGTCTGTTCTTTTCGCTTCTTTTGTTTGTTTTCGTATATTCTCTTTATTTTTGGCTGTCTTAGTGTGATCATAACCATCTTGTGATCCGTGTCGTCTGTTATATTTGGGATTGCTCTACTGTCGGTTACTCTTTTCTTGTTCTGTTTTCTTGTTAGTATAAAATCTATCTGGCTTCTGCATGTTGTGTCATTCCATTTGTACCAGGTGTATACTTGCGACTCTCTGTGTTTGAAGAATGTGTTGGTGATAAATAAATCATTTTGATTGCATAGATCCATCAGTCTGCTTCCATTTTCGTTTATTTCAGATGTTGTATCGCCAAAGGGTCCTAAGATATCACTGTTCTCACTGTTGCGTTTCCCAAATCCTTCCATTAAAATCTCCCATCACTAACATGTCGTCGCTTTCGTCATTTTTGTTAATGATTTCACTCAGTGTGTCGTAGAATTCTTCGCTGTCTCTTTCATTGTTGTTGCATGGTGCATAGATTTGAATGTAATTTGTTTTTCGGTCGTCTTCTAGTAGTTTAATTGTGATAATTCTTTCTGAATGGTATTTTATTTCTAGAATGTTCTTTGCGTGTTCTGGGCCGATGATAAAACCTACTCCATGTGTTGCTCTTTCTGTGTTGTCGACTCCTGAGAATATTTTCGTGTAGTTCATGTGTGTTTTCTTTATCTGTTGTCCTTTTACTCTGGTGTCCGCTAATCCTAGTATTTTAACTTTGCTTTTTGTCATTTCTTCTATAAGTTCGACTTCTTTATTTTTTTATCCCGCATATGTTTATCGTTGCTACTTTAATCTCCATCTTCTATGTATTTCTCTGAGCATAAAACATTTATCCCTTACCGACCTGCTAAGTCAGTCGTAAGTTAAGGGCTTAACTTAAGAAAAACACACGATGGGGGCCCGACTGATGTTTCCCCACACGTGTTTGATCGCTGAGGTCTCACATGCGATCTTTTAAGATCTAAATATAAAACTTTAGTTGGTTACATTCATAAAAGTACTTATCGGTTCTTATCCTCCTCCTTGGTAGAGAACTTTACACAATTTTCCTAAAATTATATCCCGTTGGAAACACTATATTTAATCACATTAATCACACAATTATGTATATATATACTTAACAGTACCTTTGCTGGAAAGTACTTAGAGTCTTTAACAGAAACTCAGTTGTCTTCATATGACATCCTTATAAACAAGCCAAGCAATGATTGGGACATCTACTATTGGATAACAGGTAATTTTATAAATTGTTTTACAACAGCCAGAATATAATGCCATTTGTTAAGTTTTTTAACAGCTTATTTGATCAAAATAGGTCTGTTTTGAGTCTGTATTGTATTGTAAATAAAGTTGTTTCTAAATAAGATCTCAATTTTGAGTGTTGTAGTAAGTAGTTAAAAAACTTAAACAGAAAACTGAGATGCTCTGACTTTTTTGTTTTCCACAGTTCTTCCTTTACATTGTGGGTTGGTTTCCAGTATTGAGTGTGTTGAACTAAATTATTATACCTGTTTGCTATTTGAGACATCTGTTGGTGAACTTTATCAACCTGAACATATCTATTATATTTTTGTGTTAACATTTTCATGTTTTTACCTGAGAGGGTTGTGCCATTTTAGATGGAAAGAGGTAAATGCGCTGATGACTACATCAAATTTTGGGTGTACATATACATACACATATTTCACACATTCAGTTATTTTTGGTGGGTCCTTCAAAAACTAATCGCTGCAAAAGGTCATCACAACCAATGTCTATGGTCTGTTTTCTTGAGATTTAACATAACAGACAGGCCTCATCATCTGTGTTACGTGTTCATCCATTTTTTTTTTCATTCCCTTGAAGGGAAAGATGATATATGAAACAAATATTTAGTTTGGATAAGAAAGCATCATTGTTTAGGATAATGAACAATACAAAATAGGGTTTTTGATTATTTTCACTTAATGACACAGTTTTGCTTTGGTCATAACATATTTCATCACATCATGTTATTACTATTGTTTATATTTCTTTGTATCCTTTTCTGTTTTGGTTTGATAGTTTTCAATTTTTATATAATTGTTTTCCAATTTGTATTCAATCTGTCTATTGTCCTTTCAAGTTGAAGATGGCACATAGGGTAGAAAATTCTGCACTCTATGCCTGACGATCTTTGTTATCAAGTGTCAAGACCTTGCACAAGACCCACATTTTATCTCACTACATGTCCATGTTCTAGGTCAATGGCTCAATCTCAGCAAGGGAACTGATGCATGCTGTTGTTGCCTCTAGCCTAAGTGTTCTTTAGTGTTTCTCTAGATCTGCCACATTTTATTTTACTCTCTGGTTTCCATTTGAGAGCTTGCTTTGAGATTCTTTTGTTGTTCCTTTCATCACATGGCCAACATATGACTACATTCTTCTCTTGATATAGGTGATAATTTTTTGATGCTTTGTCATTTCTCTTATTTCTGCATTTATCTTGAATTCATTCCATAGTAAACAAAGTATACTCCTGAAGCATTTGTTTTCAAACACATCTAATTTATTTTCTGTTTCTTTAGTTATTTTCCAGTTTTTGCACGCATAAGTAAAGGTGGAAAATACATTTGATTTTAGAATTATGAATTTTGATTTTGTATTGAGTAATTTTTATTTCAATATTTTATCCAGGTTTCTAAAAGTCATTGCTGCCTTCGCTATTCTGATTCTAATTTCTTTCTTTATGTCTCCTCAATCTATGCATCTTCAAAGATATACAAAGTAGTCTATTTCTTCCACTGCTTTCCTTCAATGTATATTTTTTTCTTTCTGATGAATTTGATATTTCATTATCTTAGTTTTTTCTTGGCTGATCTCAAGTCCTATTTTTTCTAGCCATTGATGAAAGGGCATTTGTTTTTTCTTGCATCATGTTCACATTGTCATTGGTAAGAACTTTGTTGTCTGCAAAATCAAGGTATTCCAATTGAAATCTAAGCATCCATCCAATGTCTTTGTCACCTGTATAACATTTCTGCATTACGAAGTGGATGGTATTTTCAAATAGCAAGGGAGATCAAATACATCCTTATTTCAGTCTGGAACCATTGACATAGTCCTGCCTCTGTGTGAACTGCACAAGAGAAGCCATCATACAGATCTTTGATGGTATTGATAATATGTGTTACTCTCCTTAAATGATCCTTAGGAATGAAAATTAAAACCTGAGATAAATAGTTTGAGTTTTCACTCCTCAATTACTTTTCAAGGCTCAGTCATGTATGTATCTTATTATATTTATGTTATTCATTGACTGAGTGACTGGTCCATAAATGTCTATTTATTGATGCACTTTTATTCTACTGTAAAGGCACTAACGTATACTTCATTTATCTTTTATTAGGAGTCAAAGAAACACCTGAAGAGTTTAATACTGATGTCATGGACTTACTGAAGAAACATGCTCGCAATGAGAATAAAGATTTCAGAATTCGACAGCCAGATCTTTAGCATGAAAGATTTGGTTCCATCCAAATTATTTTTGATGGATCCAGTTGGATTGCTTGACTTTGTTTTCACATAATTTCTTGTTTCAACTTTAAGGTTGGAGACAACAAGAAGCACCCAATTTTTAACAGATGGAGTACATCTATTCTAGAGAAAGATAATTTAGTGACTAGAATCTAAGATAATTTAGTGACTAGAATCTAAGATAATTTAGTGACTAGAATCTAAGATAATTTAGTGACTAGAATCTAAGATAATTTAGTGACTAGAATCTAAGATAATTTAGTGACTAGAATCTAAGATAATTTAGTGACTAGAATCTAAGATAATTTAGTGACTAGATTCTAAGATAATTTAGTGACTAGAATCTAAGATAATTTAGTGACTAGAATCTAAGATAATTTAGTGACTAGAATCTAAGATAATTTAGTGACTAGAATCTAAGATAATTTAGTGACTAGAATCTAAGATAATTTAGTGACTAGAATCTAAGATAATTTAGTGACTAGAATCTAAGATAATTTAGTGACTAGAATCTAAGATAATTTAGTGACTAGAATCTAAGATAATTTAGTGACTAGAATCTAAGATAATTTAGTGACTAGAATCTAAGATAATTTAGTGACTAGAATCTAAGATAATTTAGTGACTAGAATCTAAGATAATTTAGTGACTAGAATCTAAGATAATTTAGTGACTAGAATCTAAGATAATTTAGTGACTAGAATCTCACTGGCAAAGCTCAAGAAGATATCCCAGAATAAAAATAGTTGGACTGATAGTTAAAGCCTTTGATCTCTAAGCAACATAAAAGGTCTAAAACTAATAATTGTTTTATTCAGTTATACTCTCAGCTATAAGTTAATATTTTAATTATAGAACAATGACTTGGCTATCATTTGTTAATAAGTTGATCCAACCCTTTCCTTGTAAAGTAGAAAATAGTAGTCATAATATATACTGATTACTTCATGGCTTCGTTAAAAGTGTATTATTTTATTTTTGGACAAATTTAATGTTTTTCCCTTTTAATTTTTTATTGCATTGAATGTTATTAGTTTGTTTGTTTTTAAATATTTTACAGAATTAAATCTCTGAGTGAATTATTCTCACAAAGTGCATTTTTAAATCAATTTTTTAAAAATTGTTGAGTAGTTTGAAATGTACGTATTTTTAGGTATAGGTATCTGTTTTTTGTCTTGAGTTATAATACAAACTTTAAGAGAATGAAAGGAAGGGATAATACTATGTTGTTGTAGGTTAATAAGTCACCGCATTTTAACTTTGTGAACTGTAACATATAACATCATAGGAAAGTGAAGTATTTTCTTCTTCTGCTACATTCGCCCAAAAACTACTCTTCTTCATCTACCGTTAAAAGTACATTAAGCTGGTGTAGAGGAATTGTTTTGTGGTTTATATCAAACTGCAATATTTGCACCTGTTGGCCCATCATCATATCTTTTTTCAACATGATGTTTTAGGTTGTCCTCTTTCTTGATCCATACTTACTTGACCTAGTTACTCTGTTATCAAAACCCTTGTTGCCGCTACTCCTGACACACACATTCAGCTGAGTCACTGACCACTCTCAGCTCAGGTGCTGTCCAGTGTCTTGGCCCCTGAAGTGCTTTGAACCCCCACATTACTGAAGACTCAAGTGTTGTAGAGAAGAGATGGTCAGGGCACGCCAACTTCATTATCTTGCCTTGTCTAACTTTGTAAATGATGTACCCATTTTTATATCTGAATTAATTGTAATGTGTTAGTACCATTGTAGTGCGTCTTGAATCTAGGAACTAGTGAAACAAATAGAGTGGTTGATACACTAAAGCAGTAAATTTTGGAAATAAGAAGTGCTTTGAACTTTAAAAACTGTTGATAAAAAAAAAAAATAAGAGTACCTCTGAAGTTTGAGAATATCTGCCTGCTTGGTGAGTAACATCTGAGCTGCCAGTGTGAAAAATAATAAAAAATGATATTCACATAAAATTCAATCCTTTGGGACTTTGCTAGTGATAGAAAGCTGGCGTATGAACACAACAAAACAACATAGTGTACGAAACAAAACCAATATAAAGAAAGAAAAAGAAATGTGATTATATGAACTAAATAAATTGCATTTTGACATATGTAGAGAACATTTAAGAAGATAACCATTATGGTTATGGAAGGCCCCGGTATCACTGCAAACGAATTAAAATCCATAATTGCTCAAACCGCCCGTGCCAGTGAAATCATCCGAATTACTAACTCATCTCCCAAACAAAGAAAGGTAGCTGTATTTTCCATCATAGCAGTCTCAGCACACGGCAAAAGACATAATGGCAAAACCGCACAGAAAGTGAACACAGCCAACTGTTCCCTATCATATGATATCATTGTTCATCGTAAACAATTGGAATATCGAAACACGATCAAAATGGACGAAACACACAGCTCACGGTGTGCACAGAGCACTTAACTCAGTAGCTCCTGCAACAAGCCAGTCTTGGAATATGAGGAAACCGCAACAAAGATCACTTTTCATACGTAGCCTTCCTGTTGCCTATCCACCATATTGACCGGATGTTCACGTCTTCCTGAAAATGATGATCGTCATATTTTTTTTAATGTACAGCGCTTGATGATGTTGGGACATCATTTTTTACTCTAATTCCGAACAAATAAAAGACAGTCATCGGATTATCCATGTCGCACATCAAACAACAGACCATAAGATCTTCTAAGAAGATAAATAGTAATTAGCATAAAGGGTCATGGTAAAACTGGTTTAAAGTGCAGGAAGAAACATATGAACTGTGTGTTACAGTTTTATGAAAATATGAAAGCACTAAACAGCATTTCAACTTATAAAGTCTTTATCAAATGACACAGACAAGAACAATCAAATGAAAATATTATATGTAATCCATGATTTTATACATTATTGTTTTTGTCTTTGTCCCCATATGAAGACTTTATATGTCAAAACATTGTTTAGCTTTCCCATCAAGAAAAGAAATAGATGAACAATGAGATGACGCATTTCTCCTCTAATCTCTTTAGATTACAATAAGTCTTTCATTGTTATAATACATGCTAAATGAGATTGAAAAAAAAAAATATATATTTTGATGTCTACTGTTAGTTTGTTCCCTATTAAATATATTGACACAACTTGTTACATTAGCAAATAACTAAAACATTAATATTCACATAAAAAAAGTGACAAGGAACAAGAGTGTGAGCAAAATGAAGCCTTTGGCAATAACAGCCTTTACCAAATAAAATAAAGGCCACATAATATAGAAAATATTACAATCTATTGTTAAAGGTGTATAATTCTCTCTCTCTCTCTCTCTCTCTCTCTCTGCGATCAGGACTCAATCAGAGTAGGATTCCAGACTCCCACATGAAGTCAGCTGTCAGGCTAAGTGTGTTGATCGCCCACACAGACAAAACATCACAAGTAGAGTTTGCCAGATCCACTCTGATTGAACACCCGTTAATACGTTGCACTGTGTTCTGTGCCAGTGGCCCAGTGCATCCGATTTCAGCCAGCATTTTATTCGGGTTTGCTTTCCCTAGCCTTTGATTGTCCCCAATCTTCCTGCAAGGCAGCAGGTTGTCTTTTCTGTAGGGGGATTCTGCCCTTAGATGGTCGGCCCTCCCAGGTTTACGAGCACCATCTGCCCGAGTCACTAGAGGTGACTAACACAGACATGCACACACAAAGATGTGAGATGTCACTAACACAGACATGCACGCACAAAGATGTGAGATGTGACTAACACAGACATGCACACAGCGATATGAGGCATGACTAACACTGACACACATCAAGATATACGACACATGACTAACATAAACATGCACATAAAGATATGAGATATAACTGACATAGACATGCACACACAAAGATATGACACATGCCTAACATAGACATGCACACAAAGATATGAGATATGACTAACATAGATATGCACACACAAAGACATGAGATGGGACTAACATAGCCATGCACACACAAGGATATGAGATGTGACAAACCCAGACATGCACACACAAAGATATGAGATATGACTAACATAAATATGCACTCAAAGATATGAGATATCACTAACCCAGACATGCACACACAAAGATATGACATATGACTAACACTGGTGCACAATGAGATATGACTAAACACAGACACACATAAAGATATGAGACATGATTAACACGGACGCACCAAGATATGAGCCATGGCCAGCACACACAAGCCAAGATATGAGCCATGGCTAGCACAGAAACACATCAAGATATGAGCCATGGCTTCACGGAAAAACACCAAGAAATGAACCATGTCTAGCACAGAAACACATTAAAGTGTCCATATGCTTGGGCTTGTTGTAGTCGGCAGACTCTTCTGAACGTGGGAATCACAGGTTTCGTTCAAACAGTTGTCCGGAGATTTGAGAGTGCAGTCTGGCCCATAGAACGTTCTCTTGCATGTACAGTGCCCGATTGACTGTTTACAGGTGTCGTTGAAACAGTTGTCCGGACATTTAAGAGTGCAATCTTACTCGTAGTACGTTTCCTTGCATGTACAGTCTGCACTTTCCGGGGCACATATGATGTCACAGCCATCAGATTCACACTGTATCCCAAAATTTCCACCGGGACAAGTGTCATTACAGGTATAGCCAGGATGTTTACATAGTATGCATTTTCCGGATTTTTCCTCAAATAAAGGACAGACACAAAGACAAGACCCGGAACAGTCGTGTCCATAGATCCCATGTGAACAGTTGCCGTGACACATACCGATGATGGCGTTGCAGTTGCAGCCTTTACTACACCCACTAGACATTGCACAAAACCAAAAATAGACCAAGAATGCTCGTCCAAACAATAGGTGTCTGTATATGTTTGCACCTCACATACCGTCAGTGCACTGTCGGCCTGCGAAATGGTCGGTGAGAACTTAATCTTAATGTGTGCCATTGGCGTTTGTGTGTTGACTACAATAGTGTTCACAGAAATATTAGGGTATGATATATCAATAGACTGGAACACTACGCCGCCACTGTCAGAGAAAGCCCTTAGAGTGGCATTCTTTACCCGAATCATATTGCTAGCTCGATGATAGATTCGAATGGTGTGAGTCTTCTGGGGCATGGCAAAGTTCAGATACCAATAAACAGAATTGGTTCCACTTCTCCATTGTGTGTGTGTGCAGTTATTGTCATAGAGAATGGTCTTTGTTTTTCCATTAACTGCGGCCTCTGGTCCACATCCGTCTCCTGTATAACAAGCATCAAATGTGTCTATCTGGTTTGTGAGCCACATTCCGACCCCCGCCAATGTAGATGGAGCAGATATTTGCAACTATCGCCCCTTCAATCCGTAACTTGTTGATCAGACCAGCCCCAGAGCAAAAGACATCAATCTCGTGCGGACTAACTACAAACCTTGATACATTGTTACATGAGGCAGAACCATTCAGATTTACCGTGAAACTGTCTGTATCTGTTAAGTCATTCACATAAATCCTAAACCAGGAGTGCGGCAAAGATTGATTGAGAGTTGCCTCAACTGTTGTAGAATCCGTGTCCGGATTACATGTGGTGTCGTTGTTATCAAACAGGAAAGTAGGTTCAGATTTTTGGGCATATTTGTAAACAAAATCCAAGTACTGACACTAGGGTCCGAAATATTTGTGCTGACAACTGTCATTGTTTGGGCATGTCCCTGTAGTTTTGTCACAAACTAAGTCATTATAGCAGTGTGAGTGACATTGTAACGTACAATTTGCCCCAAATCAACCGTCTGCACAAGTAAGGTCACTAGCTTCCAAGGTCGCGAGCGGAGCCAGCGAATAAAGACTTGATCTACAGCGATGGTTCACGAACTGTGTACAAACATTTATTATCAACCCACCATTTACGTTTATAAAAATCCGCCAACTCACTGTGGTAACAGATAGCATGAAATTCTCTAATAGAATGAGATAAATCGTTGGAGACAAGGAAAGTCAACATTGTTTACATGACTTGGACGCAGGTAGCGTCCATCTTGGTGCGTCCCATGACCGGTGTATAATTGATCTTGATTCTTCCAACATTGCTAGACATTGCATAGGGCTCATAGTGCTTTTTGCTTTCATCTCTATTTTGGGTGAGATGTTCGATCTTATCAAATGAGACTCTACCTGACAACTTTGTTTCTCTTATCAGTGTTCTTTTCAGTGTCATTCTAGATCTTCCAATTTTTCTGTATCTTCATATTTCCTGTATAAAAGCCTGTTTTGAATTTTTTATTTCTCTTTTCTCAACACGTGCGTGACATATGTCCTCTTGTAATTTTTTGTGTGTGTGCGTTCACCAGCTTTTTACCACTGACAAAGTTTCTAGAGACTAGGAACTGAATTTTGCGTGTTAATCTGTTTTTCCCTGGCAGCCATGTGCAAAGGGGTCCCTCGCCGCACTGGCAGATAACTCTGTCTTCGGAGCTACTCATATTTTTTCCGTCCATGAGTAATTGACGTTTCAAGCCTGGCCTCACTACTGAGACCAGGGGTGGTTGCTGCAGAGAGAAATCATAAATAAAAATCCCAACTAGTGAAGCCAGGATTTGAACCCACAACCTTTCTGTCTCAATGCCGGCATCTTGCCTCGAGACCAGTTAGTTCCCCTACTATGTAAATGAGAAACCTACTCATTGTTGTCAGAGCTTACATCACAGCACTCTTGACAAACCCATCTTGTTTATTTGCATTCAGTGTATGAAGTGTGTGCAGTTTGATGGGTTCCAGTAGCTTACTGGATGTGCACATACTTAGCTTACCCATGTTAATGATCAGTAATTCTTGTTTGACATTGAATTCTGAATTGCTGCTGGCTCATGTCTGCATTGTCATTGACAGTCATGATAACATCTAACTTTAAGTCATTGAGGACCTTGAAGAAATCACCTCAGTGCTTGTCCCTCCTATCCACCACTGTCTCTTCCCACCCATGAATAGAACAGTATATCAATACAAGTTTCTCAAGGTTTGAGGATTGTTTGAGATATGTTGTAACAGGAGAAACTAGAGAGTCCACTGTGATATGACTATATAAGAAGAGTTATAAGGAATCATGAATTAAAAAGGCTGCAGAAGGATACAACATGCAATCAGAGTGCACGATGACCTTTAACTATTGTGAAGAAATACAAAATCAAATTGTTTGACCATTTGTCTCGATTATCTGGCCTAGCAGGGATCATTCTTCTGCAAGGATCTGTAGAAGCAGAGAAAGAGATGGAAAGATAACATCAAGAAATGACAGGTCTCAACTTTGCAATCTCAGAGAGTGGTCAGAGATAGAGATACATGGAGAGGGTTGATGTAGTCTTTCACAGGTCACACTGGCCTCAGCACACATACTCAAGATAAGACTCTGACTTTGCAACATGCGGCTATGGAGCATCCAAACTCTAGAGCTTATACTGCAGCACTCTCAACACCCAAAGAACACAAATATGGCCCACAGAAACATCCAATGCAGGGCCCTGCATGACAAATTACAGGGAATCGGTGAAAACCTCATTTGTACTGTCTTGTTCATGGCTCATACTGGTCTAAAGGTCTAAACACATACCAATAGCTTATCACTAAAAATGAAGAAGAAGATGTAGTCTGTCAATACAATGACCTCCATAGTTATTGGATGGAGAAGAAAAGGAAGCACATAATAAATTAATTATCACTTAGCCAATAATAAAAGGAGCCTTGGTGGCTAAGTGGTTAGTGTGCTCGCTTCCTGACCAGAAGGGTCCAGGTTTGTTCCCCAGCAGTGGAGGATTTTTTTTCGGACTGACAAGGCTCTGGGGTTCACCCAGCCTCTAAAAATGGATACCAGAGATTTTTCTGGGAAGTAATGGTGGCCTGGCGTGATACCGACCACATCACCCAAAAATGTGCCGTGGTTATAGAAAAATATGGTCACTAACACCATATTCCCCATACACCTAGTAAGACGTGGAGGGAACCTTTACTTATTTTTACAATAATAAAAGCAATGCAAATGGAACTAATCAAAAATGTTTTACTAAGAAATCATAAAATCAGATGGGAATGCTGTATATCATTGTAAAGACAAACTGTTGGCTGAAATTTCCAAAGAACATAGCAAGCATGAGGTGCGTGTGAAAGAGAAATTGAGGATTTGATCACCGAACATGAAGATGTGGTTCAGGACCAGGCTAAGGAGTTCTACAATCATGAAGGTGAAGAAGTGATACGAGAAATGCGTCGCCTTGAGGGGTGAATATGTAAAGAAGGGTTAAAGTTCACACCAATTATCAGGTATGTGCCTTGACTGCTTCATACTAAAGTGCAAAACGTATTGCCGACTCATGATACAACTGTATCTGTTTCCCGGTAATTTCTCTTTGACACAACACCCACCAAATGCTCTGTATTCACTAGAAATTTCAACCAATAGCGTGTCTTTACAATGCATTTCCCATCTGCCTTAAAAGTTTCTTTGTAAAGTGCAAAACTCTTTGACCGACTTTCATATATGAAATGTTATAATTTTTATGCCATGATTTGCAGTCTTCATCCATACATCCTGGACAATTAAAACTGTTTATGTAAAAGTGGCATTTAAAAAATTATAAACATGCAGTGCACGAAGTAGTTTTGAACACATGTTAACAAGCAAAATTGGGGGTTGAGAAGAAGGTAAATAGATAACAGATACAAATAATACCAGAAACTTAACATTATCTATCTATCAACCTAACTACCTACCAACCTATCTATCTATTTACCTAACTACCTATCTGTCTATTGTCCTTTCAAACTGGGGATGGCACATATGACAGAAATTCTGAACTCTTGTCTCTTACAATCTTTTAACTGTCAGACCTTGCACCCCATCCTGTATAACTCCCCACGGGAAATATAAAATACCAGAACTTAAGGAAGACATAATAGGAATCATGAATAAACGCCCCCAGACACAGAGAAGGTATAACTCTTGTGTCCTACAATCTTTCAACTGTCAGACCTTGCACCCATCCTGTATAACTCCCCACGGGAAATATAAAATACCAGAACTTAAGGAAGACATAATTGGAATCAGGAATAAAGGCACCCAGACACAGCAGGAAAACACAAAGACGATATCCATAGGGTTCCTGGTCTCGCATATGCATGTATGGCTCTGCTACAAACGCCGACAAAAATGTAGGAGAATGTGTGTTCTTGAGGCTGAATAATCAAGAAGAGATTACCAAATCAATAGCTACTAAGAAATTCTCAAAAAACTATAAAGCAGAAATGGAAGCCCTCAAAGATGCTGCAATATTGGCTCCTCAACACAAAAATAACGTGCACAAGAAATTTGTTATACTGACCGATGCACTGTCAGTTCTAACAGCTCTAAAAAAAAAAAAAACCAGGAACAGCGAGCTAGATGACCCGAGAACAAACCTAGACCAACTGTGTAATAACTTCCAGAGAGTGGTCATCCAGTGGATACCATCACGCTGTAAAATACAAGGAAATGAATACGCAAACTAGCTAAAGAGGAAGTGAGATTACCACAAGAGAATCATCTGGTCAGCTATGATGAAGTCATCCATTATCAAAGGCCAGTCATTAATCATATATCATTAATCCATCATCAAAGGCCAGTATCGGGAACAATCGAAATAAGAGCCCACAAATAACTCAATCATAGTGAGTTGTTCCTAGGTGATTGAGGTGTCTCAGATGAGTCTGCAGTGGTCTTGTGTTAAGACAGAAAATGATGGTCGGTGTGTACATTGACAGCTAGGAATCTGCTTGTTGTTTTTTTTGTGTTTGTATAACCTCTCTTTCCAAATTGCTCCTAATCTATTTGCCCTGACCTTTGTTATGCCTGTCTGTCTGTTTATCTGTCTATTGCCCTTTCAAGCCAAAGATGACACATAGGGCAGAAATTCTAGTCTGTCTGAGTTCGACGATCTTTATTGTCAAGTGTCTGACCTTGCACGGGCACAGCACTGTATCTGGCCACACATCTCTGTATTGGATGAGTTGTTCAATCTCGGCAAGAGAGCTGATGACTGATGTTATTGCCTCTTACCACAGTGTTGTACTTTGTGTTTCTTTATGTCTGCCTCCTTCATTAACCCTCTGGTTTCTGTTTGAAAGGCTTCTCTGAGATTCTCTTGTCTTTTATCAATATATGGCCAACATATGACCACCTCTTTTTTTTATGTTGTGCTTAGTAATTTTGATTTCCATATTTTATCAAGGATTCCAGAGGCTATAAGAATAAGCAAATTAAGACACCCATTAAACATTAAGATCAAAGATAAAGAAATAAAACAAGTAGAGGAATTCAAGTATTTAGGCACAATGTTCACAGAAGATGGAAAACTAGATAGAGAAATTGACATGAGAATACAAAAAGCAAATGCTGTCACATACCAGCTTTCACCATTGTTAAGACATCCAAACATTTCTATGCCAGTTAAACAACAAATAATAAATAGCATCTTCATACCAACTTTGTGCTATGAAAGTCAAACATGGACCCTTTCTAAATCACATTTAAGAAAGATCAATACATGTGAGAAGCATTGCTTGAGAAAAGTAACAAACAACACAAGAAGAGATAGAATACCAAATGAAACCATAAGAAAATAGTTGGAACAAAACCCTGCCAAGAATATATAGAACAACAACAATTTAAATGGTTTGGCCACCTGGTCAGAATGAACCCTTACCAATCACCATCAAGGACCTTCTCGAGAATGCAAGGAAAAAGACCAAGAGGAAGACCCAGAAGAAGATAGATAGATGCAGTGTCCAGTTTCTATTATTTTGTTTTGGATGTTGTATTACTAGTTGGCTGTGTAGGATTAGTTTTACTTACTTACATATCTGTGTGTGTATGTTGTTTGTTTGTTCTTGCTGAAGGCATATTGAACCGAAACGTCGTTAAAATTTGTGTCGTCTATCAGTCACGTAAAGCTTTTACCATACCATTTTTTCTATTTTTTATTTTCATTTTCCCCTCACATTTAGCTTTACTGCAGCTTCGCATTTTTACGCATTCAATTGCATTTCTTTGCCTTAACCCAGGTTATTGACATCCAGGTTGAAGTTTCCATTACTGTTCCAGTCTTTCAGTTTGTGGCTTTCTATCTATTAAGACTTCAATTTTTGTTGTGTTGGTTTTTCAGTTTTAATTGTATCTTTGTAATGTATAAATTATGATCCCTGTTAACATCCGCTCCTCTATATGCTCTCACGTTTAACAACGATATTCTAAATTGATTTCTGATACATGTATGGTGAGTCTGGTGTTTAGGTTATCTCAGAAGATCACCATGTTGTTTTGAGTTTCTCTTGTGCGGTACAATGTTTCACCTATAATCAACGTTGCATGTTGGTACCCATCATTTTACCGCAAAAATCATATATACAAAGAGGAGAAGACAGCTGAGATGACTATAGCCCCAGAATAAAATTGAAGTAAACAATCGAAAAACTATAAAGGAAAATAGGTCGGCTTCGATTCTGATCGACGGCTGCCGGGTTCATCCAGCCTTAAATGGGTACCGGATTTTTTTTCTGGGAAAGTAATTGGGCACGAGCGTAATACCGACCACATTACTCCAAAAATCATGTGCCGAAGGTCAATACAAATTATGGTCACTAACACTATACTTCTCATGCGCCACTTGGCGTGATAGGGCTCTTTACTTTTTTTTTTTTAACCATCGAAAACATTCTCCAAATCTATGGAATAAAAATAGATGAAGCGACCAGCACATGACAAATATTATTGAGTTATATGCTGGTCATCATCAATGCACTCCGAACATGTCCATAGATGCTCAGATCCCCTCCTCTGCAGGTCCCGCAGTGTCCAGCGACTGACGACTCCAGTTCTATGTTGGTTTATAAGTATTCTTACTCGCCCACTAAGTTTCTCATTTCTGGCTGTGCCCATCTTAAATCCTATCTCTTTCATCCGAAGGAGTGACATGGATTTGTGGTGGTCGAAGTCCTGTGCTTTTCCCACATCTTGGAGGGCATTGATGATGTCCGCCCAATCCATTGGTTGACCATCCTATCCGCTCTTTCGTTTCCCCGTACTCCCGCATGTCCAGGTACATAGACAAAGGTGACCTTTCGTATTTTTGACTTCTGCAATGACTCTAACCGTTGGATGCGTACAGAGCCCGCCTCCACATTTTTTATCATGCTAATCGAATCACTCAGTATACAGGGATGGGCGTAGTCTTGTGATTCTAACCATTTGAATGCCCTGGTCACTGCCATCACCTCCATCGTCATGCTACTCGTGGTCATGACGTATGCACCACTGTCTTCTTTGACTACTTTGCCTGCCGAGCGTGCTGTAACTGCCCATGCACTTCTTTGGTGTCGTTTTACAGATCCGTCTGTATAGATGACTGCATCTTTCTCATCGGTGTTATTGCAGATGAGACTGTTGACCTCCGCATTGACCACAACTGAGTTCTGTTCCCTACTTTTCCTGTCGAGTGTGACAATGCACGAGAACGTCCCCTTGAATGACGTAGGCACCGGTATCAACTCCTCGCCAACGTTGATATTGGTAAGCCCACAGACCTGTCAATGACATCTTCTGCTCGGCCCACCCATGATTTGCCTCTTTTTAGCCTAGCGCCTTTCCCTGTGTTGAGCCCGTGGTGCAATGGATGCTCTGTATCTGCACTAATCTTCAGGTATGCTCGTGCCCTCAAGATCTTGATTCTGTCACGCATGGTTGGAAAGTCAAAAAGATACCTCAGTGCTAAACAGGAAGTGTCCCTCGTACACTCCAAGATAATGCGCATGGCTTCATTTTGTATTTTCTCCAGCCTATCAATTTGAGTCGTACTGGCAGTAAGAATTGCCAGGACATTACTCGATTGGTTCGAGGACTAATCCCTGGAACAGAAGATTAAGTAGCCTCTGCTCGATTTTGGCAGCTGCCATGACCTTCAAGGCGGCTAATCCTTTGCGGAATTTTGTTATCACATGGTCAACGTGGTCCCGGAAACATAGGCTGCGATAAAACTTAACTCCAAGGTATGTCATCAACTTACCCCTGGTCACCTCATCAGCTCCCATTCGTACTACCGGTGTGGTCGTATTAACGATATGATTGTTAAGGAAGAACCATGAAACATACCTTATTAGGATTAACCAAGACACCTGAAAACCCACACCAGGAAGAAATGCGATCGGTGACCTTATGTATTAATGACCAATGCATTTCCGTCATCTTTTAAAACTGGATATGTTTACTTGTTTTGATTCGTCTGTTATCTGTCCGTTTGAAATGTATTCTTTCTAGTGTATGTTTAGAATGAATGAAGAAATACTTCTCCATCAAACATTCACGTGAAAACCTTCTGGTAAAAGAAGACAAGGCAGACCCAGAGAATTACTACGCACATCAATTACTAGGGAAGGCTCAATCATGAAACTAAGACACAACCTAAGCCTACATGAACTAGTAGCAAATACTTAATCGTGAAGAACTTTGACTTCTGCTCTATATGCCGCCTTCGGCTGGAGAGGAAAACGAATGCGTGAATGAATAAATGAATGAAAACTACCAGAAGAAAGAGAAGAAATAGAATTGCGTGTCTTCATCAACAACAAAAAGCAAGAATAATGTGTTGAAAGCACTTCACTCCACACCTCCTATCCTACCTTAATCACGTCTTTCTATCACCACTAATTTTGTCCCCTTCTTCTGTCCTATATCGGGACCCTCCTACCGTACCCCCGTCTTTCTATTCCCATTAACTATGCCCCTATCAATTGTCCTACACCAGAATCCACATACCTTATCCTCGTCTTTCTTTTCCCCACCAATTATGTCCACTCTAACTGCCTATACCAGGACCCTCCTATCTTATCCCTGTCTTTCTATCTCCATCTACTGTTTTAAACAAGAATCCCCCATATTGTACTCGTCTTTCTACCCTCACCTACTGTCCTATACCGTGACACTCCTAACTTTTCCTTGTCTTTCTATCCCCATGAACATAGTCCCCCATTGCTGTACTATACTCTCCATCCTTATCCCTGTATTTCTGTCACAAACTTTTTCTCCATCATTATCCTCCCACCTTTTATCTATCCCCGCCAACTTTGCCCCCATCCACTATCCTCAGGCCTCATACCTTTTCTCTATCCCACCAAATTTGCCACTATCCACTATATCCTCTAGCCTCATACCTTTTCTCTATCCCATCCACTATCCTCATACCCTTTATCTATCCCCACCAACTTTGCCCCCATCCACTATCCTCTAGCCTCATACCTTTTCTCTATCCCACCAACTTTGTCCCCGTCCACTATCCTCTAGCCTCATACCTTTTCTCTATCCCACCAACTTTGTCCCTATCCACTATCCTCTAGCCTCATACCTTTTCTCTATCCCACCAACTTTGTCCCCATCCACTATCCTCTAGCCTCATACCTTTTCTCTATCCCACCAACTTTGTCCCCATCCACTATCCTCTAGCCTCATACCTTTTCTCTATCCCACCAACTTTGTCCCCATCCACTATCCTCTAGCCTCATACCTTTTCTCTATTCCACCAACTTTGTCCCCATCCACTATCCTCTAGCCTCATACCGTTTCTCTATCCCACCAACTTTGTCCCCATCCACTATCCTCTAGCCTCATACCCTTTATCTATCCCACCAACTTTGTCCCCATCCACTATCCTCTAGCCTCATACCTTTTCTCTATCCCACTATCTTTGTCCCCATCCACTATCCTCTAGCATCATACCTTTTCTCTATCCCACCAACTTTGTCCCCATCCACTATCCTCTAGCCTCATACCTTTTCTCTATCCCACCAACTTTGTCCCCATCCACTATCCTCTAGCCTCATACTTTTTCTCTATCCCACCAACTTTGTCCCCATCCACTATCCTCTAGCCTCATACCTTTTCTCTATCCCACCAACTTTGTCCCCATCCACTATCCTCTAGCCTCATACCTTTTCTCTATCCCACCAACTTTGTCCCCATCCACTATCCTCTAGCCTCATACCTTTTCTCTATCCCACCAACTTTGTCTCCATCCACTATCCTCTAGCCTCATACCTTTTCTCTATCCCACCAACTTTATTGGTTATTATTGGTTATTGGTTATGGAAGGCCTCGGTATCACAGCAAACGAATTAAAATCCATAATTGCTCAACCGCCCGTGCCAGTGGAATCATCCGAATTACTAACTCATCTCCCAAACAAAGAAAGGTAACTGTAGTCCCCATCGTAGCAGTCTCAGCACACGCCAAAAGACATAAGGCGAAACCGCGCAGAAAGTGAACACAACCAACTGTTCCCTGTCATACGATATCATCATTCATCGTAAACAAGCGGGATATCGAAGCAGGATCAAAACGGATGAGACACACAGCTCACGGTGTGCACAGAGCACTTAACGCAGTAGCTCCTGCAACAAGCCGGTCTTGGAATATGAGGAAACTGCAAGAAGGAACACTTTTCAGACATAGCCTTCAATGGTTCCTGCCGCCTATCCACCATATACCATGGGAGTTCACGTCCTCCCGAAAATGATGATCGTCATAGCACTTGATGATGTTAGGCCATCATTGATGACTCCAATTCCAAACATATAGACACACAGTGGTGGTAAGTTATCATTTCCAATCCAACAGAAGCCATATGACCTGTAGTTATTAAAACCACAGAGAGAATCTGAGAGAATATGAGAGAATATGAGCAAAGGGCAGCACTTGTTAGTTGCACACGCAGGTCATCATCATCAAGTACCAGGCCCAGTGGCGTAGGTGATCATGTCTCTCCACAACTTTCGATCTCGGCAGCTATTTATCATTTCTGTTGTTGACCTTCTGCCAAGCCATTCTCTTAAGCTGTCTTTTATTTTTTCTCTTTTCTTCCCTCTATCTCTTCGTCCCTCAATGCTTCCAGTTGTTACAATATATTCAAGTTGTTCTCTTCTCATTACATGGCTAAAAAATGATGATTGTTTCTTCCTAACTTTGGAAATTAGCTCTCTTTTTGCTTTGACTTCTCTCAGAACCTCTTCATTACTCTTCTTAGCTGTCCATGGTATTCTCAACATTCTTCTGTAAAACCGCCGACTCCAGTGATTTTCTTGTCTGTTGTACTATTGTCCATGACTCGCATCCATATGTTAAGACTGACTCTACGTAACATTTAAGAACTCTTTTTCTTGTTTCTATTGTCAAAAATGGATTGCAAAGTATTTTCCTCATTTTTTGGAAAGCTGCTTTTGCCTTAGCCATTCTGCATCTCACCTCTTTTGTACATTTTCCGTCTGAGGTTAACAAAGTTCCCAAATACTTAAATTCATTTACCTGTTTTAATATTGCTCCACTTGTCTTTATTTTGCACTGAGGTGATGTCTTTTTCTTTGTTGTTACCATTACCTCTGTTATTAAGGCTGAGTCCTTTATTTTTGCTTTTTTCACTATAATGTCCAACATTTCTTGTAACTCATTTTCACTCTTAGCGATTAATACTGTATCATCAGCATACCCTAGATTATTTATATTATGACCTCCAATTGTTATTCCAGGCATGCCCCTTAAGGATCTTAAAATAATCTCACTATAAATATTAAACAAATCTGGTGACAGCACACAATCTTGTCTAACACCCTGTTTTATATGTTGAAACATTCCCAATTGGTTTCCAGTTCTTATGGCTGCTGTTTGTTGCCAGTACATGTTCTTTATTATTCTTAGATCTTTGCTGTCTACGTTTATACTTTCCAGAATTGTGATTATTTCTTGGTGCTTTACTTTGTCTAATGCCTTGGTGTAATCTATGAAACATAGGTATAGATCTGTTTTCACCTCTATAGCTCTTTCTACTAAAGATCTTATGATATAAATGGCATTGCTTGTTCCTTTATCTCTAACAAAACCACACTGTTCATCACTAGTTTCTGGACTGATTTTGTTTCGCACTCTTCGCATGATGATTCTTAGTAATATCTTAGTCATGTGACTCATAAGGCTTATTGTGCGATGATCATCGCATTCAATCGCACCCGGTTTCTTTGGTAGGGCTATGAATATTGATTTGAGCATGTCGTCTGGTATATATCCGCTGTTGTAGATATCATTCAATATTTTTGTTGTTATTTCTATTCCAAAATCACCAATGGCTTCAATCTCTTCTTTAGTTATATTATCTGGTCCAGGAGCTTTGCCTGCTTTCATATTGCGCAAGACATCTTCCACTTCTTCTCTGAGTATTTCTGGTCCTTCTCCATTATCCTTAATATTTACTTCCGTTCGTTCATCATTATAAAGATCCTTAATGTATTCTGTCCATCGTTCCCTTATGTTTTCTTGATCAATCAACAGTTCTCCTTTCTTTGATCTTAAACATTCAGTTTTTGATTGCGTTTTTCTTCCTGTTAATTCCTCAATTTGTTTGTATATAGCTTTAGCATCTCCTTTTTGTTGCATTTTAATTTCGTTGCATCTCTCTTTTCGCCATGCTTCTCTTGCTTCATTACATTTTACTACAATTTCTTTTTTTAATCTCTTATACTCATCTTTATTTTCTTTATTTCTTCTTCTTGTATCCATTAGCGGCAAAATATCATCTGTCATCCATTTCTTCCTTGAATTTGTCCTCACTGGTGGTATGAACTCTTTTGATGTTTGTTGCATTGACTCTTTTAGCATTTCCCACTGTTCATCAATGCTTTGTATCTTCTCTATTGCATTGCACCGGTTCTGAATTGTGATTTTATATTTGTCTTGCAGCTTCTTGTCTGATTTTAGTAAATCTAAATTTAACTTGATGTTAATTGAGGCTCGTTTGTTGTTTTTAATTTTACTCTTTCCCACAACTGGTACATGATCACTATTGCAATCTGCTCCTGGTCTAGTTTTCACACACACCAGACTGTTTCTAAATCTAGTGCTTATCATTATATAATCAATTTGATTATGTGCGTTGTCCCCTGGGCTTTTCCATGTCCACAGACGTCTTGGATGTTGCTTAAACCATGTGTTTCCTATCAACATGTTGTGTGTTCTTGCCCAGTCAATAAGTTTCTCACCTCTTTCATTCCTATTGCCTAAGCCATAATGACCAACTACTTCCTCATCTCTTTCCTTTCCTACTTTTGCGTTAAAATCCCCTAGAACTATGGTGTTTTCATGTGGTATGCATTTATGAAGTGCCTCATTTAACTCGTAAATTTTATCAATTGTTTCCTCTAGACTGTCTGCTGTTGGTGCATAAACTTGTATACGATTTATGTCTATTGGCTTTCCATTCAATTTCACTAAAAGGACTCTGTCAGATACTGGGTAAAAGCCGTACACTGTTTTTGCTCTTTCTGCATCCAAGATGACACCTACTCCTCTTTTGTGTTCAGTACCTCCAGAATAAATTATTTTATGTTTACCAGAATATATCTCCCCTGATCCGGTGTATCTCATTTCGCAAAGTCCCAGTAATTGTAAACCTATTCTTTCCACTTCCTGTATGATGTTTCTAGTTCACCCTTCTGCATGAGTGTTCTCACATTACAAGTACCTATCTTTAGAGTTTGTTTAATCTTTATTTTGCTTACAGTAGCTTGATGACTATCGGGTATCACCTGTAGCACATGATATCCCCCACCGAACGAGGGTTTTTCATGGGAATCCCCCTTAACGTTGTTGTCATTATGTCTAATGTTGTGGCGATTCATGATTATACAAAGAAATAACTACGGTGGTTTTCTTTTGCCTTCCGTCGGTTTGCCACCCACCAACTTTGTTCCCATCCATTATCCTCTAGCCTCATACCCTTTATCTATCCCACCTAATTTGTCCCCATCCACTATCCTCTAGCCTCATACCTTTTCTCTATCCCACCAACTTTGTCCCCATCCACTATCCTCTAGCCTCAGACCTTTTCTCTATCCCACCAACTTTGTCCCTATCCACTATCCTCTAGCCTCATACCTTTTCTCTATCCCCACCAACTTTACCCCCATCCACTATCCTCTAGCCTCATACCTTTTCTCTATCCCCACCATATTTTGCCCCCATCTACTATCCTCTAGCCTCACACCTTTTCTCTGTCTCTACCAACTTTGCCCCCATCCACTATCCTCCTACCTTTTCTCTGTCCCCACCAACTTTGCCCCCATCCACTATCCTCCTACCTTTTCTCTGTCCCCACCAACTTTGCCCCTATCCACTATCCTCCTACCTTTTCTCTGTCCCCACCATATTTTGCCCCATCTACTATCCTCTATCCTCCTACCTTTTCTCTATCCCCACCAACTTTGCCCTCATCCACTATCCTCCTACCTTTTCTCTGTCCCCACCAACTTTGCCCTCATCCACTATCCTCCTACCTTTTCTCTATCCCCACCATATTTTGCCCCCATCTACTATCCTGTATCCTCCTACCTTTTCTCTATCCCCACCAACTTTGCCCTCATCCACTATCCTCCTACCTTTTCTCTGTCCCCACCAACTTTGCCCTCATCCACTATCCTCCTACCTTTTCTCTATCCCCACCATATTTTGCCCCCATCCACTATCCTCCTACCTTTTCTCTATCCCCACCAACTTTGCCCTCATCCACTATCCTCCTACCTTTTCTCTGTCCCCACCAACTTTGCCCTCATCCACTATCCTCCTACCTTTTCTCTGTCCCCACCAACTTTGCCCTCATCCACTATCCTCCTACCTTTTCTCTGTCCCCACCAACTTTGCCCCCATCCACTATCCTCCTACCTCTTCTCTGTCCCCACCAACTTTGCCCCTATCCTCTATCCTCCTACCTTTTCTCTGTCCCCACCAACTTTGCCCTCATCCACTATCCTCCTACCTTTTCTCTATCCCCACCATATTTTGCCCCCATCTACTATCCTCTATCCTCCTACCTTTTCTCTGTCCCCACCAACTTTGCCCCTATCCACTATCCTCCTACCTTTTCTCTGTCCCCACCAACTTTGCCCTCATCCACTATCCTCCTACCTTTTCTCTATCCCCACCATATTTTGCCCCCATCTACTATCCTCTATCCTCCTACCTTTTCTCTATCCCCACCAACTTTGCCATCATCCTCTATCCTCCTACCTCTACCTACGGAATTGCGCTCCATAGTAGGTAACCTTCGATGCGGAGACGGCACTCAATGATGATGTCCCTTGAAATTGTAGCAACCGGAAGTAGGAAGTAAAATGGAGTCTGCATAAAGATTAGGTTTCCAGTTTTAGTTCAGAGTGCATATCTTAATCTGTTTGGTAATCAACAGTTCTAATCAAGAAAATGGCTCGGTCCGTGATGCCAGCCCAACAGAAGTTGGCAGAACGGCTCACAATTCTGAATGACAGAGGCACTGGCATGTTAACTAGGATTTATAACATTAAAAAGGTACGATCAGTTGGTGAATTTTTTAAATTTTATTATTAAATCACCGTGAGTGTAAATATTAGAGTAGAGTGGAATTAACTGAAACGCATCGCAACCGCAAATCAATAGTCATCAATAATTATAATTAATAAACAATTGAACGCCGAATGGGGAAGGTGATTAATACATTTTATTAAGAAGATCCTAAAACAAAACAGTCAAAACATTTTTTTAAAGGACTTTAGTTTATAAAAAAAAACATAAAATCTGCAGGGAATCGAAAATCCCCAAAATGTTGTTATTGAATATTATTATTATTATTTATATTATTACACTTGACTATGTAAAATAGAGGTGAAAACAGATCTATTATTCTATACCTATATGTTTCATAGATTACACCAAGGCATTTGACAAAGTAAAGCACCAAGAAATAATCAAAATTTTAGAAAGCATAAACGTAGACAGCAAAGATCTAAGAATAATAAAGAACATGTACTGGCAACAAACAGCAGCCATAAGAACTGGAAACTCAGGAAACCAATTGGGAATGTTTCAACAAATAAAACACTGAACAGGGTGTTAGACAAGGTTGTGTGCTGTCACCAGATTTGTTTAATATTTATAGTGAGATTATTTTAAGATCCATAAGGGGCATGCCTGGAATAACAATTGGAGGTCATAATATAAATAATCTAAGTTATGGTGATGATACAGTCTTAACCGCTAAGAGTGAAAATGAGTTACAAGAAATGTTGGACATTATAGTGAAAGAAAGAAAAAATAGAGGACTCAGCCTTAATAGCAAAAAGACAGAGGTAATGGTAACAACAAAGAAAAAGACATCACCTCAGTGCAAAATAAAGACAAGTGGAACAATACTAAAACAGGTAAATGAATTTAAATATTTGGGAACTTTGTTAACCTCAGATGGAAGATGTACAAAAGAGGTGAGATGCAGAGTGGCTCAGGCAAAAACAGCTTTCCAAAAAATGAGGAAGATACTATGTAAACCACTTTTGACAATAGAAACAAGAAAAAGAGTTCTTAAATGTTAGGTAGAACCAGTCTTAACATATGGATGCAAATCATGGACAATAGGACAACAGACAAGAAAATCACTGGAGTCTGTAGAAATGTGGTTTTACAGAAGAATATTGAGAGTACCATGGACAGCTAAGAAGAGTAATGAAGATGTTATGAGAGAGGTCAAAGTAAAAAGAGAGCTAATTTTCAATATTAGGAAAAATCAATCATCTTTTTTTGGCCATGTAATGAGAAGAGAACAACTGGAATATATTGTAACAACTGGAAAAATTGAGGGACGAAGAGATAGAGGGAAGCAAAGAGAAAAAATAACAGACAACTTAAGAGAATGGCTTGGCAGAAGATCAACAACAGAAATGATAAATAACTGCCTAGATCGAAAGTTGTGGAGAGACATGATCACCTTGAGTACCAGGCCCGGTACTTGATGATGATGATGATGTAAAAACAAGGAAGGGTATCAGTATGGTTTAAATCACATACAATTATTCATACAGTCGAACCTGTCTAAGGCGACCATTCACGGGACTTTCAAAAACTGGTCCCATAGGACAGGTGGTCCTGCCTCACAGGTTTCACATAATAAATAGAGCGATAAAAAAAATTTTATCCTAAGCACTATGAAAACTAACCTGCAAATCAGCGTAATCCATGAGTAGAACATAGTGCACATGTCGGTCTACAATAGCCACTGGTTGGACACTTTTCATAAAACACGATAGTTAAACACACAAAAATAAAACACACATACACAGATTCCACTTATACTGTACATGTATCACTTTTGACTTGAAAAAAAATCCAATATGGTAGTCTGTTGTTTGACAGATGAAATAAACGATAAGTTCAATTTTTCTCTCAAGTCCATGATAACGTCTAGTATGTCAGATCTCCCGTTTGTTATTGAATAGGTGCGCAGAAGCTCCAAAGCATTATGTGCATCTGCGATAGTGTATGTTTTCTCAATGTCAGTAGAATCTTGTTCGTTGTCTGATTCACTATTCACATCCTCAGCAGCTAAAATTGCAGTGGCAGGAAGATCCCAGTTTGTTTCTATTGTGTTGCAAGTTTGGAGCCCTGAATCAATCATGGAGATGTCTGTCAATTGGTATCCAAACAATTCTTTTGAAAGGTTATCCAAAGCAGTAGAAATTGCAGTAGAAACAATTTGCACGTCGGTCTTTGATGCAGATTCCATGTGCGTCAGAGAATATGCGTGTGTTTCAGCAGGACAATGAAAACCTGCTTTACAGAAACACTTAAGGATGGTTGAGTTGTCCACTTCTTTCCATGCTGCAGCAATCCAGTAGACTACATCCAGTAAATTGACCTGTTTCATGAGTTCGGTTCCGGAAGCATCCTTGTTTGATTCCATGACTGTGATAAGATGTAGAAGCTGTTTTTGTCTAAACTTTAATTTAAATGTCTGAATGACACCCTGGTCTAGGGGTTGAACTAATGCAGTTGTGTTGGGTGGCAGAAACTGCAGCTTAACATTCTGTAGTTCGATCTTGGGATGACAGGTAGCGTTGTCAACAAATAAAATAATGTGGCGCTTTTTTTTCTGCATCTTACGGTCAAAACTTTTCAGCCAATCTTCAAATATAGCTGCAGTCATCCATGCCTTTTTGTTGTTTCTGTAAATCACTGGCAGTGTTTATGTTGATGTTTTTAAAAATCCTAGGGTTAGCTGCTTTCCCAATCACTAAAGCCGGTTCTCGTTCCCCCAACATGTTAGTGCATAGCATCACTGTTATTCGCTCTTTGCTTTTTTACCCCCAGCGCATTTTTCTCCTTTGACAAAAAATGTTTTGTCCGTAGTCGCTTTGAAAAATAACCCGGTTTCATCTAAATTAAAAATGTCTTGAGCAGCGTAACCATAGCATATCTCGGATAATTTAGAAGTCCAGTCAGCCGCAGCACTCATATCTGAATCACCGACTTCGCCACATTGCTTACCAAACACAAGATTGTGTCTTTTAATGAAGGCCTCTAACCAGCCGTTCGATGCTTTAAAGACTGAGTTTTCCAATTCTTTTGCAAACTGTAAAGCTCGTTCTTTGATCATCGGCCCAGATAACGGAATTTTTCGTGCAAGTGCTGATTGACACCATTTCCAACAAAGTGTATTTATGTCTTCATTTCCCGTTTTCCTGCTATTCCTTCTTTTCATACTTGGTGCATTATTTTCAAAGTCATTCATATACTCGGCTTTTCTCTTTAACGTACGTAAAATCTGTGTCTTTCCCACTCCAAACTGTTCTGCCAATAATCGCGAACTTTTACCTTGCTGATTTTGTCGAATCACTGATATTCGTTCTTCCAGCGTTAATGCTTTTGGTTTTACACTTTTGACACTGGCCATTTCCTATATTGTGTGTAACACTTTTAAAATCCACAAAAATAATTCACTGAGATACTGTACATGTACATGAATACACTCTAAGCGGGCAATGACTAATTCTTTAGTTAATTCCTGTAATTTATACGGGCCACGCAATGGTCTACTCTGTCTGGTCTAGACGGAACCGCGAAGTGATGTCACTTCACGAATCATAGATCTGTGTCTGCACCAGTATTGACTGATAAACGTAACACGTCCCACTGTAATCTGGGACTCACTAAATACGGGAAAACATCAACACCTGTAGACACCTGTGTCGATCGTTTATAGCTCCCAGCGAGACGAAGGACTGGCTGGTCGTCGTAAACGGGATAAATAACATTGGCGGCGGTTAATTAGCCTGGTCTCTGGTCGCGTCATACGGTGAGCGCCGTAATCAGTGTTAGCATATAGTAAAAAACTCGGGGAAATTGTAGACCCGGTCCTATAACCAGGGAAACGCTTTAAACAGGTGGTCCTAAGACCAGGTTCGACTGTATAACAATTTTATTCAGTTTTAGTCAGATACCCAATTTCATTCTAGAACTGCCAGAATGTGAAGGTTAAGATTGTCTAAGTCTGTGGTTTCTCCTATACATTTCATTTTATACTTAATATATTTTTCTTTCTATTAGTGCAAACTTTATTATTATACTTTTATATTTTTGTATAATGAGGTTGATTTTTCTTTCTGCATTCTAAGTCTACATTATATCAAATTATGAATTAGCACCTTCTTCTGCCGCCTTCTCAATGATTAATCATATATTCTCTCCTGAAATCTTTTTCACTTCCTCTTCTAAAGTGTAATTGTAAATTATACATATAGTTATACTACTTACATAGTACTTTAAAATTGGGTATTAAGGGATGTAGCGATTCATGATTGTACAAAGAAATTACGACGGTGGTTTTCTGTTGCCTTCTGTCGGTTTGTTTACGATTGGCTCTGCTAGCCTTTGACTAAAAAGTCTCACCCACAAGACAGTGGTGTTATTTTACTTCGGGGTACCCTCCCTTAGCCTTTTATTCTCCCCGAGCTTACCTGCATGACAGCAGGGCAGTCACAGGTTGTACTGTTTACTGCATACAGTAGCAGGTAAAATGACCTGACCTGAAGATGTTCTGAGAGAGGTCAAAGCAAAAAGAGAGCTAATTTCCAATATTGGGAAGAAACAATCATCATTTTTTGGCCATGTAATGAGAAGAGAACAACTGGAATATATTGTAACAACTGGAAAAATTGAGGGACGAAGAGATAAAGGGAAGCAAAGAGAAAAAATGACAGACAGCTTAAGAGAATGGCTTGGCAGAAGGTCAACAACAGAAATGATAAATCGCTGCTGAGATCGAAAGTTGTGGAGAGACATGATCACCTACGTCAGTAGGCCCGGTACTTGATGATGATGATTAAGGGATGTACTAACAAAGTTCTATTTCTTGCAATTGGTCTTAACTATTATTACAATATAGTAAATTTGTTGATACAACTAGTACTACTTAGGACTACTAGGATTTTGTTAATTTCCCAGATTCACGAAAATCATGATTGTGGTCTATAAAAACTTGATCTGCGTGTAACTGAGCATGATCCACATCAAATGGTAGTCCACGTTATAGAGTTTTCCTGAAAAATATTTTGTACTATAATACATTTAAGAGTGCAGTCTGATCCATAGTATGTTTCCTTGCATGTACAGTCTGTACTTTCCGGGTCACATATGATGTCACAGCCATCAGAACACTTCTGTTTGCACTGCCCAAAATTACCATAGGGACAAGTGTCACTACAGGTGTAGCCAGGACGTTTACATTGTAGGCATTTTCCTGATTTTTTCCTCACATAAAGGACAGACACTAAGGCAAGACCCGGAGCAGTCGTGCCCATAGATCCCATGTGAACAGTTGCCATGACACGTACCGATGATGACGTTGTAGCCTTTGCAGCACCCACTGCACAAAACGACCAAGAATGCCCGTCCAGACAATAGGTGTCTGTAAATGTTTGCACCTCACTCAATGTCAGTGCACTGTCGGCTTGCGAAATGGTCAATGGGAACTCAGTCTTAATGTGTGCCATTGTCGCTTGTGTGGTGACTACAATAGTGTTCATAGAAATGTTTGGGTATGATATATCATTATACTGGAACACTACACCGCCACTGTCAGAGAAAGCCCTTAGAGTGGCAATCTTTACCAGAATCATAGTGCTAGCTCGATGATAAATTTGAATGGTGTGAGTCTTCGGGGCGTGGCAAAGTTCAGATACCAGTAAACAGAATTGGTTCCACTTCTCAATTGTGTGTGTGTGCAGTCATTGTCATAGAGATTGGTCTTAGTTTTGCCATTAACTGCGGCCTCTGATCCACATCTGTCTCCTGTATAACAAGCAAAAATCCAATGTAGTTCAAGATTAGTTCTAAATTTACTCATTCTTGTATGAGCAGATTTTCTGTTTGCCTCTCCTTTAGTTATTTCTGCCACTGAAAAAAAAATCTCTTTTTTTTTTTAAATTTTTTGTTGTGACTTCTGCTTCAACTACCCATGAAAAGTTTTGCCAATGTTTGAGATGTTTCATTGTGGTCTGCAGAATCTGTCCTTTCATGCTGGAGAAAGCATATTTAATTGATACATCTTATAGTTTTTGGTGGTTGAGACACAACTGTCTTTCCTTTGAGCACTTTTATACTTCAAATGCCCAAGATTTCTTCCAATAATTTCATCGTGCTATTTTAGAACTTCTCTCACTTTCTAGGTGTCTTTCAGTCTTTCCCGTTGTTATCAGATGATTGTTTTTTTCTTTTAATGTGTTTTATGTGTTAATTTCACCAGATTGTTCATTCTTAAAACTTGTTATATTAAGTTGGGGGACTGTTGGTCTTGAGGCAAGATGCCAGTCTTTAGACAGAGAGGTTGTGAGTTCAAATCCTGGCTACTCCAGTTTGGATTTTTGTTTGTGGTTTCACTCTGCAACAAACCATCCCTGGTCTCAGCAGCGAAGCTGAACTTGAAACATCAATTACTCATCGATGGAAAAAATATGAGTACCTCCGAAGCTGGAGTTATCTGCCTCTGCAGCGAGTGACCCCTGTGCTCATGGCTGCTAGGGAAAAATAGATTAACATGCAAAATTCAGTTTCCAGGGACTTCACCAGCTGGTGAACGTGAAAAATAAATTAATATCAGAATGGTTATTCATGTATAATCCAATTGTATTTATGTTATTGCACTTCAATTTCAGCAAGAAAATGTGTGTATATTTTGCTTTTTCTATTTTGCAGATGTTGGGTAGTGCAGAGAACAAACCACCATTTTTGAATGACAAGAATCTACAACCAGCCATAGAAAAAGTTCTTCTCAAGAAGTTTCCACTCTATGACAGCAAAGCAAGCCAGGTTTGTTTACAGGCTGTGTGTTAAGTCAGCATGAAAGGTGTTCTTGTTAACTTTTATTTGCTTTATGTAGAAGCAAAGTGCAGTATTTTAACATAAAGCATCTTCTGTCTTCTTTGTTTTCTCTTTAAAAAAAAAACAGTTCATAAAATGTGTGCTTCTGTTTATTGCAGGGCCATGATGTTTGTATATTTTAGTTAAACGTCTAATTTTTGTTTAAAAAAGTTTAAAATTGATATAGTGTCTCAGTTACAACCCTCTTTAGTTCTCTTCAATAATATGTAGAGATTAGGTGGCTGAACTGATTACTTGTGGGGTGGGGCTTCAAACCAGGAGATGGCAGGTAACCGGGGGGGGGGGGGGGGGGGGGGGAAGTTCTCAAAGAGGCCAACACAAAAAGGGAGCTCTTAAAAAACATCAGAAAGAAGCAATCAACATTTTTCGGGCACATCATGAGAAGAGGACAGTTGGAATACTTGGTTACAACTGGCAAAATAAAAGGAAAGAGAGATCGCGGGCGACAAAGAGAGAAAATACTGGATAACTTGGTGTCATGGCATGGAAAACAGTCAACAACAGAACTGATACGATGCACGTAGATAGAAGATTGTGGAGGGGGGGGTGGGGGAAGTTCTCAAAGAGGCCAACACAAAAAGGGAGCTCTTAAAAAACATCAGAAAGAAGCAATCAACATTTTTCGGGCACATCATGAGAAGAGGACAGTTGGAATACTTGGTTACAACTGGCAAAATAAAAGGAAAGAGAGATCACGGGCGACAAAGAGAGAAAATACTGGATAACTTGGTGTCATGGCATGGAAAACAGTCAACAACAGAACTGATACGATGCACGTAGATAGAAGATTGTGGAGGGACATGATCACCTACGCCAACCGGTATAGCACTTGATGATGATAATATATGTTATCTATCTATCTATCTATTATCTATCTATCTATCTATCTATCTATCTATCTATCTATCTATCTATCTATCTATCTATCTATCTATCTATCTATCTATCTATCTATCTATCTATCTATCCATCTCTCTCTCTCACTCTCTCGCTATATATATATATATATATATAAAATAGAGTCTTGTGGGAAGATGGGTTCTTGCTTGTCCTTATTCTTTCATTTTGAATTTTCTGTTGTCATTTTGTGCTCATTAAGACCTGTTTCCCTCTTTTGCTTAGTCTTATTTTATGAACATTTTTTTCAGCTGCATGTGGTTAATCAGATGAAGAATGATATACTGAAAGGTCTGTCCTTGTACTATCACACCTTTGTGGACATTCTCATGCTAAAGGTAATGTACAATTACTTTATACAGCTATAGAGATTTAGCCAAAGTTAAGTACAAATTTAAATATTATTTTATTTGGTACAATCACACCTTCCATATTTTTTAGGCGAACTTGTACACTCAACCAAAAAAAAAAAAAAAGACATAAACATCAAACATTTAAAAGCGTTTTTAACGCTACAGTGATTTCTGGGTCGTTTCAACTGGACACAGCATCATCTGATATATTTCAGATTTAGTAATTGCGTTATTTTTAATAAGTGTTAGATTCAAAATTCCTTGTTGTATATTATCCAGCAAATTAATGATTAAATATTGAAAAATTCAGAGCTTTTGATAGATGCAAGTGATTTGACTATCAAATGTGGCATGCACCTTGCTGTGGCAGTCTTTGTTGTTTTACTAACTTGTTGATCTATCTTCTGTACTCTTATCTTGCTATTTGTTTTGGTATTTGTTCTTGTCATTTCTTGCTATCTTCTACTTTCATAATATATATATGTATATAGAGATAAACAACTCGTCATCATTATAGTTTTTGAACAAATATAATACAGTCTTTATTGTTGACATCCACTTCAAAACATTAACAACAGTTAACACTGGTTCCGTACAATTAACAAACTATACTGTCCTCTTATAATATAAATGTTCCTTTATTGTTACTGTGTTGAGCTGATAGGCAATGTATATTTACAAGGAACGCTCGTGATCGTATATAAGTTAACTCTTAATCTTATAGACCTTGAGGTCTTACTTCTAAACCTAAACCACACAAATCTCTGTGCGAACTCTATTAGTCAAACTCTTGATTTCTCTACTCTAACTCCAGGCAGGTTCACTACTCTCTCCTGCTCATCTGAGCGGATTCGTACAATGAACGAACAAACTATATGGTACTCTTATAATCTAAATGTTCCTCTAAGTGCTGTGTCTAGAGTCTACAGTCACTATTTCGTTAGCTCCGCCTTTTTTAATTGTGTCCATGGTCTTATTGCTTTAAGCGTCCTGTCGACACCTGTCAATCTTCCTAAGTTTCTCCCCTCACAAGTAAATCCTATGGTGGTCTCGTCTACGCGCGGTGATTCTTTGATCTCCAAGTCAGAGAGACTCAAAGCGTTACCCACCGCTGAACATAAAGATGACCTGGTGTCGGTGATGTCTTTGATCACGCTCTTTTTCGGCTTAACTCTGAATGTTACAAGGCTGGGCTAGCCATCCCATATCAGCAGGTGTCTAGAATTCAGCGGCCGCGTCGTTGCATTACGCAACTTTGTCGGCCAGAGCAAACATCTCTCTGGACCTCCAGGCTCTCCATGTACGTATTTTCCTGTAATCTAAAAGTTGATTACGACACAGCGACTGAGTTCGGTAGACTTAAAGTCTCCTTGCTAATCCTCAAGACTTCACTTTAATTCCACGCCGCTTAAAACTATTTTATCTCCTATCATCGTCGTATCGTATCATTCTTTTATTCTTCTGTCTATTGTCATATTCTTCTTCTCTCTTCCCATTATCGTTTATGGCTGAGTCACACTGTAACATTGCTTTCATACACCAAGATGAGACCGTAATCTGTTCATTTGGATTTGTGACATGTTCTGGAGATTTTTTCAAATTTCAAGCAGTTATGTTTGAAGGAGTTTTAAATTAAAAACTTTATTTTTTCTTTAAACAAACATTATCCTGTAAATTAATTATTCAAATAAACACAGCTACTGTGTCTAAATGGGATTAAGAAAACTCATTGCATTTTCTAAATTCCTTACTAAAAAAATTATGACATCAGCATAGCAAGATAGCTTTGTCACGGAACCCACAGGGAAGGCCCAAGAATACTTAAAGACAAGAAACCATGAAAGGCCCTGAGGACATTAGTCTTAACTTGAAGGAGATTTTTAAAAAGTCCAAGAATAATGAACGATTGAAAGATCCTGTCCTTGGCCTATGCTTCCAAAAGATACCTGATCAATTGATTGAACATCACATACTAAATACCTGAGTGGTATATCAGATTATTTAAATAATTTTTTTAAACACATTTTATTTCTAGTTTCATTACTAAACCACATTATGACAATCATGTTTCAGTCCAAAATGAAAAAAAATGTTGCTGTAAAATGAGTCTGAGAGGTTTGTAAATTAACAAATATTTAAGTATTGTACTTGTTATTACATACAATGAGTTTGTTTAGAGCCATTTTTATAAGAATTAAAACAATTTTGTTTGCTTCTCTCATCTCCAAGGATCATGTGGTTGATTTGTTGACTACAATTGATGCTTGCCAAGTTCAATTGGATATAGTAAGTGCTCATATTAATATTTATTTCTATCCTTGATTTAGAATTTCCTTTTTGATTAAATAAAAACTATTTACATCAATTGGATGTTTGAAAAAGATTATTATTTTTAGTACCTTCCTCTGTTGCTGAATGGTTAGTGTGCTCATTTCTTATTTAAATTGTTTGAAAATTATGAATTTTGTATGCAGGAGAACATTGGATATTCTTAGTTAAACATAAAAATATGTAAAAAATACGTAAGTTCACCTTTGTCTACGTCCCAAGACAATCGGTGGTACGGGGAAATGAAAGAGTGGACAGGTTGGCTAGCTGCGTTATTTGTTGAGGACAGTCAACCAATGGATTGGGCGGACCTCATCAATGCCCTCCGGGAAGTGAGAAGGACACAGGACTTCAACAACTATGAGTCCACGTCACTCCTTCGGCTAAAAGAGATGGGAGTTAAGATGGGCACAGCCAGAAACGAGAAACTTAGTGGGCGTATAAGAAGACTAATCAACCAATGCAGAACTGGAGTCGTCAGTCGCTGGGTGCTGCGAGGATTGCTGAGGAGGGGATCTGAGCACCTATGGACATGTTCGGAGTGCAATGATGATGACCCGCAAATAACTCAATAACATGTGTAAAGCATCAACTTTATTGTCTTATTTTGTTTTTCCTAAAAAAATATTAACTGTTATTTTTCATTTGCCCACAGACTTTGAACTATGACCTGACCAAGAACTACCTTGATCTGATTGTTACGTATGTATCAATTATGATCCTAATGTCAAAGGTTGATGACAGGAAGATTGTGTTAGCTCTCTACAACTCTGCTCATGAGTTCCTTCAAGGAAAAAGGTAGTGGCTTATTTTGCTTTCATCTCTCCTTTTAAATACCAATAAATCAGATGCAAATGATTAATTTGTGTCTTAATTGTCATTAAAAAATATTTTTCTTCTATATGTTTGTTTATCCTTTCTAAATTTGTGAGAGAAAAAAATATATATATATCATATACTTTTTCCTCTATCAGCATATCTACATTAGATTTTTAACATTTTAGATTTTTTTTTTATATCTGCTTCAGTTTGATCTATCTAAATTATTTTCATCTGACAGTGATCAATCTTATCATCGTCTGGGACAAATGTGTTTGGAGTATGATCCACCAATGAAAAAATTGGCAGAGGAATTTGTACCTCATTCAAGGGTAATTCACATGTTTTACAAATTAGAATTAAATTATTTAACATGTGATTAGTTATTTGTTTAACCAAACTATACAAACCATCTTTATAATATTGATCCTGTTGTATTTTTCTTTTCTTGGACTCTAGGACTGAAGATAACCCCAACAAAAAAAAAAAAATGACAATAGCTTTTAGTTATTTGACCTCCCACTGTCGTACAAAAATGACAAAAGACAGAAAACAATCTATATTTCAAAATAGTATTCTTTTCATGGAATCAACAAGGAATAGGATGGTTGTGTGATGTTTACTGTGAGGTAGGAAATATAAGCAGCAGAACTCAGTGCATTGCCATACAGTGTAACGGCAATGGTTTTCAATTTCACCTCCTTTAGATTGAAAAAAAAAAACCTGACTCAATCAAGAATAAAACAATTATCTGCTAAATGAGTATGAGTATTTGGAATACAAAATGTGCTAAGTGAAAATAAACTACCAGCCCAAATATATTTAAGAATAATGTTAAATTAATATTTATGCTCTGGTTAATATAAGCTCCATTTGTATTTCTCAAAACCTCAGCATCTGATGCCAGCTCTGATGTCTCTGCACAAAGTCTATCCCCGACGTAATCTTTCTGCAGAAATTATGAGAAACCTTCAGATTCTCTCCATACTTTCAGAGCCTGCTAAAATGGCCAGTGTTCCAGTCACTGATATGGTATGTCTCATATTATTATACTATTAAGAAACTGTGCGTTTTAGTTTATTATGTATAAGAGGTTTTGTATGAATGAACTTTATATATCATCATCATCATCATGTGCCATACCGGTTGGCGTAGGCAATCATGTCCTTCCATAATCTTCTATTCACAGTTCATCATATCATTTCTGTTGTTGACTGTTTTCCATGCCATAACACCAAGCTATCTAGTATTTTCTCTCTTTGTCATCCATGATCTCTCTTTCCTTGTATTTTGCCTGTTGTAACCAAGTATTCCAACTTTCCTCTTCTCATGATGTGCCTGAAAAATGTTGATTGTTTCTTTCTGATGTTTTTTAGGAGCTGCTTTTTTGTGTTGGCTTCTTTGAGAATTTCCTCATTGGTCTATTTAGCTGTCCAGGAAACTTTCAACATTCTTCTAAGAGATCTCATCTCTGTGGCCTCTAACCGTCTCGTCATTTGTTTGTCTACTGTCCATGACTCACTTCCATAGGTCAGAATTGGTTCTATATAGCACTGATGAACTTGCTTTCTCACTTCTATTGACATAGCTTTATTGCATAATAAACTCGCTTTCTCACCTCTATTGACATAGCTTTGTTGCATAATAAACTCGCTTTCTCACCTCTATTGACATAGCTTTGTTGCATAAGATATTTTTCATTTTCTGAAATGTTATTTTGGTCTGAGCTATTCTGCTTTTTATTTCTTTGGTGCATCTTCCATCTGATGTTATTATTGTGCCCAAGTATTTGAAACGTTGCACTTGTTTCAGATTTGTCCTGTCTATTTTTATGCTGCATGATGGTGATGATTGTTTATTTGATATGACCATTACTTCTGTTTTCTTACTATTCAGACTTAGACCTTTCTACTTTATAGATAATGAATAATAAACAGGCAGGTTATATCAACTATTTCCGTATGTTTTGACACAGACTGCGTCACACCCATTTCAGACAAATATGTTCTGCCACAGTTTATGTCAGCTGGTGCCTATCTCAATTTATTACGTTTAAACCATGTTGAAAGTTTTTAATTGACTATTATGTATTTTCTTGTAAACGTTCTTCACTGGAGAGTTCCTTCCTCCTTCTACATGTAGTAAAGTAAGTAAAGAGCCCCATCTCGCCAAGTGGCGTATAGGGAATATGGTGTTAGTGACCATAAATTTTACAGACTTTCAGCACATGGTTTTCAGGGTAATGTGGTAGGTATTACGCCCGTGCCGTCTTACTTTCCCAGAAAAAATCCGGTACCCATTTAAGGCTGGGTGAACCCGGAAGGTGTCGGTTGGGATCGAACCCTACCCCTTGTCCTTTTTAGTCCAGTTCACTAACCACTAGTTAGCTATCGTGGCTCCCCCTTCTACATGTAGTGTTTTAAAAAAATTGTGATTTTCCATTTGAATTAGCAATGTTTATCACCAACAAAATATCAGCTGATCAAAATGGCATTGATTAGTATTGATTTTAATGCTAGAATTCTGATAAAAGAGAACCAAATCCTAAACCAATCAAATTTAATAATGAAATCATCAGCTCTAAAAAAAATATAGTTAAAAAATTTAATAGTTACTTTGCTTCAGTCAACAGAGCGAGCAAACTTACAGATAGCAATAAAATTCAGCTACATAATTTAAAATTAATTGAAAGAGCCCCAACAACAAATGCTGCAATCTTTGAAGAAGATTTTAACATGAGGGAACTAGAAAAAGCATTAAGAAAATTAAAATGTAGAAAATCCCAGGCCCTGACAAGGTACACAATGAGATGATAAAGCATCTCGGCAAGTCAGGGAAAGAAACATTACTCAGACTGATCAACAAAACATGGAAAGAAAGCAAGATTCCCAAGACATGGAGAAATGCCTATATAGTGCCATTGCTCAAAAAGAACAAGCCTCCAGATGACCCCAGAAGCTATCATCCCCTATCCTTAACATCATGCATAGGTAAAATAGCTGAGAGTATGGTCAATAGCAGACTATACTGGTATCTGGAAACCTCTAATACTCTGTGCTATGAACAAGCTGGTTTCAGGGCAGGCAATAACATAGAAGACCAAATCCTCAGGTTAATACAACAGGTCCAAGATGGATTTCAGAAGAGACAACATACTTTAGCCGTCCTAGTGGACCTGCAGCAGGCTTATGATAGAGTCTGGCGTAAGGGGCTTTTATTGAAGATGAGAGATGCCGGAATACATGGGAAACTGTACAAATGGGTTAAATATTTCCTAGTTGACAGAACAATACAAACTAAATTAAATGAATCCATTTCAGACAAAGAGGTGCTAGAAGAAGGATTACCACAGGGATCACCACTCAGTTGTACCCTTTTTTTGATATATATCAATGATCTGACCAAAACCCTGATAAATAAAAAAGCTCTCTATGCGGATGATCTGGTCATGTGGAGTACTAACGAAAATATTAGAACAGCTGAAGCACAACTAAATAAAGACCTGAGGCACCTAGAAGAATACTGCAATACCTGGAAAATAAAAATAAATGTACAGAAAACAGTATATACAGTATTTACTAGAAGTAACAAAATAGCTAAGACAAACATCAAACTCAATCTCCAACACAATAGTCTTCAAAAAGAGGAACGCCCTACATACTTAGGAATACAACTAGACCGACAACTGAACCTGAAGAAACACGTAGAGAATCTCACTAAGAAGGCAACACAAAGACTTCAACTAATGAAAAGGCTTTCCAGTACCTTATGGGGAGCAGATAAAGAAACTCTTAGAAATCTCTATCTGGGATTTGTTCGCTCTGTTTTGGATCATGGTAGCTCGCTCCTAGTGACATGCAGCAAAACAACTAACATGGCACTGGACAAGATACAAAATAATGCATTACGACTCATCAGCGGTACAATGAGGTCCACTCCAGTTGCAGCCTGCGAAATCCACTGCAATGTGGAACCTTTAGAGTTGAGGAGAAACAAAGCCGCTATGGTTCTCTATGAAAGACAAAAAAGAATGGAGAAGGACCACCCTAACAGAAAATTAGTAGATACATGGACTCCAAAACAAAGAATTAAGCAGATGTCAGTATTACAACATGTTACAAATATACAAGAGAAATTCCATCTACCTGAAAAACGACTACAAACATCAAGAGTCATCAAAGAAATGCCACCAAGTACGAATTATAAAAAACCTGAAATAAATGTAGAGATATGTTACAGAACAGGTAAAAAAGCAGACCCAGTATCATTAACACTAGCAGCAAGGAAAACAATAGATACTTATCCAGAAGACTGGATACATATATACACAGATGGTGCAGCCACTAACGCTACTTCAAAAGCTGGATATGGAATATTAATACATTATCCAGATGGGACAGCAGAAGAAATTTGTGGCCCTTGTGGTGAAGTCTGTAACAATTATGAAGCAGAAATAACAGCTATTGAAACAGCAATTTATCATTTAAATACGATTTTCGATACCACACCATCAAAGAAAACAAACACAGTCATATTTACGGATTCCAAATCTGCTCTGCAAGCACTGGAAAACAACACGAACAAACCAGAACTCACACAGCTTATCATAGACACAGACAAACTCATTGAAACACATAACATAAGATTGGTAATGCAATGGATCCCTGGACACTCAAATATACCAGGAAATGATAAGGCAAATACATTAGCTAAGAGAGGATCTAAACAGACACAGATACATACATCCATCACACTAGACACAGCCAAACAAGTCATAAACTCCAGCAGTAGGGAGGAGTGGCTGAATGGATGGGCCTTAGGGAAAACAGGGAGAGAGCTTTTTAAATATATGGCAAGACCAAATCCACAAGACAACATCAACAACCTAACAAGAAGAGACCAAACCACCATCTTCAGACTGAGAACAGGACATGTTATGCTGAATAACCACATAAATAGAATACAACAAAACCATACCCCAGTATGTCCACTCTGTAATCACCCACAAGAAACTGTAGAACATCACCTGTTTCAATGTCCAGAGCTCACTGACATCAGAACAACATTATTTCCCCAAAGACCCTCCAAATGGAATACTCTGTACGGAACAACAGCAGAACTTAAAAATACCTGCAGATACTACTACATGGCATTGGGCCGAAGGGCATCAGCTCAAAGGTCACTGGATCCATAACAACAACAACAACAATGCTAGAATTCAATTGATGACATCTGAAGAAGCCAGTAGATCTGTTTTTTTTAATGTTTCAAATAATGACAATATCTAAACATCTATACCAACAAAGAAAGCAATTATTTGATTGATTTAAAAAAATAGTTTCTCATGTTTGATACTTGTAATCAATAAGATTACAGTGAAGAGAAAATCAATACATCATGATTATTGGTAACAAAAGATAAGTTATTTTTATGCTACATCAACCAAACTTTCAAGGCTGCTTAAAGACATATTGCTAATTGTTTTTTTTTTCACACAAAATAATTAATTTTGGATTTCTTTGACCTGATCTTTATGATGGTAAGTTAGCATTTATGGTCTCAATTTGATGTTTTTAATTGTTTGGTCATTTATCCCCCATTTTTCTTTTTGACATGTCTTGTAGCATCTTTTTAATTGGTGAAATGTAATTCCTTGTTCAATTACCTAAAAATTCACATGCAATGTTATATGTTAGATAAGGATAAAGTATGTAGATATTTAAAATTATAAGGTCTATGAAAAATTTTGTCTCTGAATTCTCTTCTATTGCATTGATAAAAACCTTACGTACTGAAAAAGTTAATTGTTATAATTTGAAGTTATTTATAGACCATTTTAATGCAATATAGATCCTGTCCAAAATATTAATCCATTGATAGTCTTTTTACAACTATGTGTAAAAATATATATATATTATATTGATGTTATTTAAATATTATATTTATCTAATACCATTGATCAGATTCTTTATTTGTATTCACCAATGTAGTGTTCCTCATAATGGTCCTTCCCCTTTATCCTATGCTGCCACATTCAAATTGGTAATTAAATAAATAATATATGTCTTATTATATACAGTTCTTATGGAAATCACATAGATTCTCTTTTTTTTACAAGGTATCTGTATGTTTGTTGGCTAAAAAGGAAATTGACAACATTTGTATATGTCTGCCAATCAGAATTGAAACATAGAAACAGAGGACAAAAAAAATGAGGCTGACCTAGAGAAATACTTAACATAAAACACTATCTTCCTTGCAATGGCTTACACAGAATATGGATATGTGTTGAGATACAATGTGGGTCTTGTGTAAAGTCTGACACTTAAAAGCAAAGACCATCGGGCATAGAGAATTTCTTAAATTTGTGCTCTCTTTCATTTGGAAGGGCAACGGATGGATAGAGAATAAGAATAGATGTGTCAAAGAGTGAAGATATGTTGTAATCTATGCAGCATTTCTTCTTTTGAAGTTTGCTTGTTTATTTCTTATATTTACGTATAAATCCAGTTAATTACTATTAATTATAAAAAATTAAAAATAAACATGCTTATTTGAATATAGTGTTTACTTACAGAAGTTGAAGGATATGTCCCATTACATATAATGTTGTAAGGGGAGGGAAGTATTAAACTTCGTTCATCCAACTAGGCCTCAGTATTTGGAGGTGAGGAGTCCAGTGCTCTCTTTCTCATTGTTATTGCTTTCTCTTCTAGTCAGTGAGTAAGCTTCCAATTCTTTTTGGTCAAATTAGAGCTTTGAGTTAGGATTTAATCCATGTTCTCTCTATCATCAAGCCAATGAGCTTACCTCTCCACTATTGATGTTGTCATTCACACATGATCATGTGTTTAAGTTACAATCAAACATTAATTAGTTTTAAAATTACTGAAGTGAAATGTGTCAGATTCTTCTGTATTGTAAATTATGTTTTTGTCACAGATTCAATGTGAATATCTCTCCTTGGACACTATGGAGAGGTGGATTATCTGTAAGTTTGTCCAATGTTTTTTGGTGTGTGTGCATGTATTTATTCTATAAAAGACGAAGATTATTTTTTTTTTTAAACTGCACAGAACCATCATTAGAGAAGGGCCAAACATTGCTCTCAAAATTACATGAAACCTGCAAAGAATAGCAATACAGCAGTTTCATATGGAGAACAATACATTTCTTTTGTATGTGCCATTTTGAACCTGAAGAAATTTATGTGAATGTACATTTTTATTCTTTAAATGATCATGTAGCATTATTTTGGTTTCCTTTCCATGCAGTTAATGTAATAATATTTAGCAATGCCTACATGAATGTTATATACAAGTATAAGATGAATATGTGATTATATATATACTGTAATACACCCTAATATACAAGGGGCAATCAATAAGTGGTGCAACAATTTGTTTCTCTGTCGATTTTTTTAAAAAGTATTTTGTGTGCTGCATTTTTTAATCTTCCTGGACAACCTCATTTGTTTCATCATCTTCTTGTAGAAAGAATGATACAATTAGCTTCCAAAATGGAGTCTGTGAGAGTCTGTCCTCCATTAATTACGTAAAGCTTTAACAACACTATTTTACAATATTTTTGTTCATTTTTCCAGTCAGTGAGTGACGTGCATTACAAATAGTAATTTAATTTTCTTTTGGTGAAAAGTAAGTGTCACAGACATTCATAGGCTTGTAAAGAATGTGTATAGACAGTTCACAGCACCGTCAGTTGCTGTGTAAACCATTGTTCATCAATGGAAGAAGTTTGAAGTAGTCTGTCTAATCATCCATGCTGCAGTGACACCTGCAAAGCTGCAACATTTGAATATTCTTATTGAGAAAGATCAGCAAATCTCAACAAAACAACATGCTGCTCAAAATGACATCTCTGTGCTGAAAGTTTCCAAATTGTAATAAAACAAACCTTGAGCAAAACAGAATGTTTTGCATTACTTGTTGAATGTCCCTCGTATTTCATATAATATTACATACTTGTAATATTAAAGAATAGTAATTAATTTAATATTGTTTCTTTCTCTTCCTACAGTTGGATTGATGTTGTGCTACCAGAATTTGTCAGATGCCCCAGCTTGTGATCTTTGGAAACAAGCTTTACAGAGCAGTTATATCATTACACTATGTCGTAACGAAGTCCTGCACATTCACAGATACATTATTAGCTTTTTTGAGACAAAAGGGTGAGTATGCTTTTTTTCATTTTTACAAATTTTTAAAAAATTTGAATGATTAACATTAATTATTATATCAAACTGTCAAAAAGGCACTCAGTTCCTAAATGGTGAGTTGGATGGCTGGTTTCCTTATGGGTGAACACATAGCTTGGAATCATGAACATTAGAACCTCCATCTTGCCAGTGAATAGTAGAATGCCTGTCTTTGTAGCTCTGTTACTTTCTAGACTAACATACATTTCCACCATGAGTGACACTCTGTATTTCTCGTACTTCAATTCTGCCACCAAACTAAGCCCTGTTTCATACTTCATGTTTTAATTCATGCAGTTATTCTTTGCAGTAAAGTCTCAAGGTTTCATATTTTTATGCTGTTATGCTGCTATTACCATGATATTTAACTGTAAAACTGTTTGATTCATATAAGTTAAAATCTTTTCTTGACTACAATGGATCTCTAATGGTGGTGTATTTATGCCTACTCTTTTTTATTAAATCAAATTCTCACTTGAGATTTCCATTACATCTTTAGAACTTCTGATTTATTTCTTCTTCTATGATTGCTTTTATTAATTATGCTATAGCCAGATGTAGACTTTATATTATTATTTATTACGATGAGCACTTTTTTTTAACTGAAATGTTTCAGACAACTTTTAGGACCTAAGTGGTCCTGAGATAGATATTTATAAGTGATTGAATGTGCTAAGTCGGATGTGTTGGGCCGAAAGGCGCAAATATAACAGTTATACTGCAAACCACAACACAATGCAGACACGTCCACTTAACGTCCTTTTAAGGACGGATGACAAACATGAATTCTATAGTTTACAAATACTCTAGAATACTTTAGTCATCGGGCGAACGCAAGCAAGCAAGCAGTGATTGAAAACTAGAGTTGTATTTATAAGTGATTGAAAACTAGAGTTGTATTTATAAGTGATTGAAAACTAGAGTTGTATTTATAAGTGATTGAAAACTAGAGTTGTATTTATAAGTGATTGAAAACTACTAGAGTTGTATTTATAAGTGATTGAAAACTAGAGCTGTATTTATAAGTGATTGAAAACTAGATTTGCGGTCATTTACATCCTCATGTAATGGTTGTTGATAATGATAACTAAAATGTTAGGTCTCCATTGCTTCAAATGTGATTCAGTATATTTTAATTTTTTTGATTTTATTTCAGTGGGATAAGTTGATAAAGAATTTGGTAAACTGATAAAAAATGTACTGACTACAACAAAAAGTTAGACTTTTATTTTATTTGTTCCAAAACTTTGAAACAATTTGAAAATGTATATTTTTTTAATTAAACATATTATGTATGTTTTTTTTTTACCAACATTATGTATGTTTTTTTTACCAACAAATTTTGTATGTAATAAATAATATTTTGCTAACAGATTAAACACAAATATCCTAAAATATGTTTCCTTTCTAGACATTTTGAAATGTTTATCTCTATATTTTAGTATAGTTAACCTACAGGGAGTACAGTGTTGCAGCTTTAGCCCTGTATTAAACAAGAAGAATATAATAATGGTGACACATTCATCATAACAACCTGTGCAATATTTTATTTATTTATTCCTTTGTTTCATTCTAGCCAACAAATTCAGCACCAACATAAAAGGGTGAATGAACTTAAAGAACTGCAAGTTCAAGCATTGCAAAACTCGTAAGCTTTAATTTTTGTTCAACTTATGAGATCATTTTATTGCCAGATATATTAATATGAGATCATTTTATTGCCAGATATATTAAGTCTTGATACTGCTAATGCTGTGTCACCTTTTAGTATCAGTTTTATCATTACAGGCATTGAAAAACCATCTTAAAACTGTTCATCATCATCATGTGCCATACCGGTTGGCGTAGGCGATCATGTCTATCCACATTCTTCTATCTACAGTGCATCATATCAGTTCTGTTGTTGACTGTTTTCCATGCCATGACACCAAGCTATCCAGTATTCTCTCTCTTTGTCGTCCACGATCTCTCTTTCCTTTTATTTTGCCAGTTGTAACCAAGTATTCCAACTTTCCTCTTCTCATGATGTGCCCGAAAATGTTGATTGTATCTTTCTGATGTTTTTTTAGGAGCTGTCTTTTTGTGTTGGCCTCTTTGAGAATTTTCTCATTGGTCTATTTAGCTGTCCAGGGAACTTTCAACATTCTTCTAAGAAATCCCATCTCTGTGGCCTCTAATCGTCTTTTTATTTGTTTGTCTACTGTCCATGATTCGCTTCCATAGGTCAAAATCGGTTTTAAAACTGTTGATGAAGAAATAATCAAATTAAATGGAATAGTTGATGGACTGCTAACACACTACAACATCACAACCATTTCCCAATAGGTAACATGATACAAAGGCATATTTATTAACCTATGTTTAAAAAAAAATGGCTAACAAAATAAAGAATGAAGACCAAATAAACACCACATCCAAACATAGATGGTAAACTTCAGTATGAAACAATAGAACTTGGAAAATGAATATGTGAGATATTGGACACAAATGCTTAAAGAGCTCTCTAATGAAATGTTTCAGCAAAACAAAAATAACAGCAACAAACTGTGGCACTATGAACAGAACACTATCTTCTAGCAAAGTAAGAAAAGGGAGAAAGAATCCTGTCACCACACTTCCAGCTTCCTGTGTGATATATAGAAAAACTGATGTTGTTACCTTTTATTTTTAAACAATGTGCTTTTACTGTGTCCACATATGTAGGCTGGATTCTGAACTAAATTATTGACAGAAAATGTAGATCAACTACACCATAAAACTCATTTTTTTAAAATCAGACTTTATGTGAAGAGAAACCAAATGTAAATTAACAAAAAGGGCCAGAATATATTTAAATTTATTATTTACTTGTATAATAAAAAAAAAAGTAAAGGTTCCCTCCAAGCCTTCCTAGACGTATGGGTAATATGGTGTTAGTGACCATATTTTTCTATGACCACGACACATTTTTGGGTGATGTACTTATTTAATAGTATTAGCATAAAATATAATCTATTCTTATTTTGTACCATTAGAATATTTTGTACACATACTTACTTATAACGATATATATATATATATATATGTTGCATTTTTTATAACTGAAGAATGACAGTATAATATATATGTATAACATATAAATTTATGAATTATAATAACATATCTTCAGATTGTCAGAAAGTTGTTAAAGTGGTGCCCTTGTAATGCAAAAATTGTTCACCCACATATTCTTATAACTGTGTTTTTGCAGACCAGCTTTACACAGAGAAAGACGTAAATTTCTGCGCAGCACTTTAAGGGACTTAACTCTTGTGTTCACTGAGGAGCCAGGCCTGCTTGGACCAAAGGTTCTCAAGTTCTGCATAGAATATTTCATAGCTTTATGTGTCTTCCATAATCTTATCATTCTTTGAATGCCTGCTTGTATTTTCTGTTATGTTCATAATAATATAGCATAAAGTGCAGGGTAATTCCTAAAAGATGTTTACAGTTTCACAATGTTATATTTTAGTCTGCTTCCTTTCAGCTCCCATAGGTCTTTTTTTCTAAGTAGCCTAGATGTGAAAACCACCTCACTAGCTACCGACGTTCTGACAACCTGTCTTTGATTCCCGCTGGAAGCAGTGTGAATTGTACTCGTGGTTGGAAAAATTACCCCCGCAGTTGACCCAGCAACTGGCAGAAATGGGTACCAGGGTAGCACTCTTGGAAGGTGAGGCATGGTGCCTGGCTCTGAGTCTTGAGGTGACACTAGACAGAAGTCTCCTAACATTTCTGGATAGGCAGCCGAACACCTCTGGGTAAAACCCATGTGATAAGATGCTGATTCAAGTCTTTTACCATTACCTTTCCAAGTTGTTCTGTTTCTTGCCATTCTCCTAAGATCATTCCATGTCTTCTCCATTCTCATCATCTCTGCTTCCACCTGACTTCTCTAAGTAAGCTTTGGCTTTCCATTTTGTCTACTCACCTGGGGATTCCAAAAAAAGGGCTTGTCTCAGTTGGCTACCCAAGTGTGTCCCTAATCCAGTGCCACTGTAGTGAATTTTAAAACAGGAATGTACAATCATTGGAAAGAAAATCTCTCAAAGTTTTCATTTTCAGTCACATGTTTTCAATATGGCACCTTCTGCCACATAGCAAAATTCCATTACACAAGATGCATTCTTCACCTGCATTGGCATCCTGCTGCTACAGTTACAATGGCAAATGTTCATGCTCAGATGTGAATTACCTGTCACACACAAAACAAAATGAAACTGAATGTTGATATTTCCATTCCTATATAGTATGTTACTCCAATTCATTACAATAATATGACATTGTGAAACCTTACTTTTGAATCACACTGTATATTTATTACAATGCAGTAGCTGTCATTCTTTAAAACAGTTCTTGTTTAACTTTATATGTTAAGTAATCTACTTTTACTGATTGTGTAATATTTAAAATACAAAAGGACAAGAGGTTGGGTTCGATCCTGATTAACGGTTCTGGGTTCACCCAGCCTTAAATGAGTTCTGGATATTTTCTGGGACAGTAAAGCAGTACAGGTGTAATACTGATCACATTACCCCAAAAATCATGTGCTGAAGGTCTATAAAAATGATGGTCATAACACCATGTTCCCTATACGCCACTTGGCATGATGAGGCACTTTACTGAAAGAGGAAAGGCTGTAATCTTCAGGATGAAGATATTTTTTTATATTTTGTGGTACATCACACACAAAAATTCTCAATTTGTTCAGCGCAGAACGCTTTGTTTTCCCCATTGTTTTTGGAATTCATTTTTAGCTTTTCCTGTTGACATGAGGTCTATATTTGCTGCCTACAATTTGTGTAATATGCTGTCAATATTCGTAGGCTATGTACGTTTTTCAAGGCCTGTCTCTGGCTAGGGATGAAGTTTTGTGGTTGCTGAGACATGTTGTGAATCCACCCTCGAAGCAGCACAATGTTAAAATGTCTCCTGAAGACTTCTATGACAGGTGAGTTGAAATCAGAAATGTGATAATTGTATGTTAACAGCTAGTTAACGGCAGAGCTTCACTCAGGGATGCATAGTAGAGAAACTTTGGATGGGGAAAGCCTATTTGCGATAGACTCTTACTGCAGATCTACAGAAAATATTTTGTATAAAATGGAGTGAATTGAAGACTAGTGCAGAAATAAGAGACAAGATAGTGCAACAAAAAAGTCCCATCAATATTCAGGGAGAGAAAGTGAGCTTATGATGGCTATGAAGTGTGAAGAAATAACCATTGACTCACAAATCAAGCTCTCAAATGGGGGAAACAACAGGAAAAATTAAAAGAAGGCTGATTTCAAGAAACATTGAGAACTCTGACGAGAGTGGTAATGATAGTTGGCATTGACTCCTTTCATGAGATTGAGAAGCTCACCCAGAATAGGGACCTGTATGATGTTAGACAGCTCTGGAAGATGTAAGGAATTAATGGCTGTAAGAGATGGAAAAATTTGAATAAAATGTGTATATAATTATTTAAATTTATAGCGTTTTATAAAGGGTATGGCATATTCTACCAAGCTATAAATAAGTACCAGACTTGAAGAGTTAGAGAAGATAAGATTGTCTGAAAGATAGCATTTGTAATCTCACCTCCAAATTCTATTACCCGGTCATACATATACACACACATACACATATGTGTTGTATATATATATACACACACACAGTGTTTCCCCTCAACATTCATTTGCTTAGCTTTCACTGATTTCATTATTCACAACTTTAATGGCACGCACACACAAATTTTCTCTCTGCAATAGCCTTCATTCTTGATATTGCAATTTTACCTTGATGGTACATATCGCTATCGAACAGTGTCGTAATTTTTTAAATGTATTATAGTTTGCAAATGTTTTTTTTTATGTTAATTATTTAGTGTTGTACCATCAACATATATTCTCTGTGCCATCTATTATGAGGTGAGAAGAGAATGGTTTATGTTAGAATGAAATCAATTCTGCTATCACATTCTTGGGACATCTTATTTTCAGACAACTTCCAGAGTTGCTATTTTACATGGAAGAGTTAAGAGGTAAGTTCTTACTGGAAATATTTTGTGCTCAGGGATATTCATAAATTTGTTCATGGTAAAGCATGTTGATAACTCTAGACAGTTCCCAAGATTTAAAAAAAAAATGTAAAGTTTACTAAAAATATAAATATTTAATTTTACAGTAAAATTTAAGAAATGTTTTGTTTAAGCGCTCAAAATAAAGTCAAAGTTGCTGCTAACTTGAATTTAAAAAAAAAGATTAAATAACTGACCATTAAAGAAAGTAGCAAACAAAATCAATATATATTCATGTCATCATTTTTGTCTTGTTGAATTTGAAGACCAAGCTTAAGATCTTATATTGTTGTACTTGTAATTATTGTGCTCTGTTTCCTTGATTTCAGAGTTTATGAACATTAAGAATTATTAGGCCTACCTGTGTTTAAAAAAAAATTAATAAATATGCTAATTTTTAAAAGACCGTTTAATTTGGGTCTGGAATATGAAGTATTTGTACAGTTTATGTTCACATTTTAAACTTATCTTCTATTATGTGCAGTGATGTGTATATACATAAACATTATTTATTCACATACTTTTGTATCTTAAATCTTAATATACGCAGCAAGATATTATAGATTACAACATGAATATTTTTATTGTATGGGTGATAATCCATTGAGGAACTGTCTTAACATGCCATTTTGTTCGTTCTTGCAATTTCAGGATTAGTGAAGAAGTATAGTGAAGTAATCCAGCGATATTATGTTCAGTACCTGTCAGGATATGATGCAGTGTACCTCAATCAGCTTATTCAGGTATGCATTACATTTTTTTTTACTGTAATCAATAATAATGTTAACTCTATTGATTATACTTTGTTGTCTTTTGTTCCCTTGACATCTTGTTAGGTGTATGGGGAATATGGTGTTAGTGGTCACATTTTTTAATGACTACTGCACATTTTTGCCTTAAATTGGTACATGATTTTTTTTCTGGGAGAGTAAAGCTGCACAGGCGTAATACCGACCACACCACCCCAAAAATCATGTGTCGAAGGTCTGTAAAATTATGGTCACTAACACCATATTCCCTATATTCCACTTGGCATGACGGGGCTCTTTACTTTTTTACTGCACGTTTTTGGGTGATGTGGCTTGCACCATGTCAGGCTGTTTTTACTTCTCCCAAAAAAATCTTGTGCTAATTTTTTGAAGGCAGAATGAGCTGGGCTTTTTTATCCTAAAAAAAATATCCATCACTTCTGAGAATCATTCTGATCAGAAAGTGAGTGGACTAACCACTCAGCCATTGAGGCTCTTAATTGATTATAATTTAGATATACATAATATCCCTGGACAGCTAAAAAGACCAATGAGGAAATTCTCAAAGTGGCCAACACAAAAAGGCAGCTCCTAAAAAACATCAGAAAGAAACAATCAATATTTTTCGGGCACATCATGAGAAGAGGAAAGTTGGAATACTTGGTTACAACTGGCAAAATAAAAGGAAAAAGAGATCGCGGACGACAAAGAGAGAAAATACTGGATAGCTTGGTTTCATGGCATGGAAAACAGTCAACAACAGAACTGATACAATGCACTGTAGATAGAAGATTGTGGAAGGACATGACCGCCTACATCAACTGGTATGGCACATGATGATGATGATACATAATATATATACATTTTATTTATGCACTGTATTCTCTGTTTATGAAATTCAAGACATTGCTGACAATTTATGTCTCTTTGTGTAATTTTGCTTTTGTCCCTTTGTTAATTTTGCTATGGATGCAAATGTTTCTACATCTAAATTATTACAATCATGAATTAGCAAGCTTAACACATACACTGACACATCTTATCTATTTATATATGCTTTTTTATTGTGTGGATTATTTCAATTTCATCTTTGCTCTTGGGGGCATTTCAACTTTTTAAAATCTTCAAATAAATCTCTTCTTCTTTCTTTCAGCTCCCTGTGGAACATAGGTCTTCAACAAACACTTTCCAAGCCGTTCTGTTTCTCACCATTCTTTTAAGATCATTCCACGTCTTCCCCCTCATCTTCATATCTGCTTCCACCTGACTTCTCCAAGAATATTTTGGTCTTCATCATTGTCTCTTCCCCTGGGGATTTCAAAAAAGGGCCTGTCATATAATACTCTGTTTGGCTTTTTAGAGTTTAGTTAATGTATAAGTTTATATTTTTTAAGATTATGTGAAACTTGATAAATATTATGACCACAAATTTGCTGATTGTTAAGACTATTTTATAAAGACATGTAGGTTAAGTGGCTCTGTTTAAATAATTCAATAAATGGCCTTCACATTAAGCGCTGCAAGATTTTGTGGAAAAAAAAATTGACTAAGAAGAGTTTTGAATAATCACTTACATTGGTTTTTAGAATGTCAAGAACTCTATTAAAGCTATTTACCAGAGATTAATGAGATATAAACAGATTTCAAGTGTTTTATCTTGTCTTAGACTAAGAAGAAGCAGATGAACTAATAATAACCAGTTCATTGCTGGCTTTTTGCATATGGTAAGCGAACCATACCTGACTCCACCTCCAAGCAGTAGTTCTGGTTTATGGCTAGTTAAAAGTGTGAAAGGAATTGTAAACCTGGTCATATGTATTAGGCTGTATGAAAGCTGTAAAGTGTGACATACTAGAACAAATGCCTATTTTATAGCGAATAATGAATAATAGATTGTACTTTAATGTGTAATATATATGCTGAACAATTTTTTTTTTCTTCAGGCTATAGTCTGTTGATTAGAAATATTCACATTGTTGAGGTAGTGTTTTGTTATGTAAAGTGTAGAATAAACAAATGAAGACAGTTTGTGAAAAATATCTTTTACAGAATATCTCCATGTGTCCTGAAGATGAGTCAATTATTCTGTCTTCGTTCTACAACAACATTGCTGCACTTTCAGTCAAACAAGGTTGTAAGTGTTGAGTGTTTGAGTTTGTGTGTACAACCATTGTTATCATGCTAGAAGTTCCAAACATGGACTCATGATGTCGCACTGGAATCAAAAAGAGAATTAGACTGACCTGATTTAATTTTTAGAAAAAGAAAGATAGAAATTATGAAGGTTAGTGCTATAGACAAATTCTATGCAATATTTACAGTATGCTTGTAACAATTATATTCATAAGAGAGTTCAGATGTAGTAGAATGAGATGACGATCTTTTCACTAAAGAAATGTAAGTTGAGGTAGTCCAATAATGTGTCCAGTTTCTCAGAACATCTCCGACAGTGTAGCAGGGAGTTATGAGAGAGAGATAAACAAACTATGGAAGAGGCAGGAAGACAACTTCAAAGAATGGACAGTTCTTTGTTGTTTCAACTCTCAGGCTGCTGTGAAAACTAAAGTGAGTTGGAGATTTCTGGTTGCAGGCATCATCACTACATAAATCCCAAATAGTTAAGGAAGGAGAGAAGACAAAAATAATTTAAAAAAAAAAGACTTTCAGCAAAATGAGGGAAATTATAAATACTAAGTAAATAATAAATAAATTGGGAATCAGAAATATTAAGAACATTATTTGTTCTATTTTCATGTAGGCAGTCAGGTAGAAATATGGAATTTAACAAAACATGAAATGACAGAAACAGTGTAAGTGAAGATATATATATATCTATATATATATATATATATATATATATATATATATATATATATATATATATATATATATATATATATATATATATGACACAGTACATGTTTCTTTGAAAGAAGGCCTGATTTAACAATCTTGGACTCTAGGAGCCGATTCCTGCTGTGCTATTTTACACATTCTGTATCAGATCTACGTTTCATTAACAAAGGTGTTTTTACGATAGTGGCTTGTCAGACCTCTGATCAACGGTTCTGTACCAAGCTGGAGAAAACTTGAAAATTAAAACTATTTAAATTTTCCCAATAGCAAAATATGGTTATGAATCATGGACAAACCCACAAACAACAAAGAAGATAATTGGTTAAATTGGCTCATTTGAAACAAAGTACTACAGAAAACTCCTTAGCATACCTTGGATAATGTAAAAGAGAAATGAAGACATATTAAAATACCTAAAAATTGAAAAGAAATAATAATGGAGGTCATGGTTCCCAGGGAGACAAGCTAGGGCCAGACCAAGAAGAAGGTGGTTTTAAGACATCAAAGAAACCTTGAATATGTCAACAGAAGTTGGAGTTCTGGCTACAGACTTTCAGGTGGATTTTGATGAGAACAACGTGCTTAAAAAACATGCAACCAGACAGTGATGTTATGTCAATGACTGTACAAAAAAAAAGAAAGTCCCAGAGAAGAGGGCATGAAGATGACAAATAGTTATAGATTTGAAGAGTAACATTAAGAGATGGGTAAATAACTGTAAGTGCTTTGGAAGTTGCTGAGGCATTACGGAATCCCCATAAAGTTTATTAACCTGATAAAAACAATGTATGAAGGAACGAAATGTAGTGTGGTGCATGCAGGACAGCTAACAGAAGCATTTGAAATAAGAACAGGAGTAAGGCAGGGATGCCTTCTGTCTCCATTTCTCTTTCTACTGGCTATAGATTGGATTATGAAAATAACTAAACACAACAGAAATGGAATCCAGTGGTCACTGACCAAACAACTTGATGATTTAGACTTTGCTGATGACATAGCTCTCCTATCACACAGCCATCACAGATGCAGAATAAAATGAGCATACTTGATGAGAGATCACAACAGCTAGGACTGAAGATTAATAGAGATAACACCAACATCATGAGAATTAATACAGTTGGCAATAACCAAATAAAACTAGGAGAAATACCTCTACTAGACGTACAATCTTACATATATCTGGACAGTAATATAGATAAAGAGGGAGGAACAGAAAATGATACCAAAATAAGGATATCAAAAGCAAGAGGAGCTTTCATTGCAATGGGAAACATGGAAATCCAAAGAAATTAGGTTAAATACAAAAATAAAAATTTTCAACTCAAATGTTAAGGCGGTCCTATTATATGGCTGTGAAACATGGAGAACAACAAAATTGACAATCATGAAGATACAGACTTTCATTAATGGATGCTTACGCAGAATAAAAGAATGGAAATGGCAGGACAAAATCACTAACATAGAATTATGGAAATGTACCAGTCAAATCTATCTATCTATCTATTGACCTTTCGAGCCGTAACCGGCCCATAGGGCGTAGACCAAGATACACCTTCTCCTATATGAATTTTTGTTCTAGCAGTTTTCTTTTAAAGATATTTTATCAAATCTCGCCATCTGTCTCTGTTCTGTGCAAGCAGTTCTATCTCATTGAGGGAGCCGATTCCTGCTGCTCTTGCCTCTCTCATCAATGTTCTTCTCAGTGTCTCCCTGGGTCTTCCTCTTTTTCTTTTACCTGTTGTTTCCCATATGAGGGCTTGCTTTGCTATTCGATTATTATCTCTTCTCATCACATGTCCAACGTATGACCATCGTCTTTTCTTTATTACTGAAGATATTAGTGGTTGATTGGCGATTTCTCTAATTTCCTCGTTTGTTTTGAATTCGTTCCATTCTATACCAAGTATTTTCCTTAGACATTTATTTTCGAATGCGTTCAACTTTGTTTCTATATCTCTTGTTGTTTTCCAGCTTTCACACGCATACGTAAGGGTTGATAGTACATTTGATTTGAATAGCCTAAGTTTTGTGTTTGTGCTAATGAGTTTTGATTTCCACAACTTTTCAAGGCTTCTGAAAGACATTGCTGCTTTAGCCAGTCTGATTCTAATTTCTTTGCTCGTATCCCCTTCTCGATCAATGTGACTTCCAAGATAGATGAAGTGATCGATCTCTTCTACTGATACAGTCAAATACCAGTGGATAAAGAGATACAGCGAAGATGATGGTGCTGGATAGGACACAGACTACGGAAGCTAACTGAGAGTAGCCAACAACAGGCCTTTTTTTGGAATCTTCAGGGGAAAAGACAAAGAGGAAGACCAAGGAATTCTTGGAGAAGACAGATAGAAGCAGAGATGAAGATGATGAGTAAGACATTGAATAATCTTAAAAGAATGGCAAAAATCAGAATGACTTGGACAATTTTTGTTAAAGACCTATGCTCCGCTGGGAGCTGAAAAGGTAGAAGAAGAAGAAGAAATAACTGTAAGATGAGATGCTTTTTTTCATCAAGTTATGAATTCATAAACTGATAAAGTATTTACAGCCAGTCTTTAATGCAGAGAGGGAATTTGTTTTAATTTTGTGTTTGACGTAAATTTTGAAGAGAAAGATAGAATGGACAATATATTTTGAATAACGGTTTGAATTTTGTATTAGAGTTTTTCATCATGAGAAGAGGAAAGTTGGAATACTTGGTTACAACAGGCAAAATACAGGGAAAGAGAGATCACGCATGACTAAGAGAGAAAATACTGAATAGCTTGGTGTCATGGCATAGAAAACAGTCAGCAACAGAACTGATACAATGCACGGTAGATAGAAGATTGTGGAAGGACATGATCGCCTACACCAGCCGGTATAGCACATGATGATGATAATAGAGTTGTGGTGTACAGCAAATATTTTCATGTCAACTTTTATAATTTGTGTGTTTATATTATTTATTTAAACTTAAAAACTTTTTTTTAATTTCCAGTGGAAAAAAATGAGCTTTTTGACTTTCGTGGTTTCCGCTTAGACTGGTTTAGACTTCAGGTGAGTAACTTATTGTAATTTATGTTTTTCTTTTCCCCTTGATTTTATCATTTTTATTTTATGGTACTCTGTTCTACAGTATCATTTTGGCTCATTGTCTCTCTTTTTATGATTGTAATATTTTACTGACACAGGCTAAATATGTTTTGTTGATATGTTCTGCTGAATGAGATAGACAACTCCTTGTCTAGTCTGGACAACTGAGTAGGGATCGAGAGGGAAGGCAACTCGGTATTAATATAAATATCATGCCGAACACAGGACATATGAATGCCTGCTTTTTAAAACCGTTACCTTAATATCATGCAGTTCTGACGCCAAATACAGACTCCCCCCATCCTTCCCCGTGAAGTTTGACCTGATTGTTTGTTAAGCCTGCCACTACAAGTGCTTGCGGTGCCTGTAAGATTGAAAATCATTTATTTTTTTGTAGCAAATTTGTAAGGTGAATTGAAACAGCAAGCACGGCCGGCAATGTTGGCTGCATTATATAAACAATAATTGTTTTTATTGTGGGAATTTGGGAAAATATAATGAAAGCAGTCCTGAATATAGGTTAGGAACACCAACATTTCTGTTAGGAGATGGTGCTTATTTTGCATTATATTAGGACCTAATTTGTGTCAACATGACTTAGATCATTTCACCTTGAAAACATTCCCCGAATAGGCGTGACAGATGTATTGAGCCGAAACGTGTAAATGTCACAACTTTACTACATACAGCAGCACAATGCATTTATGCCCACTTAATGTCCTTTTAAGAGCAGATAACAAAAAGGTCCAACTATTCCTTTAGTCATGAGGTGAACACATGAGAGAGATATTACAGCAAATTTTAAAAAATATCATCCTTCATTAATAATTTTTTTATCATAGCATCTGGTTTTTTTATATTGAAACCTAATATTTTTTCTTACACTCTTAAATTGGTCTCTACTTAGCTTTACATCCATACTCCTTACAGTTTTTCCCCTCATGTTTTGTTAATTCATTATTTGTTCACATTAAACCTCAGGCTTACACTAGTGTCAATAAGGCTGCTCTAGAATTGAAAAATCACCAGGACCTTTCCAAACACATGAACACTGTGGTTTTCCATACCAAGATGGTTGACTATCTAGATGAGATGATCAATGAGACCGGAGATTTATCCATTTACTGGTAAAATAAATTCTTGAAACTTAACATGTAATTATTTTTGTGTGTGTCACTGTATTTAATAGATTGTATTTTTTAAGACCTAATTAAACTTAAGGAGATTAATGTTAATGGTCATTTGGAAAAGACAAAAATAACCCTAGTCACACAGTCCAGTGTGGTGTATAGGGAATGTGGTGTTAATGCCCATAATGTTTGGCCATCAGCATATTTATGAGCAATATGGTCAGCATAACACCAGGTCATCTTTCTTTTCCAGAAAATATCTATAGTAACCAAGTTGGTGACTCTAGAAATCCAATCTGTTGAGGGATTTGGCTAGAAGAGAAAGAACATTCTTTCCAGTTGTATTCATATACTCTCTTTATCCACAGAAGAGTCATGGTATAGTTAGTGAATTGGTCAACTGTGGACAAGAAGTTAAATTTGATTTTGCTTGACAGTTTCTGGCCTTTAGTGGATACAGGATATTTTAGAGGAAAAAAAATGATAACGCTGGCATAATACCATGATGAGTCACTGGCATAAAACCTTGTTGAGACACCGGCATAATACCATGATGAGTCACTGGCATAAAACCTTGTTGAGACACTGGCATAATACCTTGATGAGCCACTGGCATAAAACCTTGTTGAGACACCGGCATAATACCTTGTTGAGACACCAGCATAATACCTTGTTGAGACACCAGCATAATACCTTGATGAGCCACTGGCATAAAACCTTGTTGAGACACCAGCATAGTACCTTGATGAGTCACTGGCATAAAACCTTGTTGAGACACCGGTATAATACCTTGATGAGCCACTGGCATAACACCTTGTTGAGACACCTGCATAATACCTTGATGAGCCACTGGCATAAAACCTTGTTGAGACACCGGCATAATACCTTGATGAGTCACTGGCATAAAACCTTGTTGAGACACCGGCATAATACCTTGATGAGTCACTGGCATAAAACCTTGTTGAGACACCGGCATAAAACCTTGTTGAGACACCGGCATAAAACCTTGTTGAGACACCGGCATAATACCTTAATGAGCCACTGGCATAAAACCTTGTTGAGACACCGGCATAATACCTTGATGAGCCACTGGCATAAAACCTTGATGAGCCACTGGCATAAAACCTTGATGAGCCACTGGCATAAAACCTTGTTGAGACACCGGCATAATACCTTGATGAGTCACTGGTATAAAACCTTGATGAGCCACTGGCATAAAACCTTGTTGAGACACCGGCATAATACCTTGATGAGTCACTGGCATAAAACCTTGATGAGCCACTGGCATAAAACCTTGTTAAGACACCGGCATAATACCTTGATGAGCCACTGGCATAACACCTTGATGAGCCACTGGCATAATACTTAGCACATACTCAAAAATGATTTGATAGTATAAAAATGTAAGGAACAATAAAAAAAATATTCTCTTTATACAGGTAAATGAATTTAAATATCTGGGAACAATGTTAACCTCAGATGGTAGATCCACAACTGAAGTGAGATGCAGAATGGCTCAGGCAAAAGCAGCTTTCTATAAAATTAGGAAAATAATGTGCAATCCATTTTTGACAATAGAAACAAGAAAAAGAGTTCTTAAATGCAATGTAGAGCCAGTCTTAACATATAGATGTGAATCATGGACAATAGGACAAAAGGCAAGAAAATCACTGGACGCTGTAGAAATGTGGTTTTACAGAAGAATGTTGAGAATACCATGGACAGCTAAGAAGAGTAATGAAAACGTTCTGAAAGAGGCCAAGGCAAAAAGAGAGCTAATTTCCAATATTAGGAATAAACAATTATCATTTTTTGACCATGCAATGAGAAGGGAACATCTGGAATATATTGTATCTGGGAAAATTGAGGGATGAAGAGATAGAGAGAAGCAAAGAGAAAAGATGCCAGACAGCTTAAGAGAATGGCTTGACAGAAGGTCAACAACAGAAGTGATAAATAACTGTCGAGATCAAAAGTTGTGGAGAGATATGATCACCTACGCAAGCAGGCATGGTACTTGATGATGATGATAAAAATAATTACCCTTTGCAGTCTATGATTATAGCAAATTTCTTTTGTTGTTGGAATTTTGTACTATAATAATAGAAGGTATGACTGCTTTACTTTTCATTACTTGTTGCCTTTTAATCATTTAGATTCATTAATGCATTTAGACATTATTTAACCAATGCTATTAGCTTTTGTTGTTTAGTATAACAAATGTATCTTGGTAATTAATGTGTCTAACTTTTGCTCTCTGTTTAGAAAGTTTAACCCTAGATTATGTTACTGCCTGTCAGTCATGTCTTTACATGATGGTAGCAAAAATTACTACCAGTTAATTGTTACATTTGGAGTTTGGAAAATAAGATTGTCTTCGAATGCTGTAATCATTTCCTGACTTAGGTATAGCCTGAAATTCTACCCTATTGCACTATTGACATGGCGTCCATCAATCCAGCCACATGTTTGGCTCCGTCTCTGTGTCATTCGCTGGCTATCACTGGTTTCTATTGATGTAAGATGTTCCCCCCATTTTGTGAGATACGAAACTATAATGTGAAAAAAATGTGCCAAATTTTCAACAAATTGGTCGTTTTTTTTTTTTTTTTTTTTTTTTACATTTTTGCTGTGACTTGGGAAATTTCCATGGTCGTCGGCTGACATCAAACAACCCTTTGTAACTTTGGAAACACAGCAAATAACACTTTGAGATGGTCAAACATACTGATAAACCTATGGCGACCGTATGAATATACAAAGTAACACGTCTGGTCCAAGCGGTCAATTTTGGATCATAAATCAACCTGAGACAGGGAATCCAAATCCCAAGGGGCCTACTTAGTAAACACACAGTTGTGTGTCAAAAGTTCAAAGAGAATACTATTTTTAGTGCTCCTAATGTTACAATTAAGTGATACTAATTTGTACTACAAAATGTAGTATGTGTTACAGGAAGGTATTGTAATCTAGGCTTAAGTAAGGACTTGAGATCAGCTGTTGCCCCGATCCTGATGCAAATAGCCAACTTTGAATTATAGATAACATATTACCCTGGTGTCTTGGCTTCTGAGTATATATGAGCAGGCACATAGTTCAATTTAAAAGTCTCATTGGCTAATCAGAATGGACTGGGTTTGATTCCCAGAAGTGACAGATTTTTTTCTTGGACTGGCAAGACTCCAAGGTTTATTCAGCCTTTAAAAATGGGTACCATACCAGAGATTTTTCTGGGAAGTAGAGGCAGCCTGGCATAATACTGACCACATTGTCCAAAAATGTGCTGTGATCATGGAAAAATATGGTCACCTCACCGTATTCAACATATTCTCCATATGCTTAATAGCTTAATAACACGTGGAGGGGCCCTCTACTTTTTTATATTTTGATAGAGATAAATAGTTGAGTGCAGTAATAACATGAGATGGAAGATGCAATTCAGAAATAAAAAGTAAAACAGCACTTACCAAACAAACATTTAACAGAATGAAAATCATTTTGTGCACACACAAAAAACTGTGTTAATAAAAGTAAGAACTAATCACTAGAGCTAGTCCTGAACATGGAGGCAGGTCATGAAACAATGATAAGGAACACTTGAAGCCTCATAGATGTGGTCTCCCAGATGAGAAGTTGATTTTCTTAAACAGTCAAAAAGACCAACACTTTAAGAGGGCTCCATGTAAACATCAGAAATAGACAACATTTTATCGTTTGGGGTGGGGGGTGGGGGGATGGATAGAAAATAGAGCGAGTGTGAGCAAAATAAAGGGAGGATAACAGAAAGAGAAGATACTGAATAGCTTGACATTATTACATAGAGAAGATGGTTACAAGCGGAGTGAATACATTATATCATAGACAGGAATTTGTGGAAAGATATAATTGTTCATGACAATATGCATAATTGCTCAAACACAGCACATGTCTGCTGTGTGATGAGGCTGATTCTGCTAACAACCAATCTATTGTTAGTTTCTTTAACATGTGTTAATAAAGGTATCAATATTTGCACACAGCTTCTAACAACCAATCTATTGTGAGTTTCTTTAACATGTGTTAATAAAGGTATCAATATTTACACACAGCTTCTAACAACCAATCTATTGTTAGTTTCTTTAACATGTGTTAATAAAGGTATCAATGTTTACACACAGCTTCTAACAACCAATTTATTGTTAGTTTCTTTAAAATGTGTTAATAAAGGTATCAATGTTTACACACAGCTTCTAACAACCAATCTATTGTTAGTTTCTTTAACATGTGTTAATAAAGGTATCAATATTTACACACAGCTTCTAACAACCAATCTATTGTTAGTTTCTTTAACATGTGTTAATAAAGGTATCAATATTTACACACAGCTTCTAACAACCAATCTATTGTGAGTTTCTTTAACATGTGTTAATCAAGGTATCAATCTTTACATTCAGCTTCTACACAACTTTGTTTGAGCACCAGTTCAAGCAGTGCATGGAGTTCCTTGCACAACATCGGTACAGCATCATCTTCCCTATGATCTGTGGTCACTTTATGAACGCAACACATAGCTTGTGTCCCGAAGAGGTAGGTTATATTAATTTATCATAATGGATTAATTCATTATAATAAATGAGAAACAGGTTAATGTCAGTAGGGAAAAAAATGTTCAAGTGTAATAGATTTATAGGGGAGTTAACAATTTGGTGGGGCACATATAGTAAAACATATAATTGCAATATTTTAAATAATTATAAAGTCTTTTAAATAATTATAAAGTCTTCACAATATTCATCTTCTTTTACCTTTCAACTCTCTGTGGAGCATTGATTTCATCTTCATCTCTGATTCCATGTCTTCTCCAAGAATATTGTGGGCTTCCATTTGTCTTTTTCTTTGAGGATTCCAAAAGAGGGCCTCTTGTGTAATACTCTCAGGATTTCTTCTGCAGTATGTGTCTTATCCAGTGCCATCATCTTTGTTGTATCTCTTTGTCCATTGGTACATTACCTTATATTTACTTTGACTGGTACATTTCCATAATTCTACATTAGTGATTTTGTCCTGCCATTTCCATTCTTTTATTCTGTGCAAGCATCCATTAATGAAAGTCTGTATCTTCATGATTGTCATTTTTGTTGTTCACCATGTTTCACAGCCATGTAATAGTACTTTCTTCACAGTGAAGTTGAACATTTCTATTTATCTATTCAACCTAATTTCTTTGGATTTCCAAATGTTTCCTTATGCAACGAATGAACCTCTTGTTTTTGACATCATTATTTTGGTATCATTCTCAGTTTCTTCCTCTTTGTCTATACTACTGCCCAGAAATATGTAAGATTGTATGTCTAGTAGAGGTATTTCTCCTATTGTTATTTAGTTATTGCCAACTGTGGTAATTCTCATAATTTTGGTCTTATCTCTATTTATATCTTCACAAGATAATACAGGGAAAAAAATTAATTGTCTGATTTGTTATAATTGCATATCAAACAGAATATTTTAATAATAAATTAAACATTTACAGAGTTTGAAATGTTAGAACCATTGAGGTATTTTTGGGGTAAAAACTAAAGATATGACAAAGGGAAATCAAATTATAAATAATGAGAGTATCTAGAGTAGTATTATTTAAATAACCTGTGAGAAGCTATTCATGAGAATTGCATATTTTTATTTGCTTTCTTCCTTTTTATGAATAAATACTTGTATATGTTTAATTATGTTGAGAGAATTATTTTGAGATTTATTAAATTATTATAACAGATGATATGTAATCACAGCAGGCAGATTTAAAATATTGGTTTATGATAAAGCTGAAATCATGCTTGTTTGCCATTTTTTTATCTGCTGATGGTGATGAGTGTCCTACCCTACCTACATCTTTTTATGCTACCTGCAATTCATCTTCTGCTAATGGTGAAGAGTCATCCTACCTACCTTCTTATGCTACCTGCAACTCATCTTCTGCTAATGGTGAAGAGTCATCCTACCTACCTTCTTATGCTACCTGCAACTCATCTTCTGCTAATGGTGAAGAGTCATCCTACCTACCTTCTTATGCTACCTGCAACTCATCTTCTGCTGTGAATGTATGGTCTTTGACCCACATTTGGAACTATTTGAAGATGAATTGTTTGTGAGTTTCATGATACAGGCAAAGTTCTGGCTGTGTAGTAATCAATCAAACAGGTGAATGCCCTGCTTCTGATTACATTCAAAGATTTGTGTGTGAAAGAGAGAAAGAGACACACACATAAAGGTGGTTCAATGAGAAACCAGACAAGTTGTACGAAGAATCACATGTATGAGTGACACCATGGTGTGTTTTTATGTGGAAGCGGTGACCTTGAGCTACCAGCAGTTAGCATTGGATTGTCCTCAGAACACATAGGAACTTGGAAAATGTTTGACAAGATGGCTTTGCAACAATGCATAAAGCAAGAGCCACAAAGCTTTCTGAGATATTTTTTTTTAGCTACAGCATGAAACCAATGTATATGCATCACATAATGAGAATTCAGTACTGTAACAGGTGTATTTGTCATACACAAGTGTATGAATGAACTGAGGAGTTCAGAATGGTGTCACTGAGTAGAGGATTCTCCTCTCCTGGACCCAGCAGTCACGGAAGTCAACATTGCAGCTGTAGAGAATATGATATTGAAAAACTAGCATGTCAAGGAGGTGGCAGCACTATTAGACATTAGTATATCATTCATGATGAGCTGAAGGTCCAAAAAGTGTGTGCTAGATGATTCAAGTGATTGACACCTGAAATTAAAAAGAGATGTGTTGATGTTTGCCAGGAGCTTTTGGTGTCAGCATGAGACTGTTGATGCAGCATTTCTGCAGTGTATCATCATTGTGGATGAGAGCTTGGTATTCTTCTGTGAGCCAAACAAAAGTGACAAAACATGAGTGCAGTCAAAATTTCTCCCCAAAACTAAAGGAGTCGTGGATGCAACGATCTGCTGGCAAAGTCATGTTGACTTTCTTCTATGATCACAAAGGATTGATCTTAGAGTACTACACGCCCAGAGGAATTATTGTGACCAGTGCTGCCTACTCAAACATTTTGAGGGAAATCCAAAGCCAGCTATTCACCAGATATGATGCGGATTGATGACAGTGGGAGTGTTTCTTCTTCTCGAAAGTTTGAGGTCACATACTGCTAAAACATGTGTCGATTATTGTGGAGCTGTGGTATGTGTGCATCCCTCACCCAAACTTTGCTGTTGGATATTCCACGTCTTCAGTCCACTGAAGGATGCTCTGAGAGAACTAAAGTTCCCAGATGACAATGAGGTTCAGTCGGAAGTGCCTGAGCGGCTGTCCAAAAGAATTTTTTTCCCCACTGTTTGTAGGTGTACTAGAGGGAACTATGTTAACACAGTGATAAGTAATTATTTCAGCATTTGCAACAAATACTTTATAAAATACATACATATATATGACAAAAGAGTTTTTAAAAAAACTTAATTATCTCTTTTTCCCATTACTGGAGTCCGGGGGTGGGGGGCGACTTATAGGACCGGAGAATAAAGGCCACATATCTAGTGTAGTACACAGCTAGGTATACGGTCTGAGTTTTTATTTCATCCCAGGTAGAAAAAAATGTTGAGCATACCTGGATTTAAACCCATGTTCTTCTGTTATCAAAAGTGGATTAGAGAAAATCATAGGTGGCTTTATTTTTGTGTGGAACACCAATCGACTAACCACAACTACCAAGGTTTGAAACATGTTCTCCACTTAACTCAGCTGATGTTACCAAAAGTGGATTAGAGAAAATCATAGGTGGCTTTATTTTTGTGTGGAACACCAATCGACTAACTACAACTACCAAGGTTTGAAACATGTTCTCCACTTAACTCAGCTGATGTAAAGTATACTTGACTCTTGGTCTGGGATGGAAAGCTTCCACAAGAAAAGAACTAGACCCTGCTTTTGCAAAAGATAAGACCCAATCCTGCACTCCCCAGCAGCAATAATGTTATTGGATGCTTTTGCTATTACCATTATCTTTTAGACATACTTGGCTCACTGTGAAATTAATTTATGGGCATTGATAACAATTACAAAATTAGTAGAAGAATAATAATATTTCTTTTCTTAAAACATGTTTTAAAAATAATTAATTTATGCAAATTTATAATTTGTATGGTTTAGTATGTTTATTACTTTGTTAATGTTCAAAAATTGTAATTAGGAAAACAATGTAATTTCTGTTGTTTAATTTATCTTATAAACATTATCATGTTATTTTCTTTTCCAAGAGTGGAACATTTTTTGCTTACTGCTATTAACATACATTAATTTCTTCTCATTTAAAAGATTTATAACATTTTTTATAATCAAGACTACTGGATCAGCAAGATAAATTTTCAACTAAAATTCTTTTTTCTTTCTCTAATTCATTGCACAAAAGTAAGGTCAATATTTTTACATTTTTAACTTGTCAAGGACACTAATGAGGTGAGGACAACAGCCAGTAGTTACAACACTTCTGCTGACTCCATCAATAACTGCTCCCTGTTATAATGACCCTGACTCCACAGTACTGTTTTTTTGTGACGGATGCATAGTTTCAACTGCTAGATGTGTTCTTACATAGGGCATTTTTGTGTGGTTTATTAGCCATCGGAATCACTGGAGTCTGTAGAAATGTCGTTTTACAGAAGAATGTTGAGAATACCATGGACAGCTAAGAAGAGTAATGAAAATGTTCTGAAAGAGGTGAAAGCAAAAAGAGAGCTAATTTCCAATATTAGGAAGAAACAATCATCATTTTTTGGCCATGTAATGAGAAGAGAACAACTGGGATATATTGTAACAACTGGAAAAATTGAGGGACGAAGAGATAGAGGGAAGCAAAGAGAAAAAATACCAGACAGTTTAAGAGAATAGCTTGGCAGAAGGTCATCAACAGAAATGATAAATAACTGTTGAGATCGAAAGTTGTGGAGAGACATGATCACCGACGCCAGCAGGCCCGGTACTTGGTGATGATGATTAGCCATAATGTGAGATGTAAAGCTGGTGAACACAAACAAACAAAAAAGAAACAATAAATTGAATACAACAAATGACATTTTTAATACACAGAGACAATGGCTTACTGAAAGTCATCCTGGAATGGGTAAAAAAGGGTAAACGAGGCAAACAAGAAATTACATGGACTGACAACATCAAAAGGAGAATGGAGAACAAAAGTCTGTGTGTATCATAAGGACATGAGACACAGTGACATGCTAGATAACCTTTTGATGCAGGGGTGACACATGATGATGACAGAATTAACATCAGGGTGCTTTTTATATGGGCTACCAGCCCTTGATATATATTTTTATATGTGAGAACACTCATGCAGAAGGGTAAACTAGAAAACATCATACACGAAATTAAAAGAATGGGCTTACAATTACTGGGACTTTGTGAAATGAGATACACCAGATCAGGGGAGATGTATTCTGATAAACATAAAATAATCTATTCTGGAGGTACTGAACACCAAAGAGGAGTAGGTATCATCTTGGATGCAGAAAGAGCAAGAACAGTGAAAGGCTTTTACACAATATCTTACAGAGTCCTTTTAGTGAAATTGAATGGAAAACCAATAGACATAAATCTTATACAAGTTTATGCACCAACAGCAGACAGTCTAGAGGAAACAGTTGATAAATTTTTACGAGTTAAATGAGGCACTTTATAAATGCAAACCACATGAAAACACCATAGTTCTAGGGGATTTTAACGCAAAAGTAGGAAAGGAAAAAGTTGAGAAAGAAGTTGGTCATTATGGCTTAGGCGAGGGGAATAAAAGAGGTGAGAAATTTATTGACTGGCAAGAACACACAACATGATGATAGGAAACACCTGGTTTAAGCAACATCCAAGACGTCTGTGGACATGGAAAAGCCCAGGGGACAACGCACACAATCAAATTGATTATATAATGATAAGCACTAGATTTAGAAACAGTCTGGTGTGTGTGAAAACTAGACCAGGGGCAGATTGCAATAGTGATCATGTACCAGTTGTGGGAAAGCTTAGAGTAAAATTAAAAACAACAAAACGAGCCTCAGTTAACATCAAGTTAAATTTAGATTTACTAAAATCAGACAAGAAGCTGCAAGACAAATATAAAATCACAATTCAGAACCGGTACAATGTAATAGAGAAGATACAAAGCATTGATGAACTGTGGGAAATGCTAAAAGAATCAATGCAACAAACATCAAAAGAGTTCATACCACCAGTGAGGACAAATTCAAGAAAGAAATGGATGACAGACGACATTTTGCAGCTAATGGATACAATAAGAAGAAATAAAGAAAATAAAGATTAGTATAAGAGATTAAATAAAGAAATTGTAGTAAAATGCAATGAAGCAAAAGAAGCATGGCTAAAAGAGAGATGCAAAGAGATTGAAATGCAACAAAAAGGAAATGCTAAAGCTATATACAAACAAATTGAGGAATTAACAGGAAGAAAAACGCAATAAACAAATGGATGTCTAAGATCAAAGGAAGGAGAACTGTTGATTGATCAAGAAAACATAAGGGAACGATGGACAGAATACATTAAAGATCTTTATAATGATGACAAAACTTAGGCTATTCAAATCAAATATACTATCAACCCTTACGTATGCGTGTGAAAGCTGGAAAACAACAAGAGATATAGAAACAAAGTTGAACGCATTCGAAAATAAATGTCTAAGGAAAATACTTGGTATAGCGTGGATCGAATTCAAAACAAACGAGGAAATTAGAGAAATCGCCAATCAACCACTAATATCTTCACTAATAAAGAAAAGACGATGGTCATATGTTGGACATGTGATGAAAAGAGATAATAACCGAATAGCAAAGTAGGCCCTCATATGGGAAACAACAGGTAAGAGAAAAAGAGGAAGACCCAGGGAGACACTGAGAAGAACATTGATGAGAGAGGCAAGAGCAGCAGGATTCGGCTCCCTCAATGAGATAGAGCTGCTTGCACAGAACAGAGATAAATGGCAAGATTTGATAAAAAATCTTTAAAAGAAAACTGCTAGAACAAAAATTCAGATATGAGAAGGTGTATCTTGGTCTACGCCCTATGGGCCGGCAACGGCTCAAAAGGTCAATAGATAGATAGATAATGATGAACGAACGGAAGTAAATATTAATGATAATGGAGAAGGACCAGAAATACTCAAAGAAAAAGTGGAAGATGCCTTGCGCAATATGAAAGCAGGCAAAGCTCCTGGACCAGATAATATAACAAAAGAAGAGATTGAAGCCATGGGTGATTTTGGAATAGAAATAATAACATAAATATTGAATGATATCTACAACAGTGGATATATACCAGACGACATGCTCAAATCAATATTCATAGCCCTACCAAAGAAATCGGGTGCGATTGAATGTAATAATCATTGCACAATAAGCCTTATGAGTCATATGGCTAAGATTTTACTAAGAATCATCATGTGAAGAGTGTGAAACAAAATCAGTCCAGAAATTAGCGATGAACAGTGTGGTTTTGTTAGAGATAAAGGAACAAGCAATGCCATTTATATCATAAGATCTTTAGTAGAAAGAGCCATAGAGGTGAAAACAGATCTATACCTATGTTTCATAGATTACGCCAAGGCATTTGACAAAGTAAAGCACCAAGAAATAATCAACATTTTAGAAAGCATAAATGTAGACAGTAAAGATCTAAGAATAATAAAGAACATGTACTGGCAACAAACAGCTGCCATAAGAACTGAAAACCAATTGGGAATGTTTCAAGAAATAAAACAGGGTGTTAGACAAGGTTGTGTCACCAGATTTGTTTAATATTTATAGTGAGATTATTTTAAGATCCATAAGGGACATGCCTGGAATAACAATTGGAGGTCATAATATAAATAATCTAAGGTATACTGATGATACAGTCTTAATCGCTAAGAGTGAAAATGAGTTACAAGAAATGTTGGACATTATAGTGAAAGAAAGCAAAAATAAAGGACTCAGCCTTAATAGCAAAAAGACAGAGGTAATGGTAACAACAAAGAAAAAGACATCACCTCAGTACAAAATAAAGACAAGTGGAACAATATTAAAACAGGTAAATGAATTTAAATATTTGGGAACTTTGTTAACCTCAGACGGAAGTTGTACAAAAGAGGTGAGATGCAGAATGGCTCAGGCAAAAGCAGCTTTCCAAAAAATGAGGAAGATACTATGCAATCCATTTTTGACAATAGAAACAAGAAAAAGAGTTCTTAAATGTTATGTAGAGCCAGTCTTAACATATGGATGCGATTCATGGACAATAGGACAACAGACAAGAAAATCAATGGAGTCTGTAGAAATGTGGTTTTACAGAAGAATGTTGAGAGTACCATGGACAGCTAAGAAGAGTAATGAAGATGTTCTGAGAGAGGTCAAAGCAAAAAGAGAGCTAGTTTCCAATATTAGGAAGAAACAATCATCATTTTTTGGCCATGTAATGAGAAGAGAACAACTGGAATATATTGTAACAACTGGAAAAATTGAGGGACGAAGAGTTTGCCTCTGGAAGCAAAGAGAAAAAATAACAGACAGCTTAAGAGAATGGCTTGGCAGAAGGTCAACAACAGAAATGATAAATAGCTGCCGAGATCGAAAGTTGTGGAGAGAGTGATTACCTACGCCAGTAGGCCCGGTACTTGATGATGATGAGCCCTTGATATTAAATATAAATATAACTCAAAAGAAAGCTTCTATTAAGAAACAATGAAGAATATTGCAATAACAGCAACTAATAAAGAAAATCCAAATAATCCAGCAATTCATTTATAAGAAAGAAATATATAGAAAGAAACAGCTTTTTAGAGGTAAAAACTACATGTATTTAGCATTTGATTAGACAGCGAATAATTTATTTTAGTTTTTGCGGACTAAATAAATTATGACTATGAACTGACAAATGATACCTTAACCATGACATTAGAGAGTGTAGGGATGGTGACTCTGTAGTAGTTAATCAAGATAACATCTTTGTAGAATCTAGACACTTGCATTTACTAAAATAGTTGGAAAAACAAAGCTTTTAATATGTTATTTTTAATCTTTGAACATATCATGTGTATTATATTCCTGAATGTGTAATCTCTTCTTTGTCAATTATCATATTGCTGAGCATATTTATCTGTTCATTATCTGTTATTATTTACTGAATGTGTTTATGGTATCCGTGTCTGTTAATGTAGCAGAATTTATTTATCTTTCCCTTGACTAATATCATTGAAAACATAATCTTGCCTGAATACATGAAGTTTCCAGCTTCATTCTTCTGTAATTATGCTATGTTATCTTTCTTACTGCACTTTCACTATAATAATGGGATGTGTATTTTGTTTTCTTGACCTTCAACTCTTTTGGCTGTGTCAAGACCTGTTTTCAGTTTGGCTGTCACTACTACCATCATGAATGCCCACTGCTGTGTACATAAAATATCTGCTTTATTCATATCTACACACACTTTCAACACCATTCTCATCCACATCATAACCATCACCAAAACATGACCATCAGCGCCACTCAATTGGCACCACAAGCGTCCAGTATGCCCATTGGTTCTTACGGGAGATGTCAGAAGAAGTGAACCAAGTCATCACTTCCATCTGTGAAGAGCAGTGCATGCTCAACTATAAGGTAACCGTAACAACCGGTATCCACAGAAAAGTCTCAGAACTCTTCAGTGTTTTCTTTTTGGAGTGGATTTACATTGTTTTATTTGTTATTTATTTATATTGAGTTGCATGTTGTTTGTATTGTGCCTGACAGCAATGGTAAGTCATTATATATTTACTACAATATCACTAACAGTCAACCAGCAGCTCAGTAGGAAAATTTGCATGTTTTACTGTTCTCTTTGTTGTATTTTGCATGCACAGTTTTTGTATAGTCATTGTCACTGCATTAGATTTGAGTATTCTTAACATAAGGAAATATGTGCTCCAACAGATAATCTGGTGACAGCACTCATTGTCCCATACAATGTTGATTTCATACCTATGTTGATACTTAAATATTTAATTCATGTAGTGGTTCAATATATTTTTATTAGAGAAATTTACTTCATTCCTAGCCTATGTCTTTTAAAAATCTTTTGGTTTCTGTTTTTTTCACTGTGAAATCAGGTTTTCTGACAATATCGTTTACAGTTATATTAATTTGTAAACTAATTTGGAATGGCTTTCATCATCATCTGATCCTGACCAAAGACTGGTGTTGTAAGTTTTATACTCATGTCTCTCTACTGTCTTTTTAGAATTGTGACATATTTATAAGGAAACAGTAATGGAATAGAGCAAACAGAAACAGCATATGTGTAATCAGGCAAATATAAATGCAATGATAGTTGAATTATGAAACTTTAGAAATCTAAATCAATGAACTTCTTTCATTATATATACATTTGTACACTTAAAATGAAAAAGTGCACAGGCTGGCTAGCTACGCTGTTGTTGAAGATGGTCAAACAATGTCAGGTGGATGTCATTAATGCCCTCCGACACAGGACTTTGGCAACCATGAGTCCATGTCTTTCCTTCAGAGGAAAGAGATGGGAGTAAAGATGGGTACATCCAGAAATGAGAGGCTTAGTGGGTACATAACAGGACTTATCAACCAGCACAGAACTGGAGCTGTCAGCCACAGGGCGCTGTAGGACATGCTGAGGAGGGGATCTGAGAACCTATGAACCTTTTTTGGAGTGCAGTGATAATAACCCACAAGTAACCCAATAATGGATTGACTTACACTGGGTTATGCACATTGCTGTCCAGTGCATCCATCTTGAACATTTATTTTTCCAAGACTGCTTCCACAAGGTTTGTATTCCTTTTACCTTCCTGCAAGTTGGCAGTTTTTTTTAGTCCTGAATATTTCTCTTAATCTTAGGAAATCAACTTAGAGCTAGCAGATTGTTTTGATTAATATTATTGACATTTTGTGTTTATATGTTTTGATGATCCAATTGAACACATGTAGCTTGTCAAGTGAGAGTTTGTAGTTTTGCTTTTATAGAAGAGTATGTCACTGATAATCAGGTGCCTTGACATTGACATAGAAGACCATGTCTGACCACCTATTTTTGTTCCCATCATTTCTTAATCATTACTTCTACAGTTGTTCTCTTTCAAAACTAACAACATATATATAAAGCGTCCATTTTTTTTTCATTTTAATTTGTTCACGTTGGTAACATTTCTTAAATATATTCTATTCTATTCTATTCTATTCTATTCTATTCTATTCTATTCTATTCTATTCTATTCTATTCTATTCTATTCTATTCTATTCTATTCGTGGAATCAGTTTCATTGCAGTCTGGGCACCCCCATACCCACTCCACTGCCTGTTCCAGCATTTCTCAAAGTGTGTGCACACTGATTGTTTACTGTAAGGTCTTAAAACTGTTTTATACAAGTCCTGCCCCACATTTTAATTTGTCCTTGTTGGTAAAATTTCCTAAGTCTGCTTTATACAAGTCCTGCCCGACATTTTAATAGCCAATTTTTAGCCAACAAATTAAACAAACTAAAAATAATTAGCTATGCATCTAAGACAAAGATAGAAAGAGAAGAAAATGAGGTAGGTCAGTTTCAATCTCATTGTTTATTGTCAGTGTGTTGCTTTCCTTTTCTTTGTATGTCTGATCCATGTAAAATGTGCAAACTATCATTCATATTTGCTTTTGCATGCTTACCAGCTCATAATATTAATTGCAAAAATATTATATATATATAATTATATAATGCAAAAATATTATATCACAATAGAATGAGAAATCACATGTTCACCAAATTCAAAATAGGTACAAACAGCCTATGCCACTGTACACAGGACAATATGACTACAAAACATGCTGTTCAGGATTGCCCCCAGTACACAGACCTGAGAAGAGCAATGTGGTCCACGCCCACCTCCCTGGAAGAAAAACTATATGGCGCAATCGAATCACTTAAACAGACAGCTGACTTCATGAGAGAGTCTGGAATCCTACTCTGACTGAGTCTTGATTGCAGAGAGAGATATATATAATTGTTTTGAAAACATCTGTATATTTAAAATATAGTTTTTTCTCCCTAATGTGTAGATATTTTGTATTCTTTATTTTCATAGAATATGTTCTTTGAATAACACCAACATATCGTAAGGAAATTGGTGACAAATATATATATTTAAGAAAATAGGAGAATCAGTTAATTTTTTAAAGACTAAACTACCAGGATATACAGAAGTGTGTAGGAGGAGTGGTCTTCATGGAATATCTTTGCACTGTTTGTTGCACAAGAAGAAAGCAAATAAGTAGAATATAGACTTTCAAATGTGCAAAAAGACTGTAATCAAACCAACTTTTCTTGCTCTCAGAGTTGTAGGAGGTGAACTGTAAAAAATAATAAAGTAAATTCAAAATCTGGGATCTATAATAATGTATCAATATTAAATTATTACAACTAAATGTTATTGTTTATCTATAGCTCACATATTATAGCCCGACAGCATTAAGTGTATGGGAGTACATTTTTCTATGAGAATGCTGAATTTCAATGGCAAATTTCTCTTGCTTAAGCTTATTAATTTTGCTGCTTTTTAGTATTGTCATTTGTTATATAAACATCTTCACAATTATATTGCACAAGGGAATCATAGCTTTGCTATAACTTTTCCTGCATGAAGTCCCTACAAATAGTATGAAATAGTGACAGTTACATTAGATATTTTATTATTTATATGTGTGTGTACAAATACTGTAATGTGTTACTGAAATTCTGAAAAAGACATTAGACTTATTCAATGTCTGGAATTCCAGTTTATTTGAGTGATGACTGCTGAAGGATAATTTATGCAACAAAATCGGTTCACATTTATCTGAAATGTTAATAAGTTTGTTTATTTTTTTTTTAATGAGTATTGCAAAAAATCTAGAATTTTCTAATTTTGCATGCACATTTATTTATTGGGTATGCCACAATCAGGTCTGGTTGTGTCCTGTAGTTAATTTGAGGAGGATGGTTATTTGTACGTGTTATTATTCTATTCTCACTTTTTGCTGTCCGTACCTGACCTTGGCTTCGTGTGAACATAATGTATGCGACAGCGTGCATCTGTGGGCAAGACAAGTGTCAAGTATGCACACATGTTTCTCACAAACATGGCAACAGAGATCTCTCAGGTCATCATTAATGTCTGTGAGGAAGCTGCTATCCTGGACAGTAAGGTAATATTAGGCATATATTGATAATGAGGAAGAATCCTTGGAGTCAGCTATATGTAGATTTTTAAAAAGATAGTGTTTGTTTTTGTTCTTTATTTTTTCATCTACCATAGATATCTGTGTCTCTCTCATTGAAATCCATATCTATAGTATTTTTGCTAATTTCTATTTACTTCTTACAGCTCTATGAAAGATTATGTTTGTTTTTTTTTTCTTATCCCTCAGTAAAATTCTGGCAGATCCAGAAACAGAGAATGCCATAATTAGATTTAATTTTAGTTGATTTTTCTTCTTCTCCTTTCACTCGTTAAATTCTGTGTCTGCAAAATTGTCTTTTCTGCATATTTAGTTGTCTTTAACAGCACTTGTATTTGGTCATAGAGTTCTGTGATTAGTTCAGACCATTTAGCTTGTGGCCATCTCTCAGAAGGATACATGTTGTAGTCTGTGCTGCTTGTCCACATGTACAACTGTTTATATAACCAATCTTTGACTTCATCCAGCTGGAGCTTGGTGTCTCTACTCCTTATTCATACTGATCTTCTTCCTGGTCTGTCATTGGTTAATTTGGTTGCTCCATTCTGCTACCATCCTTGACCAAGCTATAAAACTTTTCTGGTATGTCAAAGTGAGAAAATAATCTTTCACTGTATATAATTGTTATACCATTACACATCTTTTCTTTGGCTAAATACTTTTAAAATTATATTTCTGTAATTTTTTATAATTTGAGTGATTCAAGCACTGATTTAATATCTGTAAATAACACCTCACCATAGTGACGTAGATCTCAAAGTTGGAGTTAGTGATTTCTTTTTTTTTTTTTTTTTTACTGTAATGTTGGTTTTAGTTTTAGAGTCAGTGCTATACAAATTTGGAACACCTATAGAAAGACTGGTAGCTTAGAGGAATTTTATGAATATTTCTGCCTCTTCAGTTTTTATGATGTATCTCCTGATCTATCCATTTATATGTGAGCATATGAGTGATAAATACTCTCCCTCCAACATGATAAGGATGGTTAATTTTTTAATGTAAACTTCTTTATCTCAAGGGGCGTACATACTTCTTCTTCTTCTACCTTTCAGCTCCCTGTGGAGCATAGGTCTTCAACAAACACTTTCCAAGCCTTTCTGTTTCTTGCCATTCTTTTAAGATCATTCCATGTCTTTCCCATCATCTTCATCTCTGCTTCTGTCTGTCTTCTCCAAAAATTTCTTGGTTTTCCTCTTTGTCTTCTCCCCTGGTGATTCCAAAAAAAGGGCCTGTTGTGTAATACTCTCAGTTGGCTTCCACAGTGTTTGTCCTATCCAGCACCATCGTCTTTGCTGTATCTCTTTATCCACTGGTATTTGACTGGTACATTTCCATTATTCTATGTTAGTGATTTTGTCCTGCCATTTCCATCCTTTTATTCTGCGTAAGCATCCATTAATGAAAGTCTGTATCTTCATGATTGTCAATTTTGTTGTTCTCCATGTTTCACAGCCATATAATGGAACTGACTTAACATTGGTGTTGAAAATTTGTATTTTTGTATTTAACCTAATTTCTTTGGACTTCTATATGTTTCCCAGTGCAACAAAAGCTCCTCTTGAACATACTCTTCTGGATAAATTTGATGAGTGCAATGGATGGCTTAAATAAGTTTAGGTTGTTTCTGTTCAATCTGATAATATTCACATTGATTTCTTGTTTCTTTCTTTTTATGGCTTTAATTATCAATCGCAAATCAACCACTAATATCTTCAGTAATAAAGAAAAGACGATGGTCATATGTTGGACATGTGATGAGAGGAGATAATAACCGAATAGCAAAGCAAGCCCTCATATGGGAAACAACAGGTAAGAGAAAAAGAGGAAGACCCAGAGAGACACTGAGAAGAACATTGATGAGAGAGGCAAGAGCAGCAGGATTCGGCTCCCTCAATGAGATAGAGCTGCTTGCACAGAACAGAGACAAATGGTGAGATTTGATAAAATATCTTTAAAAGAATTGAAAACTGCTAGAACAAAAATTCAGATAAGAGAAGGAGTATCTTGGTCTATGCCCTATGGACCGGCTACGGCTCGAAAGGTCAATAGATAGATAGATAAAATTATCAATCAATAAAACGGTTGTTCCAGATTAATTCTGAGACTTGGGAGATATCTCTTTTTATATCAAAGAAACAAGAGTTCCCTCAATCCAGTAACAAAAAAATGTAAATTACTTGTATAGGTAAAGAGAACCATTAAATTGTGGCAGTGTTTTCTAGTTTCTCAACTTTCTTTTGCTTTTTTTTTCTCATTTTATTTATCAAGTCATGCTAAAACTATCTAGTCAGTTAGCACTATTTTGCATCCATTGACAATAATGCTCAGCCATCTCTATCTCTCTGTTCTTTATTGTTAAATTATCTATTGTTTTTTTATTGTTAATCATTTATTCTTTGTTTGTTTTTAAATGTTTGTTTTTAAAATCCGTGGGAGTGCTTCAAACTAGAGATCGCGCTAGGAGGTGATCTGAGCACTAAGTAGTTATCCATTGTGCAATGAAGATGATTTTCAATTCTACTAAATTTGTAAAAAACTCTATAATATTTTGATTTTTATTGTGTTGTTATTAACTATATAGTATTTTTAAAAATATGTGTCATGTTAAACAATCGTCTCATTGTCTTCTATTAAATATTTTCACAGCAAATTTATGTATTATTATTATTATGCGAAGTAGATTTTGCCAATGTTGCTTACCTTCCCTTATCATTTACTTTTAGTTGTTAAGTATAAATTAAATTTCGGTTATATTTCCAATATATGGTAGTTTGTAGTGTATTATATAATAGTTAATCCTATATATCTTGTAGAATAGCTAGCACGCACATATTATTTATATTTGAAACCCCCATATTATAAATTCATTATGTCATCCAATTAGATATCTAGATATCCCTTATATTGTGTATAAAGAACAATCATGTAATTTTATTTCAAATTGCTTCATAAGTGAAATCAGAGTTAGGGAAGACATTTCTTTAGATTGAACCTGCATTATACTTGACATGTACACAACTGAATATAAGCTACTAAAATCAAATTCAACTAGTAGCTGATAGTAAATGTTTGTTTAAAAACTTGTGAACACAAAATATAAAAAGCTGCTGATTCTAGACATGGATGAAGGAAGAAAAAGCAGTTTCTGACAAGATCCTTACATGAGCATTGAACACATTGTCTTTTGATACTGACAGAATTCCACTACTATTTAACTGTAAAACTTGTAAAGTATTGACAATTTATAAATTGTGTTATGTTCTCCGCTCGTTTGTACTTACTGCAACAAAGAAATAATTGAAATTGACTTAGCTGATGTGTTTGTTTTGTGCATCTTTGGATTGTTTTGTTTGTTTGTTTGTGCATGCCAGCTTTATATCTCCAATGAGGTTCCAAGGAACTGAATTTGTGCACATAACCTTTCATACTGGCAGCTTGTGCTAGGTGTCCCTAACTCTATAGAGAGATATTCTTCTCCATCAGAGGTAATCATATTTTTGTTGGTTTGCAGGAGTTTAGATGGTTGTGAGTATATTTTTCATTTTGCCCAGGCAGTGGCCATTTTTGGCTTGCTCCTTTCGGTTCCAACTGCTGAGGGTTCTTTAATGTGCACATAGTTCATGCAGGACCTTCTGTTTTTCTCCATTACCTGAGAGGGCTAGGCATAGGATTTCACTACCCAGATACCAGGGAATAGTAAAGCTGTGAACAAAAAAGCCACAGATTTGAAGAGAAAAAAATCCCTTATCAAGAGGCACAGAGGATTTCACTACCCAGATACCAGGGAATAGTAAAGCTATGAACAAAAAAACCACAGATTTGAAGAGAAAAAAATCCTTCTTATCAAGAGACAAACGTCCAATGCCAGACCACCCAGCACCCTCACATCTTTTTTTAATGAAGCCTGCAACCTTAATTCCTGAAGTTTGGAATCTGAGGCCAACCAGTTTACTTTACAATTTAGATCCTCTTAAAAAGCAGAATTCACTTCCTTGTTTTATTATTAGATTGTTATTTCTGTTTGTGATATTTTATCCATCTGACAATTACATTTTGGTCATAAAATAGGTTTTGTTTCCTTGCCTATTCTTCTTTTTTTTCTTTCTTTATTTGCCTTTCAGCCTCAAAAGGAGATGTGGTTTGTTGTCTTTTGCACTTTTGTTGCCCTATTATGTGTTTCTGAGTTTTTCTATTATACTGTCAAACTGTCTTTTTAGAAGGTCTTGGTCTTTGATTTTGTAGGTTTTGTTGATAGTTTTGTGCTCTGCATTGAGCTATTCCTGTTTTGTCATGTAGCCAAACCTCTTAATTTATTGCTTCTTTCTTTCTTTCTTTCTTTCTTTCTTTCTTTCTTTCTTTCTTTCTTTCTTTCTTTCTTTCTTTCTTTCTTTCTTTCTTTCTTTCTTTCTTTCTTTCTTTCTTTCTTTCTTTATTCTACTCAAGGGGTGATCCTATACTGTCCTATTATTTTTTTGCTTCTTATTTTGTCTCACAAGCTGATCCCCATCATGTATCTGTTACAGTTAATTTCTGTTACATTTATCTTATTGATAATATTCAGTCATGACCCAGGCGGGCCCACCTCCCTTAGAATGTCAAGAAGGTAAAAGGCTGAAACACTTGCTCGACGACGGGTCTACTTCTGATGATCAGATTGCCTCCTGCTGTGAAACTCTGTGTAAAGAGTTTCCTATTACTATTGATTGTTCTTGTGCTCTAGCTTGAATATTTATGTTCAAGGTTCCTTGCCTATGGACAGCATATTTTTGTAAAGAAAATTATTACTTCCATTTCATTTCTGGAATGACACATTTCACAATCGTTTCAAAACTTGTGTAACATAATTTGTATTACATATTTCATTAATACCTTGTGAATTAATTTTGAAATTAAATTAAACGTTTCACATTACTCTTTAACATTTACTCTTTTAAATATCTATTATACAAGAAATGGAAATAATTTTGAAGTATAGAAAGTTAGGTACTTGTAATTATATCAATCATATGCACATACAGTTTTGATCAAGTATTTTTAAAATAATGTTAAACAACAGAAAATGAGCTAAAAATAATCACATACTTGTAAGTTTAGCATTATCTATTTCCTGGTAAGCTGAACACAAAATACATTAAACTTTTGGCTCTCCTTTTATTCTAGTTTTGAGTTTTGATGCATGTAATCAGTATTCACTACTTCTAAAATTCAGCACTACTCACTATTTCCTTAGTAGAGTAGTTTCCTCTTTGGTAATATGATTGGTAGTGGAGCATTGCACGATCTTTGTTTTAAATTCTTCTAAGTGGTTGCCTTTTGTTATTTAAAAAATAAAAACCAGAATATCATTTTTTAAATCCTACTGAGCTGCTAGATGTTATTAAATGAATATTGTCACAACATTTTATTATTTTATTGATTGTGTAGCATATAAATTGCATACCAGCAGCTTAAAAAATATAAATAAATATAATCAGAGTAAAAAGCTGGTTTATTTATGGTTTTAGTAGCAAGTTAAAAAAATATGTTTGTGTTAAGTTTATGTATTTTGCATTCAGAATGATAGAAAATGAAATTATTATTTTTCTTATGATTGCAAACCTCGTGAACACTTTGAACCAGTTAGGTAACTGTCTGCATGTAGCCTGTCTCCACTTTTCTATGTCTCTGATATGTTTTATATTTATTGCTTATCTAAGCATTCTTCTATGTCTGTGTTATGTTTTATATTTATTACTTATCTAAGCATTCTTCTATAGCATCTTTCCATTTTTCTTCTTATTACTGTGTTTGTATATGATTTTTGTTTTTGGTGTAATTTTTTCTTCTGTGTACACTTTTATATGTTAATCAGTTAACATTAATTAGTTAAAGAAATCATTGATTGGCTTAAAGCAGGCACCATTTTCACATTGCTTACCCAGATATTGTTCTGGTGGTAGCAGCACTAGTAACAATTTTTAATATTGGCGTTTAGTCAACTCTTGGTGATCCTCTCTGTGACTTGGCTCCATGAGGAATTAAATAAGGTCACATAGGAAAGTGACCATTAACAGCATTAATTGGATTCTTTTTTGTTGTGGTGTTATGAATCCAGCAGCCTGTGAGCTGATGCCCTTTGGTCCAATGTCATGTAATGGTATCAGCAGGTTGGACCCTTTAAAGGTAGTGGGCTCAGTACATTTGCCTCCTGGTGGTACTGCTCAGGATGAGAACTACATTGCACTATTATGTTGAACATTCACCTACCAGTGCATTTTATTTTAACATTTGTGTGTCTCTCTCTATCTGGTCCTACCCTTTAACCTGTCTGGCTATGATGACCTCTGTAGCATCTCTCCCAAAACCTAAACATAGCTCTAGGGGTTATGTGACACTGATACCATAACAATTCATTTATTATCAGAACAATTTTGTAGTAAAGTAAAGAGCCCCCGTCACGCCAAGTGACGTATAGGGAACATAACATGGTGTTAGTGTTCATAAATTTTACAGACCTTCAACATATGATTTTTGGGGTAATGTGGTCGGTATTACGCCTGTGCCACTTTACTTTCCCAGAAAAAATTCGGTACCCATTTAAGGCTGGGTGAACCCTGAACGCCCGTGTGTTACCGGGGCCTCATTATGAGGAAAGTAAAGAATAGTGACACTGTGACCTTCCAGGCATGTCGTAAGAGGCGATTAAGGAGGTTGATCGATGGCTTGACAAGCTGTCATTGTAAAAAGTATTGTTATGGAAACAGAGCCATAGATTTTAGAAGCAGTGATCTCTGCAATATGTGCCATTTTGGCATGCAAGGTTTCTGTTTTTGAGATGTGGTTCTGCCCTATATGCCGTCTTCGGCTCGAAAGGACAATAGATAGATAGAACCCGGAAGCCGTCGGTTGGGATCGAACCCTACCTCTTGTCCTTTGTAGTCCAGTTCACTAACCACTGAGCTATTGCAGCTCCCAGAACAATTCTGTATTTTTGTTTAATTTTAGAGAAATTGTTTTTGTAGTCAATCAATCAGTACACTGTGATCTTTGTTTCATTTGAATAATCTCATTCTGCCTCCAGTCATCCCATCCCCATTTAACTCTCTCTTAGTCAATCTTAATCTCTCAGGTTTTGTTCTCTGTCCTTCACTAGTATCTTAATATTTGTCCTCAAAGATTTATGTGGGTCTCATTCATTACTTGAATTACTTAATAGTTAGTCTCTGTGGTGTTGTCACTTCTCATCTTTGTTTATGTTTTCTACATTTGAAGTTTTGTTATCAATCAGGGATAAAGATGAACAAACTAAGCCTGAAGCATCTGTTGGAGAAAACCTGATATATTTACATTAAAAAAAAAATTGATTTGGAATTACAATAATTTATATTTCCTTCAGTAACATATTATTTGGAAAGTGAGTGTACCAACTAATTTTATGTCACACTTTATGGAATAAATAAACTATAATAAAAAACAAAAATGACCTTAATTGTTGCTTTTATAAGTTACCTTCATACATTTTTAAAATAGGGAATTATGCTATTAAAATTATGATGTTATCAGATCATAATTTTAAAAATCCATTTTAATATAAGTGTATCTGACATAATTCATAAACATAGCATATTTTGATACTTTTATTTTTGTTGTTCGTCATTTTAATCTTATACTTTTGATAATTTCTCACCCAAAACACAATCAGCTCTTACCCAAACATAGTGCAGCAATCATATTGTCCCAGCGACAGAAAGTAAAGGACAAGAGAGACAAGAAGATACAAGAACCTGAGAAACCTGGCCAGGAAAGTGTCAGGAAGAACAGAGAGAACTTTACCAGGTAATATTTTATTGAAGGCTCTTTCGGAAAAAAATTTTCATGAGATCAGATATAACGAGTGACCCATTTAGCCATCATATCTCCATACAGCTGCAGCTGCTTGTTTTCTGTATTATTTTTATTGATGACTCCCTCCAGTGGGTACAGGTGTACTTCTAGTAAAATTACAGGTTGTCAAGAGACAAAGTTTAGCAGGAGTTGGAGTGCCATCAAAAAGGTTAATAATTTTTAACAAACAGAAAGTAAACAACATAATTATAAAGACATTGTTAGTACAAACTAAAAATGTGTGTATATATTATAGGATTTTTTTGGTTTTTGTTTAGTAGCTTTTACCACTGGGAAGTTCCTAGAGACTACGAACTGAATTCTGCATGTTTATCCATTTTCCCTGGCAGCCATGTGCACAGGGGTATCTCGCCACACAGGCAGATTACAATTGTCAAATTATTATTTCATTTATTAGTCTTAAAGTTTGCTTATTATTATTACATGTTTCTTTTTTTTTAAATATTTAGAATGGACAAGCTACACATGGCCCTTACAGACTTATGTTATGCAATCAACTACTGCACAGTCATACAAGTTTGGGACCATGGTTTTGTCCCCAGGGAGTTTTTCTTGCAGCATCTTGAAACCAGATTCAATAAGTAAGCATTTTGATATTTTTTACAAACTACTGATTTAAAACAACTAACAGATTATGTTTTTGCCACATTTAAGAGTAAATATTTCAGGTGAAATTATACAAATTTAATACCATTACTGCAGATCTCTTGAGTCATTCAGAGAAATAGTCCTGGTTGTAATCTATCTACCTTTTGAGCCCTAGCCGGCCCATAGGGCATAGACCCAGATACTTTTTCTCTTATCTAAAATTTTATTCGAGCAGTTTTCAATCCTTCTAAAGATATTTTATCAAATCTCGCCATTTGTCTCTGTTCTGTGCAAGCAACTATATCTCATTGAGGGAGCCGATTCCTGTTGCTCTTGCCTCTCTGATCAAAGTTGTTCTCAGTGTCTCTCTGAGTCGGTCTCTTTTCCTCTTACCAGTTGTTTCCCCACATGAGGGCTTGCTTTGTTATTCGGTTATTATCTCTTCTCATCACAGGACCAACATATGACCATCGTCTTTTCTTGATTACTAAAGATATTAGTGGTTGCTTGGCGATTTCTCTAGTTTCTTCGTTAGGGCCAAAAATACTATCGCTATTATCTACTGCTAATTTACATATTCTGTATCAGGTCTATGTTTTATTAACAAAAGCAATTTTACGATAGCGGCTTGTTAAACTTCTGATCAACAGTTCTATACCAAGCAGGAGAAAAACAAATCCTCCATTTTGGATCCAGCCGGAAACCTCCTTTGATGGTAATGGAGAAAAAAATAATATGAGATCAAAACACTTAATGTCACAAGTTGTAGGACTCTATAAAAGCTCTCAGAAATAAGTTTTCAGAAGCTCTCTTTTTTTAAATTACTTTTTACAGGATGCCAAAGTTCAATCCACAACATAAAGATTGTCTTTGATATGTCACTGTCTTGCCACCCTTTAGAATCCACTGTTTGTCAGTGTCTGAATATCTTCTGAGTATATGGCCTAATTTGGTTATGGAAGGCCCCAGTATCACTGCAAACGAATTAAAATCCATAATTGCTGAACCACCAGTGCCAGCGTAATCATCCAAATTAATATCTCATCTCCCAAACAAAGAAAGGTAACTGTAGTTCCCCCATCATAGCAGTCTCAGCACATGCCAAAAGACATAAGGCGAAACCGCACAGAAAATGAACGCAGCCAACTGTTCCCTGTTATACGATATCATCATTCATCGTAAACAATTGGAATATCGAAACATGATCAAAACTGATGAGACACACAGCTCATGGTGTGCACAGAGCACTTAACTCAGTAGCTCCTGCAACAAGCATGGCCTAACTATCTCCAATGATATTGTGTGTATTTTCAGCATAACCAAAGTATAGTCAGGGAAATTGTTTTAGACCTGCCACCCTAATCAATGAAAAACTAAATAAATTTAAAATATTCAGGTTTCAGAAATTTCTTCTGCTTCACTCTATGCTTATTTGCACCATGTGGTACATTTTTTCCTTCTTCAACAAGTAGAAAAGACTGTTTCCCTTGTCTCTGGTTTTCCTTGGCCTTTCTGCAAGGTAGCAGCTGTTTGTAGTCAGAGTTTCCTACCCAGGTTTACTTCTAGTTATTCTTCTCTTTAATTTCCTGAATATCTGCAGTTTCAATCACAAGAAAAAACAAAACTGGCAAGATTAATTTAGCACTTAAAAAATAAGGCCTTGAAGAACTTGTGACAGCTGGAAGATTGTGAGTGCAAGAAGTTGCAGAAGATGAACAAAATATGTACTAACATTTATGCTGTTACTTCATTGTGACATTTTATCAGTAATTTTCTTTTCTTTGGTCTCAGAACCAAATTATCTAACTTCCATTTGGTTTAACCCATATCCTGTTAGTGTTACCTTATTAAATTTCTTATCAATGTCTCCATTCTTCATGTGATGATTAGTATATATTGACCAGTAGATAGTTACATTATTAGGAAGACTTTGCCACAACATATGGTACTGTTATGGCATTGATAATAAGGGTTCTCTATATCTTAAGACATACAGAGAATATGGTGTTAGTGTTCAAATTTACAATAATTATTGCCACAACTTTTGGGTGATGTGGTTGGTGTCCAAGTTATTCTACTTTCCAAAAACTCTGGTACCTTTTTGCAAAGGCTGGGTGAACCCTGAGCTTCTATATTGAGAAGTTGCTTGTTAATGTTTACCTGATGACTTCATCATCCACCTTAAGAGATTGTTAAGCAGGTGTGTATGCATCCCTCTTGATCCCTACTGATTTGGCCAGACTGGACTGAGTAGCCTCCGTCCAGTCTGGCCAAAATCTTATGGATTTTGCAGCAACCCTAGGAAATGTTATTTTTGTCTTTTCTTTTGCAGTGTATTCTCTATGTCTATAATAATAATATATATTATCTGTCTTATATACTATAATATATCATATCTATCTGCTTCTTGCATGAGTTGGAGCTTTAGAGTATTTCCAAAGATTGCAGTCTGCAATCTTTTCCCAGACTGCAGGTTTTATGTTCAGAGTCATGTTTACATACGTTTTATAAATTGGAGTAGTGGGTGTCCCCTAGTTCTTTTGCCATCTGCTAGTTGTCCATAAAGTATATCTTTTGGTATGCGGTCATCTTGCATATGGTGCAAGTGGTACGCTGTTTGAGCTGTGTGTAGATGTTCGGGAGGCCTGTCCAGGTGAGGACCTCCACATTTGTCGCTTTGTCCAGACTAGACTAGTTAGTCTGTTATTAGGGATATCGTGAAGAGATGAAGTAGGGTCTGGTTAGTTCTGGTTTACCGATCTTGAAACAAGCTATCAGCTATGAGTCACTGACAACTTTAATCTCTGAGCTGAAATTTGTCAGTGACTCATAGCTAATGGCTTTCAGGTGCCTCTGCTCCAATATTGTGAAATGTTTCAAGTCTCTCAGTAAAACATTTAAAGGCAATGCAAATGTTACTCCATTATTTACCTTTCCTATAGTTATATATTAGGATATACAAATTGATTATGTCCATACCTTTGAAAATGTAGTTATGCTAAGATTAAATTTACTGTATGTGGTCTGAAGTGCATATTCAGTGCTGTTATTTTGTTCTTACACAGGGCTCTGGTTGGCATGATGATGTACAACCCAGAAACAAATGAAATTGCCAAGCCATCAGAGCTGCTGAATGGTGTCCGAGCCTACATGAATGTCCTACAGAGTATTGAAAATTATAGTAAGTCTTTGACCTAACAGGCAAAAAGGCATTTCTAGCTTTGCTTTGTTTTCTCCTGAGGAAGTGAAGATTTGGAGATTTATATGTTAGTGTTATATATGTTAGACAAATGACAGGAAACAATCTGAGAAATAAGATCAGAAATGAAGAACTGAGAAAAAAAAAACTAGGAATAGTTCCCACATAGAAAGACATTCATGTGGAAACCATTTGGTAAAAGAAAACTAGGCAGACCCAGAGAATTGCATCACAAAATAGTTACTAGGGAAAGCTCAATCATGAGACAAAGAAACAACCAAGAACCTTAAAGACCTAGCAGCAAATTGTCAATAGCTGAGAACTCACTTCTGCCCTATGTGCCATCTTTGGCCTGAGAGGAAAATAAATAGAGTGCATAAAGAAACAACAGCTAAAATGGTTTGGCCACATAATAAGACAGAAAGAGCAAAACACAACACAAGCATTTTAATAAACATCGCAAGAACACCAGCCTCAAGGGCTGGCCATGGAAAAGATGGACTGATAGAGTGTTCATACACTAGGAAACTTAACAGGAGAACAGAAACCATCAGAAGTGGAAAAGACTGCAAATTATATCTCCCCTCAACCCTGAAAGGTAAATGAGGAAGGATAGAAGAAGATTCTTTAGTTGTTGAAACATTTAACATATTCATATATCTTGTTGAAATATTTGTTTCATTCTTCAAAGTTGTTTTTTAAAACCTTTAGTAGTTTTCTGCTTTTGAATATTGTACCTAGGTCTATTTCATCCAAATATCTAGGATGATTGTACATGGCATCATGTATAAGATAATTTGGTTTGGGTGAGAGACCTTCCAATAAAGAAACTAAGAACTCAAGAAAAGGCTGAGCAATTTCTCCAATCTCTACACTGTCCCGAACAGACAAAAACTTGAATTAATTAGATGGCTCTGAAGAACAAGATCTCTAGTTTCTTTGAGAAACAGTGGACCAAAGTGAAGTATATTGCTGATATAGCTTTGATGACAGAAATCTTCAGTAGCACAGAACAATGATGATAGCAGTTTTATGTTCAACTTGTAGCCGATGATATAATTGAGTGTTGAATAAATTTTGACTTTTTCTTCTATTTTCATTTTTCAGTTCACATTGACATTGTAAGAGTATTTAACAATGTGCTGCCCATGCAGACTCAAGCAACAGATGCCAACGGAGAAAAGACAATTACACACAATTACACTCATTGGTATGTAAAATATATTTAGTTTTCATATAGCTGCATAGAATCAGAATGGCTAAAGCAGCAATGTCTTTCAGAAGCTTTGAAAAGTTGTGGAAATCAAAACTCATCAGCACAAACACAAAACTTAGGCTATTCAAATCAAATGTACTATCAACCCTTACATATGCATGTGAAAATGGGAAAACAACAAGAGATATAGAAACAAAGTTGAACGCATTCGAAAATAAATGTCTAAGGAAAATACTTGGTATAGCGTGGAACGAATTCAAAACAAACGAGGAAATTAGAGAAATCGCCAATCAACCACTAATATCTTCAGTAATAAAGAAAAGACGATGGTCATATGTTGGACATGTGATGAGAAGAGATAATAACTGAATATCACAGCAAGCCCTCATATGGGAAACAACAGGTAAAAGAAAAAGAGGAAGACCCAGGGAGACACTGAGAAGAACATTGATGAGAGAGGCAAGAGCAGCAGGATTCGGCTGCCTCAATGAGATAGAGCTTTTTGCACAGAACAGAGACAGATGGCAAGATTTGATAAAATATCTTTAAAAGAAAACTGCTAGAACAAAAATTCAGATAGGAGAAGGTATTTCTTGGTCTACGCCCTATAGGCCGGCTACGGCTCGAAAGGTCAATAGATAGATAGATAGCTGCATGCTCTATAATTACCAATTTAATCTATAATAATGGCTATTTTGGGATTTCTCAGAAGAATGTTGAAAGTTCCCTGGACAGCTAAAAAGACCAATGAGGAAGTTCTCATTGAGGCCAACACAAAAAGGCAGCTCCTAAAAAACATCAGAAAGAAACAATCAACATTTTTCGGGAACATCATGAGAAGAGGAAAGTTGGAATACTTGGTTACAACTGGCAAAATGACAAAGAGAGAAAATACTGGATAGCTTGGTGTCATGGCATGGAAAACAGTCAACAATAGAACTGATATGATGCACTGTAGATAGAAGATTTTGGAAGGACATGATCGCCTACACCAACCGGTATGGCACATGATGATGAATGGCTATATGATGTCTTTTTTTAATTGCCTGAATAGCTCTGCTAGCCAATTGAGCTGTACCAAACTTATGTTTGAAACAGACTATAGAGTTCAGAACTACACCTACCTTGGACATACCAGTTATGGAAAATGTACAACTGAAATAAACAAAAGAATAGGAATGGCAAAAAGTAATTTTAATGTCATGAAGAACATACTAACATCAAAACAAATAACACCAGGGCTAAAACTAAGAATAGCAAAATGTTACATCTTCTCAATATTCATATATGGTGCAGAAACATGGACATTAGACAAGAAAACAGAGCAGAGAATTGAAGCCTTTGAAATGTGGATATATAGAAGAATAGGTAGAATTGGATGGAAGGAAAAGAAAACAAACGATGAAGTCTTAAAACAACTAAAAATGAAAAGAGAACTACTAAGCACAATTCAAACAAGACAAATGTGATTTTTGGGCCATGTTAAAAGACACAGCAGCCCAAAGTAATCCTGGAGGGGAAAATACAAGGTAGCAGAGGCAGACCAAGACTAACATGGACGAGTAACATCAAAAGATGGACAAAACAGCCTATGACAACCTGCAACATCAAAGCAAGAGACAGAGCAGAATGGCACTCCATGGTAGCCAACCTTCATTGCGGAGAAGGCACTCGATGATGATGATAAATAGAGAGATCAACAATCATGCCACATGGATACACAGAACCAGTTACAATGTAGTTTTAACTACATTGTTTAATGACAATGGCAGTTTTGTTTATGGTCTCAAGATTTTCTTTCTCAGAACCTCCATGGTTTACCTAGCATGGTCCTGTTTTATGTAATTGAAGGTTTGTGCTTATACATTTTCTAGACAAACTTTAAGTATATTACATTTTTAAATGCAAAAGTTGGGGGCCTATAGTGACTGAATTTGGGCACCTAAATCCTGACCACTGTACCTGTTCCACCATTTTCATTTTGAGGCCTGTTTTTAACTTTTGTGTTTATATTTGTCATTTCAGATTAGTATCGTGTTGTTTTGTATTAGATGAAGACTTTTGCCTAAATGTTGTTGTTTTGTTTTGTCTCATTATTAATTTATTTGCTCATACTATTTTGTGTTTATTCTACATGAGTGAATCACCTTGTATATTTTTATAGTAATGTAAAAATCAGTATTTAGTCCTTGCATGGTGATATAGTCTGAACTGATATATCCAGGTATCTTGAGGTGCTGCTTATGCGTGTGGCTTGTAATTCAGGTCAGATTGTATACTCACCCAGCAGGAAAGCTTTTGTCAGTGTGTCTCCAGGAGATGGTCCATTTGTTGCAGCTGAGGAGTATGCAGATCTGACAGGTGAATCACAGCAGCAGTTCACATCTCAATGATTTACTTTCAAAATATTTCATCATCATCATCTTGCCTCTGTTGGAATGTGGATCCTGTGACTGCTACTCATTAAGTTTCTCTGTCCTGTATGAGATGTTCTGCATCACTTGCAGTCATTCCCAGTGTGTCTGTGATATCTTGCATCCAACTTCTTCTAGGGCCTCCTCTCTCTTGTTTACTTGTAACTAAGCTCTCCAAAATATCTTCTCTATGCCATTTATGTCATTTTACATGACTAAAACAGTATTTATGTTCTTTCAAATTGTCAGCCTAAAATATTTGTTTGTTTAAAAAAATTTCTCAACTTACAAACTAACAAGTTGTAAAGTGTTTCTCTGATCAAAAGTGCATACAAATATTTCTCCTTTGGTGTCTCCTTACAAACATTTCTCTTCAAATGTATATTCTTCTGCATGGAATTATTTCCTTTCATACAAACAAAACTCTGCTTACAAACGTTTATCTGCTTTCAAATTTCTAATCTTTCTCGATGTGCAGTTTCTTTATTTACTGTCTTAACCTTTTTATTCTCTTTCTGCTGTTCCAGTTAATGTGTCTTAATCTAAAGACTAAATAATTTATAATTAATGGAATTATTTCTTTATCTGATAAAATCTCTCTAGTAAAACCATAGCATAAATGTTTATAAAGTGCACATAATCATTTGTGTGTGTTTTACATCCAAAGACTATGATTGCTTGTATTTGCAATAAAACATTAAATTAAGCTGCTATTACATGAAATATATTACCTATGTCAGGTAGGGTAATTTTACCTGCTACTGTATACAGCTGAAATATATTGTGACAACTGGGAAAATTGAGGGATGAAGAGATAGAGGGAGGCAAAGAGAGAAAAGATACCAGACAGATGAAGAGAATGGCTTTGCTGTTATGGTTGGCTTATTGTTTGATGACATTTTTGATTCAAGTGTATTTTTATAATGTAAAACGTGTCGAAATAGATTATTTGTATCTATCTATCTATTGACCTTTCGAGCCGTAGCTGGCTTATAGGGCAAAGACCCAGATACTTTCTCTCTTATCCAAATTTTTATTTTAGCAGTTTTCAATCCTTCTGAAAATATTTTATCAAATCTCACCATTTGTCTCTGTTCTGTGCAAGCAACTCTATCTCATTGAGGGATCCGATTCCTGCTGCTCTTGCCTCTCTCATCAATGTTCTTCTCAGTCTCTCTTGGTCGCCCTCTTTTCCTCTTACCTGTTGTTTCCTACATGAGGGCTTGCTTTGTTATTCGGTTATTATCTCTCCTCATCACATGACCAACATATGACCATCATCTTTTCTTGATCACTGAAGACATTAGTGGTTGATTGAGATTTCTCTAATTTCCTCGTTTGTTTTTAATACGTTCCACGGTATGCCAAGTATTTTCCTTAGACATTTATTTTCTAATGCGTTTAACTTTGTTTCTATGTCTCTTGTTGCTTTCCAGCTCTCACATGCATACGTAAGGGTTGCCACTATTATCTACTGCTAATTTACACATTCTGTATCAGGTCTACGTTTAATTAACAAAAGCATCTTTACAATAACAGCTTGTTAAACCTCTGATCAACGGTTCTATACCAAGCGGCAGAAAAACAAATTCTCCATCTTGGACCCAACCAGAAACCATCTATCCAACCAGAAACAGATTATTTGTATGCCAAGCTTTAAATAAATTTGTAAACCATAAATGGAAATGATATTGGCTAAAATGTGCAGTTTTATTACTTTCATTAGAAGATATTTATTGAAGTTAGATTTACAAGAAAATGATTTGCTCTGACATAAGAAGCTTTAATACAACAATTTGCCACATACATCTGTCTCTGTATTTATTTAATGATCCTCTCATATCACCTGCCTCTGCAAATTGTTAACTTCTGATTTTCTTACCTTCTAGAATTGAGGGCTCTGGCTGAGTTAATTGGGCCTTATGGGATGAAGTATCTGGGGGAGAGGCTGATGCTGAATATTGCTAGTCAAGTTGATGAAATCAAGGTTAGTTATTTATTTTAGCACAGAAGTGAAAAATGTTAAATTAAACTTAATTAAAGAATGAAACTGGCGCACTTATTGGCTAGTGGTATTGTAGTGAAATTTTGCTGTTATGTGAATGTATCGATAAATATTTTTTTCTCAACATGTTTCATCATTTAAAATTTTATCTTAAAGAAAGATGACTCCAAATTTATAATTGTTTTATGGTTCTTTAACTTGAAAAAAATGTAGTAATGTGTGAGACCATTGGTTTACTATGTTTGATTTATTCTCATTTTTACCGATTGGTTTACTTAGTTGATTTATTCTAATTTTTACCGATTGGTTTACTTTGTTGATTTATTCTCATTTTTACCGATTGGTTTACTATGTTTGATTTATTCTCATTTTACCAATTGGTTTACTTTGTTGATTTATTCTCATTTTTACCGATTGGTTTACTTTGTTGATTTATTCTCATTTTTACCGATTGGTTTACTTTGTTGATTTATTCTCATTTTTACCAATTGGTTTACTATGTTTGATTTATTCTCATTTTTACCGATTGGTTTACTTTGTTGATTTATTCTCATTTTTACCTATTGGTCTACTATGTTTGATTTATTCTCATTTTTACCATTATGTCAGTTCTGTATACACCTGTCAATAATAGAGAATGTGATTTGAATATTTTCTGTATACTTTCTTGACTCAAAGGTTTTTTTTAAAAACATGTCATATAAAAATAAGTAAGTAACGAGCCTCGTCACACCAAGTGGCGTATAGGGAATATGGTGTTAGAGATCATAATTTTTATAGACCTTCAGCACCTGATTTTTGGGGTAATGTGGTCGGTATTATGCCCATGCCACTTTACTTTCCCAGAAAAAATCTGGTACCCATTTAAAGCTGGGTGAACCTGGAAGCCATCGATCAGGATCAAACCCGACCTCCTGTCCTTTGTAGTTCAGTTCACTAACCACTGAGCTATCACAGCTCCCAAACATGTTGTATAAAATTTTATAAATTTTCATCTTACTTTCTCTCCATCAAGTATTATGGAAAAATGGAATGTTTGGACTTGTGCTCTGTGTATTGTGTTTTATGTATGGTGCTCATTGTGATGTCTGCCATTCCATTGATCAGTCGTCTTCTAGGCTTAACTTTTCTGTGTGTTCTGAGTGTAAATGCGGACTTATAATTGTGTTAATGTCAAAATCATGTGATCTATTGCTTAATATAATCCAAAACTGGTGTAGCCCCAACTCTTTCTTCTAAGTTTTTTTAAATTATATTTTTGTTGCACAGAAATTGGTTGTTGCTAATAGAGACACACTGATCCAACTCCGAAGCAGTTTTGATAAACCAGATGTCATGAGGGAACTTACACGCAAATTGATGAGTAAGTTAGATCACTATAAAACTATTGATAAATTAAGATACAGTTAGAAAAATTTATGAATTAAATTATGGACTGGTGAGTTCGCAGTCAAATTGTTAATAATTCAAATAGCAGTTGCACAGATGTGTTTTAATAATTCTATTTCTCACTATATCATTTTTTTCATTTACAGGTGCAATACTGTTTTTTTAGTATATGCTTTCCTTTTTCTCCTCATTCTGTGGTTATTGTCATTTTTTTAAATACATGTATGAAAATATGGGTCTAAAAATTCTAGCATGGACACCGTTTGATATAAGGAAGTCTTTTGCAGAAAATACTGGGAGGCATAATTAAAAGGAAAAACTGAAAAGAATATTAAAATAATTATTTGTTTTTTTATTTGTATGAATTCATTGTTCTTGATTTTACTGTCATTAAGAGAGCTTCTCAGAGCTGGGTTTGTTGGAGAACAAAATGAGATGATTATATTACCAGTCTTCAAATTGACTAATCTAATGATAATGTGTATGAGGTATATAAGTTATATGTTGCATGGATTCCCTTGAAATTTGTTGTGAGGAACCACATAGTAATGTCAAAAATTGTCATGTATTCTGTTTTTACATCCAACATCACCTGTAGGATATCTTTACATACTTTCACATAATCACATGTTTGTTAAAGTATTTTCTAAAGTATGGATTCCACTGATGAATACAAGGGGCTGTCAGAAAGTTCCCAAACTATGCCTAGAGAAAATTACAGGCTTACCTTATTTAAATTTGGCCACTGGCACCTTCAGAATAGTCCTCTTGAGAATGTACATAGTGATCCAACTATCTCATTCATGCCTCAAAGGCCCCAAGGAAATATTTTTCCTTAAGGCTGTACAAAGCCACCTATGATCCCATTATTGTGTCATCTACACAAAGATGCATCCATTCGGTTTCACTTTATGGAATAATGCAAGGTCACAGGGGGTTAGGTCAAGTGGGTGCAGAACCACCAGCATGTTGTTTTCTTTTTTTTTAATGTGCTATTCTAATGAGTTGTGAGTTAGCATATTGTCGTGATGCAACAGCCAGTTGTTTTTTTTCTCCACAATCCCAGTTTATTGCACAGCGATAGAGTGCACCGTGGTACCTGAAAAAAACAAATTCTAGGCAAATAATGTCTTTGACATTTAAAAAAAACTAGAGCATGCATTTTTTTTGCCTTCCAGACCTGTCATGGCTTCTTTGGTCACTATGGGCTTTTCTAGTGTAGAAACTGTTGTTTTGACTCTGAATCATAGCTGTAAATCCAAACTTTCATCACCTGTGATGGTCCTAGAAATTCTGTCATCATTATCCACCTTATGCTACTGAAGGCACACTTCAAGACACCTCAGTTTTTTTTTTATTGAGTGTCAAGAGCCTGGGAATGAACTTCACAGCAGTGCAATGCATATTCAGGCTTTCTGTTAGGATCTTCTCTCCTCACAGACTCCATAACTGATTCCAACCATGTGAAAGAGCTGATGGATTGTTTGGTGACCATTCTCATGGATCAGCTCACACATTTTTTTCCACAATTTCTGACATTTTGCTGGTGACAGGGCAACTTGAGCGCTCATGCCTTCAGCAGACACTAGGCCCTGATGAAAACTCTGTAAGTCAAAGCGTACCAGTCATGTACCAGTGTTCAGATTACATCACATATATATTATTTGGAAAGATAAAACCATCAATCTTCGAAATGTTATCATAAGATTTTTAGCTTCTCTTACATAGATCTTATAAAAAAAATAAGAAAGTTAAACAAAAAGATACAACAAGCAATCAGCAAACATGATAATCGATTGACTCTGAAGTACAAAATGAAATGGTTTGGCCACATATCTTGATCATCTGGCATGGCAAAGACATTCTGCATGAAACTGAAAGGAGCGAGAAGAAGAGGTTGGCAGAGAAAGAGATGGGGAGATAACAGCAAAGGATGGACTGACCTTAACATTGCAGAGTCCAAAAATAAGTGAAGATAGAGAGAAATAAAGAAGGTTGATGAAGTTTGTGAAAGGTGGGGGGGGGGGATATTTAGAAAATGTTTACATTTTACGATAAGCTAACTTTAACTTACACAGAAACTAAACATTTTGGCCATGTTCATGATAAACTGATGGAATAACCACTTAACACTTCATTTATTGTTTGTTTTCATTTTTATCTTGGATTATTTTATTTTTTTTATTAGGAAATAACTTATAAAAATAACCTAGGAAATAACAGAGTTCAATATAGAAACTAAAATATCATCATCATCATCATCGAGTGCCTTCTCCGCAACGAAGGTTGGCTACCATGGATCGCCATTCTACTCTGTTTCTTGCTTTGATGGTGCAGACTGTCATAGATTGACTTGTCCATCTTTTGGTGTTACTCGTCCATGTTAGTCTTGGTCTGCCTCTGCCTCTTTTACCTTGTATTTTCCCTTCCAATATTACTTTTAGTAGGCTGTTGTGTCTTTTAACATGCCCCAAAAATTTCATTTGTCTTGTCTTAATTGTATTTAGTAGTTCTCTTTTTATTTTCAGTTGTTTTTAAACTTCATCGTTTGTTTTCTTTTCTTTCCATCCAATTCTACCTATTCTTTCATAAATCCACATTTCAAAGGCTTCAATTTTCTGTTCTGTTTTCTTGTCTAATGTCCATGTTTCTGCACTATACAGGAATATTGAGAAGATGTAACATTTTGCCATTCTTAGTTTCAGCCCTGCTGATATCTGTTTTGTTGTTAGTATATTTTTCATGGCATTAAAATTACTTTTTGCCATACCTATTCTTTTGTTTATTTCAATTTTACATTTTCCATCATTGGTTATACAGGGTGTTTATAAAGTCTCACTACACTTGGTATCTAGGTCAATTTGAAAAAAAAATGTTTATGACGTCATCACAATATGTGCTCCCACTGTCAATGAAATTTGTTGAATAAGTTTATTGCTACTGGAAATGTGGAAGATGCTCCACGATCTGATAGGCCTGCTGTGAATGATGAAATATGTTTAGATATCCAAGACAGAATCCTTAAAAGTCCAGACAAGTCATTAAGAAAACTGTCGCAACAAGTGAACTTACCATTGAGCACATATTGTGATGACGTCATAAACATTTTTTTCAAATTGACCTAGATACCAAGTGTAGTGAGACTTTATAAACACCCTATAGTATGTCCCAGGTAGTTGTAGCTCTGGACTGTCTCCAGATGTATTCCCTCAACTGTGATATTTAATTGTAGGTCTTGAGAATTTTCTTTGTTTATGATCATAGTTTTAGTCTTTTTGATATTCATATGTAGTCCATATCTTTTGCTTGTTATGTTTATCACATTAAGCAATTGTTGTAGGTCTTTAGGATTTTCTGCTAGTAGAACAGTATCATCAGCATATCTTAGGTTATTGATTATCTTTCCATTAATGTTTAGGCCTGGTATCTCTGAGATGTTTTTAAAGATTTGCTCAGTGTATAGATTGTGAACAAGCTTGGTGATAGGATGCATCCTTGTCTTACTCCTCTTTTTATGTCCATGGGTGTAGAGTTCTCCTTGTTATATTTTATTATTGCTGTTTGCTCCCAGTACAAATTACATATTAGTCATATGTCTGTGTCATCTAGATTTATATCCTTTAGGCAGTCTATAAGTTGGTTATGGTGTATTCTATTGTAAGCTTTGGTGTAGTCTATGAAGCAGGCATATATTGGTTTGTTTACTTCTATGTACTTTTCAATCAATGCTCTGATGCTAAATATGGCTTCTTTTGTGCCACTGTTTATTCCTGAATCCAAATTGTTGCTCATCTAATTCAGTATTGATTTTATCCTGAATCCTTCCCTGTATAACTTTTAGTAAAATTTTTGTTACCTGGCTCATTAGGCTTATTGTTCTGAAATCACTGCATTCAACTGCACCATTCTTTTTAGGCAATGCAATGAAAGTTGATGTTTTTAGTTCGTTTGGTATGTATCCTGTATGGTATATGTCATTGCCTATGTCTGTGATCACTTCGATGCCAAAATCTTCTACAGCCTATATCATGTCTATCTGTATATTGTCAGGTCCTGCTGCCTTTCCCTTTTTCATTGTTTTTATAGCTTTTTCTACTTCATATTTCAGGATTTTATAGTTGTATGTACATTTTATGTCTGGCTTTTTGTCTCTTTCATCGTTAAATAATTATGTTATATATTCTTGCCATCTATCTATTATATCTTTGTTGTCGGTTAGCATTCTTCCCTCTTTGTTTGCAAAACATCCGTTTCCTGCAGCTTTTTTGTCTTTATTAGTCATTCTCTTTATTTCTGTGTGCATCTCTCTTAAGTTTTGTTTACTTTCCTTAGTTTCGACTTCTAGACATCTTTGGTTGAGCCAGTCTTCTTTTGCCTTTTTGCACATTCTTCGTATTTCATTGTCTATATCCTTGTACCTGGCAGTGTTTTTCGCTTGTCTTCTTTCTTCCATTTTTTCTAAGATTTTGTTTTGTTTTCCATTTTTGTTTTTTGTTACTTTCCTTTTTGGGCAAGGTGATGCAGGATTCTTGCATGCTGTTTTTTTATGCATTGCCATTTTGTTGTAACTTTTTCCTCAGGATTTTCTCTTCTGTACTGCTCAATCCCCTCTTCTAGCAGCTTCTGATATGTGTTCTTTACTTGTACAGTATAAGTTTCATTTACATCTTTCTGGTTTAACGCTGTTATATCTATTGGTGTTGCTGAATTAGTTTTTTGTTTGTTTCTCTTTAATTTGATTTTCATTTTTATCATTACAGGATTGTGATCTGAATTAATATCTGCTCCTGGGTAGGTTTTGGCTTTCTTGACGCTGTTCCGGAATCTGTCTTTTATCATTATGTAATCTATTTGATTCCTCTTCCTGTCTTCAGGGCTTTTCCATGTGTAAAATTTCCTTTTCTCTTGCTCAAAGAAGGTGTTGCATATTATCAGTCTGTTTTCTTCACAAAATAGTATTAATCTTTCTCCTCTGTTATTCCTTTTTCCTAAACCATGATTTCCTATAAAGGTCTTATATTTACCTTTTCCTACTTTAGCGTTCATGTCATCCATTATAATCAAGGTGTCTGATGATTCCACTTGCTTCATAACTGTGTTTAGATATCATAATATGCCTCTATTTGTTCGTCTGTATAGTCTTGAGTATGTCTGTATTATTGCTATGTCAAATGTTTTTTCTTTCATTTCTAATAATATAATCCTATCATTGTATGTCCAGTGGGTATTTATATATTTTTGTAGCTCTCGTTTTATTAGAATACCTACTCCTCTTTGATGTTCTGTTGTGTTACCTGAGAATATAAATGTATATTTATCGTCTTGTATGTATACACTTTCCTTCCATCTTGTTTCTGATATGCCTAAGATATCTATGTTTAATCGCTCTGCTTCTACCATTAGATTTTCTCATTTTCCTTGTTGGTAAAAGGTCCTAACATTCCATGTAGCTATTTTTAATTCGTTCTTAAAACAATAGTTAGAATTTCTCTCCATGGCTTTCTTTGGATTGTTATGTGATGAGGCTCCAATCTCTTTCACAGCGGTCTGCCATATTCACGGTGGTCTGCCATATATAAAACTAAAATATATTTTTTTTAATTTATTATTTTTGTTTGTTTCTCTCCCTCAAAACTGAAATCTTCTTTTGTAATTGTAGAATTTGAATGAAGTTGAGCTGAAAAGAAAAGCTTAGTGTGAATTAATTTAATGCTCACTTGTTTCCACCCTGTCAATGTATGTAGTATACTTGTGTAGTGTTGTTAATTTTAACAAATTTTTGGTAAACGATATTTCAGTTTTAAGATAAATTTAATACACAATTTTGACAATTCATTTTCATTCATTTCATTGTTCGCTTGGCCAAAGGTGGCACATAGGTCAGAAGTCTTAGTTCTCCACAATTGATGATTTGCTGCTAGTTTTTGTATTTCTTGGTTTTTCTTAGTCCCTTGGTCTAGCCTTCCTTAGTTATTGTTCTGCACCGTGTTCCTCTTGGTCTTCCTTGTTTTCTTTTACCAGATGGCCTCCATATGAATACCTGATGGGGATGTCTTTTTTCATTCATTCTAAGCCAATGACTGATGTATTTCCAAAGCCTTCTTCTTATAAAGCTGGATCATATACATTTTTTTTCAGGTTTGTCTTCCTTTTTTCGTTTACCTAAAGTATTGTCTATATATGCAATGTTGTTTCTTGTATAAATGTTACTGTTTTTTGCAGTTCTTGCAGAGACATTTCCCATTTGGTTTTGCCCGTTGTGTTGTATTTATAGCCCATTGGTTTTCCTCAATGTACTATATTCAATTACAGTTTTGAAGTATGTGTTCAACTGTCTCGGGTATGGGTGGCCTGTTCATATGTGCATGTGGTGGCTGAGGTGCCAATCTTGAATTTTGTATACATGTGACTGTGGAGTCTGAGGCATAGAATGATGGCTTGTTTTCATAGTATGAGCTTATATATTGTTTGGAGTTGTAGTCTTATTGATTTAATTATCTATTTCTTCTGATGGTATGTAATTGGTGCATCAGGTTGCTTGTCTGCTGCACCTTCCTTTGCCAGCTGGTATACTTTCTCATTTCCTGGTATTCCACAGTAAGATGGGATCCACTGCAGGGTGGCCTTGAGATGCTTGCAAAGTTCAGTCAATAAGATCTGCAAATGTGGTATTGTCTGGGTTGTAGTGTCTGGAGTGCTGATCTTGCGTCTGTCAGAAACACTTCAGGTTGTTGGCTGATTAATGTTTTCAATGCAGTTTTTTAATTTTAATTGCTAACCAAAAAGTGATTGTGTGGGTATTCTTCATTCAAGAAACTGAAAGTGATTGTTTTGCGCTGTACACTGTTCTGTCCCCACTTGTCAATTATTCCTTTTACTTCTGTCTGTATTTATATCGACAATCCAGATTCCTCTGTCCAGGGGGTCTGTTCTGATATTGACAGTAGAGGGCTGACAGCACCTTGTATTTCTAGGTTTTGTCTACAAATTCATTGGCTTTGTGGATAAAACTACTTTTAAACCATTCCAATACAAGATTTTGGAATCTGTCCTTCATTGGATGTCTCAGCATGCATAAAAATTGTTCTGCCTATATCAGCACTTTTGTCTCTCTGCTTTTTCTCAGTGCTGATATCCTCCATAATTTCTCCATCTCTAGTATAGGTGTTGATTTCATTGCTACTGAGATGACCCTAAGTGCTAGGTGTTGTACTTTATCCATCTCTTGTAGTGCTGTGTCTGATTTTGAGCACCTTGAAGATGGTCCTTATTCTAGATGTGGGCATATAATTTATTGATAAACTTTATGGAATATTTTCTCACTCACACCCCACATGGCTCAACACAACTTTCTTAGAATAGCTAACTTCCTCCTGGCTTTTTGGGTTGCCTTATTTATTTGCTGTTTCCAAGTTTGTTGCTAAATATCACTCCAAGATAAGTAGGTTGTATGTCTTTTTTCATAGGCACAATATTTACATAGATGACACCTGCTTTTTGTTTGGGAAGAGTGTGAAGAATGTAGTACTGCATTTGTCTATGTTGATGCTGATACATATTGTGTTTGTTCCTGAGTTCAGTGCATTCATAGCACTTTGATGATTACTGTTGCATACTCATTATGCACCATATTACCCGGTCATCTGCATACATTGCCACTTTGATGCCATTTGGGAAATCAGTAACTAAGTCATTGCTGTAGACTAGGAAAAGTGTCAGAGACAGTACTCCTCTCTGCTTGATACCCCATTGGAGTAGGACTTTCTTACTTTCGAGACCACCCAATTGCACTCTGGCTCACCTGTTATGCAGATATGCTTTTATCCCTTTGTTCACCCTGCCATTTACTCTATAATTTTTCTCAGTTTCTTCAAGAGCCCTTCCTTCCATACCTTATCAAATGCCTTCTTTAGTTCTATCTGTGGTGCTAGCACCAATTTTTTTTCTTGGAATACATCCTCAATTTTTTTTTATACATTCCATTACACAAACAGATTGTAAGGCTGATTAGTTTATATCTTGGTGTCATAGAGCTGTCGTTTTCTGGTTTTATTATTAATATTATGATTGCATCTTTCTATGCCTGTGATCCAGCAGGTAATTATAGATCTGTGGTAGTTTTGCTTTAATTGCAGTTTCCAAGTTCACCGGACACTTCATCACTTCCTGGTGACTTTTTCATTTTTAATTTGGATATTGTCAGCTCTAGCTCTTTTAGTGTAATAGGTATTTCCTTGACTTGAATGTTGGTCCCTTCTCATCCTGAATTTTGTTGCTTTATGTGGGTCTCTTGTCATTTCTCTAGACTAATTTCAATATCATGCTTGTTATCTTTTGCATAGGAGTCTGCAAAGTGATTTGCTGCCATTTAACATGTTATGATTTTGCCATCTTTCTCCAGTGTAATTTTGGTGTTCCTTTCTGTACTCTCATCATTCAGCTGTTTCACAAGCTTTCACAATTTTCTTGTGTCTCATTAATTGATTCAAGGACTCCATTTTCTCTTTCCAGCTTCTCCATCTGTGTTGAAGATTAGCCCTTTAAAATTTGGCCTTAGTATCCTGATAGTTATTTGGTGATCTTGGCATGGGTTAGTTTCTGTTTGCTTTCTAGATATTTCCATGTCATTGTGCAGTTGCTCTAGTTTGCTATTCCAGCATGGTTTGTAGTGTTTCCGTGCCCCTCTAGTAATTGTTTCACTGGCAACTTGCAGTATTAGTCTATTGAATTCATTGACTATTTTATTGATGTCTCTGTCCATATTCAGATCTTTAGATTTGTCTTTTTACAACACGTTTTAAATTATGACAAAATTACAACATATTGTGAATTCATTTGTAGGTATTAAACTTGTAAAATTTGATTGTAAATAACAGTGACTGAAATGTTTGATCTCTTATATCATCATCAAGTATCACTCCATAATTGTTTGTCTCCATAGTTGTTTATCATATAACTGAAAATTCTATGTTATTCTACATTGTGTGAAAGTGTTCATTTATTATTTATCTGAGAGAACATCCAATGCACATATTCTGCAATCATTTATTCTAACCATCATAAACATATATTTTCCAAACTATTTGACTATTTCATTGTCCGCACCATTGTTAAAGTTCTCTAAAATTAGTTTCTTGTTTTATTTATAATATTGTGTTAAAACAAATTCTTTTGTGTATCCAGTTTTATTTTTATTAAACTTTAGTTTGTTGAATACATCTAGCATGCTTGTAAGGGGAGATATTGCTTCCATAGCTCTAACCATTGTCCTTGTTTTTGTTACAAAAGCCCCCTACAAAAATGCTCCCTGTGGTAAGTTTCAAATGGTGGCCCAGTTTTGTTTGTTGCTCATTTTCTGTCTGCAGTTCTAACTCTGCTTTCAATGCAATACTTTTTGCTACTTTCTATGCATGAAGTCTTTACTAAATATACTAGTTATATTCCTAGAAAAATGGTCTTGTGGGTTTTAAGGAAAGTGAACTTATTAGAGATGGTAACAACATTTTAAAACTTCTAAGGAAGAATAATGTAAATGAAGAAGATAAAAGTTAAATTACGTAGGGAGGTCAAAAAGTAATGCACACCATTTTTTTTCTCGGAAACTATTCGGGCAAAATGTGTGAAATTTTCACAGATTGTAGCTGAACATCCCCTTTACACTACCTATTTTTCAACATAATCTCCATCCAAGCGTATTGCCTTACGCCAACGCGAAACTAGGTCATGAATGCCTCGTTTGTACCAAGTTTTGTCCTGCTCGCGTAGCCATTTTTTAACTGCACGGATAACACCCTCATCATTGTCAAAGTGTGTCCCACGCAGGAATTTTTTGAGTGGTCCAAACAGATGGAAATCTGAGGGAGCCAGATCAGGGCTGTAAGGAGGATGGGGCAGTACAGTCCAACCAAATTTGTTGATTGCTTCCCGTGTTACCAGACTTGTGTGAGGGCGTGCATTGTCATGTTGAAGCAACAAATCTGCAGGTGGCTTATTAGGCCGAACTCTGTGGAACCGATTTTTGAGTTTTGTCAGTGTATTGATGTAAGCTGTCGAGTTGATTGTCTCACCTCTTGTCATTACATCAACAAGAATCACACCATCAATGTCCCAGAAGACAGTGATCATCACCTTTCCGGCTGATGGAGATGTTTTGAATTTTTTTCTTTTTGGTGACTGCGGATGATGCCATTCCATTGACTGCATTTTTGTTTCAGGCTCATAATAATGGGCCCACGTTTCATCACCGGTAACAATTTTTGACAAAAACATTTCTCATTCAACACCGAAACGCTCCAACAATTCAGAACAGAATGTTTTCCTTTGAACTCTGTGATCATTTGTTAGGCACCGAGGAACCCATCGAGCGCAAATCTTTGAATATCCGAGAGTTTTAAAAATTGCGATTGCACTTCCCTTGCTGACTGTAAGCTGCAATGCCAATTGCTGACTAGTGATACGCCTATCCTTACGAATAATGGCATCAGCCCGGTTTAACATGTCTGTGCTGGTAGCCGAGGCAACACGTCCAGAACGCGGTAAATCATGCAGCTCCACTCGTACACTTTCTGCAGCTTTAATTCTCTGAACCCAGCGACTAACTGTGCTCCTATCGACTGCAGAACATTTGTACACTGCACACAGTCGTTTATGAATGTTTGCCACAGTTACTTTTTCCGCAACCAGAAATTCTATGACAATTCGCTGTTTGTAACGGACATTGTTGACAAGCTCCATTTTAACGGTTCATAGATTGCATAATATTTATCAGAATGCTGTGCAATTTGGTACACATAATTGGAACATGTCATATTCCAAGTGTGCAAAATTTCATATTCCTATCTTTATTATTAGCCGAGAAAAAAATTGGTGTGCATTACTTTTTGACCTCCCGTATTATTAATATTTAAAGTAACTAAAAGATAAAGTGTAACTTAAAAAATGGATTAAAATACATGTTTTAAAATACACGTTTTGGTAAGTTCTGATAGTGTATGTACAAAATGAAATGCATATTCATTAATTTTGAAACAGATCTTAATAAAAGTAATGCCATTGTTAATATAAAATAGTATACTGTTGTGACAATATGAAAGACATTGCTGTCCTTTGTGGCGAGAGAGTTTAAATCATGGTTTGAGTGAATGAGTTCAAATCGCGATTTGGGTAATGGTTGGTTGGTTGGTTGCGTTCGCCCGATGACTAAAGTATTCTAGAGTATCGTAGTAGACTAGAATATTCCTCTTCATCATCCGCCCTTACAAGGACGTAGTGGACGTGTCTGCGTTGTGTTGTGGTTTGCAGTATAACTGTTATATTTGCGCCTTTCGGCCCAACACATCCGACTTCAGCACGACATTTCTGAGTACCGGGTTGTCTTCCCTCTTCAATCCCTGCACTCTTGGCCAGACTAGACAGGTTAGTCTGTTACTGGAGGCACCGCAGAGAGGTGGAGCAGAATCTGGATGGTTTTGGTTCACCGATCCTGGTGCACGCCATCAGCTGTGGGTCGCTGACAATTTCCAGCTCTGGTGCTGGTAGGCACGCCTTCACCTCCATTTGGGTAAATGAGTTCACATCAAGGTTTGAGTGAATGAGTTCACATCAAGTTTTAAGTAAATGAGTTAACATCAAAGTTTGAATGAGTTAACTCAGAACACCATCAAGGTTTGAAAAAAACAGTAAACAACAGATTTACCCAAAATTTATAATTATAGTCCGTTTCATAAGGCGTGCCCAACTTTTAAAATCGATATCTTTTAAACCGCTTTTTATAAGCTTTTCAAAATTTGCATGTAAAGTTATAATGATTAGTACCCAACAGGGAATTAATTTCATAAAAAAACAACATTTGGTTATTATTGTTGCTTATTTGATTTATATAAATTTATAACGAACCATTGATGTAGTCAAAACTTAATGTTTACAGTATTTAAGTTAAAAATAGCGATTAAAAATCCATACACTGTCAAATTGACGATTTTGCACGCTTTCAACGTGAGTTTTCTGACACAATTAGACACTTGTAGAAAACATGAGGCATAGTGTGTTCCATTTCCGTTCATTCAGCGGCGAAGCCGTCCTCGAACTGAGCAGACAATAATTCTCCTGGTGTTTTGTCTTATCCAATTATTTCCCCATTACAGCCACGCCTTTACCTAGTGAAAATTAATCATAGACCAGCAACTACGGTAATTTCTATTCTTTAGGGCTTCACAATTTACAATTGTGACAAACATCAAAGAAATTTGCCGCTTTAAGAAAACTGCAGCTGCAAGATATTTGTTAAATATACATTTAAAGGGTCTTTTGCATTCTAATAACATTTGGAAAATTTCAACAGTCTTTAACAAATGTTTACTGCGTAATAGCGTTTTGAAGTTGGGCACATGATTTGAAACGAACTATAGCACTAGTTTCAGATAGTTATGAATTCTTGATAATAGAACTAAAAATTATAGCAGCACACCAAACAACATAGAAATTAAACATGATAAGCAGAATGGACAAGGAGTTGAGTTCTTGTTCTTGCCAGTCCTAATAGTGCCATTGTAAGAAACAATAAATATACTACTCCCGAAAAATTATTGCTTTTGGCTTTGTCACTCACGTGGTCAGCCTAAGTGCCTGTGATAAGAGAGTGGATAATGTTTATCTTTATTTTCTTAAAGAGGTATGAGTTTAAAAAATTAGAATGGGAACCACAGTATGTCCCAGTATTTAACAAGCACTTCCATTATACTTACAGCCATTTTCTTATATTACATGAGTTTATAAATATATGGTATGAATTTGTTATTTAAGTGGAAAAAAGCTTTATTAGCTTATTCCTTTGTTCACTATTCACAGCATTTTTTTCTATATTCTATTTACTAATTAATAGCTTCTATTCTCTATTTGCCTATTTTCTTATAACAGCTTCTGCTAATTTGTTTGTACTGTTTCTTTGTTTTTAGAATTTAAGAAGTAAAAAGTGTGGTGTGTTTTGCATGTAAAATTGCTTTGTAGGCTTTTTGTTATAACTGCTTTTTGTTTCAGTGAGCCTTTAACTATAGCATAAATAATTGTTAGTTTATGCTTAGAAAGGCAAATATCACACAAGGTCACAAAGTGTCACACAAGGTCACAAAATCTTTAGATGACAAGTTAAAGTCTTCATATATCTCCTAAATTTATATATTTCTCACTGAACATACTGGGAGTATTGACTTCCTGTCAATATGGCGGGTAGGTGACAGGAACCATTGAGGCACTGTCTGAAAAGTATTTCTTATTGCAGTTTCCTCATATTCCAAGTCCAGCGTGCTGCTGAAGCTACTGAGTTTAGTGCTTTGTGCACACAGTGAGCTGTGCTTTTCATCCGGATGGCGTTTCTATATTCAGATTGTTTACAATGAATGATGATATCATATGACGAAGGACAATTCAGCTGCATTCACTTTCGGTGCTGATACGCCTTTTGTCTTTTGATGTGCGCTGTGTTTGCTATGATGGGGACTGCAGCTGCCTTTCTTTGTTTGGATATTCAATGGGAAGTTAATTCGGATGATTCCACTGGCAAGGGCAGTTGAGCAGTTATAGATTTTCATTCATTTGCAGTGATACTGGGGCCTACTATAACTGAGTGTTCACTGGAATATCTTAGATTGGGGGGGGGAGAGGTGTGTGGAGGGAAAGGATGTTATAGTCTAAAGGTATGGTTCAAAAACCACACATGGTTGGTAGTGATTTTTCAAAATTAGGATAATATAAATCTATAATATCTTTATAATGTTATCCTCGCCTGATCTCTTGGGTAGTGAGATCCAATGTCTAGCCCTGTTGGATAATGATAATAAACAGGATGTCCTGTGTGTACTCATGCACGTTAACTCTTTCCGTACAGAACCTTTTTATCAATTCAACGGAAGGGATTTCGGAGACAGAATTTTTCATGGTTTTAAGAATTAATGTACATGTTTATATTTATCTAAAATATAACATATTATATAAGAAGTTTTAGATTAATTGAACAAGGAATTAGATTTCACCAATACCAAGATGATGCAAGACATATAAAAAGAATAGGGTTTGATGTTTCACACTGATCAAATTGAGAGTGACGCACTATGCTGCGAAACGTACAGAAAGTGTTAAAGAACGCTTGACAGTTAAAATAAAAGAAAGAGTAGCCATAAATTTGGCCGCTGTCTGGGTAAATTGTCAGCAAAAACCCACCCACACCGTGAATACCTTCCATGCTAGAGAGTTTGTGCATGTGGGTCAGGGTTCTCCTCGGATTTTCTGAAGACTCAAGAAATATGTTGGAGCACCTATGGACTTGTTCAGTGTGCAGTGATGATGATTCTAACAACAACCACAACAGCATTTGATGGATTGACTCTTATGTATTTTAGTTAAATACTAATTGAAGGAAACTAACATTCACCAAGTATAAATAAAAAAATGTGTTTGTTTGGAATAAAGAACATACATCATCATTCACTTATTCATTTGGAAATGTTGTTTTGAAAATAATGGTGTTGAATTTTCTTTCCTTAAATTAGAGTGAGATCCCTTGTTATTATGTTGTAAGAACAAGTGTGATGTCTTTCACACTTGAGCAATAATATTTGTTAATAAAACAGCAAATGCTATAATACGTGTAAGATTGTGTGAGTGCTTGTGTGCATGTTTTTTTAAATACAATTTGTATCATCTTGCACTTGAGTTTATTTTTAAACAAATTTCTTTTAAATAAATGTGTTAACTACAGATATAAATTGTGCTTATCTATTATGAATTTAGTATCTCAGATAGCAAAACACAATGTTCTTTGGCTGCTGGATAATTTGTAGTGTACCGTACTTGTATAGATACAAGTTTCACTTATTGTTCTGCTTGACTGTTGTGGCCTGTTGTTTTTCTTCTTCATTTGGTTCATGGTCTACATATGCTTTTATGTGGATTTGGCTTATTTTATAAATGCTTCTAATGAACGGGGGAGATTCTATATCTATGGTATACAGATGCATGTGTAAAATGCTGCTTTTATTTCATTATGCTCTATTTGTTTCTTATTTAGTTTATATCTGTAATATAAATATATTTTCTTATTTTATAAAAATGGTGAAGATAATTTACAGCTAAAAAGTACAAAAAAATGTTTAATTGGTAGAAAATTTTAATATACAAAAAGCAAAAATATCAGCAGCTGGAAACAAGAAATAGTTATAAGGAAAATGAAGTAGTAATTTCAAAATCAGACAATGAATTTTTGAGGACAACAGTATTACCAGACTATTTCTATTTCTAATAATATTATCAATAATAGCACTTAATGCTAGTAAAAAGAATGAGCCCCCATCCCCAAAACATAAATTTGCCTTATTCTTTCTACAGCTGGACTTATCATTTTAATAATGACAAAAGCAGCTTTGAGGAAAAAAAAAAAAAAAAAAAAAAGTAAAGTACCCCCCCCCCCCCCCCCAGTCACACCAAGTGGCGTATAGGGAATATGGTGTTAGTGACCATACATTTTACAGACCTTCGGCACTTGATTTTTGGGGTAATGTGGTCGATATTACGCCCGTGCCGCTTTACTTTCCCAGAAAAAAAATCCGGTACCCTTAAAGGTTGGGTGAACCTGGAAGCCGTCAGTTGGGATCGAACCCTACCTCTTGTCCTTTGTAGTCCAGTTCACTAACCACTGAGCTATCGCGGCTAGCTTTGAGAGAAGCTGTCTGTAAAATAGCAGCAGGTAGTTCCTATAAAGATCAACTTTAGCCTTTTGATGAAGGTGTCAAGACCATATAGATGTATGTATGTGCTTGGGTGTGTGAGAGAGAGATAACATAGGCAAAAGTTGATTGTCATTTATTTAGAAAAAAAAATGGCACAAGAAACAATGATATAGAAATAGAGAGTAAACAAAGGATACAGTGGGGAAGATCAGGGTGAGATGGCAGAGAAAAAAATCATCCATGGCTGTGGAACATGCCAGAAGTCACACCTTTACAAAGGGAAGTGATCAGTAACACATGACATTTTATGATAAATATGCATTGTATTATAGGAGATGCTTGGATGTCGAAGACTAAGATGGCTGGGGCACGTCCAGCGAATGTAAGAAAAACACATCCCCAGGCAAATACTATATGGTGAACTAACACATAGAAAAAGACAAATCGGCAGACCTAAACTACGATATAGAGATATCAGTAAATCATCTCCATCTGTGAAAATGACTGGGAACATCTAGCAAGTGATCACACATCATGGAGAGCATGTATAAGGAATGGTATAACTTCATTTGAGACTGTAATAAGGCAAAACTTAGAAGAGAAAGGATGAAAAAGGATGGAAAACCCTGTGGGTCAGTGGTCCTCACTTTTTCATTCTGTAGCCATGTGTGTTTGACAAACATTGGTAGAATTAGCCACGAGAGAAGCTGTTCGACAAAAACAAAAATACACAATTGTCTCCACTATCTGACAAGACATAAAGGGCCATATAAATATATTATAGGAAACCCATATCCAACCAGCCTTTCAGAATGTATGAACATCAATAAGTTTTTTTTTTAGTTTTAATATCCATTTGGGGGCTGGGTGGTCTAGAGGTAAGACATTAGCTTCTAGACAAGAGGGTGCCAGATTCAATTCCCACCACAGGCTGTGGAAAATTTTTTTAAATTAATATGATCGAATGAATATTATTATAAAGGGAAACTTCCGAGGCGATAATCAGTGTATCAATTCAGAGGAAGAGGTATGTTTACAGCTCTCTGAAAAAATAACAAATAATCAACAACAGAAAAAAAAACAAAGAACAATATATGGACCGAAGCAGGATCGAACCCGTACTCAGTGGCACAGCGCCTTGCCATGAAAAGCCAAACACTAGGGAACACTGCCACTCAGCTAACCAAAAATTAGCTATCGTGGAAGTGTCTTTCTCACAGGTGTTCTCATGACTATAGCTCTATACACAATGTATTTCCGAGCTGTGATTGCAGCCTTATGCTATAGTCACGAGAACACCTGCATGAAAGACACTTCCATGATAGCAAATTTTTTGTTAGCTAAGTGGCAATGTTCCCTAGCATTTGGCTATTTGTGGCAAGGTGCTGTGCCACTGAGTAAGGGTTCGATCCTGCTTCGGTCCATATATTGCTCTTTGTTTTTTCTCTGTTGTTGATTATTTGTCTTTTTTTCCGAGTGCTGTAAACATACCTCTTCCTCTGAATTGATTCGCTAATAAGATCAAATCCTTGGCTTTAAATTCCCCTGGTCTCTGTGTAGTGAGATCCGATGTCTAGCCTCTAGGAAAATGGTGAAAAAATAGGCGATTCAGTGTGCATTCTTGCGTACGTGGCAACCCATGGCAGTTGGAAATCTAATAAAAATTTACCAAAAAATGGTCACTGCGTGGGCAAAAATTCATAGGAAAAAAATCTACCTAAAACGTTAAAACTCTCGGCAATAAAAATATGAGAGTACCACTGAAGTCTGAGAGTATCTGCCTGTATAGTGGGGATACCTGAGCACACAGCTGATTGTGAGAAAAGAAGGAAAAGGTTGATTTCACGCAAAATTCAGTCTCTCCGGACTTTGTTAGAAATATAAAGCTGGTGAATGCAAACAATATTCATCAATCTCTCAACTCTCTACAGTGGTTAGTGAATGGCGGGGGGAAGGAACACAACAAAATACTAACATTTTGACCTGCATGCGGCCTTCTTCAGAGAACAAGGACATCGATAACATATAAATAAACAACAGATAAATGCTATTTCATCTAGGATGATAATAAGGACTGTTAAGTGAAGGAGAGGTGGACAGAGGGATAAGATTAGGTTGTAGCCAGTGGTGGGGTGTGATAAATACTCCAAGGTATGGTGACAGCTTTACAAGGAAGGAACACAACACAGTACTGACGTCTCGGCCTAAGGCCTTCTTCAGAATAAAAGGACAACACACCAGTGAACCGGACTACTAAGGACAAGATGTTGGGTTCAATCCTGATTGACAACTTCTGAGTTCACCCAGCCTTAAATGGGTACCAGATTCTTTTTCTGGGAGTATAAAGCAGCACAGGCTTATACTGACCACGTTAACCCAATAAATAACTGAAGGTCTATTTAAAAGATATGGGCACTGACACTTTTTTTCTTATATATATCATATGGCATTACTGGACTTTTTTCTTCTTCTTTTCAACTCACATACTTTATTAAAAGTACATTTCATAGAATGCAGTGAGAATTGGTTTTGGATTTAGTGTTTTTGTATGATGCATTATATGTGTAGAGTTACTAGATCAGTCCACTCTTTGTTGAACTCTCTTGTCTTGAAATCTAATGTAAGACAGCAAGAGCTAAAAATAGTAATATCCTGTTTATAAATCAATTTCTATATGAAGTAATTGAAATGTAATTTCACATCTAATTTGCATATTTTAAATTGACATTTATATATTTTTGTAGAAAGCAAAAACAGTTTTTAAAATGTTTTATTTTATTAGATACTATCTTTTATTTGTGCTATTCATATCAAATATGAAAGAGTAGATGCAATATATCTTGCTTTTTTATATATATATATATTTTTTTTTTTTTGTAGATAAACAATAAGCTAAAAACAAAACTATTAACCTGTTTTTTTTTCTACTCACAGAAGTATTTAAAATATTGTCTTATTAGTATTATATTCCAGAACTATGATTCAAGATTTTAATTTGTTTCTATATTTACATAAAAAAATAGATCTGATAAATCATTGGACAGATTTCACCATGTCCAACAAGGAAGTAACTCTTGAGGCAAAAAGGCACTCTACAAAACAATCTTTATTCTAATACCTCAACTGAACACTGGAAAAATAAATGCCACTGAAATCAAATGTGTTAAATGCATGTGAGAAGAAAGAGTGTGAGAGATAAAATCAGAAGTGAAGAACTAAAAAGAAAGCTAGGAATAATTTCCACCATAGAATATGAAAAGTAGCAACAGATAAAATTTGGTCTTATGATAAAACAGAAGAATCAAAATACAACACAATGAGCTTTCAACAAACATTACAAGAACACCGGACCAAAGGGCCGACCACAAAAAATACAGATTGATGGAGTATTAAAACACTAGGAAACAAAATAACATAATAGACCAACGGAAGAGTTAAAGACCACACACTATATCTCCTCTCGATGCTGAAAGACAAATGGAGAAGAAAAGAAGAAGATGTATTTACAGAAGAGGGTCATGACACATTAATCGAATGTGTCACTTTAATTTCAAATTCATTTTAGACATAATAATCCATTATTTGTAATATCAAATTCTAGATGCAGATGTTCTGTTACTGAGAATGACACGAATTGGCGTTCTCCTGGCATTCCGCTCTTTAGCACAAGAAGCTCTAAATGATGTGAGTAGACAGGTTAAAGTTTTAACTGGTGAGATCAATTTAACTCTTGATTACGATCATCATCATCATCATTGAGTGATGCCGTCTCCGCATCGAAGGTTGGCTACCATGAAGCGCCATTCCACTCTGTCTCTTGCTTTGATGGTGCAGATTGCCATGGGCTGACTTGTCCATCTTTTGATGTTACTCGTCCATGTTAGTCTTGGTCTGCCTCTGCCTCTTTTACCTTGTATTTTCCCTTCTAATATTACTTTTATTAGACTGTTGTGTCTTTTAACATGACCAAAAAATTTCATTTGTCTCTTGGCTTTGATGGCTTTGCCTTCATTTTTATTCATATAATCCTGTCATTGTATGTCACTTGAGTATTTATATATTTATATATTTTTGTAGTTCTCGTTTTATTAGTATGCCTACCCCACTTTGGTGTTCTGTAGTGTTACCTGAGTATATAAATATATATTTATCGTCTTGTATGTATCCACTTTCCTTCCATCTTGTTTCTGCTATGCCTAAAATATCTATGTTTAATCGCTCTGCTTCTATCATAAGATTTTCTAGTTTTCCTTGTTGGTAAAAGGTTCTAACATTCCATGTGGCTATTTTTAGTTCGTTCCTAAAACAGTAGTTAGAATTTCTCTCCTTGGCTTTCTTTGGACTGTTACGTGATGAGGCTCCAATCTCTTTCACGGTGGTCTGCCATATTCGTCTTTTGTGTTCTGAATATGCCTCATGTGTACCACACACTTTGCTGTTTTCGCTTTCTGGGCCGTTGATTATTTTAAATTCTTCTGCCCCACCTTGATTACGATACCATAGTAAAAATTACTGCATCAAAACATAAATTCTTCCAAACTTGACACTCTGCCATGTTCACACATATACAACATCTCCCCTCCCTCAGTGCACCTTTCTAATTACCACTATTGGTGACCCCTGATTGTTTTATTTGTTTCCATTGTTGTTTGATTTTATTTATTTATTTATTTTTTTTTTTTTCGATTTTGTGAGATACAATCCCATGTAATGCTAACAAAAATTCACCAGTTTTCAAGAAATTGGTCGATTACCTTTATTTTTTCACTCTTTATTTTTTGCTATGATAAGGGAAATTTTGTTGGTGTTCAGCAACATAAAAAGCCCTTTGTAACTCAGAAAATACAATGAATAATGCTAAGAGGTAGCCAAACATACAGATGGACTTAAAGCATTCGTATAGACAGACATTGTAAAACGTCTGACCCCTGAGGTCAAATTCAGGTCATAAATTATCCTGAGACAGGAAATCCGAGTCCCCTGTGTATGTCCTAGTGTAAACACATAGCTGTGTGTCAAAAAGGTCAAAGAAAACATTATTTTTAGAACTCCTAATGTTAAAATTAAGTGGTAGTAATTATTACTGCGGTATCGTAAACATGTTGGCCACAGATAGGTATCACAATATAGGGTTAATAAAAGTGGATATAAATACATAGTTTGCTTCAATGTGACAACTATATTTTTTTTTAATTTTCCCTCATTAAAGTGTCACCTAATTGATACTAAGAGCTTCTGGTCATCAGAATATGAAGCCTAAATAAACCATTGATGAGAGAAACGAAACATTAATGATAGCTTACCTCTTTTGTGGAAAAGTTAAATCTGTTTTTGTTTAAACACCATGACTACCACTGACACTCCCCCAACACAAAGACTATAATAACAAACCTAAATTTGGGAGGGGTTTGTTATCTTTAATGAAGGACAGCAAATGTAAACTGATAAATAATCAAAATCACAAAACACTCAGCAAGTTGCTAAATTTAAATTGTCAAGTTATCCCATTTTATATAGGTAGATGGGGGACTGGTTGGTCTCGAGGCAAGACGCCGGCCTTGAGACAGAGAGGTTGTGGGTTCAAATCCTGGCTGCACCGGTTGGGATTTTTATTTATGATTTCTCTCTGCGGCAACAACCCCTGGTCTCAGCATCGAGGCCCGGCTTGAAACATCAATTACTCATCGATGGAAAAAATATGAGTACCTCCAAAGTCGGAGTTATCTGCCTGTGCGGGGAGGGAAACCTGTGCACATGGCTGCCAGGGAAAAAAATGGATTAACACGCAAAATTCGGTTCCTAGTCTCTAGGATCTTTGTCAGAGGTAGAAAAAGCTGGCGAATGAGAAAAAAAAAAATATATATGGGTAGATATTTTTCCTTGCATGAAGTGTTTTCTCGCACATGAATCTTTTTTTTTCTATACTAGATAACATAGAAAAAAAGTCTATTTTAACATACCTGCCAACTTATACAGGTCACATAACTTTGTAGGCTGTTTTCATATATTTGGAACAAGCCTGTACATAAAATGTGTACATGTGTTTACATATCAATTCAAGCCTTGGTGGCTGAGAGGTTATTGCACTCACTATTGACATGAAGGTTCTCTAGGTTCGGTTCCCAGATATGACACACTTTTTATATATATACTAGATAACATAATGAAGAAGATACTGTGCAATCCATTTTTGACAATAGAGACAAGAAAAATAGTTCCTAAATGTTATGTAGAGCCAGCCTTAACATATGGATGTGAATCATGGATAGTAGGGCGTCAGACAAGTAAATCACTGAAGGCTGTAGAAATGTGGTTTTACAGAAGAATGTTGAGAATATCATGGGCAGCTAAGAAGAGTAATGAAAACATTCTGAAAGAGGCCAAAGCTAAAAGAGAGCTAATATCCAATATTAGGAAGACACAATCATCATTTTTTGGCCATGTAATGAGAAGGTAACAACTGGAAAATTGAGGGATGAAGAAATAGAGAGAAGCAAAGAGAAAAGAAACCAGACAGTTTAAGAGAATGGCATGGCAGAAGGTCAAAAACAGAAATGATAAATAACTGTCGAGATCGAAAGTTGTAGAGAGACATGATCACCTATACCAGCAGGCACGGTACTTGATGATGAGATAACATAAGAAATTTGAGAAATAACAAATGTTGATTATAAAAGAACAGATATTTACTCCTTTAAAGGCAAGAGTAAAAACAAGTTTGCTAGGGAACAAGTTTGTTGTAGATGAAATAAAAGGTAGCTTGAAAATTTAGATCACTGACTGTTTGTCACAGCAAGGGACACAAAATGCTGGACATTTATGACCATTGATTCTTTAACAGCATCTTTAGCCTAATGAAGATCATCTGCAGAAAATAGCCCTCAGACATTTGTTATTTATTGCACTGTTGAAAATTCTCTATGCAAGATTCTTTTTTAAATGTTTTCCTATTAATGAAATATTTGTATTGATTTCTATTTCAGGTGCTAGACCAAAGAATTCCTTTCCTGATTGGGTCCATTCGAGACATTCATCATCATGTGCCAAACACCAAAGATTCTATGGTTAGTATCAATGCTGACCTTCATATAACCTTAATAGACTGAACACTAATATTAATAGAAGCTAAAATACACTTTTATAAGTGTAAATAAATTTGAATTTCACTAAAATGTGCATCATTGATCCATTTTTTTTTCATTTCAATCTCATTTCACATGTCCTCAACAGAGTAAATTTTGTATTATGGTCTTTACAATGACTTTCTTCCATTAAGACAATCTTCACTTATTTGTACAATATGTGCACAAGAATAGGAAAGTCATTTAATCTATATTTGTTTTAACAATACCCACAGAACTACATAAGAACAATGTTGCTGAACTACAATGCACATTTTAATACTTTGAGTAAAAAGTAAAAGTAAAGTACCCCCGTCACGCCAAGTGGTGTATAGGAAATATGGTGTTAGTGACCCTATATTTTACAGACCTTCAGCACATGATTTTTGGGGTAATGTGGTCAGTATTAAACCCATGCTGCTTTACTTTCCCAGAAAAAAATCCGGTACCCATTTAAGGCTGGGTGAACCCGGAAGCAGTCGGTTGGGTTCCAACTCTACCACTTGTGCTTTGTAGTCCAGTTCACTAACCATTGAGCGATCGCGGCTCTCCTAATACTTTGAGTGGTCACTGTGATACCTACAGATTAAGAAGAGGAAGAGTGTATTGTTAACACCAGACCACTGGTTTGGATAAGAAATTTAAAGTTAACTAGATGAATATATATAAAAATAGGATACAAATAGCTTCTTGTGGAAATTAAGCATACCTTGATTTAGATTATCTGGTCAAAGGTTTAAAATAGTCAAAAGTTTATATTCTGATATTCATATTCTATCTTATATTTATTTGGGGGGGGGGTGTTGTTTAAGCACATGTGACCTTCGGATACAATAGCAAGGTTAGTGACCCATCAAGACCTCACCTCCTTAGTTGGTCTTCCTGGAGACAGCATACATAAAAATAGACTGGCCAACAAAGACAAGGATGGCTATACCATCTTGGATCCAAGAGCTTGTGCTCATATTAACCAATGGCATTAAAACAAAATAATATTTATCTTTACATTAACATCTGTACATGCAGAATACACACACATCAGTATTTCATGTGTAAAAAATGTTTGGATACTTTTATGTCCTCTTTTTGATATAAATATATATTGCAATTCTACTTTTAGTCCTTCTTATTCATATGTATTCAGTTTCCTATCTTCAGATTGTTCGTTACATATTAAGATGTGTTTGCTCTCATGAATCTCATTATTAACAAGCGGTCATTGTAACAGCCCCATAGTCAGTTTACTATTATTTTCTTTTGGAGCTAAGTTATCGATTTTACATCTTTAAATAGTCTTTGTTGAAACAATTTTTGTTTGCAGTTTCAATCCTACTTTCTAGTCTGTTTCTTCTTGCTGCTCTCTTCCATCCATTTTCTACAAGCAGTTCAGTTTTCTTCTGTTATTCCATTTTAATTATTAAATTAACAAGATCTCATATATTTCACTAGTCTAATATTCTAACATTAACAATATTGTTATTTTCACAGCAAATTGTACGTCAGTTGGTATTTTGTTTACTTTATTATTTCTCAAACTAGCTTTCAGCTTTAAATCTTTGCATTAATTTAGCTTAGATTAATTTCATGTAATAAACTTGTATTTAAAATTAGGATATAACTTTTTCACATATTTACGTTAGTTTCATCCACATTTAATATATTTTCTGTTGTATCTCACTGCAAAACTAAAATTGTAAAGTTCCCCATCCTTCCACGGTATCATTGTTTATATTTAACAAATTATTGAATTAATTTAAATCTAATTATATTTGGTAACAGCTTCTCTCCTTTTTTTCACATTTGGATTAATTTTTTTTAATGAAACTAAGAAATGTCAAATATCTTACTTCACTTAAAGTGTTTGCTAGCACTCTGCATTAATCATACAAGTAGTTAATTGGTTTCTTGAGTTTCATCCACGATTGCTTACATTTGTTCGAATAATTAGTGCAGCTCTTTACAAGAAATCTTTCAAGGCCTTTATGCATTTAGCTTCAATCTAATTTATTTCACAATCCACACTATGTAATACTGCTTCTGCTATTAAGTACACAGCACTGCTTATATTTTTGTACTTCATCCTTTCACACATTAATTGTAAAGTTTATTTCATTTTTTCACACAAGGCTATGATGTTAAATCAATAGCAAGTAATATTCATGCAGATGAATCATTTTTATTTCATTTAGTACTCAGCAGATTTTTCTTTTTCACTCATCATTGCAATATTAACTAAGAAATGTGATAATGAAGCTTCCATACTTTTACTCATTTTGTACTAATGGCTTGTGATGTTCAATTGTGTAGCATCTTCTATCTTAATCATCATTTATTATTTAACCAGCACAGTATATATTCTCATAATCATTTTGTTACACCATACACATTTTAAAAAATGATGGCTGCTTCTTTTTAATTATCTGACATTTTAAATTATGTTTACTTTGTGCTTGCCCACACACACACACAAATGTAGCTGATAAAGCTATTGAAGTATAATCTTTCTAGTCTAGGGGAGCCATTTTTTGCTCTGTATTTACTTCATCATGTCTTACTGTCCAAGGTCATCTGTATCAGTTACAGTACAGTTTTACAGTCATGAATATTTGTTGCATTAATAACTTGATCTTTTGTAATAATAACAATAAAAGGAGAGTAAAATGGCTTTATTCCAGGGTATCTTCTTCTACTGTTTCCAAGTCTTTCTTTTGTGCAAATTTGATCTGCTATCCTGCTGCTATAATAAAAGATAGGATTAACATTATGTAAGATGAGTCATTTATTTGATATAACACATGTTTGATTTTATTTCCTTAATTAAGCCTGCACTATGGCTGATGTTATGTTTTGAAAAAAAACTGATTACAAAACTGATTACAAGAATGGACTTCTAGCTCTTAGTGCAAAGTCATAGGTGGTTAGTCCTCCCCAATAAATTATGCAAAATATGCACCCTGATGGTTGTTTACACACCTAATATGGCCTCTCAGGCACTCTATACTAACTCTAACTTGACTCTCAATTCTAAAAGTCTCATAACTGTTACTTTAAAGTAAAGTACGAGACTTGAATCGGCACCTTAGCATGCGAGTTTACCACCCACATATGCTCGGCTGCTTATCTAGTAATGTTCAGAGACTTCTGGAAACTCACAATGCAAGGCAGCATACCTCACCTTCCCAGAGTACTACCCTGGTACCCATTTATGCCAGCGGCTGGGTCCACCTCGGGGATATTTTTTAATTTCCAACCAAGAATACAATTCACACTGCTTCCAGCGGGAATCGAACACGGGTCGTCCGAACACTTGTAGCCTAGTTGGGTGGTTTTCCCAACTAGGCTACCGAAACCCCAAACTGTTGCTTTATTAGTAGCAAGTCTCTCTCTCCATTAAATATTCATAGAGAGATTTCAGTGTATCTATCTTTAATGTACCCTAATAGGTGCTCTCAAAGCAAATGTTGCTCTTCTCTTGCTACAGGCTCGTTATGAGGGACTAGAATCGTAGATCCACGCAAGTTCTTGAAGGTTTGAAGTCTCCAGATGTTCTAATTTCTTCTGATGGAGTCCTAATTCCCCCCTCCCCCCTCTCCCCCCCCCCCCCCAACCTTTCAATACCCTGTGATGCAAATATTGAGAGTCTGAAACAATATCTGCTTTCTTCAGCAGTAACTGCCTCAAGCTTAGTTCTCATTTTTTAGGGAAGTTAACAAATATTTGTGATCTAGCAAACAGTCCTCATCCTGATTTTAATCTTCTTCTCATTACAAAACTGTCATAGAATTGTCAATATTTACAACTGCATTCATTCTCATCATTGCATAGGGAATTTTAGCTGGCTGATTTCAAGATCTTTTCTCATGTTGCACCATTCTCAAGAAGTAAGGCCTTTTTGATACTTCACCATTGTAAAAAAAGTAAAGTACCCCCGTCACGCCAAGTGGTGTATAGGGAATATGGTGTTAATGACCATAAATTTTACAGACCTTCGGCACATGATTTTTGGGGTAATGTGGTCGGTATTACGCCCGTGCCGCTTCACTTTCCAAGAAAAAAATCTGGTACCCATTAAAGGCTGGGTGAACCCGGGACGTCGGTTGGGATCGAACCCTACCCCTTATCCTTTGTAGTCCAGTTCACTAACCACTGAGCTATCGTGGCTCCTTACTTCACCATTGTGTATCAGGTATAAAGTCAGTCTTCTCCTTTGATTGTGGTATCATCCAAAAATGTCAGGCAAATAGCTATCTTAACCTCTTCAATCCATGTTTCATGACACACCTTTTTAATTTTCATTCCAGTGAGTGCCTTCTATCATCAGATACTCTGACGTAGTATTTAGTTTATGCCAAAACATATCTACATTTAATCAATCTTAATCATTGCAATTCTTGTAATCTGGAACAACTTGCACTGTTTCATTTTGGATTTAGTCTAATTATTTACAAGTGTGCTGGACAAAATAAATATGCCCAATCGTTAATCCATCACAGATTATATGAACTGGAGGTAAAGCTCTCTGCTACAGCTCTTTTCTGATTTGTATTTCAGTTTCATAGACAATATAATTAGTTGCTCTTGGGCAGAAGTTGACACCTCAGGCAAAAATCTCCATAACTGAAAATTCACAACTCTCCATGATTGAAAATTCACAACTCTCCATGATTGAAAATTTACAACTCTCCATGATTGAAAATTCACAACTCTCCATGATTGAAAATTCCACTGCTAGGTCTTGTTTTGTTCATATTTGAGCTCTCTCTATTAATTGTTGCTCATTTCATTTGGTCTTCATAGTTTTCTTTTTTCTTCCAGTTTAGTTTAGTTGACAGATCATCGACATTACACTTTGGAGGTGTCCACAAATACCATCCAGTGTTCATATGGTCTGACACATATCCAATTTTGAAAATATTTCTTGTTTCTGGCAGTTACGATTTAGTCTTAGTTGGATTAATTCTCATCATTTAATTTAAGATCAAGGAATTCTATATCGTCCTGTGTGTTACAGGGGCCTCATTATGAGGGAAGTAAAGAATTGTGACACTGTGACCTTCCAGGCATGTCGTAAGAGGCGACTAAGGAGGTTGATCGATGGCTTGACAAGCTGTCATTGTAAAAAGTATTGTTATGGAGACAGGCCATAGATTTTAGAAGCAGTGATCTCTGCAATATGTGGTACGCACGGTTTCTGTTTTTGAGATTGTGGTTCTGCCCTATGTGCTATCTTCGGCTCAAAAGGACAATAAATAGATAGATAGATAGAATTCTATATCAGTAGCCGTGAGTGTTTTATGATGGTGGCTTGTTAACCTTCTGATCAATCATCCATAGCAAGCATTACAGAAATAATGTCCTGTATCTGGAATCAGAAGCGGAAACATTCATGGATACTTTTGGCTTTCTAATCATTGCATTTTATTGTTTTTGCTATTTGTGTGAATATATCACTTATTTTTTTCATGTTAGTATATTTGACCTTTGTGATCCTTTCCAGGACAATGTTAAAATGGTGAGACAAGTATTGATGGTGTTCCCACTCTTAATTTGCGCTCATAATCATCCTAACTAACAACATTATCTTTATATTTAATAAAGTCCTCGTCATCATCTTAATACATCCGTGTTTTGATCCCTTTATTTTCTCTGCTGTGCCAGCCAATCTCCCTCAAACAGCAGGTGTGTACCCGACCAGTGCACATGTCAAACGTTTTATGTTATTTTTATTTATTTACTTATTTACTCTTATTTCACATCAAACCCACTTTACTGTGATTAGATTGCACTTTTAGACAGATGTTTGTGTTCTTTTGTTGTGAAAGTACTTGGAAGCTACTATTATTTGAAACTCATTTCCTCTTTGTGTTGCACTGACTTGCTGACAATTTTAGATGTTATTTTCAAAGAATATTAACATAACTATTACTCTAAGTATTACAGGAACTAGGCAATCAAGGCATCTTGAGCGGTTATAGCTACACCTTTTTTGTCAGAATTATTGTAAACCAAAGTAACATTTCCGTATATATACATATGGGGGTGATATGATTTAATTTTATAGCTAGATACATAAACATATGGTTGCATAATTTAATTGTATAGCTACATATATAAATATATATAAACATGTGGGGGCTATATGATTGAATTGTATAGCTAAATATATAAACATATGGGGGCCATATTAAAGTTAATGCCTAGATATATAAAGAAAAATGCTTATTGTAATAACAGTTGGTGTATGTGCTACATGTAAATAAAAAATGCCACGTTTTGTGATTTGTAAACATATTGGTAATTTTTTAGAAGCTTCTATAGATAAATATGGAAATTCTCAAAGAGTGCCAACACAAAAAGGGAGCTCCTAAAAAAATATCAGAAAGAGACAATCAACATTTTTTGGCACTTCATGAGATGAGGGAAGTTGGAATACTTGGTATAACTTGGAAAAATACAGGGAAAGAGAGATTGCAGATGACAAATAGAGAAAATACTAGATAGCTTGGTGTCATGGCATGGAAAACAGTCAACAGCAGAATTCATACTATGCATGAAGATAAAAGGTTGTGGAAGGACATGATCGCCTACGCCAACTGGTGTAACATAAGATGATGATATAGATAAAGTGTTATAAAAATTCATTCTATAATAACAATCAATAGTAAAACAAATAGTTCCTAATACTATAACAAATAGTACCTAATGGTAAAACAAATAGCACTTAATGGTAAAACAAATAGCACCTAATGGTAAAACAAATAGCACTTAATGGTAAAACAAATAGCACTTAATGGTAAAACAAATAGCACCTAATGGTAAAACAAATAGCACTTAATGGTAAAACAAATAGCACTTAATGGTACAACAAATAGCACCTAATGGTAAAACAAATAGCACTTAATGGTACAACAAATAGCATAATCATCATCAAGTACCATGCCTGCTGGCATAGGTGATCATGTCTCTCACCAACTTTCGATCTCAACAGTTATTTATCATGTCTATTGTTGACCTTCTGCCAAGCCATTCACTTAAGCTGTCTGGTATCTTTTTTCTTTGCTTCCTTTCCCTCTATCTCTTCATCCCTCAATTTTTCCAGTTGTTACAATATATTCCAGATGTTCCCTTCTCATTACATTGTCAAAAAATGATGATTATTTCTTCCTAATATTGGAAATTAGCTCTAATTTTTGCATTGGCCTCTTTCAGAACATTTTCATTACTCTTCTTAGCTATCCATGGTATTCTCAACATTCTTCTGTAAAACCACATTTCTACAGACTCCAGTGATTTTCTTGTCTGCTGTCCTATTGTCTATAATTCACATCCATATGTTAAGACTGGCTCTACATAACATTTAATAACTCTTTTTCTTGTTTCTATTGTCAAAAATGGATTGCATTGTATCTTCCTCATTTTTTGGAAAGCTGCTTTTGCCTGAGCCATTCTGCATCTCACCTCTGTTGTACATCTACCAGCTAAAGTTAACTATGTTCCTAGATATTTAAATTCATTTACCTGTTTTAATATTGTTCCACCTGTCTTTATTGTGCATTAAGGTGATGTCTTTTTCTTTGTTGATACCATTACTTCTGTCGTTTTGCTATTAAGGTTGAGTCCTTTATTTTTGCTTTATTTCACTATAATGTATAACATTTCTTGTAACTCATTTTCACTCTTAGTATGAATGTATCATCAGATTACCTTAGAATATTTATATTATGACCTCCAATTGATATTCCAGGCATGTCCCTTATGGATCTTAAAATAATCTCATATATATTAAACAAGTCTGGTGACAGCACACAACCATGCCTAACACCCTGTTTTATCTGTTGAAATATTCCCAATTGATTTCCAGTTTCTTATAGGTGCTGTTTTTTGCCAGTACATGTTCTCTACTATTCTTAGTTCTTTGCTGTCTACATGTATGCTTTTTCTAAAATAAATAAATAAATAGCACCTAATGGTAAAACAAATAGCACTTAATAGTAAAACAAATAGAATTTAATAGTAAAACAAATAATGCCTAATGGTAAAACAAATAGCACTTAATAGTAAAACAAATAGCACTTAATAGTAAAACAAATAGCACCTAATGGTTAAACATATATAAATAAGTACTCACAACAATGAGAAATGTAACCTGTTCCACCTGTTCCAGTATTGATTATATCAAATTCCTATTAATTGGATGTTCATTATGTTTTAAATTATATTTTTTTTTCTGTTCCTTCACTCTTACACATTGAATGAAAATCTTATTTTAAATACTTGGATAATTATGACATAACTTTGAACAAGTCTTACATTTTGTAAAATATTTGCTAAAAATGTTTCTGGTTTGTAATTTACCATATCTTTATAAATGGAATTCAAACATGGAAATGTATTGCAATAAAACTACACTAGGCCATAAATAAAATGTTACATTTTTACTTTATATTGCCAGGTTGTATGAAAACTTGTGTTTGCAGAATGTTTATTTTCAAGGCTTTATGATTAATAGAACTTAGTTGATTAATGTTTATTTTGAGGGCTTAAGTATTTTGGGCACAATAATAACATCAGATGTAAAAAATGCACCACAGAAATAAAAAGAAAAACTGAATAGCACAGGCCAAAGTTGCATTTCAGAAAATAAATGAGAAACATTTTTGTGCAACTAGTTTATGTTAGAAGAAGAAAAGAGTTCATCAGAAAACTGAAAATAGGGAAAGAGAGATTGTGGACAAGAATGGGAGAAATGGGGGAAGTCTCAGATTTTCACCGACCTTAAGATTTTATAACATTGTAAGTTCAAAGACAGCCTGGATTTTGTACAAATAATTTTTTGTTATATTATTTCTGGAAAATTGCAAAAAGGGTGCCCTAAACATTAGATTTTAGCAGTGAATCATATTTATTAGTTTTGTAGCTGAATCATATAAAGACACATGCAAAATGCATCATTGGTGACACTTACACCATTGTTGAAATGGTGCACATTGGGTTCACATAAAAAGTACAGTTTCCTTCCATTCATTTATACTACACATTGAAAGTGGTGTGCATTAATTGAATGGAAGAGTTGTATGTTTTATAAAACTTAGATTTGTCCTGGCAACCACAAGCATTTTTTACATAACTTTTATCTTAGAAAAATCCTACAGGAGATTAGTTTTCTAAGGTTGTGAAGCTGATTTTTTAAAGAATGTTCACAAGTTTATGAATGTACTATAGATAGCTGAAATAATGAAGTCTTAAAACAACTAAAAATGAAAAGAGAACTACTTAACACAACTCAAACAAGACATATGATTTTTGGGGGCATGTTAAAAGACACAAAAAATAATCTTACAAGGGAAAATGCAGACTGAAAGAGGTAGACCAAGACTAACATAGATGAGTGACATCAAAGATGGACAAGTCAGCCTATGACAACCTGCACTATCAAAGCAATAGACAGAGTGGAGTAGGTGCTACATGGTAGCCAATCTTCGATTTGGAGACAGCACTCGATGATGATGATAATAGACAGCTTGGTGTCATAGCACAGTAAATAGTCAACAATAGAATTGAACTGATGCATTGTGGATAGAGAATTGTGGGAGGATATGATTGCCTATGCCAACTGATTTGGTACATGATGATGATGAAATGTCTAACTAGAAGGATTTCTTTTTAAGTTGAAATAATTAATTAATTTTTATATTATTTATATATTCTTATAAATATATATAGTTTTAAACAAAAAGATGTTTCTTGGTTGATGGTCTTTATTTTTGAACAGTTGATTATCTTTCCTGTCTAGATGCCATTGTATCACTCCTTTTGAATGTTCTCATGGGATGTGCGTATTATATTTGTGTTTATATTTTATGAAGCTCTGCATAAAGAGTTTCCTATCACCGTTATAAAATGTGGTGAGCCAATCTTAAATGAATGCTGATCCATTGTAGTTTGCAATAGTATTATGTATATAATTATATGTTGTAAATGTGTCTGTGTGTGCGTGCAGATACAATATTTTATGGGGGGGGGGGTGGTTCAACAATTTTCCTGGCTAGGAACAACACTTTTCTATCCCTTCAGTCATTCCTTCCTATCTGTAGTACACTTTGTTGCAAATTCACACTCTCGGGATTGTAGTTTCATCCTTTACCACATTCTTATCACAATGGCAAACCTTGGATGACCTTAGCTTACCTCTAATCAATAGTTAATGTCCTCATTTTGAAACTACCCTCAAAATTATCCGCTACTCCCTTGCCGTGAACCCTCCCACGTATCTATAACAGAAGTTCGCTAAGAATGTTCATGTTGATCCAATTGGATGTGAATATTAATTAATACTTGTCAATTGCCTGTCATAATAATGAAAAAGAGAGATGAAGACATATTAAAAGACTTACCCAGTGAAGAGAACTGGCTTATAAACTTCATATAAAGGAAATAAAAATATTACAGCCACATCAAAAGACAAGTGAGTTGGGAAGAAGGATAATGGAGGGCATGGTTCCAGGAAGGCATAAAACATGTAGATAAAAAAAAAAGAGATGGTTTCAAGACATCAAAGACGTTGAACTTGACAATTGAGGAAGTGGGGGATCTGATTAGAGACAGAAATTACATAAAGGCTGTAATGAAAGCAAAGAATACACAATAAGATATTTAGTCTGTCTAAATAAAATTATCTAAATGATAAAAATCTCTGCTCTTTGCTGTAAGATGACAAAGCTAAAGTCTGTCCATTCATTGATGCTATATTCTTATCTTTTCTGACTACCATTATTTCTTTGTCCACCATTTTTTTGCAAAATGGCTTTTCTCAGACCCAGTAGGCCTACCGCCCGAATTTGAAGAATGACCACACCCATTAATAATGTAGAAGAGAGAATTTGTTGCTGCCCTCCTAAACATTTCAATTAATATTGATTTACTCTATTGGTCATTAACCATTTAGAATTAAATGAGTACCTGTATAGGCCCTTGTTTTTGCATGAGCATGCAATTGTGCATAAGAGAATTGCTGCCTAATAAAACACAACAAATATTGCGGCAACAAGTCCTCTTTATGCAGGACCATTGCACAATTAATTTGTTGCTGCAGCATTTGTCTAACATTTACATTAGTCACACTGTCTGATTATATTTCATTACTAGTGTTCTCACTCCTTTGTTGTAAATATGTACTTTCGCACTTTTTGGCTTTCAGATATTTTATCAAATACAGTTGAACTGGCATTTGCCAACTTAATCCAACAATCCTGATTAATGGATGATTAATTTCAACTGCAGAATTTACCATGTTATACAGGGTTTCACAACAATCTTTTTATATCAAGGAGAAACTGAAAGTATTCTCTTTTTTTTTTTTTTTTCATTAAAATGTAATAACATAAACAGAACATCCTCTGTATGATTTATTTAGAAGATAGACATTAATTTGTGCTTATAAAGTACTGGTAAAGCATTACAGAATCGTTTGTATTTAAATTTACATTTTGTTAAAATGTGCTAATTTCTATGTGTATGAATCACTGCTGCACAACCATTCATGTTTCTTACGAATCAATAATCTAAATATTTGTTAGCTGCCATGAAATGTATGGCTTGACCAGGTTCGGCTGTATTTTATTTTCATTCCTTTCTTTATTTTGTTATTACCTTTATGTATATTTTCACATATGTTTTTAAAGCAATTTTTTCAACATATTAGTTGATTCCAATTATGTATTGCCTTGACATTTAGTGAGAGATTATATGTGTGGGTACAGTTTGCATAAAGTATTTTATAGTATGATATAGACTAGATATAAAGCTGGAACAATATGTTCAATGTGGCTATTTTAAAATAACTTTGATTTAAATTATATCTAGAAATGTGGAAGTTTTGTAGATAATTTAGAATTCAAGCATTATCTTCATGTTGAAAACGATTCAAAATCTCACCAATTTGATTTTTATATTTTTTAAAGGTAAGTCTTAGATGCTTTGAAATAAATAATATCAAATTAAGATAATACAGCAGTATCTTGCTGTTTAAATGGGCTAAGGGCCAGAGTTTCAGTGAAAGTCTAAAATTAATTAAAGTTGAAACTTAGCTTATCTTGCCAATGTACTATAAAGGCTACCAAAAACATAAATAGCTAACTAAAGTATATAAAATTTGTGAATGCTTGCAATATCTAAGTATACAAGATTCCTTGTTGACATTTTGGTAGGGAAAAGGGGGACTGGGTGGTCTAGAGGTAAGACATTGGCCTCTGTACAGGAAGGTTCTTGGTTCGATTCACACAACAAGTAGTGGAAATTTGTAAAAAAAAAAAAAAAAAAAAAAAAAAAACTAACCCGTGGTTTCTTCATAGCTTTACTTTTCATTGGTCTCTGTGTAGTGACATCCAATGTCTAGCCCTCTCATAAAACATGTGGAAAAACAGGACATCCAATGTCTAGCCCTCTCATAAAACATGTGGAAAAACAGGAGATCCAATGTCTAGCCCTCTCATAAAACATGTGGAAAAACAGGAGATCCAATGTCTAGCCCTCTCATAAAACATGTGGAAAAACAGGAGATCCAATGTCTAGCCCTCTCATAAAACATGTGGAAAAACAGGACATCCAATGTCTAGCCCTCTCATAAAACATGTGGAAAAACAGGAGATCCAATGTCTAGCCCTCTCATAAAACATGTGGAAAAACAGGAGATCCAATGTCTAGCCCTCTCATAAAACATGTGGAAAAACAGGAGATCCAATGTCTAGCCCTCTCATAAAACATGTGGAAAAACAGGAGATCCAATGTCTAGCCCTCTCATAAAACATGTGGAAAAACAGGACATCCAATGTCTAGCCCTCTCATAAAACATGTGGAAAAACAGGAGATCCAATGTCTAGCCCTCTCGTAAAACAGGTGGAAAAACAGGAGATCCAATGTCTAGCCCTCTCAGAAAATAGGTGGAAAAACAGGAGATGCAATGTCTAGCCCTCTCAGAAAACAGGTGGAAAAACAGGAGATCCAGTGTCTAGCCCTCTCAGAAAACAGGTGGAAAAACAGGAGATCCAATGTCTAGCCCTCTCATAAAATATGTGGAAAAACAGGAGATCCAATGTCTAGCCCTCTCATAAAACAGGTGGAAAAACAGGAGATCCAATGTCTAGCCCTCTCAGAAAATAGGTGGAAAAACAGGAGATGCAATGTCTAGCCCTCTCAGAAAACAGGTGGAAAAACAGGAGATCCAGTGTCTAGCCCTCTCAGAAAACAGGTGGAAAAACAGGAGATCCAGTGTCTAGCCCTCTCAGAAAACAGGTGGAAAAACAGGAGATCCAGTGTCTAGCCCTCTCAGAAAACAGGTGGAAAAACAGGAGATCCAATGTCTAGCCCTCTCAGAAAACAGGTGGAAAAACAGGAGATCCAATGTCTAGCCCTCTCAGAAAATAGGTGGAAAAACAGGAGATCCCATGTGCACTTGCACACATTAAAGAACCCTCGATAGTTTAAAGTTGAAAAGAGGAGACCAAAGTAGCCATTGGTGACCAAAGTAGCCATTGTCCGGATAAAAATTGTTGAATAGATTTACTCATCCATGCTGAAGATGAATGTGTCTGGCCAAAAGGCACAGTTGTAACAACTATGCTGTAAACTGGCGATACACTGCATCCATGACCATTTAACGGTGAACGCAAGGATTGGGTTGGGAATTTGACCCAAAAAATCTGACTCAAAGAATGAATGAAAAATTTTTTAAAAACCGTGCAGAATGGTAATGAAGTGAGAAGTAATTTCTCCATAGTAATAAACTTTTCAGGGAGTGTGTGTATCATCTCCCGCACACAGATGCAACAAGTAACCATAAAAATGTATGTATATATTTCTTAGGTAGTGAATGAACTTGCCTCATCAGCTGGAGAAAAGTGCAGTATTGATCCAACTCTTTGTAATGCTCTTCGCACCCTCAAAAGTGGTCAGTGTTTTTTTTTTTAACTTTGTTCATAATTCTTTTCACCATAGGCATCAAACAGTAGTCTTGTTATTAAAGTCCAGAACAAAAAGTACCCATCTGTAAATCATTAATTAATTAGCTGGATAATATCATAATTACTGCAGGAGTTTTGGAGAACATGCATGTTAATTGCACTTTCTGCAGTAATTTTGTTGAAAGTAGTTGGAGTATATTTGAGGTTAATGTGAATGCAACACCATCAGTTTCAAAAATATTGATTTTTTAAATGTAAAATTTATCTGTCTCTCCTTTTCTTTCTTCATTCATTCTCTGTCAGTTTATCTGTTTCTCTCTCTGTATGTCATCTCTCCATTCTTCCATTTTCTGTCCCATCCTAACATTTGGTCTTGACTATCTATTTATTTGTCTCCCTCAATGTTTCTCTACTTATCTCCACACATTTCTTTCTCTCTCCTCTCCCTCCACAATTTTATCTTGAACTATTTAATGTATAAATCCTATTTGAAATTTGATGCTGTCGTTTTTAATCATTTTAATTTTGGAAGCTCACTTTTGACATTTGAACTTTGTTTAGAACATGCTGAAGATGAGTACACAATTTCCTGCTTACTGTTTGTCTTTGTGGCTGTTTCTATCCCAAAACTTGCCAGAATGGATCTCTCAACATACAAAGCTGCTTTAGAAGGTAACATTTTAAAATAGTTCTTATCACATTTTATCTTTTTCTGTGTTATGTCTACTGGCCTTAATTGTCATTTTCATTTATAGGTCTTTCAAGTATTGTAGTACTCTATATATTTGAGTTATTTTCTTCAAGACATGTTGTTATATATCTAAAACATTTCATTTTTATTATTTTCTATGCTAAAAGTTTGTTTCAAAACTTTATATTTCAGAGAATGTTTTTACTGCCAACTTTACCGCAGCCCTGCATATATTTTTTTGCCTATATCATCATCATGTGCCATACTGGTTGGCGTTGGCGATCGTGTCCTTCCACAATCCTCTATCCACAGTACATTGTATCGTATCAGTTCTGTTTTTGACTGTTTTCTGTGCCATGATACCAAGCTATCCGGTATCTTCTTTCTTTGTCATCTGTGATCTTTCTTTCCCTCTATTTTGCTAGTTGTGACAAAGTATTCTAACTTTCCTCTTCTCATGATGTGCTAGAAAAATGTTTATTGTTTCTTTCTGATGTTTCTTAGGAGCTTCCTTTTTGTGTTGGCCTTTTTGAGCATTTCCTCTTTGGTCTTTTTAGCTGTGCCTATATATTCACCCTTTGTTCTCATTACCTCAGTGACACATCCCTTTCCTCTTTCCATCTTGGTTCATACATCTTGGCGGATCTAATAATTCACATTAGTATATGATAGATAGTAGAATGCTGTATTGCCTAGATATTCAAAATATTAGATTAATTTAGAAAGTACAGTGAAAGTAGTTGTGAAGGTGAGTTCTGTTGGTAAATTGTCAATCAATACAGTAAGTTGTCTGGCTTTTGATCCAACACTGTTATATGTCAACATTCCTTTTGATCTAATACCAACTAGGAGTTAATTTACAGAACCATGTACATGATTATTTATATACAATATTATTTAGACTCAAACATTAACTCCTTTTCACATTTGTTAAGGTCATTTGAACAACAGTCATTGCCTTGCCAGGAGTATCAATGGACTAGCAGGAGCCTTATTCTCACTGTATGGACCAGGAGACACAGAACAAAGATTGCAAGAATTCCTAGCTGTAAGTATTGCAATCTTGTAATATTAAATGTTGATCTAACTCTATGCAAATATGCCCTATGTATATTCGTTTATTTGCATTACCCAATGACTAAAGGATCACATCTCTTCGTTATCTGCCCTTTAAAGGATGTTAAGTAGGCCTGCCTGCATTGTGTTGTGGTTTGCAGTAAAACTGTGATATTTGCACCTTTCGGCCCAACACACATCAGCATCCCACTTCAGCATGCCTTTGTATATTCAAAATTGGTCATATTTGCTGTATAGATTTTGGTTGCCTTCTAGATTGACTAATCCATCAAATTTAAATAAACTTTAAAAATGATATTATAGTCATAAAATTTTCAGTCAGAGAATGAGATATTTTTAATGTTAAATTATACAGCAATGAGAAACCAGTAGTTCTGAGATATGTCATTAAAGCCTTGATCAAACACAGGATGCAAACAGAAAATCAGGCAATCATATTTTTAGATGCTCTATTATTAATAGCAGATGTAAGGTACCAAAGTGCTGACTTAATATTTTTGTTGTACAGACTAGTCCAATGGTGCAAAAAAGATAGGTACCAGCACTATGCAACATTCTTGGTAATATAAAGAGCTTAAAGATTCACAAAAGATAAAACTGTCCGGCAAGAGAATTTAGGGAGAACCTTTTATAGGAAGCTGGTCTACTGAGGGCATGAGGTCAGGTTCCATTGGCCACCTCTAGGTTGATCCAGCCTTAAAAGGGCACCAGATTATTTCTGCTAAAGAAAGACAGTACTGACATAATACTGACCACAGAGTTTCAAAAAACCTGCTGATGGTTAAAAAAAAAAAAATGTGAGCTCTAACACCATATCCCCCATGGGACAAGAGAGGTTTCTTTCTTTCTTTTCTGCTAAGTTATCAAAGACTTTAGACCAGAACAGCGTCACTGCGGGTGGGGTGGGAGGGGGGGGGGGCATTCCTATATCTGCTTAGACCCGGTTCCAGCAACTAACAGAGTGTTCATCCTAATCATTCAAAAAGTTGAACGTGTTGAAGTTATCAAAACAATTATAGAAGCCACTTTTCAAATAGAAATGGGAAAAAAAAACCTATGTTACATTTAAAATATTCACAAACTATCCAGACGCAATCAGACATCATCTTGTGAATGCATACTGACACATCATCTGTACTACAGATACATTGTTCTCATGTTTCACCAATCCCACAACAGTTGAACATCTTTTGATTACATGTCAAAAGTAGTGAAGGAATGAACAAATGTCAACATTAAGGCTTATTTCATGTAATGAGTTTTGAGGATAATGGGGAAACTTGAGTTGATTTCAATCATCTTTAGAAAAAGGTGATAAACTAGACCAGTGTGTTCCAACCTTTTGTTAACCGTGGACCACACAGAACATACTTCAAGGGAGCACGGGTCATCATTTATATATATATTATATATATATTATATATATTATATATATAAATAAACATATTTAGGTAGGTATGTAAGACAAAGGGAGCTGCGATAGCTCAGTGGTTAGTGAACTGGACTACAAAGGACAAGAGGTAGGGTTGTTATAGTATATTTATTGTTTCTTGTTTCTGCTATTATATTATATTATAACTTGTTTAACTTGACAGCACATTACATGGATCATATCACAGGTAATTCATGACAGAGTCTTTCTTGAATACATAATGATAATCAGTTTATTGATTTCTTTCTATTCAATGATCTGTAGTGGTGAATGCACTTATCTGAAATTAATGTTACTTAATTCGGGACTTCTCCGAGACAAATCGTCGGTGACTATGATCAGTCCCAAGTGCATATTTTAATACAACATTATTCAACTTACTTGATGAAATGTGAAACACAACTCTGGGAATCTTCCAAACACTTTCACAGCACTAAAGTTCATATTCTCATCAACTTCTACTAATAACTTCTCAACTGTCTTAATAATCTCTCAACTGACTTACAACTACAACTTGAAGATTCCTAACTGACTTTGCTACATCAAGAAAACTTATTAAAATTAATTACTTGTGATCTAACTTGCTAGCTTCTTATTCTAACACTTCTAGTTTTTCTTAACTTCTAACTAACTGCCTTTGGCAGTTCAGCCGAAGCTGGATTAAGCTTGCTTAGTCTACATTCTGAACTGAATCTGAACTCTTCCTAACTCCTAACTGTTCCTAACTGCTCCTAACAGCTAACTTTCCTGTCTTGTCTAACCCTATTGTGTAGGAGTTGAAATACTCAACTACTCTCTTTCACCTGAGAGTCAGCAGCCAATCAGCTGCTGCCAAGTGACTTGCGCTCTTCTGGCCACCTGCATATTCGTGTCCGAGATCTGAACTCTTGTGTCTCAACTGTCCAAGACTTTGACAAAAACAGCTTATTTTGGTACGGCTCTGACCTCTTCTAGTTTGATGAGAACACCTTGTTTATCATACGGGCCAAAGTCATGGGGTCAACTCATGCTATTGGCGTGATGGTCACTTTCACAACAACCTGTTGTTGTGAAAACCCGCATGGAAATCTCCATGGACCTAACTCTCATCGTGTCGTCCAGTAGTTCTACCTTACCTTCCTCCCCACTTCTGTGTGCTACCCCTACATGAACTTATACTCCTAACTTGTTGTATCTGGAAAATTACCATACTTAAATTATGTCCTAACTACGCTGGTCGCTACTATTTGTCACTGCTATAGTCTATTGAGAAGCGGGTAACAACTAAGTTACCTGCCCCCATGCTTTCACTAGATTACTGTTACAGGGTTTGATCCCAGCCGACGGTTTCTGGTTCACCCAGCCTTTAATGGGTTTAATTAGTGGAAAATGAGAGTGTCAATGAATTAACTCATTGTGCTTCTACACTTCTTTTGCTCTAAACTTAAAAACTGTGATCTTTCAAAACTAAAACTATCGAAAAAATCCTTCAGCTGTAATTCAAAACTCTGTGTTTAAAGACTGCCTGACAATGTCGTTGTTGTTTTTGTGGATTTTCTTACTTCTTGCTGAGGCATGATCCATTCAACCTCAGACTCAGTCTTTCAGGTTTTATTAGACAGCAATGCCTTCCAAAAATGAAAGTGAAAATAACTTTCTGATGTAATTAACTATAAATGCCTCACAACTTCATTGACATTTGTTTTTATAGTTTTTTTCTCCTGGTTACCTCCTTTACCTAAGACTCATGGTGATCAGTCTTAACCTATTGGTCAGTCACCTTCAGATAGCCCCTCCCAGTAATTATATAGCTTTGTTCCAGCATCTGACATTCCACTAAAAGCAGTCAATCAACCATTTCTAAGTCATCTTTGAAGTCCAGATTTTATAGATCAAAGCACCATTACATTAGACCTAGAATTTCAGTTCACCAGAACATTGTTTCGCATTTACTTCTCTGAATCTTTAGTCATCATTTGTAAATCAAATTCACATCCATGATCGGCTGGTCTCGAGGCAAGATTCAGTCTTGAGACAAATGGGTTGTGAGTTCAAATCCTGACTGCACCAGTGGGGATTTTTATTTGTGATTTCTCTCTGTGGCCACCACCCCTGGTCTCAGCAGTGAATCTCGGCTTGAAACATCAATACTCATCGACGTAAGAAATATGAGTACCTCCAAACGCAGACTTTTAAAAGTGAATTACCCATCGACATAAAAAAATTTGAGTACCTCCAAATGCAGATTTATCTGCCTGTGAGGCAAGGGACCCCTGTGCACACGACTGCCAGAGAAAAATGGGTTAACATGCAAAATTCAGTTCCTAGTCTCTTGGGGCTTCGCCAAAGGGAAGAGCTGGCAAACACGCAAAAAAAAAAAACTTCACATCCACAAGCGAATTCTGTTACTGGACAGACCAAATGAACTTGTTTCCTGATGAGGTCTTTGTAAATGCCTTTCAAATCTCTGGTCAAAAATGTTTTATAACCTGTTTCATTTCCTGAAGCAGGTAATATACTGCTACATGAATAAAGACTGTCCTGAAATATCATCTAAAGGGAACTATAAAAGTTAGAAAATTATATTATTGGTTTTTCTTCTGTTAATTGAAACCATAGAAGAGAGCAGAGGGCCACCCAAATGAGTTTCAATGATCACATTTGTCCAATGGTGGACTAAACGAACTGCGATCACCATGGCAGGATCAGCAACTCAAAACTGATTAGTACATCACCTCACCTTTCACTCAGGCTCTTTTACATCCATCCATAGTGTTCACCTGTTAAGTGGGTGTGGATACTTTCTGTTGCTAGTTTACGGCAAAGCTGTGATATCTGCACCTTTCTGCCCTACACATCCGTCTTCAACACTGGTAGATTTTTGCTTAACAATTTTTGCCCTGACAGCGCTCATTTTAGTCCTTCATTTTTTACTTTAGACTGCCAAGGGTGTACAGGGGGACCTCCTGCTTTTTCACCATCCTGGTACTGATGTCATTGACCTCATATGGCATTACATCAACATAAACACCTTCAGAATCACCATTCTTTTATCCTACTGTTGATACCATATATGGTCAAGGAGAGGAAGAATGCTTAATTTTCTGGCTTTCATCATTTGTGTAGCTTGTGTTGTTGTGAAGTAAAATTTACTTAATGTCTCTATAATTCCATTTATTCATTTCTTTCTGAGTTTCCTTTTTGCGCCATAGCTGAATGTTTTCATGTAATGTGCTTGAACTACAGATTGGTTGGATTTAGTTCTGGTCAGATGTCCAAACCTTTTGATTCTTTGTTGTTCAGTGTAGTTAATAGCTGGTGTTACACCCACCATTTTTCTCAAAGACTCACTTATAAACACCTATCTCTTCTAGCTTTGTTTACAGTTTTTTTACATCATTTAATTTTTGCATGTTGTAATTTTACACTTGTGTCTTTCAAGATTTGTTCATATTTGACACTGGTAGCACAATGTGGGCATAAACTATTAATTTCCTTTTTGTTTGCATTGTCACATTCAGGTGTTTTTAAATTGGTGCTATTTGATAGCTTATATTTTTGGAATCACATAATTGATACACAAAAAACACTTGCAATCACCTCATATACATCACTGTATTGATCAGATTTTTCTACATCATAAATAAATTAGCATGCATTCTTCAAAAATACTTAGCACTATGGCTTAGACTTCAATTTAAAGATTACTTGGCTGGAAAAAAAATACTTTGTAAACATTATGAATATCACTAACTATATTTTGTGTGAAATGAATTATTCATTTTGTATTATTCAGTTTATGTTGTATGTTGTAGGATTTATCTTGTGTACATATCATAGCTAATAAAGTTCAGAGTGAGTGTGTTTGTATATACCTGGTATCATGACTTTCATTTTCAAATTTTATGTTGTCATTTAATGGTACATTTTCAACTGTCTTATTCAGCTTGCTTCATCCAGTTTGCTTCGTCTTGGATTTGAGAATGAAAAAGAATCTGTGAAAAATAGAGAATCTGTGTATCTTCTTTTGGACCAGGTAATAAGGATTTTGTTTTATAAAATCAACAGAGATTTTGCTAATTCTTTTGTTTATTCCAAGATTTTGCTGCTTATACCTGTACTTTTTAAAACTAACAGGCATTTTACCAAATTCTTTTGTATTTTGCTGTTTATGCCAGTATCTTATCAAATTAACATGGGATTTTACCAAATTCTTCTGTTTGCTCCAAGATGTTGCTGTAGAATCCACTTATAATGAGACTGGTTATAACAAGAATCCTGATATAACATCATATTTTTTTATTCCTTAATTTGTTTCTTCTTTATCCGATATTTTAAAAAAGTCTTTTATAACGCTATTAATCAGCCTGCAGATCGGTTGCAGTTGTAACAAATTTTTATTAGCCTAGCCAAAAAAATACTTCTACAGTGTGTACTTTTCTTGTCCATGTATAAATTTTGTGGCCAATTTGGAGGGAGGATTCACTAATTCAGACAGTTTGAGCAGCTCAAGAACGACAAATGATATAAACCACAACACCTTTTCGGTATCAGTGAAAAGAGAAAAGAAGAAAGAAAGATCCTTTTCTTATCTAATCCCATATTATTATGTATAGTAATTTCATGAATTTAAAAATTAAATTTTGAATTGATTGAGTATAAAATCAGTTACTTCTTTTCACTTCGACAGATTGTACAGGAATCTCCCTTTCTCACAATGGATCTACTGGAGTCATGCTTTCCATATGCCCTCCTCAGAAATTCATACAATACTGTGTACAAAGCCTCTGCTGCGGACTTGTAGAAGATTATAGCTGCTGATCATCTGTATAAGAAATTTGGCCTGCAAGTTGGATCATTCCTTTGTTTTAAACATAGGTAGATTATTCATTTCATCAGACTGCAGAGGGACACTGTAACTGTGCATCTGTTTATTTATAGACTTAATTTTATATTCAATTATCAAGAGACCAGTGTTATCTTTTTTTCTAATTTGGTAAATTATACTCAAGCCAATGAAACAGAACAAAATAAAAAAAAATAGCATGTTTCAACAGTGCTGGAAAAGACAACAATGGGCGGGAACAAATAAAACAATACAAATCTCAAGATTACCTATGAAATCATTAAGTCTGCGAGGCGGGTGTGACACTAAATATAAATATACAAGAAATGAGGCATTATAAGGTAACCTTATGGCATATGATGAGCAGTTCTCAAAATTGATAGAGATTAGGGAGTGACAAAAATGCATAACATGCTATTTTTTTGTTATTTTGATATCTATCTACATCAGCTTTGTGAAGGTACCATATGTATTTCAAGCCTATTCGTATTCACAAGTTGTTTCTTTATGTTTAATTTTGTCACATTATGGAAATTTGTCATATATCATTTGTATGCCCTATATAAGCATTTGATAAACTAATTGTAATCTTGTCAGTTAATGAAACATCTCCACAAAGAGTTTATGAAACTGATATTTCATGTCAAGTAGTTTTGTTAGTGCACTGTACAAATGATGGTAATTAGATATGTCATTTTTATGTTATTATGTTAACCCTTCTTTTATTTAATAAAGATTTATTTCCATTTGTGAAAATGTAGTGAAATGTAGTTCTGACATTTAAGAACTCATCCTTGCTTCAAAGTGCTTCAAAGAGGAGTCAAGAGGGGTTAGTATGACATGGACATAGCGCTGTCTATATTTTATTCATCCAGGCATAGTTGGAAATTGAAATGTCCTTTCTTCTTCTTCACTTCTTCTTAGCGCTCACCCTTTAAGTTGGTGTGGAAGCATTGTATCACTCGCTTACGTCAGAGCCGTGATATCTGCACCTTTAGTTTTTGATGCATCCATCTTTGGCATGGCATGATTTGCTTAACAATTTTTGTCAGGGCACCAGCCTTTTTAGGCCTACTCTTTTCTACTTTTAACTGTTGAGGGTTCTTTAACATCTCAAGTGCAGACAGACCTCCTGATTTTCAGCGTTTTCTGAGAGGGCTAGACATTGAATCTTACTACCCAGGAACTAGAGTGGGTAAGGTTATGAGGAAACCACGGATTCGATTTTTGGAAAATTTCCACTACATGTGATGGGGAATGAACTCAGGACCTTTCTGTCTAGAGGCTGACATCTTATCTCTGGGCCACCCAATCCCATATATCATTTCTGTTCTCTTTTGGACACAGCAAAATTTTTTTTAATCTTCTCTCATACTTGGCACATTAAACGGTAGGACTAATTGTCCTGGATTAATCAATACCAGCCTTAATTTTGACAGAATGAACCATGAGGGGAGCTGCTCAACAAAGCAACACCTAGCCTAATACTTTAATGTATTACCAAACTAGTGACAAACAATGATTGCCTAGTTCCAACCATTTGTTGAAATCACTAATCAATATATATTTTTGGGACAAATGTCTCCGCCATATTATCTCATATTGGTGCTAGAGCTGCTGAGGTTAATAAATCATTAACCAGTTTGGTTTTCTACATTAAATTATTACCATCCTGAGACTGCAGGAATTTGAAAAGATCTTTGTCTTAATAGGAAATGTTACCTACGAAAATGAATTAGTATTATTTTTAATCAAAGCTTAATAGGGGGCATTAACTGTGCATGAACTAAGAGAGGATGAGTATCTATATGCCTGTTTGGAAAATATAATAGACAATATTTTACGGCAATAGTAGTTTCTGAAAAATGTAAACTTGGTGTAATTTTTGTCTGTTAATTAATGCAAAAATATGTTGTATCACATTTAATGTTTTAAAGACAACCATCCGCTCAGTTATGATGATGCCAAATCCATCCTCAAAGGTCAGTTCCATGAAAAATGGAAACGAGAACACCCAAAGCATAGCGAGAGTGACGGATACCACCAACTATCAAGGAGGGATCAAGTCATCATACTTCACCTACGCACTGGCCACATTAAAATGAGAAATCACATGTTCACCAAATTCAAAATAGGTACAACCAGCCTATGCCACTGTACACTGGACAATATGACTAAAAAACATGTTCTTCAGGATTGCCCCCAGTACATAGACCTGAGAAGAGCAATGTGGTCCACGCCCACCTCCCTGGAAGAGAAACTATATGGGGCAATTGATTCGCTTAAACAGACAACTGACTTCATGAGAGAGTCTGGAATCCTACTGCTCTGATTGAGTCTTGATCACAGAGAGAGAGAGATTTAATGTTTGCAGAGAAATGTCTCTTTTCTATTTAAAAACAAATTCTCTGCTGCACCCAAGAAAGCATGTTTCTGTGCTTTTGTTGGAAAAATTAGTATTTCTTTTAAGACCATGGTATTCACAGTTCTGTGAATGATGCACAATAAAATCAGGAATTTTCTTACCTCTCTCCAATTTGATCTCAAATCAAATATGCAGGACAAAAATAGATGTTCAAGGATCCATTTGTCACGTTATCAAATACCAGAAGAAAAATATGTAATTTATTCTATTTGTTAAATTAAATTACATTATCAAAATGGCATAACAGTAAGCAGCACTAAATAGACCCCACTGTTATAGATGCATGCTAAATAATGCCATGCTTGCTGAAATTTCTTTTTCATAAGGCAAGATAAAGTGGAAAAAATGTCTCATTACTACTGTAAGCACTTGAACTTTTAGTCAGGATGTGACGGTCCATTTTCAATCCTTAATTGTGTGTTTATCATGTATTTCACCTAGCCAGTTGTATTTGTTGTGTACACATGCAGGATGCTGAATTTCCCAGTCACCCTTTATTTCAATCTCATGAAAACTAGAATATTTAAAGTCTAGTGTGTTATGCATTAGACATTATCTTGAGAAATTTTATTTTTCTTTCAAATAATTATCACCATGCCAACAACCTAAATATAGACCAGTCTAATAAAAAAAATGATCAAATCAACCTAATAAGAGCTTGGATCTCAGACACCACATGGAAATACATCAAAGAAAGAAGAGAAGCAAAGAGAGCCATGACTAATGTAAAGACAGATCTTGGAAAGGTTCTGGCAAAAGCAACATACAAAGAATTAGACAACAAAGTGAAAAGTTCGGCAAGAAGAGATACAAGAGCTTATATAGACAACTTGGCAGAGAAAGCAGAGACAGCTGCAATTACAGGAGACAGCAGAACTCTCTATACTGTACAAAAGATGCTGACAAACACCTATACATCCAGTGGAACACCAATTCTAGACAAATCTGGATTAATGCTAACAACAAGCGCAGACATAAAAGCCCGTTGGGCGGAACACTTCAAAGAAATTCTTAACCGTCCACTACCTCACAGTTTAATAGATTTTGAAGCTGAAACACCAGCAGCAGAATTAGATGTAAATTTAGATGACTTCTCCTTGAGTGAAATAGAAACCACCTTAAAGCTAATGACCAATAACAAGGCTGCTGGAGAGGATAAGTTAACAGCTGAGATCCTCAAGGCAATTGATAGCCATAATTTAATACATCTCCAAAAAATGTTCAACATCATTTGGAAAACAGAGAAGACACCTCATAAATGGAAAAAAGGAATCATTGTTAAGATCCCAAAAAAGGGCAATCTTAGAGATTGTAACAACTGGAGAGGCGTGACACTTTTGTCAGTTGCCTCAAAGTTATTCTGTAAAATCATCCTAAATAGAATAAAGGATTCAATAGATACAGTAATGCGTGAAGAACAGGCTGGGTTTAGAAAAGGGAGAAGCTGTCTTGACCACATTTTCACTCTACGACTTATATTGGAGGAACACATTGAAAAGCAAAAACCTTTTGTACTTAACTTCATCGACTTCAAAAAAGCATTTGATAGTATTCATAGAGATTCTTTGTGGAAAATTCTGAAGCAATATGGTTTACCATCAAAAATCATAAATATTATCAAAGACATGTATGATGGTTACACATGTGCAGTTCGAACAGAGGAAGGACTGGGCGAATGTTTCCCAATAGAAACTGGGGTTAAACAAGGATGTATTTTATCGCCCTTGTTATTTGGAATTGTTATGGACTTCATAATGAAGAAATGCTGCACTGGTAATAAAGGCATCGAATGGATACAAGGAGACCATTTGGAGGACCTCGACTTTGCTGATGACATAGTTCTCATCAGCAGTCAGATAAAAACGATGCAGGAAAACACAAATGAACTATCATCAATAGCCAGCAAAATTGGGCTTGAGGTCAATCATGAAAAGACTAAAGTCATGAAAAGTTTAATTCCAACAAGTGACAAAATATACATGGAAAACAAACCAGTAGAAGAGATCGATCACTTTATCTATCTTGGAAGTCACATTGATCGAGAAGGGGATACGAGCAAAGAAATTAGAATCAGACTGGCTAAAGCAGCAATGTCTTTCAGAAGCCTTGAAAAGTTGTGGAAATCAAAACTCATTAGCACAAACACAAAACTTAGGCTATTCAAATCAAATGTACTATCAACCCTTACGTATGCGTGTAAAAGCTGGAAAACAACAAGAGATATAGAAACAAAGTTGAACGCATTCGAAAATAAATGTCTAAGGAAAATACTTGGTATAGAATGGAACGAATTCAAAACAAACGAGGAAATTAGAGAAATCGCCAATCAACCACTAATATCTTCAGTAATAAAGAAAAGACGATGGTCATACGTTGGACATGTGATGAAAAGAGATAATAATCGAATAGCAAAGCAAGCCCTCATATGGGAAACAACAGGTAAAAGAAAAAGAGGAAGACCCAGGGAGACACTGAGAAGAACATTGATGAGAGAGGCAAGAGCAGCAGGAATCGGCTCCCTCAATGAGATAGAACTGCTTGCACAGAACAGAGACAGATGGCGAGATTTGATAAAATATCTTTAAAAGAAAACTGCTAGAACAAAAATTCATATAGGAGAAGGTGTATCTTGGTCTACGCCCTATGGGCCGGTTACGGCTCGAAAGGTCAATAGATAGATAGAACCTAATAAAGCAGAAAATCGCTTCTAATGTTCAACAAATATACGCCTAGTGTTCAAATGTATAAATAAATTGTGCTGCAGTAGTAACACACACAAAAATGAAATGCCAGATTCTGATATACTGGCTTCTTTATCTTGGTTACAAAGGAAATGGGATGATGTTGGCATAAACATATAGCATTTTAATTTACAGCCATTAGTAGTTTAATTTGATACAAGGACAAACAGAGTATCAAATGTTAAAATCAGAGAAGAAATCAGAATTAAACCATCTCTGGAATATATATACAAACTACAAATGAAATGGCATGGACACTTAGTAAGAATGTTCATCATCATCATCGAGTGCCTTCTCCGCAACGAAGGTTGGATACCATGGAGCGCCACTCTGCTCTGTCTCTTGCTTTGATGGTGCAGGTTGTCTTAGGCTGATTTGTCCATCTTTTGATGTTACTCGTCCATGTTAGTCTTGGTCTGCCTCTGCCTCTTTTACCTTGTATTTTCACCTCCAGGATTACTTTTAGTAGGCTGTTGTGTCTTTTAACATGGCCCAAAAATCGCATTTGTCTTGTTTGAATTGTGCTTAGTAGTTCTCTTTTCATTTTTGGTTGTTTTAAGACTTCATCGTTTGTTTTCTTTTCCTTCCATCCAATTCTACTTATTCTTCTATACATCCACATTTCAAAGGCTTCAATTCTCTGTTCTGTTTTCTTGTCTAATGTCCATGTTTCTGCACCATATAGGAATATGGAGAAGATGTAACATTTTGCTATTCTTAGTTTTAGCCCTGGTGTTATTTGTTTTGATGTTCTTCATGACATTAAAATTACTTTTTGCCATTCCTTTTCTTTTGTTTATTTCAGTTGTACATTTTCCATCACTGATAATAGTATGTCCAAGGTAGTTATAGCTCTGAACTGTCTCCAGGTCAATTCCTTCTATTTTGATATCCACTTGTGGGTTTTGAGTATCTTCCTTGTTTATGATAATAGTTTTAGTCTTTTTGATATTCATATCTAATCCATATTTTTTGCTTGTCATGTTTATTTCGTTAAGTAATTGTTGTAGATCTTTATGATTTTCTGCTAGCAGTAAGAATGTTATCAGACCAAATATCATCACGAGCATTCTATCTATAAACACCAAAAAAAGAGGGTAAGAGGAAGACCAAGGAAAATATGGTTAGATGGAATATAAGACATATGCAAAGACCAAAACATTTCCTTTTTAACAGCAACCAGACACGCCGAAAAAAAATGTTCCATTTATGAAAAGAGAGAATCAAACAACAAGCAAGCAAATATCTAGAGCATACCATAGTACACAAAAAACAGCCTCCTTTCTCTGCGATGCTTAAAGGCATCAGCAGCTGGATAAAAGAAAGAAGAAAGTAGTTTCATTTTGTATCAAAGTAACTTAGTTTGAGTCATTTCAACAAAGATTATTTTTTTTCTTTTACTGCCTCTTCTCGCATGCTACCATTATTGAAAAAAAAACAAACATTAGCTTTCAGATGTTCTACATCATCATGATGTGCCATATTTTGTGACCATGTCAGTGAATTGAAGCCACAATCAATCTATCCATTAAATGTTTCGTTATTTCACAAGGTCTTTGTTTTTCCAACTATCTGGCCATGTCCTTTATCTTTCCTGTCAAGTTTTCAAGGCCATCCCTTCTAAATAGATGTCTAATAAAATATTGTACCTGCTACTAGCTCAGCAAAAAAATAACAATTTTTTTACTCAAAACTGGTCATATTAGTTTGAAGATCATCTTTTCAACACCCAAAGGATAGAAAAATCTTATGAGAAATGTGACTTTGTCACAGGCAAAAAGACTGTCAAGCATTTGTTACAAACATGCCCAACAAATGATGAATAGAGAAAGTTCTTGCTGGGGCCATCATATGTACCATTCTTGGACAAGCTGTATGAAATATGCTTTTTAATTTATTAAGAATAACGTCTGAAAGTATATGCATAAAACTGAAGACAGTTCTATTTTCTAGCAATATTTCTTCATACTTTTCCTTAGCTGTCCATGATATTTAATCATTTTTGCCATCCACCTGTCTAGTATATTGTCCATGATACATCCATAATGGATTTTTGATTCCATATAGCATTTGCAAGGCTGCTTCTCACTTTCAAATTCAGACTGATTTATCAATACATGTTTCACCCTCTGAGAGCTTGTGTATACCTGAGAGATCCTGCTCATTATTTATATTCGGTACCTTCCATAATTTATTTTCAGTCTTGAAACATCCTTGAATCTATATCTTTATTATTTTTAGTTCATCCATTTAAGAAAATATCTATGCTGAAATATAACACTTTTGTCAACTTAACTAGATGAAATATTGCAGCTTTCATAATAAAATGTTTGATTAGTTTGTGATTTCTTAAAATAAATTTGGTACTTTTATCGCTTGACCTTCTTGAGTACCTTGCATTTGAAAGGTTTAGAAAAGGCTTCTTACTCTACTTGTAGATAAATAATAACCTTGTTCTTTCATAAATTAAACTATTGCAATTTTTCCACTACATATTCTTAAGAGTGGTAGGAGGATTAACTCTTATGTTATGATTGGAATACCGATCAATATTGCGTATAGGCGTCAAGAGCCATTGCGGCTCAGTCTGGAAAGTATTCCTTGTTTCAGTTTCCTCATATTCCAAATCTGGCTTGCTGCCTGAGCTACTGAGTTAGTGCTCTGTGCACACAGTGAGCTGTGTTTTTCATCCGGATCATGTTTCGATATTTTGATTGCTTATGATGAATTATGATATTGTATGATGAAGGACAGTTCAGCTACGTTTACTTTTGGTGCCGCTTGACCTTATGTCTTTTAGCGTGTGCTGTAGCTGATATGATGGGGACTGTAGCTGCCTTTCTTTGTTTGGATCCTTCAATGAGATGAATTTTAATTTGAATGATTCTACTGGCACAGGCGGTTATGGATTTTAATTTATTTGCAGTGATACCGGGGTCTTCGACTAACCATAACTCTACATAATAAACAACTTGATATTGAAATCAATGTTTTAAAATCTTGCTTAAATTTGGCAGCTCATATGAGAAATTAATAAAGTTTCAGACTAAACTAAATCAAATATAGTGAAATATTTCAAATTTCACTGACAAATATTTTTAACAAACTGAAAAAATATACCAATTTAAACTGTGTTCTTGTGTTCATTACTAATTATTTTTTATTATTATCTACTATTTTCTCTTTGTTGTCCTGCATATCAATTCCAAGCATGAAAATTACCTAAGCTGTTCTTATTTCCATTATGTTTAAGGCCAGTGATATCACTGACAAGGTGATAAATATCATTCATTGCTAAAATTTTAGAGATCCTCAGAATCGCAGCCCTCTTTCACTATTGTTGACACAGATTGTATAGTGTTGCCTTAAGGTATTTTAGGTCTGCTACTCTGAAGCTCTTTAGTGCTTAAATACTAGCAATTCTAAAAAAAACAAAAAAGTGGTATGGTGACAGCTTTACGTGGTAATGGACAAAACAAAAGTCGATGTTTCAGACAAGTAGGCCTTCAGCTGGAACAACAAACAACAACACAAAAAATATATATATGGATATGTAAACAAATCTAACTACATGGCGATAATATGCTAGGTACTCAAGAAAGTGGGAGCTGCAATAACTCAGTGATGGAAGTGAACTGGACTACAAAGGACAAAAGGTAGGGTTCAATCCCAACTGACGGCTTCCGGGTTCACCCAGCCTTTAATGGGTACTGGATGTTTTTTTCTGGGAAAGTAAAGCGGTACGGGCGTAATACCGACCACATTACCCCAAAAATGTATGGTCACTAACACCATATTCCCTATACGCCACTTGGCGTGATGGGGATACTTTACTTTTTTTTTTACTATTCAAGAAAGGAAATAAAAAAGGGTCACTTCCCTGTGTTCAAGAGCGTGGTCAGCTTCTAAATGGACTAAACTGAGAAGGTGGGATGACCAACTATATATCTCACTGAACAGGCAGTCAGGTGAGAACACAGAACGGAAGGGTCCTAAAAATATGGGGAGGTGGGTATAAGATATGTATAAACAATTTATATATCCATCTTTCTCATTGTCGACCTCTGGATCTAGTGTTCTTGGAATGTTTATTGAAGGTTTGTTGTATTGTGTTTTGATCTTTCTATCTTATCTCGTGGCCAGGCCATTTTATCTGTTATTCCTCTTAGCTGTTGTAATTCACAATCCTAAAAATCTATCTATCTATCTATTGACCTTTCGAGCCATAGCCGGCCCATAGGGCGTAGACCAAGATACTCCTTCTCTTAACTGAATTTTTATTCTAGCAGTTTTAAATATCCTAAGAATGCTTGCTATTTTATATGCAAAGCTGAAACTTTGTCTATCAAGTGCAATCAAATGAATATACCGGAATGTGGTATGTGACAAATGAGAGTAAAGACCCATTATATCAGAAATGTTTCCTATAACATTATCTAAAAATAATAAATTTTCTTTATCCTATACACTTTATTGTCATGAAAAATATATCTGCTTGTTATGGAAATATGAATGTGCAGATTATTCTTTTATGTTGTATCCTATTTTAATAGAAGTGGTCTGTCAACTGTTACTAGCTGGACAGTGGTCTATTTTTATTTTAGATTATAAAAAAGGGAGAAAAGAACATTGTATGTTAGGGAATCAACGCCAGAATTGATGAACACTGTACAGACAAAAGTTGTGGAGAGACATAATCACCTACGTTAGCAGCCATGATATTTTATGATAATAATGATTGTGTACTGACTTAACCTATAGTGTATCAAAGCATACCTTATTCAACTTAGAGATCCAAAGTCCATAAATAATTGCCATATTGTTTATTGTTGTATTATAATTAATCACATAGAGATTATTATTCACAGATAAGCTATCTTTAACTTGTGACTTTTGTTCTCTGTTTATGAATTAAAAAAACTTTTTTTACACAAGGAAGAACAAATTGTAACTGGCTTGTTACCTTTCATTATTTATTTCGTAACAAGCATTAAATCTGCATAAATCCATATAGAAACCACCTCATATTTTTTCATGATATAAAATAAAGCATTTGATTTAATTTTTATTGGTTATTTAAAAATTATATAAGTTGTTTAAATATGCAATAAATTTGTGTATATACAGTGTTATTTGTGGATGTGTCCTGTATTGATATCAAGCACTGCATGGTTTGGTTTTCTTTTTCTATTTTATTTTGTACATCTAAGTTTTTTTTTGGTTTTTTTTTTCAAATTACATTTCACCCACATATTATGTTGTACTGCATGTTGAAAAAATTTGACCAAATAAAAAAAATTTGAAACAATACAAAAGAGTTTCTATTTGTTTACCGGTTGTCACCATTTGAAGTGTGTGTTCTTTAAACAACAAATATTTTGATATTAGTTTAAATCTGTTTATGATAAAATATTATTGTTTAATGAGGATACTGAAGCTATGGACTAGACACAAAATATTTGATTTGACAGTGAGTTTTACAAAAACACAACACCTAATATACGCAAACATAGCTTGCTATTTCTATATGCTGCATATAATGTGCCTAAATTTATAAGTTATCAAAAGTATACATAATTTTTCACTTTATAGTCTCTACAGTTTAATTCCATAAAGGGAGGGGTACATGCACACATTGGTGGTCTAGAGGTGCAATATCGGCTTCAGGTAGGAATGTCCTGGGCTTGAATCTCGCCAAGTGGTTACAATTTTTCTGTTCAATTCCATGGACATTTTTCTTGGCTTTACCCTCCTCCAGTCTTTGAGCAATGAGATCCATTGTCTAGCCCTTTCTGATAAAGGTGACAAACAATAACTCATATGTGTTTTTTGTACACATTAAACCTCGTAAGCCTAATAGAGTAGGTGAAAAATAGTTGCTGCCTGTGCAAATATTGTTAGAAGATAACAGTTATCTCCTCAATTTTCAAGACCCTTAGCATCTGCTTTGGAGTTTGTGCATCTGAGCTGAAACCATATTCATTGCTTTTTCTAGCATGTGGTAATGGTGCTACACACTGGGAGGAGGGGATCAAATAGCATGAGGTAATGGTGCTACACACTGGGAGGATGGGATCAAATAGCATGAGGTAATGGTGCTACACACTGGGAGGAGGGGTTCAAATAGCATGAGGTAATGATGCTACGCACTGGGATGGGGGGGATTACATAGCATGTGGTAATGGTGCTACACACTGGGAGGAGGGGTTCAAATAGCATGAGGTAATGGTGCTACACACTGGGAGGATGGGATCAAATAGCATGTGGTAATGGAGCTACACACTGGGAGGAGGGGTTCAAATAGCATGTGGTAATGGTGCTACACACTGGGAGGATGGGATCAAATAGCATGTGGTAATGGTGCTACACACTGGGAGGAGGGGATCAAATAGCATGTGGTAATGGTGCTACACACTGGGAGGAGGGGATCAAATAGCATGTGGTAATGGTGCTACACACTGGGAGGAGGGGTTCAAATAGCATGAGGTAATGGTGCTACACACTGGGAGGAGGGGATCAAATAGCATGTGGTAATGGTGCTACACACTGGGAGGAGGGGATCAAATAGCATGTGGTAATGGTGCTACACACTGGGAGGAGGGGATCAAATAGCATGTGGTAATGGTGCTACACACTGGGAGGAGGGGTTCAAATAGCATGAGGTAATGGTGCTACACACTGGGAGGAGGGGATCAAATAGCATGTGGTAATGGTGCTACGCACTGGGAGGAGGGGATCTCACAGCATGTGGTAATGGTGCTACACACTGGGAGGAAGGCATCACATAGCATGGGGTAATGGTGCTACACACTGGGAGGAAGGAATCACATAGCATATGGTAATGGTGCTACACACTGGAAGGAGGGTATCACATAGCAAGTGGTAATGGGGCTTACACACTGGTAGGATGGGATCACATAGCATGTAGTAATGGTGCTACACACTGGGAGGAAGGAATCACATAGCATGGGGTAATGGTGCTACACACTGGCAGGAGGCGATCAAATAGCATGTGGTAATGGTGCTACACAATGGAGGAAGGAATCACATAGCATGTGGTAATGGTGCTACACAATGGAGGAAGGAATCACATAGCATGGGGTAATGGTGCTACACACTGGGAGGAAGGAATCAAATAGCATGGGGTAATGGTGCTACACACTGGCAGGAGGCGATCAAATAGCATGTGGTAATGGTGCTACACAATGGAGGAAGGAATCACATAGTATGGGGTAATGGTGCTACACACTGGGAGGAAGGAATCACATAGCATGGGGTAATGGTGCTACACACTGGCAGGAGGCGATCAAATAGCATGTGGTAATGGTGCTACACAATGGAGGAAGGAATCACATAGCATGAGGTAATGGTGCTACACACTGGAAGGAGGGTATCACATAGCAAGTGGTAACGGGGCTTACACACTGGGAGGAGGGATCACATAGCATGTAGTAATGGGGCTACACACTGGGAGGAGGGTATCATATAGCATGTGGTAATGGGACTGCATGCTAGGAGAGGGAAACATATAGTATGTGGTAATGGTGCTACACACTGGGGGAGGGTATCTCATAGCATGTGGTAATGGTGCTACACACTGCGAGGAAGGGATCACATAGCATGGGGTAATGGTGCTACACACTGGGAGGAAGGGATCACATAGCATGTGGTAATGATGCTACACACTGGAAGGAGGGTATCACATAGCAAGTGGTAATGGGGCTTACACACTGGGAGGAGGGGATCACATAACATGTAGTAATGGTGCTACACACTGGGAGGAAGGGATCATATAGCATGTGGTAATGGGACTGCATGCTAGGAGAGGGAAACATATAGTATGTGGTAATGGTGCTACACACTGGGGGAGGGTATCTCATAGCATGTGGTAATGGTGCTACACACTGCGAGGAAGGGATCACATAGCATGGGGTAATGGTGCTACACACTGGGAGGAAGGGATCACATAGCATGTGGTAATGATGCTACACACTGGAAGGAGGGTATCACATAGCAAGTGGTAATGGGGCTTACACACTGGGAGGAGGGGATCACATAGCATGTAGTAATGGTGCTACACACTGGGAGGAAGGGATCACATAGCATGGGGTAATGGTGCTACACACTGGGAGGAAGGGATCACATAGCATGTGGTAATGATGCTACACACTGGAAGGAGGGTATCACATAGCAAGTGGTAATGGGGCTACACACTGGGAGGAGGGTATCATATAGCATGTGGTAATGGGACTGCATGCTAGGAGAGGGAAACATATAGTATGTGGTAATGGTGCTACACACTGGGGGGAAGGTATCTCATAGCATGTGGTAATGGTGCTACACACTGGGAGGAAGGCATCACATAGCATGGAGTAATTGTGCTACACACTGGGAGGAAGGAATCACATAGCATATGGTAATGGTGCTACACACTGGAAGGAGGGTATCACATAGCAAGTGGTAATGGGGCTTACACACTGGGAGGAAGGGATCACATAGCATGTAGTAATGGGGCTACACACTGGGAGGAAGGGATCACATAGCATGGGGTAATGGTGCTACACACTGGGAAGAAGGAATCACATAGCATGTGGTAATGGTGCTACACACTGGGAGGAAGGGATCACATAGCATGGGGTAATGGTGCTACACACTGGGGGAAGGGGATCACGTAACATCGGGTAATGGGGCGGGGATCTGAGCACTATGGAATTGTCTGATGTACAGTGAAGATTATGTGTTGACTAAAATAAACTAGAATAATTTCTGGTAAAGTCCTAGTTTCAGCCCATAAATTATTTAAATGAAATGAGTGGTCTCCCCTTAGTTACATCACAACAAAATGTCAGCAGCTCTCAAATACTAAAATTTATGTTAGGGTTAGGACTACTTCCCATTGGCAACAAACTAGGTGAACGAAAGATAGATAGATAGATAGATAGATAGATAGATAGATAGATAGATAGATAGATGGATGGATGGATGGATGGATGGATGGATGGATGGATGGATGGATGGATGGATGGATGGATGGATGGATGGATGGATGGATGGATGGATGGATGGATGGATGGATGGATGGATGGATGGATGGATGGATGGATGGATGGATGGATGGATGGATGGATGGATGGATGGATGGATGGATGGATGGATGGATGGATGGATGGATGGATGGATGGATGGATGGATGGATGGATGGATGGATGGATGGATGGATGGATGGATGGATGGATGGATGGATGGATGGATGGATGGATGGATGGATGGATGGATGGATGGATGGATGGATGGATGGATGGATGGATGGATGGATGGATGGATGGATGGATGGATGGATGGATGGATGGATGGATGGATGGATAGATAGATAGATAGATAGAACTTTACTCTTGCATTGTTTCTATTTCCTCTAAAATTAATTGTTCTCTAATGACAGATTAGAGAACCACCGAATGAAGTGCAATGTTACTCAAGGGACATTACTCTCCAGAACTAAAATAATTTATGTGCTCAAACTAGGACTTTATCTAATTTCTTTCTTTCTGACATTCACTCAATGTCTACTAAAGGAATGATGTATAATTCTCTTTGTCCTCCATCTTTAGAAAGACATTAAATGGACATAGATGTGCTGTGTTGTGTTTTATTTGCACCTTTTGGTCCAACACATGTAACCAGCATGACATTTTTAAATACTGGGTTGTTTTCCCTCTTTAATCTCTACTAATTTGGCCAGACTAACTTTAATCTGTTTCTAGAGGCACCACAAAGAGGTGCAGTAGAGTTTGGTTGGTTCTGGTTCATCAGCTATAAGCCGCTGGCAGTTTCCAGCTCTGTTACTGCCAGGTGCAAGTAAAGGGGTGTAATGGACACTCCTCTGTTACTGTCAGGAGCAAGTAAAGGGGTGCAATGTACACTCCTCTGTTACTGTCTGGTGCAAGTAAAGGGGTGTAATGGACACTCCTCTGTTACTGTCAGGAGGGGTTAAGGCAAAGAAATGCAAATGAATGCATAAAAATGCGAAGCTGCAGTATAGCTGAATTCGAGGAAAAATTGAAAAAAAAAAATAAAAAATGGTATGTTAGAAGCTTTACGTGATTAGTAGACGACACAGATTCGTTCGAATCTGTGTCGTCTACTAATCACGTAAAGCTTCTAACATACCATTTTTTTTTTTTTTTTCAATTTTTACTGTCAGGAGTAAGTAGAGGGGTGTAACATAACCCCCTCTGTTACTGTCAGGAGCAAGTAGATGGGTGTAACGTATACTCCTCTGTTACTGTCATAAGCAAGTAGAGGGGTGTAATGTACACTCCTCTGTTACTGTTAGGAGCAAGTAACTCTGTTGTTACTGTCAGGAGAAAGTAGAGGGATGTAATGTATACTCCTCTGTTACTGTCAGGTGCAAGTAGAGGGATGTAACGTACACTCCTCTGTTGTTACTGTCAGGTGCAAGTAGAGGGATGTAATGTACACTCCTCTGTTACTGTCAGGTGTAAGTAGAGGGGCGTAACATACACTCCTCTGTTACTGTCATAAGCAAGTAGAGGGGTGTAACGTACACTCCTCTGTTACTGTCATAAGCAAGTAGAGGGGCGTAACATACACTCCTCTGTTACTATCATAAGCAAGTAGAGGGGTGTAACGTACACTCCTCTGTTACTGTCAGGTGCAAGTAGATGGGTGTAATGTACACTCCTCTGTTACTGTCAGGAGCAAGTAGTGGGATTTTACATACACTCCTCAGTTACTGTCAGGTGCAAGAATGTACACTCCTCTGTTACTGTCAGGAGCAAGTAGTAGGGTGTTACATACACTCATCTGTTACTGTCAGGTGCAAGTAGAGAGGTGTAGCATACACTCCTCTGTTACTGTCAGGTGCAAGTAGAGGGGTGTAACATACACTCCACTGTTACTGTCAGGTGCAAGTAGTGGGGTGTAACGTACACTCCTCTGTTACTGTCAGGTCAAGTAGTGGGGTGTAACATACACTCCTCTGTTACTGTCAGGTGCAAGTAGAGGGGTGTAACATACACTCCACTGTTACTGTCAAGTGCAAGTAGTGGGGTGTAGTATACACTCCTCTGTTACTGTCAAGTGCAAGTAGTGGGGTGTAACATACGCTCCTCTGTTACTGTCAGGTGCAAGTAGTTGATGGAATAAAGACTCCTACACTCCTCTGTTATTGTCAGATACGTTATCTCCAAAATAACTTCATTCCATATTTGGGGAAAGCAAAAATTTAAAAAAATTAGAAAGAACAAAAACTCTAAAATTATAATATTTTAAGCTTGTTCATTCAATATTCAACAATGTTGACTTTTTATCACAGCGAGTTGGCGGATTTTTAGAAATGTAACCATGGGTTTGATATTAAATGTGTGTACACAGTTCGTTAAACACCGCTGTAGATCAAGTCTTTATTCTGCTGGCTTTGTTCGCGATCTTGGAAGTTAATGACCTAATTTGTGCAGCCGGTTGGTTTGGGGCAAATTGTACGTTACAATGTCAGTGCTATAATGACTCAGTTTGTGACAAAACTACAGGGACATGCCCAAACAATTACAGTTGTCAGCACGAATATTTCGGACCCCAGTGTCAGTACTTGGATCTCGTTTACAAATACGCCCAAAAATCTGAACCTACTTTCCTGTTTGATAACAACGATACCACATGTAATCCGGACACAGATTCTACATCAGTTGAGGCAACTCTCAATCAATCATTGCCGTTCTCCTGGTTTAGGATTTATGTGAATGACTTAACCAATCCGGACAGTTTCCCAGTAAAACTAAATGGTTTTGCCTCATGTAACAATGAATCACGGTTTGTAGTTAGTTCGAGTTGTAAATATCTGCTACATCTACATTGGCGGGGGTAGGAATTTGGCTCTTAAACAAAACACAAACCAGACCGACACATTTAATGTTTGTTATACAGGAGACGGATGTGGACCAGAGTCCGCAGTTAATGGCAAAACAAAGACCAATTTCTATGACAATGACCGCACACACACACAATTGAGAAGTGGAACCAATTCTGTTTACTGGTATCTGAACTTTGCCACGCCCCAGAAGACTCACACCATTCGAATTTATCATTGAGCTAGAACTATGATTCGGGTAAAGAATGCCACTCTAAAGGCTTTCTCTGACAGTGGCGGTGTAGTGTTCCAGTATAATGATATATGATATCATACCCAAAAATTCACATGAACATTATTGTAGTCACCACACAGGCGACAATGGCACACATTAAGATTGAGTTCTCACCGACCAGGCCGACAGTGCACTGACGGTGAGTGAGGTGCAAACATTTACAGACACCTATTGCCCGGACGGGCAATCTGGGTCGTTTTGTGCAGTGTGTAGTGGGTGCTGCAAAGGCTGCAACGTCATCATCGGTACGTGTCACGGCAACTGTTCACATGGGATCTATGGACACGACTGTTCCGGGTCTTGTCTCAGTGTCTGTCCTTTATGTAAGGAAAAATCCGGAAAATGCCTACAATGTAAACGTCCTGGCTACACATGTAGTGACACTTGTCCCGACGGTAATTGTGGGCTACAGTGCAAACAGACGTGTTCTGATGGCTGTGACATCATATGTGACCCGGAAAGTACAGACTGTACGTGCAAGGAAACGTACTACGGATCAGACTGCACTCTCAAATGTCCGGACAACTGTTTCAGCGACACCTGTTAACAGTCAACCGGGAATTGTACATGCAAGGGAACGTTCTACGGGTCAGACTGGACTCTCAAATCTCCGGACAACTGTTTGAACGAAACCTGTGAACAGTTAATCGGGGCCTGCGTCTCGTATGTCGATGATTCCCACGTTAAGAAGAGTCTGCCGACTACAACAAACCCAAGCATATGGATACCTTAATGTGTTTCTGTGCTGGACATGGTTCATTTCTTGGTGTTTTTCCGTGAAGCCATGGCTCATATCTTGATGTGTTTCTGTGCTAGCCATGGCTCATATATTGATGTGTTTCTGTGCTAGCCTTGGCCCATATCTTAGCTTGTGTGTGTATGTGTGCTGGCCATGGCTCATATCTTGGTGTGTGTCATGTTAGTCATATCTCATATCTTGGTGTGTCCTTGTTAATCATGTCTCATATATAGTCATATCTCATATCTTGGTGTGTCCTTGTTAATCATGTCTCATATCTTTATGTGTTAATGTGTTTAGTCATATCTCATATCTTAGTGTGTATCTGTGTTAGTCATGTGTCATATCTTTGTGTGTGCATGTTTGGGTTAGTGATATCTCATATCTTTGTGTGCATGTTTATGTTAGTCATATTTCATATCTTTGTGTGTGCATGTCTGTGTATGTCACATCTCATATCCCTGTGTGTGCATGGCTATGTTAGTCCCATCTCATATCTTTGTGTGTGCATGTCTGTGTCAGTCATATCTCATATCGTTATGTGCATGTTTATGTTAGTCATGTGGCATATATCTAGATGTGTGTCAGTGTTGGTCATGCCTCGTATCGCTGTGTGCATATCTGTGTTGGTCACATCTCATATCTTTGTGTGTGCATGTCTGCGTTAATCACCTCTAGTGACTCGGGCAGATGGTGCTCGTAAACCTGGGAGGGCCGACCATCTAAGGGCAGAATCCCCCTACAGAAAATATCATCTGCTGCCTTGCAGGAAGATTGGGGACAATCAAAGGCTAAGGAATGCAACCTGAATAAAATGCTGGCTGAAATCGGATGCACTAGGCCACTGGCGCAGAACACAGTGCAACGTTTTAACGGGTGTTCAATCAGAGTGGATCTGGCAGACTCTAATTGTGATGTTCTGTCTGTGGGGCGATCAACACACTTAACCTGACAGCTGACTTCACGTGAGAGTCTGGAATCCTACTCTGATTGAGTCCTGATCGCAGAGAGAGAGAAAGAGAGAGAGAGAGAGAGAGAGAGAGAGAGAGAGAGAGAGAGAGAGAGATTCAATATTCAAATTATATTATTGATAGACCCACCACAAAAGGTAAAATAATGAGGGAACCTTTTGAAAATTTACATGTTAAATTATCAAAACAAATGAGATAACCCACATTTACATCTGCTTTTTTTCATAATCTTTTTATTTCTTCAACATGATAAGATCATAGATTTGGGGTCATTTTGTATACATTCTGTCATATGTTGCCAAAAGACCTGAATAGTTTGTTTGTGCCTGCAAAACACACAAGGTTCCTACAGATACGTCTTAGTTTAACATAATATTTACTCCTAATACGGGAATGTAAAACTTATAACTTACTACTTGAATACGACGTTAAGACATTTATTTTAATTTGCTTGCTTGATTCGTTCGCCCGATGACTAAAGGAGTACATCTCTTTGTCATCCGCCCTTAAAAGGACATTAAGTGGGCATGTTTGTGTTGTGTTGTGATTTGCAGTGTAAAAAAGTAAAGTACCCCCGTCACGCCAAGTGGCGTATAGGGAAATATAGCGTTAGTGACCCTATATTTTACAGACCTTCAGCACATGATTTTTGGGGTAATGTAGTCGGTATTACGCCCATGCTGTTTTACTTTCCCAGAAAAAAATCCTGTACCCATTTTAAGGCTGGGTGAACCCGGAAGCCGTCGGTTGGGATCGAACCCTACCCCTTGTCTTTTGTAGTCCAGTTCACTAACCACTGAGCTATCACAGCTCCGGTTTGCAGTATAACTGTGATATTTGCGCCTTTCGGCCCAACACATCCGACTTCAGCACAACATTTTTGAGTGCCGGTTTGTCTTCCCTCTTCAATCCCTACTCGTTTGGCGAGGCTAGGCAGGTTAGTCTGTCACTAGAGACACCACGGAGAGATGGAGCAGGGCCTGGATGGTTCTGGTTCACCAATCCTGGTGTAAGCCATCAGCTGTGGATCGCTGACAACTTCCAGATCTGCTGCTGTGGGGCACGCCTTCGCCTCCATTTTTAAAATTTGAACTCACCTTTTTATATTCATGTTTCAAAAAGCACAGAAAGTCACATTTTAACAATTACTATGTGTATATTATGTTCATAGACCAAGAAAAAACAATTGACTGAAAGAACAGAGAACAACTATGATGGATACTAACAACATATCGAGTAAGCCAACATCTAACAAACCTTTGTAAAAGGCTGTAATTTGGTTGTAATGTTGACTAATGTAATGACTCATTGACTGGCAGTCGGTATCATTAGGTCACTACAAAGGTTATGATGTGACAATGCTGTAACATCAGCACTTGTGTAAATGAATAATTACACATCACTAAAGTGAAATTAACCTTATTATTTGGTTAATATACATGGCCATAAATATGACTTTTCATTATTTGTATTGTGTATCATATGTTGCGCCTTTGGCCTTATGTTTATATTGGTCAATAGAGAAAATAGATACGTAAAATTATTATAAATTAATAAACTCAGTCTCACTGTCAAAACATGGGTACATGAGGCTTGACGTGTATAGACAGCACATCCATGCATCAACAGTTGAACCATATATTAAGACACAGTTAATAGTTATCAGTAAATTTTTATGAAATTCCATTGAGATAGAGCATATATAAAAGTAAATTGATAAAGGCATCAAGATGCATAGAGATGCGAAGCTGTTCTAAAGCTGATGATAATAATGAAACATTTTTTACAAAGGAAAAAAAGTGGTATGTGAACAGCTTTACGTAGGTGAAAAATTAAACACAAGTAGAATGACGTTTCGGCCAAAAGGCATCAGCGGGAACAACAAACCACAACACAAAGATATTATAAGGATATACACAGAATTCTAACTACACGGCGATAACATGCTGGGCTCTCAAAAAAAGGAAGTGACTTATTTTCCTTTTTTGAGAGTCTATCATGTTATCGCCTCACTGCACCAGAGTTGAAAGCTGTCAGTGCCCCACAACTGATGGCTTGCGACAGGATTGGTGGACCAGAACCATCCACACCCTGCTCCACCTCTCCGCGGTGCCTCTCGCAACAGACTGACCTGTCTAGTCTGGCCAAGCGAGTAGGGATCAAAGAGGGAAGACAACCCGGTACTTAAAAATGTCCTGCTGAAGTCGGATGTGCTGGGCTGAAAGCTGCAAATATCACACTTATACTGCAAACCACAACATAACGTAGACACGCCCACTTAACGTCCTTTTAAGGGCAGATTATTAAGAGTTACTTTCATTATAAACCCACAAGTGGATATCAAAATTGAAGGAATAGACCTTGAGACAGTTCAGAACTATAACTACCTTGGACATACTATATTCAGTGATGGAAAATGTACAACTGAAATAAACAAAAGAATAGGAATGGCAAAAAGTAATTTTAATGTCATGAAGGACATACTAATATCAAAACAAATAACACCAGAGCTAAAACTAAGAATAGCAAAATGTTACATCTTCTCAATATTCCTATATGGTGCTGAAACATGGACATTAGACAAGAAAACAGAACAGAGAATTGAAGCCTTTGAAATGTGGATATATAGAAGAATAGGTAGAATTGGATGGAAGGAAAAGAAAACAAACGACAAAGTCTTAAAACAACTAAAAATGAAAAGAGAACTTCTGAACACAATTAGAACAAGACAAATGCGATTCTTAGGCCATGTTAAAAGACACAACATCCTACTGAAAGTGATCCTGGAGGGAAAAATACAAGGTAAAAGAGGCAGAGGCAGACCAAGATTAACATGGACGAGTAACATCAAAAGATGGACAAATCAACCGATGACAACCTGCACCATCAAAGCAAGAGATAGAGCAAAATGGCGCTCCATGGTAGCCAACCTTCGTTGCGGAGACGGCACTCAATGATGATGACTTTCATTATACTCTTCTTAAGTAGAGAACCGCGATAGCTCAGTGGTTAGTGAACTGGACTATAATAGACAAGGAGTAGGGTTCGATCCCAACCGACGGCTTTCGGGTTCCCCCAACCTTAAATGGGTACCGGAATTTTTTCTGGGAAAGTGAAGCGGCACGGGCGTAATACAGACCACATTACCCCAAAAATCATGTGCTGAAGGTCTGTAAAATTTATGGTCACTAACACTATACTCCCTATACGCCACTTGGCGTGACAGGGGTACTTTACTTTACTTACTTAGTCATCGGGCGAACAAAACAAGCAGATGTTGGCTTACTTCGTATGTTGTTAGTATCTCCCATAGTCCTCTATTTACTCTGTCGAATGTCATTTCCTTGTCAATGAAAGCTATGTTCAAATTTTGATGTGTTCTGTCGTATTTTCTGGTAGTTGTAGTCACCATCTGTTACAATTCTGTACAGCCATCCCCCATGAGATGAGATCGTTTCACGTCACTTAGACATTTTAAAAGTGAAGTTTGTGATGATCCATGAGTCCTTAGAGTAAATCTACCGGACACGATGTATTTCTTAGTTCTACAATCTATCATGAATCTCACTTGACTTTCCTCATTATCAACTACCATGCTGCTGCCGTGTATGATCATGATTATCCACAGCTTTCGATCTTGACAGTTATTTATCATTTATATTGCTGACCTTTTGCCAAGCTATTCTCTTTATCTGTCTGGCATCTTTTATCTTTGCTTCCCTCTATTCCTTCGTCATTCAATTTTCCAACTTGGCACGATATATTTCAGCTGTTCCCTTCTTATTACATGGGCAAAACATGATGATTATTTCTTTCTAATGTTGGAAATTAACCCTCTTTTTGCTTTGGCCTCTTTTAGAGCATTTTCATTACGTTTCTTGGCTGTCAATGGTATTCTCAACATTCTTCTGTAAAACCACATTTCTACAGCCTTCAGTGATTTACTTGTCTGATGCCCTATTATTCATGGGAGCCGCGATAGCACAGTGGTTAGTAAACTGGACTACAACGGACAAGAGGTAGGGTTTGATCCCAACCGACGGCTTCCGGGTTCACATTTTGCCTCTTGTATTTTCCCCTCCAGAATTACTTTTAGTAGGCTGCTGTGTGTCTTTTAACATGGCCCAAAAATCTTATTTGTCTTGTTTGAATTGTGCTTAGTAGTTCTCTTTTCATTTTTAGTTGTTTTAAGACTTCATTGTTTGTTTTCTTTTCCTTTCATCTAATTCTACCTATTCATCTATATATCTACATTTCAAAGGCTTCAATTCTCTGTTCTGCTTTCTTGTCTAATGTTCAGTTACTGCACTATATATGAATATTGAGAAGATGTAAAATTTTGCTATTCTTAGTTTTAGCCCAGGTGTTATTTGTTTTAATGTTAGTATGTTCTTCATGACATTAAAATTATCTTTTGCCAATCCTATTCTTTTTAATTCAGTTGTACATTTTCCATCACTGGTTATAGTATGTCCAAGGTAGTTGTAGTTCTGAACTGTCTCCAGGTCTACTCCTTCAATTTTGATATCCAGTTGTGGGTATTGAGTATTTTCTTTGTTTATGATCATAGTTTTAGTCTTTTTGATATTCATATCTAGTCCATATTTTTTATTTGTCATGGATGTTGATTTTGATGATGTTGATTATAAATAATTAATAATGTAATGAGCAATAATATAATAGGAATGACATTGTAAGGATACAAAATTTGTAGAATTCATTTTTTGTACTGAAAGTTGAAATGGTGGTGGTAGTAGTAAGTTTATGAATCCAACTGTATGGCGTAATTGCGTTTATGAAACTAAACTATATGTAAGGTTTAGTTTAATCGACGGATCATTCTCATTGCATATCGAAGATGGCCGTAAGTGCTCAGATCTCCTCTTCAGCATGTCCCTATGTGTGTGGAGATTGATTACATACTCCAGTTCTGTGTTTATTTGTAATTCGTCGATTCTTATATGTGAGGGAATATCTATAAAATTCATATGGCATGGGTGTTAACACCGCCGATAAGTGAATGTAATCATATTGTGTTATAGTAAAGTCAGTAGTAAGTGAAGGCACAACTAGCCGAGCTGGTTTGACTTTGATGATAACTATTAACTTATATTCTAACGTCCACAGCAATTAGCTGTGGTTAAAGTGCAAATATGAAACCTGGGGAACCCCTTTTATATAATACATTATAAACTACATTTTGATTTATCAATATTAAAATTCGGTCATGACCCAAACAAGCTTGTGACACTTTGAGCGTACCGAAGCCCGCATAACAAGAGTTAATAAACAATCAAGTAGGAAATAGGCGACCAGTCACGTATTCGAGGGGAGATAAACAAGTCAATTCATTTCAAAGGTCGGGGTTAAAGGTCAACGAACATGCAGACGATTTCTAGGATCGAGTGCCAACTCTGTACATATTTAAACTCAAACGAATATCAATAAAATCATATTCTAAATTAAACTTTCTGCTCATTAAATGAACCCTTTATCTTTACTATAGACTCAATACTTGCTGTTGCTTTTACTTTTAATGTTTTCCCCCTTCTAGAAACGACAGAACCAATAGTTCAACTCTATTGTAATCTTGACGTCGACTCTGCCCACGGCCTGGCCAAGGCCAAGAAGTTTGATCAAGGAAAGTGTGGACGACATTGTTGCTGGACCTCTCAGTTTACATTGTACACGGTGACAGGCTGTCGTAATTCATATTAATACTTCACGTTTGCGCAACGATGGGAAAAATAAAAGGTAATAATATTAACACGTAAAGGATATTTTCCAGCTTGAGTTTATTTATTAATAGTTTAGATAAGTTAAGTAAGACTAGTAAGTAAGAACTAAGTTTTAGGTTAGTAAGCCGGACCAAGGACCAAGGCTGATAAGAAAAAAAATAAAATGGAGTTTTAGTTTTAGCCTTACTAACATTTATAACAACTTACTTTACTTAACTTACTAGGCTTTCTTCACTTACTCTTTGTTACTTTGTTAACTTTAAGACTTTTACGTGTTAAGATTAAAACATTAAATTAAAAATAATAATTAAAAAATGGCCTTTCCGTTTCATGATTTTATTTTTCAAGGCCATTTGAATTTGACATTATTATAATTATAATTATAATTTAAATTTAACACTTCATTTACTTTATATCTTCTATTCTAACTTAACTAACTAGTTAACTTTAGTTTTAGTTTTAGCAAACACTGACTGACTACTAAAAAAACATTGTTGGCTGATTGGCTGGGTTAGAAACATTTTTATATATTATATATTTATATAATATCATACTAATTTACAGCACTGACAACAAGCAGATGATGATCTTCAATTATAATAGTAACAAACTGTCCTTCTAGCACTGTTACTGAACAGCTTTCCATCCATGGTTGATCTTGTCATTATTAGTATTTGTGAGTTGAAATGCAAGCAGGGGCTGTTATTAACAGTGTTAATTTACTAATGATTTATGCAATGAATGGGGGAAAAAAATAACTTAAATGCAGGCTACCAAAAATGAATTGTTTAAATTAAACATTGCATAGAAATATATATAGCAGACATGATACAGTACTTATATTAGCATTACACAAAAGAATATTAAAAGATATAACATTGAGACCCAGTTAGTTATGATGTCTGTGTTGATGCAGAGGACCAAGTATTACTCTAAGTGAATCTCAGTGAGAAGATCAAGTATTGCTATAAGTGTATCTGTGGGAGAAGATCAAGTATTGCTGTAAGTGTATCTATGGAAGAAGATCAAGTATTGCTGTAAGTGTATCTATGGGAGAAGACCAAGTATTGCTGTAAGTGTATCTATGGGAGAAGATCAAGTATTGCTGTAAGTGTATCTATGGGAGAAGATCAAGTATTGCTGTAAGTGTATCTATGGGAGAAGATCAAGTATTGCTGTAAGTGTATCTATGGGAGAAGACCAAGTATTGCTATAAGTGTATCTATGGGAGAAGACCAAGTATTGCTATAAGTGTATCTATGGGAGAAGACCAAGTATTGCTGTAGTGTATCTATGGGAGAAGACCAAGTATTACTCTAAGTGTATCTATGGGAGAAGATCAAGTATTGCTGTAAGTGTATCTATGGGAGAAGATCAAGTATTGCTGTAAGTGTATCTATGGGAGAAAATCAAGTATTGCTGTAAGTGTATCTATGGGAGAAAATCAAGTATTGCTGTAAGTGTATCTATGGGAGAAGACAAAGTATTGCTGTAAGTGTATCTATGGGAGAAGACCAAGTATTACTCTAAGTGTATCTATTGGAGAAGACCAAGTATTGGTGTAAGTATATCTATGGGAGAAGACCAAGTATTGCTGTAAGTGTATCTCTAGAATGGACAAACTTCAACTTCTCCAGCAGAACCTGGGAAATCAAGTGTCAAAAGCTAACTGCTTGGTTCCAGTAGCATTAAATCATCATCATCAAATACACCAAAATATTATTTTTTTAAAATAAGTAAATGAAATGAATGACAGATCAAAGACATAGGTTAAAATAAAACTTATTGAAAGTTATCACTGCATTGCCAGGGATTGCTGGGAAAAACACATTGAGAAAGCAGAAATTTAAACACATTTTTCAAATTGTCTTCATTCATGGAGTGCGATCTCCGCATCGAAGGTTGGCCACCTTGGAGTGCCATTCTGCTCTGTCTCTTGCTTTGATAGTGCAAGTTGTCATCGGCTGACTTGTCCATCTTTTAATGTTACTCGTCCATGTTTGTCTTGGTCTGCCTCTGCCACCTTGTATTTTCCGTTCCAAGAATACTTATAGTAGGCTGCAGTGTCTTTTAACATGCCCCAAAAATGTAATTTGTCTTGTTTGAATTGTGTTTAGTAGTTCTCTTTTTATTTTTAGTTGTTTTAAGACCATTGTTTCCATCCAATTCTTCCTATTCTTCTATAAATCCACATATCAAAGGAACTGTAATATAACTATAACTTTAGATAGACCCATATGTGCACCAGTCCTTTATACAGTGCCCTAATGATGGTTAACATAACTCTTAAAAGGTGCACATCCCCCTTTCCTTATTTCCATCCCTTATAGTCCTAAATGAACAAATTCTGATTTATAGATTTATTTTTTCCCTCATCTCTCCCTCTTTAATGAATGGTAATAATTCTTCTTCATCTTGCCCTGGGGTGCAGATTAATATAGCAGTTAATGGTTGGCTTACTTTGTGGCACTTTGTATGTAGCAACTTTAACTAACCATCAGTATTCACTCACTTCATCATTTATAGAAATCACTTGATGGGCATGAATGGGTTTGCCTGGAGTGTTGTGTCAACTCTAACAAGTAACTAAGTGACTAGTGTAATGTCAAAATCTCTCAACTTTACTTAGTCTGTGGCAGTCTGTCAAAGAATCCATGTTAGTGGTTGGTCCACAATGCACATCTCCGACTCTACTATTCTCCACCAGGTCATTGTTGTATTTCCTCTTTGATTACAGAAAACTCACAGTCAACACAATTCAATGTCTATAATATTTTTCCACTATTGTAACAGATAACAGAATTACTTATTTGCACAAAAATTTAAAAAATATTCATCGTGTCCTTAGGCAAATGTGTAGTATGGTGTCAGTGTCATATTTTGTTGCTAATGTGTTTAGCATATTTATGAATGGTGCCATTCTCATCATCCCGGGCTGCCTTACTCTCCCAGAGCAAATCTGTGGTACCTAATTTAAGAGGCTTGGTGTGAACCCGAAAACCATGTTGGTCTAAAAAAAAATGCTGAATTTGAAAATTGAAATAGGACCCTCATATAGATAAGTGCTATAATAATTTTGCCATTGATTTACGCTTCTTTCATAACAGGAGGACCAGTGGTAGAAGTACATGGTGATGAGATGACACGGTGAGTTTGTTTATATTCTATAAATTGTTTACTTGTTTATGTTTAGAGCCATATTGGATAAAGTACATTGTGCTCCACAAGTGCTGTCTCCATTATCAAATATCTACAAAATCTATATTTAAGAATTTGCCAATCATTTGAAAGTTTGTGTTAATTAATGAGGGTCATAATTTCATGTGTACGTACATATCTTTATTTTTATATATTTCAATTTTTGTTTCAGGTGAGAGGGGGAAAACTATTTTTCCACCTCAAATGGTCCAATATTACTTTAGCTACAGTTTGTTTGTTCACAAAAAGAAATGTTATGTTTCCTTTTATATGCAGCTAATGTTTCCATTTGGTTGACAATTTTGCCAAATGTTCCTTTTGTTCTATAAAGTCCTTTAGTTCCAAGATTTTTGCGAAGAAATTATATTTTGTTGTTGTAAGTATAATGCCTATTTCACACAATTAATAGTGTTTAATTTGCCGACCTTATAGCTGAAAGGCATTTGTTAGCAATGAACTGTCATAAATTCATAGCTGATGGCTTGTGCTAGGATCAGTGAACCAGAACTATCCAGATCCTACTCCAACTCAACCAGAACTATCCAGATTCTACTCCAACTCTTTGTGGTTCCTCTAAAATAGAATAGACTAATCAGTCTATAGTCTGGCCAAGTGAGTAGGGGTCAAGAGGGACAGCAACCCAGTATTTATGATGACACCCTGAAGGTTGGATTTCTTGAATAGAAAGACGCAAATATCACAATTCTACTGCAATCTATAAAACAATACATTACATCAACTTAATGTCCTTCTTATTAAGGCAGATAATAAGAGGACTATTCATTCCTTTAGTAGCCGTTGAGTGAATGCTAGAAAAAAAGATCTCCTGCTTCATTAATTTTCTGACAAGTGATGTAGCTACATTCAGATCACAATAGTCACTTACTCTGAGTTGTCATCTTACTTCACATCTTTACAGTTGTATTTGTGAAGAGGCTACTGTTACCATGCCTTTCAAACATTGAAGCTTATATTATATTAACAAAACACAAGGCTTTGTTGTCTTTGATAATGGTCACTGACTATTTCCTAATATGATAAACTGCAGTTTGATATTTTATAGCTAATATTAATAACAGGATTATATTTCTTGTATAACTAGCAATTACTTTTGATAAACTAGTTACTGATGCATTTAGTTTATTGATTACACCGTAGGAGGATGGGAGTAATAGTAATTGTAGCTTTATCTGTACCCAGAAATATGTAGATGGCTTGAAGTATTTTGGGAAAGTAATAACATTGGGGAAAGTGCACTGTTCACCTCAAGAGACTGTGGATTAGTTCTGTTATAGCCTTTTGGCATTATTCATAAGATTATTTTTGCTTCAGGTTGTAATTTCCAGCAACTCTATTTTATTTTTCTTCTACAGCCATTGCTGCTATTCTCACTCATTTCCTTTATTTTTGTTTTTCATTGTAATGGTAAAGTGACATATTTTTCAATAAATATTTTTTGTTTTAATGTGTATTATCTTCATAACTTGTTGCCAGAATAAGTAATTATATTTTGAGATTATAGGCTTAAAAAGTCTTGAAGCTTTGACATACTTAGATTCATTCTGAAAAGACAAGATAATGAAAATCAGAAAAAGAGTTCTTTAATGTTAAATAGATTTGTTTCTGTTATAAGACAGTGTGTATAAACAGTCAGTAAGTAACTAATCATGAAAGCCCAAAGATATGTACTTTTTTCAGGGTATTGATATTAAATGAGAGTGCACAAAGAGAGGAAATGTGCATTAGTAACTCATTGCATACAAGCTGTTATTTCTAAGACACTCAATTTTTATAGGAAAAGTATAACACATGGAATAACAGGCAGGAAAGAAGAAAAAATTGAGGCTGACAAAAAAGGATCATTAATTGTTAATATTCAAGTAATATTTACATTTGTGGTCATTGAAGGAAGAATTAACTGCAACACTATGTTCAATGGAGACATAAAAAAAAAAAAAAAAAAAGTAAAGTACCCCCGTCACGCCAAGTGGCTTATAGGGAATATGGTGTTAGTGACCATAAATTTTACAGACCTTCGGCAAATGATTTTTGGGGTAATGGGGTCAGTATTACGCCCATGCCGCTTTACTTTCCCAGAAAAAAATCCGGTACCCACTAAAGGCTGGGGTGAACCCGGAAACCGTCGGTTGGGATCGAACCCTACCTCTTGTCCTTTGTAGTCCAGTTCACTAACCACTGAGCTATCGCAGCTCACTCAATGTAGACATATTGCCTGTTTATTTATTTGTATCTGTTATTTGAGTAATAAATGCATCATATAAAAAAAAAAAATTTACAAGTACCCCCGTCACGCCAAGTGGCGTATAGGGAATATGGTGTTAGTGACCATATATTTTACAGACTTTCAGCACATGATTTTTGGGGTAATGTGGTCGGTATTACGCCCGTGTTGCTTTACATTCCCAGAAAAAAAATCTGGTACCCATTTAAGGCTGGGTGAACCCAGAAGCCGTCGGTTGGGATCGAACCCTACCCCTTGTCCTTTGTAGTCCAGTTCACTAACCACTGAGCTATCGCGGCTCAAAACTGCATCATATGATTATATTATATTAACAAAACTCTCCATTAATGGGTTGAGACCAAAGTTCATAGAACATGATATTGCAGTGTCATCATGCACTTACAGATTAAACAAGTGTAATTGTACCTGTATTGGTCTTTATTACACATGACTGGGGTTTGTCACCCTTTGGTAATAAAAAATGAGGGTGAAGATTTATGAAGTAAACTGGAACATCTAAATGTCTGCCATATTTCTACTTGTACAGTGATGTCAGCCATGTTGTTATGGTCCTAGCCTTACAATGTGTATAAATGTAGCCCTGAAGCATATAATTTGTTCAAGTTGAATGTTTGCAGGTTGGAGACTTTATTGCTAAATCACAAAAGCTCTTTTAGGTGATCAGCACTTTCATTTTCTATCTCATCTCTAATGCAAATGGGGTTCACATTTGAAGCATCACATCAAAATCTTAACTTTATATTGAAAAAACTTCCACTCTTTTGAGTGGTGCAAACAATACAAGCATGGCACTACACACGGGTCTTATTTAGGTAACCTGTGGTTTTCTTCTAATTTTCATTAAAGGAAAATAAACCAATAGCATATTCAATTCTGGCACTGGATAGGACACACATTGTGGAAGCCACCTTAGAGTATTTACATGACAGGCCCTTTTTTGGTATACCCAGGGGAAGAGACAAAGAGGAAGATCAAAATATTCTTGGAGTAGACAGGGGAACCAGAGATGATGATGATGGGGAAGACATAGAATGATCTTAAAAGAATAAAAAAAGAAACAGAACAGCTTGGAAAGTGTTTGTTGAAGATCTTTGCTCCACAGGGAGTTGAAAAAAAGAAGATATTCAATTGTGAATTTTGGGTAGATAATTTAGTCTTTTCAGCAAGTTCTGTAGATCCATTAGATGCAGTACAAAATAATGTTTTATATTTTTAGAGGTGGCCGTACTGTGTTCACCTATGTCTTTTTTCACATTTAACATTTTTCCACAAGGCCAACTTGATACTGTATTTCATTCTTCCAAAGTACATTGTTCTAAACTGAAAATTCTTCTGAAGCTTGCTTGCTGTTTCAGTTTGACATCGCTTGACCGCTTTTAATTGTAGTTCAAAATGTTGGAGCCAAAGAAATACTGCATTATAAAAGAAAAATGACAATTTAATTTTAAGTGACAAGAAAGCTATTTTTTGTGGAGCATATTGGTAAACAACGATGTACTATTTGTTTTCAAGTTTTACATCTTTCAAAGAGATGGGGGAGGGAGGGGGATGATATACAATAAATATATTATACAAGTGATGGCCTGCATTTTCTTACACATGATCTTGTAGGTCCCTGGACAGCGAAAATTTGAACCACACTGTAATACATAATGTGCTAAAATCCAGATATTTTCTTTATTCTGTTTTGGAAATTGTCAGAATGTATCACAAAGGCAAGAAATAGGTTGTGTTAGACTTTATATTAGAACTGCTGAAAAGTTGCCTCCCAGCACCTGAGCTTGAAGTTGTTAGCGACCCACAGCTGATATCTTGCGACAGGATCGGTGAACCAGAACCATCCAGACGTTACTCCACCTCTCCGTGGTGCCTCCAGTAACAGACTAACCTGTCTAGTCTGGCCAAGCGAGTAGAGAGCGAAGAGGGAAGACAACCTGGTACTCAAAAATAACCTGCTGAAGTTAGATGTGTTGGCTGAAAGGCGCAAATATAACAGGTTTACTGCAAACCACAACACAACACAGACACGCCTACTTAACATTCTCTTAAGGGCGGATGATGAGAAGCAGTATTCCTTTAGTCATTGGGTGAACGCAAGCAAGCATATTATAACTGCCAGTCTTTGGTGCAGAGATCCTGAACTTTCTTTACTCATTCACTAGATCTGCCCTCTGCTCTCTTATTTATGACATATTTTATAGAGTATTTTCATAGCAATTAAACAGCTGTCAAATGAAGCATTTGGTAAAAAAGTCTGTTAGCTGTGCAGTTAACACCAGTTATGTTTAGTATATCTTCCATATTTAAGATATTTTTCTACTGGCATTTTTGTTCTGATATTTTTCAGAATTATTTGGGATGACATAAAAAATAAGTTAATTTTACCCTTTGTTGACCTTGAACTTCACACATATGACCTTGGTATTGAGAATAGGGATGCAACTAATGATCAAGGTATGTTTATACATAAGCATATATTTATGCATGCAAATACACATACTTATGTGCTGCAGATGACTGTGGTTATACTTTTGTTACACATACCTTCAAGCATTGTAGTTTGTAGTTACACAATGAAGGTTTTAAATATGTCTAAATGCCTTTTTCTGACATTGGCAGTGTGTTAATGATGTAGCTGGAGAGAAAACTCAGTAAAATAGTTTATGCACTAGCAGAAAAACTTGGGTAAGAAATACATATCAATCTGGTAAAGACTGTTTTCCTAGTAGAGACAGCTCTGATTCATCACTATCAAGTACTATGTCTGCTGGCATAGGTGATCATGTCTCTCCACAACTCTTGATCTTGACAGTTATTTATCATTTCTGTTGTTGATCTTCTGCCAAGCCATTCTCTTAAGCTGTCTGGTATATTTTCTCATTGTTTCCCTCTATCTCTTTGCCCCTCAATTTTCCCAGTTGTTACAATATATTCCAACTGTTCCCTTCTCTTAACATGTCGAAAAATGTTGATTGTTTCTTCCTAATATTGGATATTAGCTCTCTTTTTCTTTGGCCTCTTTTAGAACGTTTTCATTACTCTACTTAGCTGTCCATGGTATTCTCAACATTCTTCTATAAAACCATATTTCTACAACCTCCAGTGATTTTCTTGTCTGTTGTCCTATTGTCCATGATTAATAACCATATATTAAGACTCCACTCTGATTACAAACAACTATTGCCTTGCAGAAAGGCCATGTTTGATCATGTACATTCACAGCAAAGTCAGTCTCAACTGTCAGCCTCAGATGATAAGGTTCTTATGCTTGGTGGAGATTGGCTGGAGGAAGGTACAAGGAGTTAACTTTTAGCTTGGGAACTAGATTGTGACCCATGTTAGCTGTAAATACATAGAAAATACTACAGTGAAGGCACATTAGATATGAACACAGCTTTGTTATTGTTGTTATGGATCCAGAACTTCATAATTTAATGTGAAATCCAGTCTGAATGAGTCATGAATATAGAAGATGTTAAGTGAAGTTAAGATATATACATACTTAATTCTTGATCCTTCTAGTGCAGTTAAATGACACATATGGCTTGTAGAGCCTCCCGACAATTTTCTCTATTGTGGGTAAGCTGTTTGATTATAGAGAGTGAGTATATGACTGCCAACCTTACCTCCCTCTTTTATTACAGTTTTTTTTCAGTGTTTCTCGGGGTTATCCTCTTTTTCTCTGACCTGATGTTTCCCATTTAAGAGTCTACTTAGTAATTCTCTGGTTGTTTCTTCTAAATAGATGCCCAACATATGTCCATCTTTTTTAATAGTAGATGAGGAAAATGGCTGCATGGCGATTTCTCTTATTTTGTTCTCATTAGTCTTGAATTCATTCAATTTAATGCAAAGTATCTTTCTTAGGCATTTGTCTTCAAATACATTGCATTTTTTTTTCTCAATCTCCTTTGTTATTTTCCAGCTTTCACATGCATAAGTGAGGGTGGATAATATATTTGAGTTTTAAATGCTAAATTTAGTTTTCACGCTGAATATCTTTGATCACCATTGACAACATTTGATGGGCAAGTACATGCATAACGTATAATATGTTTCAGTGACAATTGATGCAGCAGAAGCCATAAAGAAATACAATGTTGGAGTCAAGTGTGCAACCATCACTCCCGACGAAAAAAGGGTAGAAGGTACCTATTTGCACTTTTTATTTTTGTCACATTTGCCATTATGCATTTATTTATTTTAAAAGAATTATTTCAAGAATGTTTCAATGCACTTATGCCACCAAGGTATTTAACATGTTGTAGCGTGCCATTTTTCAGATTTAAAAAAATTGAAATAATAGCAATAAAATAAATTATAATTGATCTAAAATGTGCCTCTTGTTGGGACAATTTATTCACAGTCTTGTTCTAGTTTATTCTCTTACATACTTTCTCTGATGATAAATTTATTTCTAAGAGGTTAGAGTAAAATCATGTTCTTTTAAGGGCAATTCCAATGCAGTTCTTCATTTGTGATATATGTTTATTTTACTTTTCTGTCAAATTTGCACATTTGTATTACCTTTACTTCTAAAATTAAGTCTGTAATCTGATATATTTGAACTATTTGTTTTCTATACAAATTTTGTATATTTTTCTTTCATACAGAGTTTAAGCTTAAGCAGATGTGGAAATCACCCAATGGTACAATTCGTAACATCCTAGGTGGGACAGTGTTTCGGGAAGCTATTATCTGCCGGAACATTCCTCGTTTGGTACCTGGCTGGACCAAGAGTATTATTATTGGTCGTCATGCTTTTGGTGATCAGGTTTGTTGTACCATCATAGTTTTGGTTATTTACTTGTTTTTGCAGACATTTCGACAGTAATTATCACAAGCAGTGATAACAGAAACTTAAAACTTATGTAGTTGCACATCTTTTGTTTGTACAAAAGTGGCTGTAAAGTAATATTTTGGATAAAATCTGCCACATGTGGGTCATGTATAATCAGAGCTAGTTGTATGGTAAATGTTGATTGTTCTATACTCTCTATACTGTGTTCCTTCATACTGAGGCCTTATTTTGCTCTTCCTGAGTTTTGAGTCCAAGAACAACTCCACTTCTTCCATTGCCAATACCATTCTTAGCAGAGCCATCAGTATACACATGGGACCCCAGAAGTCCTTGGGATAGTTCTTGTCTATGTAATTCTCTCAGGTCTGTCTGTGTGACTTTTTTTTTTAACCCTTTTATATCATCTTTGAGTTCTGGTAGAGTTTGTATGCATCCAGAGAAGGGTGTTTGCTTTTGCGTGATGGTGACTTGGTCATTGTGTATTAGAAGATTTGACTCTGTGTTTCTCAATGAGTCAAGTACCTCTTATGATGCTGCTATATAGCATATTGTATCTATCTAATGTCCTTTCGAGCTGAAGACAGCACATAGGGCAGAACCACAATCTCAAAAACAGAAACGTTATGTGCCAAAATGGCACATATATATAGTATATTAAGTGGTCATTAAAGATACTTTGAGGGACTCTTGGAAGCATTTTTTCTTGCTGGTTGCTGGCCTATCTGAGCTCACCATACAACTAACTTATTTCAGGATGTGTTCATTAAGCCTGTGCATATGTGCAACCTACCTATTTGTTATTGTCTTATTGATGCACAACAGGATAATGAGCAATATGGCATTCCTTCATGATAAATTTAAATATATATTTGATACATTTTATTTTTAATCTTTAGTTAAGTTTTGGAGGGTCTGTGGTAAAGAAAAGTAAAGAACAGTTGAATTAGAATATAATTATATATAATATATAAATATACTTAATATATTAAAGCGTTTTTTAAGCAAGCATTATTCTAAATTTACGTTAAACAAACTTTAGCAAAAGATTCTTTTATTTACAGTATAGAGCAACTGACTTTGTTGTGCCTTGCCAAGGTCAGCTGACCATGAAATTTACCCCCAAAGATGGGGGTAAACCAGTGGAGTATGTGGTCTATGACTTTGAAGAATCCGGAGGTGTAGCATTAGGCATGTACAATACTGACAAGGTAATCAGATAATCCTGCATGCTACCAGTTTCAAAGTGTTTATGTGTTATCAAGACAATAATTATATTATTTTGTTACATTTGTTTATAAATTGACCAGTTGCTCTACCCAAACTGTGGCATTATAGATCTTACTATTGAAACATATAACTTTATGAGTCAAAATGTATTCAGTCTGCTACATTCTCATTTTCAGAAATATCATTTTACAGAAGTATGTTCACTTTGCTACACAATAACAGGACTTGGATATTTAAGTTTATAATTCATGTATGTGTTAGTAATTTTTTAGTAGATTGTGTGTGTATGAAACAAAATGTTTTGCATACATTCTACTTAAAGAAAAATGTTTCTATCACAGACATTTTTCAATAAGTATATAATGAAAGTTTTCAGTCAATTTGTATTAGTCGTAGTTGATATATATAAATACTGGCTTACGAATGCTTACCAGAATGGGTTATTGTTTATAGAATGCCATGTTTAATGGGGGTTGCTTTTAGAATTTATCCGTGTAGCATCAAGGATCTGAAAAATGCGATGATGTGAGAGCAATTCAAAATTGTTTACAGTGTTGCTGACTTATAGTATAATTTTTTGGAAAACTTCTAATATGCAGAATCATAAACACTTCTACAGACTAGACATTTGTGTTAGGTCATAATAAAAAAAATAAAGCTATTTATTTGGCTAACTGGTCATGGTTTGGAAATTTAAATGTTAAAAAATACCTACGGAGTACATTTTATTGTATAAAAACAAAGTAGGTGCACATTATGTTATATAAATATACTGTATGTTAGAGTAACAGCATATAGTTGTATTCAGGACCACATCTTTAACATGAGAAATATCTTTGAGAAGTGTAGGGTGTATAGCGTAGAACTGCATAGACACTTCATAGATTACAGCAATGCCTTCGATTGTGTACACCATACAAAATTATTGAATATCACGAAAGACATTGGTTTTCTAATACACCTTATCAAATCACTATACCATGAACAAGAAACAGCTATCAGGATAGCTGGTAAAACATCAGATTGTTGGAAGTACAAAAGAGAGTGAGGCAAGGTTGCATCCTCTCTCCATGCCTGTTCAGCATCCATGCTGAGAACATGAGAAATGTCTGAAACAATGACAAATCTAGGAAGTGCATTGCTTTCACGATAAATAGCAACATAACACCAGAACTCAGATATATTGATGGCACAGTTCTTTTCACAAACAAGGCAGAGGGGTTAGAAAAGCTAACCGAGTCAGTTATAAAATACTGTAAAGAGTAAAGCCTTTATTTAAAAAATGTACAGAAAACTAAGATAATGTCCATCAATGAAGTAAAAAGTCAACCAGAAAACATCGACAGTGAAGAACTTGAAATTGTAACAAGTTATCATATCAATATCAGACTTCTGTAATAGCCTACAATGTAGGCTGCCAGAAGAAAATTAAATGAAGGCTAGCGATAGGTAAATTAAATACTATGAGTAACATCTGGCACAAGAAAACTACGGAGGGCATGTAAATTCCCATTTCATCAACAATCTCTCAAGCAAGAATGAAGAAAATTGGTTCATTCAAAACAAAATGATACAGAAACATTTTTTAAAATACCTTGGATAATGAAAAGAAGAAATTAAGACATTAAAAGATCTGAACATTGAAGAGAAAGGCTTATAAACCTCTTACAGACTAAAAATGAAAATATTCAGCCACATCAAAAGGCTGGTCTGGAAAGAACAATAGTGGAGGCATAGTTCTATGACAAAACATGGTAGGCCAAGAAGAAAATGGTTTCAAGTCAACAAAGAGACCTTGAATATGATAACAGAGAAGTGAGAGATCTGGTTAGTGACAAGATTCCTTTGGATGGGGTATGATAAGAGCAACATTCAGGGTAAAAAAAGTAAAGTACCCCCGTCATGCCAAGTGGCGTATAGGGAAATATGGTGTTAGTGACCCTATATTTTACAGACCTTCAGCACATGATTTTTGGGGTAATGTGGTCGGTATTACGCCCGTGCTGCTTTACTTTCCCAGAAAAAATCCAGTACCCATTTAAGGCTGGGTGAACCTGGAAGCCGTCGGTTGGGATCAAACCCTACCCCTTGTCCTTTGTAGTCCAGTTCACTAACCACTGAGTTATCGCTGCTCCCAACATTCTGGGTGATGCATGTATAATACAACATTATACAAGCAAGCATGATACAGAATTAATATTAGCAAACTTCAGAGCTCTGATTTATTTTTCTCAGGACTGAGCAACAAGGACAAGTGATAGTATTACTATTGCTAAATAAATGGTAATGTGGAGTTTGATATATATTTATAAAATATTTAACAATTTTATTTTCAGCAAAATTGATAAACACTTCTTTATGAGGAATGGGTTACTAGAAAAATACAGGGTGTTTATAAAGTCTCACTACACTTGGTATCTAGGTCAATTTGAAAAAAATGTTTATGACGTCATCACAATATGTGCTCAATGGTAAGTTCACTTGTTGCGACAGTTTTCTTAATTACTTGTCTGGACTTTTAAGGATTCTGTCTTGGATATCTAAACATATTTTATCATTCACAGCAGGCCTACCAGATCGTGGAGCATCTTCCACATTTCCAGTAGCAATAAACTTATTCAACAAATTTCATTGACAGTGGGAGCACATATTGTGATGACGTCATAAACATTTTTTTTCAAATTGACCTAGATACCAAGTGTAGTGAGACTTTATAAACACCCTGTAAATGTTCTATGTTGGAATGAAACAGATTAGATTTTATTCATTATTTGCAATGTATGAATTTTTTGTTCCTTCAGAGTATTCGAGACTTTGCACACAGTTCATTTCAGTTTGCCTTACAAAAAGAGTGGCCATTATATCTTAGGTAACTTCAAATAATGATTTTTTTCCCCCACTTTTAATTATTTCCTCATCTTCTTTTTTGCTTTCTTTTATTCGTGACTATATATATAAATGACTAACATAGACATGCACACAAAAATATGAGATATGACTAACACAGACATGCACGCACAAAGATATGACACATGACTAACACAGATACACACTAAGATATGAGATATGACTAAACACAGACACACACAAAGATTTGGTTATTTGGTTATGGAAGGCCCCGGTATCACTGCAAATGAATTAAAATCCATAATTGCTCAACCGCCCGTGCCAGCGCAATCATCCGAATTAATATCTCATCTCCCAAACAAAGAAAGGTAACTGTAGTCCCCATCATAGCAGTCTCAGCACACGCCAAAAGACATAAGGAGAAACCGCACAGAAAGTGAACACAGCCAACTGTTCGCTGTCATACGATATCATCATTCATCGTAAACAATTGGAATATCGAAACTTGATCAAAACGAATGAGACACACCACTCATGGTGTGCACAGAGCACTTAACTCAATAGCTCCTGCAACAAGCCAGACTTGGAATATGAGGAAACTGCAACAAGGAACACTTTTGATGCATAGCCTTCAAATGTTCCCACCGCCTATCTACAATATACCAGAAGTTCACATCCTTTGAAATTGATGATCGTCATATTTTTTTTAAAAATGTATAGCGCTTGATGATGTTAGCCATCGTTGTTGACTCCAATTTTGAACATTTAGACACACAGTTAGTTGTCAGATTAAACCCGTCGCGCATAAAACAACAGACCGTAAGATTATTATATGGCCGGTCAAGGGATGTATGATAAGCCACTACGATGACATAGCACATAAAAATGTTGTACATACAATTTCACTCCCTTTAGATTCCTAATTACTCTAGTGAAAGCAGCTTACGACGAACAAAATATGGTGCAAATTTCCTAAACTGTGGCTGACAAAGTACTTTACATTAATAAGTAACATGAAAATAACTTGCGTCAAGGATAGTTATATATGTATATGATGTTCTATCTGTGGGGTCGATCAATTCACTTAAACAGACAGCTGTCTTCATGTGAGAGGTTGGAATTCTACTCTGATTGAGTCCTGATCGCAGAGAGAGAGAGAGGTTCGTGACAATTTAAAAAAAAAAATCAGATTACAGGAGTGGGTATCTTACCTTTTACATGAAAATGAATTTAATGTTTTATTATATTATATATATTATATATAAACAGCATAAATTAGATATTGTTCTAAACCTCATATCTGGATCCAAGACAAGCAAGTACTCAAGGCACTTTATTGGAAATGTCATATATGTCATTTTACATAGTATCTGATGTTTACATACATAGACATGGAACATACAGAGAAAACAGAAAAGTTCCAATAGTACCCGAATAAGAGAAATCTTAAAAACCCTAAAGGACAATATCTCAGAATGGAAAGAAAGATAGAAAATGTCAGAGAAGGAAAGACCTTGTTCATGCCAAAAATGATGAAAAACGGACTTCCTGTCTCCAAGATGGTGATCTAGTCCACATCTTCTCGATCGCTGCAGAAAGTGCATCCGGGGTTCGATTAATTTGGGTTCTCTGTTGCACTTTTTTCTGCGTTAAAGTCAAAATGATGATATACTTATTACATCTGTGCCGCTAAAGCGAGGTCGTAGGCTGACAACAGTCCCTTTTTGACAAATCAAGTGTTGTGAATGCGACCTTCCACCGTCTAGACTTGATCTGTGCTTTACGTCACATTGGTGCTGTTCATGACCGTTGTTGAAATTCCTTGATGCAAGTTATTTACATGTTACTTATTATTGTGAAATGCTTCTTCAGCCGCAGTTTTATCCTTTTAGGGAATTTGCACTGTGTTTTGTTCATCGTAGGCTGCATTCACTAGAGTAGTCAAGAATCTAAAGTGCGCGTCAATGCTGTGCTTGCGACATTGCTATGTGTGCTACGTCATCGTAATGGCCCATCATACATCCCTAGACCGGTCTTACACTAATCTTACGGTCTGTTGTTTGATGTGCAACGGGGATGATCTGACGACTAACTGTGTGTTTGTATGTTCGTAATTGGAGTCAACACTGATGGCCTAACATCATCGAGCGCTATACATTTTTCAGGAAATATGACGATCATCATTTTTGGGAGGACGTGGGCTTTGGGGTATATGGTGGATAGGCGGCAGGAACTATTGAAGGCTATACATGAAAAATGTTCCTTGTTGCAGTTTCCTCATATTCCCAGTCCATGGGGGACTTGTTGGTCTCGAGGCAAGACGCCGGCCTCGGGACAGAGAGGTTGAAGGTTCAAATCTCTGCTACACCAGTTGGGATTTTTATTTATGATTTCTCTCTACAGCAACCACCCCTGGTCTCAGCAGTGAGACCCGGCTTGAAACGTCAGTTACTCATCGACGGAACAAACATGAGTACCTCCGAAGTCGGAGTTATCTGCCTGTGTGGCGAGGGACCCCTATGCACACGGCTACCAGGGAAAAATGGATTAACGCGCAAAATTCAGTTCCTAGTCTCTAGGGACTTCGTCAGAGTTGAAAGCTGGCAAATGCAACAACAACAACAATGCCAAAAATTTGACATAAAAGTCTCTGATTGATTTATTAATGAAACATAATATATCTTTTAATAGTCTTTTTATCCTTGTGTTGTTTATTTATTTTAAAAATGTGGTATGTTAATGCAACAAAGTAAAATAGTCTGAATATGCAGTATAAGCAAACCTAATTCAGATCTTTTTCTTCTATTTCAATTTCTAGTTCAACTTTCTTGTCACTCTAAGTTTGCTTAACTAAGTTTCCTTGCCAATCTTATTTGTTTCACTTTATCCTTGTTTACAGCACCAAAAATACAATCTTGAAGAAGTATGATGGAAGATTCAAGGATATTTTTCAAGAAATCTATGAGAAGTAAGTCAAAATGAATGACATCTCTGCTATTTTCAAATATACTTTTGAAGCATTAGAAACCCCTGAATAATATCTGGCATTTCAATATTTATTTCTGCCTTAAATTAGTAAACTAGAGTAAGTCTTCTTGCTTCTGTTTGTTCTTAGTATTTTGTTATGCCTTATTCTTTATTGTTCAAGTCTGTGATCACTTGACTATTTGACCTGTTTCATGATGGAGTGTTAAAAACATCGTGATACATGATGACCTATTACATGGTCAGTACTTGTATATGTTTGTTGTGTGTATGAATTTTTCCCCAAAACCTGCACCATGGCTGACACGCTCTGTCTTTGACAGGCTGGATCTTGGTTTGATGTATAAGTTTTCCTTCCTATAGGGTGGATGCCAGCCAGGGCTATTGGGCCCACCTTGCCTGTTACTAGTTTCTTCTCCTAGTAGCTTTTCCCCCTCCAGATGGTAACTGCTAACCAGCAGTGGTTGGTTTTTCAGATTGACCTTCACCGTGGCTAGAGCTTTTTATATGACTCTTACTCACGTGACTTGTCCCATTGTTGGACATATGGAGAGTTTTTTTTAATTGATGGGCCCCATCCTGGTAGTAGAGGCTTTCCATCTGGTCTTTGGTTCTTGTGGTCAGGTCTGCAGTCCCATTTCCACAATGAAGCTGATAGTTCTTTCCAGATTAGCCTTCTAATTTTGCTTATTTTATTATCATTTAAAAAATTTATAAACATAATTTTTCATGATTTCTTTGTCAAATTCATACTTTCATATTATTTTTATAAACACAATCTACCATTAACCACTACTTTAACACTTTCAGGACCAGAACAAGAAACAGGTTATTTTAGGTTTTGGACCAGATTAATTTTCCTGTTTCAACAAATTTCACCATATACCTTTTTCATTTGACTACTTCACACAATAATTGAGATAAATGTGATATGTGTTATACATGACTGGAAAGGGAAATGGATACATAAAATGAAAATTGCAATTTATTTATAATATGTGGTTATTTGTAGGAATAATTATATTTTTAAAATGTAAAATATTCAAGGTAGGTAATTTTTAATTCAAAATATTATATTTCACTTACCTATTTCCATGTTTCTAAGTGTTGTTATCTATTTGTTTTGAAATATTATACAACATAATCCAAATTCCTCCAAAATACAGTTTATTTGATTAATTTTAATTTATGTCCGCAAATAACGAAATTATGTACATTTTTGTAAGTGATTCCAGAATTTAAAAAATTATAAATTTATGTGATGTCAGAACAATATTATTTACATGTCAAATTTATTATTTTTATTTACACAACTGAACTTATTTTGTGTGATATGTCCCTAAAGTACCAGTTTCATTATCAGAATCACTACCACTCGATTCCTCTGAGACACTGATAGTGCTGGAATAGAAGGCATCCACTAGCTAAACCTAAGCCAGATAGTCTTGGTTTTTTAGCATAACTTTTACTAATATTGCGACCCATTATCTATTGACCTTTCGAGCCGTAACCGGCCCATAGGGCGTAGACCAAGATACACCTTCTCCTATATGGATTTTTTTGTTCTAGCAGTTTTCTTTTAAAGATATTTTATCAAATCTCGCCATCTGTCTCTGTTCTGTGCAAGCAGTTCTATCTCATTGAGGGAGCCGACTCCTGCTGCTCTTGCCTCTCTCATCAATGTTCTTCTCAGTGTCTCCCTGGGTCTTCCTCTTTTTCTTTTACCTGTTGTTTCCCATATGAGGGCTTGCTTTGCTATTCGGTTATTATCTCTTCTCATCACATGTCCAACGTATGACCATCGTCTTTTCTTTATTACTGAAGATATTAGTGGTTGATTGGCGATTTCTCTAATTTCCTCATTTGTTTTGAATTCGTTCCATGCTATACCAAGTATTTTCCTTAGACATTTATTTTCGAATGCGTTCAACTTTGTTTCTATATCTCTTGTTGTTTTCCAGCTTTCACACGCATACGTAAGGGTTGATAGTACATTTGATTTGAATAGCCTAAGTTTTGTGTTTGTGCTGATAAGTTTTGATTTCCACAACTTTTCAAGGCTTCTGAAAGACATTGCTGCTTTAGCTATTCTGATTTTAATTTCTTTGCTCGTATCCCCTTCTCGATCAATGTGACTTCCAAGATAGATAAAGTGATCGATCTCTTCTACTGGTTTGTTTTCCATGTATATTTTGTCACCTGTTGGAATTAAACTAGTCATGACTTTAGTCTTTTCATGATTGATCTCAAGCCCAATTTTGCTGGCTATTGATGATAGTTCATTTGTGTTTTCCTGCATCGTTTTTATCTGACTGCTGATGAGGACTATGTCATCAGCAAAGTCGAGGTCCTCCAAATGGTCTCCTTGTATCCATTCGATGCCTTTATTACCAGTGCAGCATTTCTTCATTATGAAGTCCATAACAATTCCAAATAACAAGGGCGATAAAATACATCCTTGTTTAACCCCAGTTTCTATTGGGAAACATTCGCTCAGTCCTTCCTCTGTTCGAACTGCACATGTGTAACCATCATACATGTCTTTGATAATATTTATGATTTTTGATGGTAAACCATATTGCTTCAGAATTTTCCACAAAGAATCTCTATGAATACTATCAAATGCTTTTTTGAAGTCGATGAAGTTAAGTACAAAAGGTTTTTGCTTTTCAATGTGTTCCTCCAATATAAGTCGTAGAGTGAAAATGTGGTCAATACAGCTTCTCCCTTTTCTAAACCCAGCCTGTTCTTCACGCATTACTGTGACCCATTATCACAACAACAAATTCTTGCACGTCGACCAAAATGATATAGTGCAGAACAAGCTAGACCTATGTTCGAAACCTTGTTATTGAGTGATTCAGAAATACAGTATTCATAGAATTTAGACTCAGACAATAATTTTGTTGTTGACCCATTATCACAACAACAAAATTATTGTCTGAGTCTAAATTCTATGAATACTGTATTTCTGAATCACTCAATAACAAGGTTTCGAACATAGGTCTAGCTTGTTCTGCACTATATCATTTTGGTCGACGTGCAAGAATTACCAGCAGTTGATGTGGCCATTAAGTGATAGAAATTTGAGGAAAAAAAAAAAATATATAAATTAACAATTTTCTAGCGTTCAAACTCCGAAATCATGTGGTGTCAACAGGAAATTCTGTGAGAACTCTCCTACTTCCGGAAATCAATCAAGTATTGGGTGAAATAAAAGGCAAAAATCAGTGAAAACGGAACAAATATTAAGCTACACTTGTCAGAGCTGAATCTTCGGATAATGGTTAGAAATAACACTTTTTATCGAACTGATGTGTCGGATAATAGTCCTGAAAGAGTTAAATCTTTTTGTCTTTATTTATTTAGTTTATTTTTTCCTTCTTCACCATTAAGTTGTTTATATTATTTGGCCATTGAAGTATTGTTTAAAAATTAATCAAACTTTATCATATGGTTTATAAATACAGGGACTATAAGGAACAATATGAGGCCAAAGGCATCTGGTATGAGCATCGGTTGATTGATGACATGGTGGCATACTGCATGAAATCTGAGGGAGGTTTTGTGTGGGCTTGCAAGAACTATGATGGTGATGTGCAGTCTGACTCTGTGGCTCAGGGTAGGTCTTCTCTGTTGTTAATTTTCACATGTGCATGAGTTTTTTTTTCTTTTCTAGTTGCCACATAGTGAGATTTTTCTTTCTATCTATACATCTATTGACCTTTCGAGCTGTGGCCGGTCTATAGGGCATAGACCCATTCTTTCTCTTTTTCTTAATTTTCTTTCTGGCAGACTCAGTCCTTACAAAAAACATTTGTTAAATCTCGCCACATGTCTCTGTTACGTCCAAACATCATAATCTCATTGAGGGAACCGATTCCTGTTACCTTTGCCTCTCTGATCAATGTTCTTCTCAGTGTCTCTCTGGGTCAGCCTTTTTTCCTCCTACCTGTTGTTTCCCAACATGAGGGCTTGCTTTGCTATTTGGTTATTATTTCTTCACATCACATGTCCAACGTCTTTTCTTGATTACTGATGATGTTATTATATTTATTATAAATGCAGTTAAAGCAATAGATGTAGTCAAGTAATAATAAGCATATCTGTTCGGCCGACCACATCTGACCAAAAGAATATTTCAAATAGTGGATTCTGAGATGATTAGTGCTTAAGCTGATAGCAATCAGCAATTTATAGTTGACTGCTGAAGTCAGGATTAGTGAACTGGAGTTTACCAAAACCATACTTATTCTCCATGTGGTGGCCCTAAAAAATAGGCTACTCATCCTGACCAAGTGAGTAGAGACTGAAGAGAAAAGACACGGAAAAAAATATCATGAAGGGTGTGTATGTCAGCTGAGAAGGGTAAATGCTTCACTTTTCATTGTAAACTATCACAATACAAACTTTTCAAGCTGAAAGAAGATGGTTATTTCATTATTATTGGGTTAAAAATTATGGGTATTTCAGATATTGGGTTAAAAATTATGTTTTTTTTTCCTTCAGATATTGGGTTAAAAATTATGTTTTTTTTTCTTCTAGATATTGGGTAAAAAAATTATGGTTAATTCTTTGATACCAGCACATTACTTTAAACAAGTGTTATTGTCAAGCATTGTGATAAATTTGTTAATGCTAATAAACTTTAAGAGTGTACCCACAAATTAGCTTAAATATACTTGACTAGAAAATACAGTAAAAGAGAAAAGTAGAAATGCTTAAGAGTAACCATTAAATGATTGTAGAAAAAAAAAGCATAAAATGAGGACCATCAAGCAGAAATAAAGATATATTTTTTTTGTAAGAGACATACAATCGGCATGTTCCAAAAGAAATTAAGAGTGAGTTATCTGAATTCATCAACAGATTTGCAGAATTTTGAACAATTTCTGTAGTATACTAGAACGTTATTAACTTTTTCAGTACATGAGGTTTTTATCATTGCAATGGAAGATATTTCATAGTCAAAATTTTTCATGAACCATATCATTTTACATTCTTTATCTAACACATAACATATTGTATATACATTTTTAGATAATTGAAAAAGCAATTAGATTTCACCAATAAAAAGATGTTACAAGACCAGAAAGAAAAATGGAGGATAAAAGACCAAAACAAAAAATATTAAAATGTAAAATTGAGACCATAATTGCCAACTTACCATTATAAATATTGGGTCAAAGTAACACAATTCATTCAATATAAATTATTTTGTGGGAAAAAAAAATTAGCAATATGTCTGCAAGCAGCCTTGAAAGTTTGGTTGATGTAGCATAAAAGTAACTTACCTTTTGTCATCAACAATCACAATCTGTTGATTTCCTCTTCACTGTAATCTTATTGATTTACTGATTACAAAGTATTTAACATGAGACCTTTTTTTTTCCTAAATCAAGATTGAATTCGCAGAACCAGCTGAAATAACTGCTTCTGTTGTTGCTTAGGTATTATCACTAATCAAAACATTTTTAAAAAGTTAGTATACTTGTTTTTTTTTCAGCTGTAACCAATTGAATTTTGGCATTAAAATCAATCATAATCGATTTTCTTTCAATCAGCTGATTTTTGTAGGCAATCAACATCACTAATCCAAACGAATTATCGCACTCTTTTATGTGATTTTTTTGTAAGCACCACATGTAGGAGGAAGAAACTCTAAGGTAAAGAATGTTTACAGGAGACTATATAAAACTGTTGATTTCAAAGTTGGGAATATAGTTTACTTGAATTAATAAATCACTTGAATAAGTATTTGCCTTTTGTGTGTATGTGTTTTTTGTATTTATATTTGTTGTTTTGTATCAGATGGAGGATTTTGCAGAAATGTCATAGTTGTTTGACTCGACCCTCTTTAGGTTTAGCTGCTTAAGATCATTTAATGTTTATTTTTTATATTACATGAATCATATTGAGAGTGATATACTGTGCAGCTAAACGTACCTGACCAAAATCGGCCTGACACAAGGTGCATTGAAACATATGGAAAGACACAGTGAGCTGTGCGTTTCATCTGTTTTGATCGTGTTTCGGTATTCCGATTGTTTATGATGAGTGATGATATCGTATGATGGAGAACAGGTGGCAGTGTTCACTTTCTGTTTGGTTTTGCCTTATGTCTTTTTTTGGCGTGTGCTGTAACTGCTATGATGGGGACTACAGCTACCTTTCTTTGTTTGGAAGATGAGATAGTAATTCGGATGATTCCACTGGCACGGGTGGTTGAGCAATTATGGATTTTAATTCGTTTGCAGTGATACCGGGGCCAACCATAACCATATGGAAAGAGTTAAACTATTAGATAGTATATAATGTTTGTGCTCAAATAATTGTGAGCCAGGTTTTAAAATGTTAATATAATAATTGCAAAAAGTGATTGTATTGCATATGACTTATTTTTGCAGGTTTTGGATCTCTGGGTATGATGACTAGTGTTTTAATATGTCCTGATGGGAAAACTGTGGAGGCTGAGGCTGCACATGGTACAGTGACACGTCACTATAGATTCTATCAACAGGGAAAAGAGACTTCAACAAATCCTATAGGTAAAATTGGTTATGTACCAAGATGCTTACAGTATATATAAATATATTTATGATTCTGTCTTAGCATGAGGAAACTGTTAGCTGATAGCAAGAGACCCAGATACTAGAGTGTCTAAATCATTACCATCAAGTACCGTGCCTGCTGGCGTAGGTCATCATGTCTCTCCACAACTTTCGATCTCAACAGTTATTTGTCATTTCCATTGTTGACCTTTCTGCTAAGCCATTCTCTTAAGCTATCTAGTATCTTTTCTCTTTGCTTCCCTCCATCTCTTCGTCCCTCGATTTTTCCAGTTGTTACAGTATACTCCAGCTGTTCCCTTCTCATTACATGGCCAAAAAATTATGATTGTGTCTTCCTAATATTGGAAATTAGCTCTGTTTTTGCTTTGGCCTCTTTCAGAATGTTTTCATTACTCTTCTTAGCTGTCCATGGTATTCTCAACATTCTTCTGTAAAACCACATTTCTACAGCCTCCTATGATATTCTTGTCTGTTGTCCATGATTCACATCCATATGTTAATACTGGCTCTACATAACGTTTAAGACGTGTCTAAATATTTACATATAAAAATTAGAACACTCTCTCTGTGTCTCTCGTGACATTTACTCATATCAAGTCATTTGAGGCTCTTGGAAGATAGTAAAATCCCAAAATGACATCACTTATGCTGAACTACTATGAGGATAGACCCAGACATCATCCCACACTTCTTTTCTAAGGTGTGTGATCTGAGATGATGTCACATGGATATTGAATCACGAGAGGTGGCTGAAAAGATCTGACAGGTGGTGAGCAATTTCAAAGGAAAGCATAAAGAGAGATAATTGGGAAAATCATCTGACTTGGTTTTAAAAAAAAAAAAAATGTTGTCTTTTGTTGTCTAGCTGCAATGTTGTCTTCCATGAACGCTGGACCTGGGCAAGAAAATCCTTCTCAATAAAGACATTATTTTTTAACTTCTTAGTCTTGTGTCCTACTCATACACTTGTCACTTTACTCATCCAACGATGACTCTTTTTAAGTTTCGTGCCTTTACTAAATAAAAATGTCACAACATTTCGCTGCTCTTGCTTGGTGCACTGTTGCAAGTACACCATTATCTTGTCAAACTGGTTCCTATGCATGCTGCTGACATGCAAATATCATCTATTGGTAACTCAAGGTCATCATCTTTGCATACCAGACACACAAATATAGAGGTCCTACATGAGATTTTAAAATACATTTCCAGTTTCTCGTTGAAAGGCCGTTGCATAATGTTCACTCAAGCTGACCTCGGTTGAATAATCCTTAACAAAATTGTGTGATACAAATACACCACATTGTTGTTAGGTAAAAAAAAAAAAAAAATTAGGAGAATATGTAAAAGTCAGTACTTGTCTAAAACATTTTGTACTTTCTTTATAAGCCTCCATTTTTGCCTGGACCAGAGGCCTTATCCACCGTGCCAAGCTAGATAGCAATTCTGAGTTGGCTAATTTTGCTGAGAGTTTGGAGGCAGTTTGTATTGAAACCATTGAATCTGGGATAATGACTAAAGATTTGGCTATCTGTATCAAGGGTATGAATGGGTGAGTATATGTTGTTTACAAGATTTATATTATTCTTGATAAAGTATGTGTTTTATGTTTCTTCTTTCCTTCTTCACTTCCTCTTGTACCCATTTGTGTGTTGAGGGAGGTAAGAAATTCTGGCTCTCACCCTTGTGGCTGCTTCAGTCATTGCTAATTTATGTTGTTATAGCATTTCTTTGATGTTGTTTTTTCAATTTTACTCTAGCTTTTCCTCGTGCTCTTCTTCTTTTTCCTCTTGTAATATAAGTTTTGTATGTATGGTAAGGAATCACATGGCATTCTTTCTTGATGGACAGACCATTTTATTTGTTTTTCCTGTATGTAGTTTAGGATTGGTTGAATGCCTACTCTTTCCCTTATAAATATCATTTAGAGTTGTCTGTTCTAGTCACTGGTTTCCAGGATTTATTTTCTTATTGTTAAAGAATTGTTTGTCAATTTTAGACGTTTGGGAATTACATTTGGGAAACTTCTGACATCACAACATTTTGAAGAACACGTGAAGACATAAGTACTGCTAAAACAAAGCAGTTTAACAATTCACTATGAAGCTTCACAATTCTTGTCAGATATGTAATTCCTTCTATTTTGCTGAAATAATACATTCATTTATGACACAAACCCTAGAAGAAAAACTAACATAGGAATTCAAGAAACTCCCTAATAAAGTAAGCACAGTAGAAGAAGAAGAATGGAAGCAATTTAAGAAAACACGAATGAACACCGCAACAACAGTATGTGGAACAAAACTAACGACAGAAGAAGGGAAAAAGAGGACATCATTTTGGAATGAAGCAATCAAAGAAGCAAGAAAAGAAACTGTTTAAAAATTGGAGGGCGAAAAGAACCAAGAAGAATATGAATTAGTTCACACAAAAAATTTAAAATTTTGATCAAAGAATCTAAAAAAAATCACCTGGGCATAATTTGGACAAAAGATGAGTAGGGACTTCAAGACAGCCACAAGGGACTTCTACAAGCAGTAAAAGCAGCAAGAGTGAGAAAAGAAAACCACAAAACCACTGAACTCATAAATGACTGATGGACACTCAATACCAACATAGGCAACAGGGATGGAAAGGATATTTTGAAGACCTCTTGAACATAGCATTAACTACCATTAGTACAACAAAAACCACACAAGAATGCACAAACACTGAACCCTGCATCATGAAAGAAGAAATCGAAGAAATAATCAAATATACACCATGAAATAAAGCACCGAGGATAGATAACATACCAGTGGAAATAATAGCAGCAGCAGAAGAAACAGTAGTTGCATGGCTGCACAGAGTTTTCAATGCAGCATGGCACCAACAAAAAGCTCCAGAAGACTGGTAACAGGTAATCATCATACCAATATGGAAAAAGAAAGGTAGCAAAAGAGACTGCAATCAATATAGAGGTATATCTCTTCTCAGCCATGTAGGAAAGCTATACGCCAAAATCTTGGAAAAAAGGCTGAGACCAATAATAGAACTACAGTTATGCGATTCTCAAATAGGGTTCCGAAAAAATAGGATGTACTGACGCTTTATTCACACTAAAACAGCTGGCAGAAAATACGACAGAACACAATAAAAATGTGTACATAGCTTTCATCATCATCATCAAGTACCGGGCCTAGTGGCGTAGGTGATCATGTCTCTCCACAACATTCAATCTCGGCAGCTATTTATCATTTCTGTTGTTGACCTTCTGCCAAGCCATTCTCTTAAGCTGTCTTATTTTTTTCTCTTTGCTTCCCTCTATCTCTTCGTCCCTCAATTTTTCCAGTTGTTACAATATATTCAAGTTGTTCTCTTCTCATTACATGGCCAAAAAATGATGATTGTCTCTTCCTAACTTTGGAAATTAGCTCTCTTTTTGCTATGACCTTTCTCAGAACCTCTTCATTACTCTTCTTAGCTGTCCATGGTATTCTCAACATTCTTCTGTAAAACCACATTTCTACAGACTCCAGTGATTTTCTTGTCTGTTGTCCTATTGTCCATGATTCGCATCCGTATGTTAAGACTGGCTCTATGTAACATTTAAGAACTCTTTTTCTTGTTTCTATTGTCAAAAATGGATTGCATAGTATTTTCCTCATTTTTTGGAAAGCTGCTTTTGCCTGAGCCATTCTACATCTCACCTCTTTTGTACATCTTCCATCTGAGGTTAACAAAGTTCCCAAATATTTAAATTCATTTACCTGTTTTAATATTGTTCCACTTGTCTTTATTTTGCACTGAGGTGATGTCTTTTTCTTTGTTGTTACCATTACCTCTGTCTTTTTGCTATTAAGACTGAGTCCTTTATTTTTGCTTTCCTTCACTACAATGTCCAACATTTCTTGTAACTCATGTTCACTCTTAGCGATTAATACTGTATCATCAGCATACCTTAGATTATTTATATTATAACCTCCAATTGTTATTCCAGGCATGCCCCTTATGGATCTTAAAATAATCTCACTATAAATATTAAACAAATCTGGTGACAGCACACAACCTTGTCTAACACCCTGTTTTATTTGTTGAAACATTCCCAATTGGTTTCCAGTTCTTATGGCCGCTGTTTGTTGCCAGTACATGATCTTTATTATTCTTAGATCTTTGCTGTCGCTATGTTTATGCTTTCTAAAATGTTGATTATTTCTTGGTGCTTTACTTTGTCAAATACCTTGGTGTAATCTATGAAATATAGGTATAGATCTGTTTTCACCTCTATGGCTCTTTCTACTAAAGATCTTATGATATAAATGGCATTGCTTGTTCCTTTATCTCTAACAAAACCACACTGTTCATCGCTAATTTCTGGACTGATTTTGTTTCGCACTCTTCGCATGATGATTCTTAGTACTATCTTAGTCATATGACTCATAAGGCTTATTGTGCGATGATCATCGCATTCAATCGCACCCGATTTCTTTGGTAGGGCTATGAATATTGATTTGAGCATGTCGTCTGGTATATATCCGCTGTTGTAGATATCATTCAATATTTTTGTTATTATTTCTATTCCAAAATCACCCATGGCTTCAATCTCTTCTTTAGTTATATTATCTGGTCCAGGAGCTTTGCCTGCTTTCATATTGCGCAAGGCGTCTTCCACTTCCTCTCTTAGTATTTCTGGTCCTTCTCCATTATCCTTAATACTTACTTCCGTTCGTTCATCATTATAAAGATCCTTAATGTATTCTGTCCATCATTCCCCTATGTTTTCTTGATCAATCAACAGTTCTCCTTTCTTTTATCTTAAACATCCATTTTTTGATTGCGTTTTTCTTCCTGTTAATTCCTCAATTTGTTTGTATATAGCTTTAGCATCTCCTTTTTGTTGCAATTCGATTTCTTTGCATCTCTCTTTTAGCCATGCTTCTTTTGCTTCATTACATTTTACTACAATTTCTTTATTTAACCTCTTATACTCATCTTTATTTTCTTTATTTCTTCTTCTTGTATCCATTAGCTGCAAAATATCATCTGTCATCCATTTCTTCCTTGAATTTGTCCTCACTGGTGGTATGAACTCTTTTGATGTTTGTTGCATTGACTCTTTTAGCATTTCCAACTGTTCATCAATGCTTTGTATCTTCTCTATTGCATTGTACCGGTTCTGAATTGTGATTTTATATTTGTCTTGCAGCTTCTTGTCTGATTTGAGTAAATCTAAATTTAACTTGTGTTAACTGAGGCTCGTTTTGTTGTTTTTAATTTTACTCTAAGCTTTCCCACAACTGGTACATGATCACTATTGCAATCTGCCCCTGGTCTAGTTTTCACACACACCAGACTGTTTCTAAATCTATTGCTTATCATTATATAATCAATTTGATTACGTGCGTTGTCCCCTGGGCTTTTCCATGTCCACAGACGTCTTGGATGTTGCTTAAACCAGGTGTTTCCTATCATCATGTTGTGTGTTCTTGCCCATTCAATAAGTTTCTCACCTCTTTCATTCCTCTCGCCCAAGCCATAATGACCAACTACTTCCTCAACTCTTTCCTTTCCTACTTTTGCGTTAAAATTCCCTAGAACCATGGTGTTTTCATGTGGTTTGCATTCATGAAGTGCCTCATTTAACTCGTCGTAAAATTTATCAATAGTTTCCTCTGGACTGTCTGCTGTTGGTGCATAAACTTGTATAAGATTTATGTCTATTGGCTTTCCATTCAATTTCACTAAAAGGACTCTGTCAGATATTGGGTAAAAGCCTTTCACTGTTCTTGCTCTTTCTGCATCCAAGATGATACCTACTCCTCTTTGGTGTTCAGTACCTCCAGAATATATTATTCTATGTTTATCAGAATATATCTCCCCTGATCCGGTGTATCTCATTTCGCAAAGTCCCAGTAATTGTAAGCCCATTCTTTTCATTTCTTGTATGACATTTTCTAGTTTACCCTTCTGCATGAGTGTTCTCACATTCCAAGTACCTATCTTTAGAGTTTGTTTAATCTTTATTTTGCTTACAGTAGCTTGATGACGATCGGGTATCACCTGTAGCACATGATATCCCCTACCGAACGAGGGTTTTCCATGGGAACCCCCCTTAACGTTGTTGTCGTTATATCTAATGTTGTGGCGATTCATGATTATACAAAGAAATTACGACGGTGGTTTTCTGTTGCCTTCCATCGGTTTGTTTACGGTTGACTCCGCTAGCCTTTGACTAAAAAGTCTCACCCACAAGGCAGTGGGGTTGTTTTACATCGGGGTACCCTCCCTTAGCCTTTTACTCTCCCGAGCTTACCTGCAGGGCAGCCACAGGTTGTACTGTACATAGCTTTCATTGACCTGGGAAAAACATTCCACCAGTAAACAGAGAACAACTATGGGAGATACTAACAACATACGGAGTAAGTCAACATCTAACCAACTTAATTAATAGTCACTACATCAACAGCAATCACAACAGTAGCAGGCCACTTCAAAGTTTGATCAGGAGTAAGACAGGGCTGCGTATTATCTCTCCTATTGTTCATTACATGCATGGACTACATATGCAAGTTAGCCAACCTATCGGAGACAAGAGATCAACGAGCTTCTTTTTGCAGACGATCAGGCACACTAATACATGGAAAAATAATAGGCCTACAAGAACACTTAAATAGACTCCAACAGCACAGGCACAAAATACAACACAAAAATCGCAACAGAGCATCAACATAACTATAGACAGCAGACAACTAAAACAATTAGAGGAATTCAATTACCTAGGAAGTTTAGTGACAAACGATAATTCACAAACAGTAGAAATAGACTCAAGATGCAACAAAGCTTGTCAAATCATTGGACAGCTATCACTATAACCGGGTGTTTTAATATAATCGGGAGGCTCTTTAAGATCTGAGCCTCCGTGCCTTGGAAGCTGGGCATATGCTTGATGCTGTGAAGGCTCGTCAAGACCTGAGCCTTCACTCTATTCAGAGCCCATCACCCTGCACACTGGCGACTGCTTTCATACGCCCTTGACTCGTGTGGTCAGGACACACCGGTTGCCAGCCCACCTGCACTGGACTTGAAGGTGTCTGACTGCCTTGATGAACTGACAAGTCGAGTCGCCCTCTGACTGGGATAGACGGCCCTGCTCAGAACTGTCGCCGCGATTGACTATCTTCCCTGGAGGATGCCCTTGGCTGGTTGATCGTTTCACGTCGTACTCAGCGCTGTTGATTGTTACGCCCGTTGGTTAGTTGCAGACCAGCATTCGTTTTTCACTAGGGACAGACAATACAGCCAGCACTCAACAAAGCGTTTACCAAACACCAAGGAAAAATCATACATCTGAGGTTTATCTCGCCACAACGACCACCTCCCAGAGCATGTCACATTTACAATAGCAATAGTCAGTTGGTAGCCTCTCACACTCGATCTGCACACCTTTCTACTCCCCCTAGTGTCATCCACAATACAGCACCTTTGGGTCGCTGCACTTTCTCACCCTACTCTTGCTTCTCCTACCTTCCTCTAACAGTTCTTATGTAGGAATGCTGTGACTAGCATCCCCAAGCAGCCCTGCGGCTATTCCTTGCTCCTCACGAAGCTTAAGTTAATGAGATTACCCACAAATTAACAAAGTCACTTTGACTGGTTGTAGCTGATAAATACATCACTACTGTCTACTTACGACTCACACGAAGCCTATGTTGGTGAGATTATTCACCATTTAACAAATCACTACTCTACAGCACTTCTCCTGGAATAAGGTCTGACCAACGCAGCGACCACACACCAACTAACTGGCTAACTCCTGTTTTAGACTAACCCTCCTTGTTCCTGGTATCGGTTTTAACACAACACACAACCGTCCGGATAGAACCATCGCTTCATCTCGAATGCCTTTCCCCACCTAGCTTTTTCTCCCTTCCACCAATCACCGGCCTTTTTACATCCAAGCCTCGTTCCTACATTGCTTACAATTCCTGTGTATCATGATGTGTTCAGATTCTTAACACTTCATGTGGACCCCCTGCTCTATTTTACCCTCAACCTTTATCTCCCCTTGACCTCTACTACTTCAATCCCAACCTGTCGTACTCTCTTATATCACTGCTACCTCCCTGCTTCATCACCACTATTGCCCAACAAGGAAATAACTCTAGAGGCAAAACTGGCACTCTACACAATACAATCTTCATCCTAGCATTGTGCTACCAGTGCCAGTCCTGAGCCCTAGATGCAAGAACAATAAAAAAAAAAAAATAACCACCACCGAGATGAAATGTGTTAGACGAATGACAGGAAACAGCCTGAGAGATAAGATCAGAAATGAAGAATTGAGAACAAATCTAGGAATAATCCCCCACCATAGAATATATAAAGAAACAACAGATAAAATGGTTTTGGCCATGCGATAAGGCAGAAATATCAAAACACAACATAATGAAACTTCAATGAAAGTTGCGAGTACACCAGACCCAAGTGTCAACCACAAAAAAGATGGATTGATGGAGTATTAAAAACACTAGGAAACATAACAATAGCAGAGGCAAACAGAAAAGCAGAAGACCACAAATTATATCTCTATCTCCCCTTGATGCTGAAAACTAAATGAGGAAGAAAAAAGAAGAACAACAAATTCAAAGAAAACATTGGTCAGATCAAGGCTGGTTAGACCACCAGAAAGTGTGTTTAGGTATGATACTGGGGATGGCTACAAGAACCTTCTCTGTTCATCATATGTTGAACTTGGTTTAGTATATGTTCAGCAGCAGCTCTTTTGTCTGCGCCAGTCACATTATCAGCGATTGCTATTCTTAGGGTGTTGTATAGATATTAATCTGTTGTGGCCTATTAAGTCTAAAAATTAAGTCAAAATAAATAATTGAATATTTATTATAGAAAGAAACTTCCAAGATGAGATAACAAACATAAATATATATTAGACTCAGTTATTTTTATGTCACTCTGAAAAAACCCACAAACAACAAAAAACACAGAATAGACAGCCCATACAAGGATTTTAACCTGCACCTGTAAACGTAATTTATTGCTTTTATTGCGTCTTCTCTAGCAATCACTATTCTGGACATTTACAGCAGCATCTGGGGCATGGTACACTCAGGATCAGGCTTCTCGCCTTCTCGTACTGACTTCGCGTTGTGTTTCTGTACTTGACAACTCCAGACTCGTTCATCGCAGGATCAGTCACCCTTCCAACACAGCAAGTAACAACACCAGGAATAATAAACAACAGTTTAATACATTAACAGCTTGCACATACTGCCATGGCGTCCGCCACTAAGTAAACAAGAACTTCTCTGGACAGACATACTGGTGCATCAATAAATGCTTCACAATGATATGATTCACACCCCATGTTCACACCTCACAGCTAACTGCTGTTGACGATTTCTACAAGGGCACCTGGCACACAGCCCACAGTGCATATGAACACTTTACTCCTACTGAAAGATTCGAATCGATAATCACGGCACACAGCCGATAGTTCATCTTGAAACCTTAACACTGATTAAGGCCTCTAGTTATTTGATGACGGCACTCAGCCGACAGTCACATTGAACTCTTGCTAATAATGAAGAGTCCTATATTGATAATCACGGCACACAGCCGATAGTTCATCTTGAAACCTTAACACTAATGAAGGCCTCTAGTTAATTGATAACGGCACTCAGCCGACAGTCACATTGAACTCTTGCTAATAATGAAGAGTCCTATATTGATAATCACGGCACACAGCCGATAGTTCCTCTTGAAACCTTAATACTGATGAAGGCCTCTAGTTATTTGATCACGGCACACAGCCGATAGTTCATCTTGAAACCTTAATACTGATGAAGATTTATAAATTCTGTCCTAATGGCACACAGCCGACAGTTCAACTTGATATGCATCGTCTACTGATGAAGATTTCTAAATTCTGTCCTAATGGCACACAGCCGACAGTTCAACTTGATATGCATCGTCTACTGATGAAGATGTCTAAATTCTGTCCTAATGGCACACAGCCGACAGTTCAACTTGATATGCATCGTCTACTGATGAAGATTTCTAAATTCTGTCCTAATGGCACACAGCCGACAGTTCAACTTGATATGCATCGTCTACTGATGAAGATTTCTAAATTCTGTCCTAATGGCACATAGCCGACAGTTCAACTTGATATGCATCGTCTACTGATGAAGATTTCTAAATTCTGTCCTAATGGCACATAGCCGACAGTTCAACTTGATATGCATCGTCTACTGATGAAGATTTCTAAATTCTGTCCTAATGGCACATAGCCGACAGTTCATCTTGATATGCCTTGTCTACATTAGACCTAGTTGCAATTAACTAACTTAGCTATCTCTCACTTGATGACTAGCCTGTTACTACGATCATCAGATCACTAGTTGTTGTAATCTATCTCTACCGTAACTTAGTGACTCAACTATCTAGTTCGACTACTGGCCACACACTAACCTGTAACCCAAGAATCTGTTTCATACTGTTCCTTGCCCACAGTCTCGTTGTGTCCTGTCGGACACCACGTCTGCATCTGGCCTCGACTCAAGCTCGAATGAATTATCTTCTGCCCTAGTTCTTTCTCTTCAATTTCGTTCACACCTGTCCCTCGCCTTGCACGCTTTTCTACCAATTCACCGCGCCCCCATACGTGTTTCCCCTTACATGATTTTCCCGTGGTCTGTCGTTCCTAATTACATCTACTGTTCCCCTTATCTCCCCTCTCAACCTCTCCTTAATTTTCATCATTACGTCCCCTTGACCACATCTCCCACCTATCACTCTTCTTCACCACCTTCTTACCCCTTTTTAGTTATTTATCCATCATAATAACTAATGTGTCCTATCATCTTCTTAATTTTCACTTTAACTTCTAGTCGGAGCCGCCTTCACAATTTCCGTCAGGGCCCTTGACAGAACTTCTGGAGGCCGCTCCTCTCCTTTTCTTTTACTCTACTCTACCCCCTTTCCTCATTACTATCTCCCTGACCTACTGTTTCCCATTGCTCGTCCTGCTCTATTATTTCATCATTTTCTTCACTCTCCCACTGCTCACTGTCTTGCTCCTTATTTTTCTTTTCCTCTGGTGATTCTCCCGATGACCATCCCCCTTGCCTTTCCCTAACACCGGATTTCCTCTCACCTTCCTCACCCGTCTCCACCTCCTGCTCTGTTTGCTCTTCTATTCCCTCCTGCTGTTTCCTCTCTTGTTCTCTGCGATTTACCCTCACTCGCCTCTCCGGTCTTGGTATGTCGTCTTCTGATGATGTCTCCCTTTCTTTTCTTACTCTTTGCTCTTGCCTCCTTCTGACCTGGCTCCTCGTATTTCTGTAAGGTGCCTCTTCTATTTGGTCTCGTGTATCTTCACTACTCTCCCCTTGTTCCTCCTTACTTTCGTTTGTACTTTCATCTCTATAATCTGTCTCTTGCCTCCTCCTGACCTGGCTCCTCGTATTTCTGTAAGGTGCCTCTTCTATTTGGTCTCGTGTATCTTCACTACTCTCCCCTTGTTCCTCCTTACTTTCGTTTGTACTTTCATCTCTATCATCTGTTTCCTCTACTTGGTTGCTCGTATCTCTTTTACTCTTCTGTTCTTCACTTTGTGTGTCTTCCGTAGATTCCATTCCCCTGTATATAGTACATTTCCTCCTTGGTCTATCTGTCTGCTCTTGTTCTTTTTCTGACCATAGTATATCATCCCTTCTTATATTCCTTCTATGTGTCCTTATCTCCTTTTTACTATATATATGTTTAATGACATAATTTGCTTCTCCCGTTTTTCTTATTACTACGTAGCCCTCTTTCCACTTCGGACTGATTTTCGACGTAGCTGTTTGGTTTTTATAGTATACTCTGTCTCCTACTGTATAGTCCAATTTTTCCTTATCCTTACTTTTCTGCTGATTTTTCTTCTCCGCTCTCTTTAAATTCCTCCATACCATTTTCTGTGTTTCGTGCATTTGTTGTAATATTATCTCGTGTATTTCCTCCCCCATGTACCTTCTTCTTGGCTGTAATAGGTTGTCTATTGGTAACATTGGGTGTCTTCCATAGAGTAAAAAAAATGGGGAAAATTGTGTGCTTTCATTCCTGTTCATTCTAATTGCCGCTAATGCTTGATTCAATTTTTCATCCCACTCTAGTTCCTGTCCTCTGGTCAGTTTTGATATGATATCGTTCAGCGTTCTGTGTTGTCTTTCATTGATTCCATTTGCCTGGGGGTTGTATACTGATGTTCTAATGTGTTGGATATTTAATTTTTGTAGTGTTTGTTTAAATTTTGTACTTGTAAATTCTCCTCCATTATCAGTCAAAATGCTTTGTGGGCAACTATATCTGGGAATTATGTTGTTTAATAATATGTTTATTATGGTGTCTGTTTCTTTATTCGCTATTGGTATGCTTTCTGGCCATCTACTATAACAGTCTGTCACATGCAGTATATATTTATTTCCCGATATGGTGGTGGGATACGGTCCCGTGATGTCCATGCTGATTTTCTGCATTGGAAAATACTGCTTCTCCATCGTCATTATTGGCCCTCCTTTTTCTACCAAATTCCTTGTCTTGCATATTCTACATTTCTTTGTGTGTTCATCTACTGACCTATATAGTCCTGTCCAATAATACTTTAATTTTATCGCATCCAACATCTTATCCCGTCCCATGTGTCCATTTTCTTCGTGATATACTTTTAACAGTTGCTCTTTATATTCTTGGGGGACACATACCCTCAGTTGTATGTTGTCCCCGCTTCCTATGTATCCCAATATCCCGTCCTTGTCTATGATAAATTTCTTCCATTTCTTTGCTTTCCCTCCTTCTATGTCTTTTATTATTCTCCCTAGTTCTCTATCTCTCTTCTGCTGTTTTATTATATTTGACTCGTTTTGCGTTCTCTCCGCTCCCTTCTCTTCTTCTTCCTCTGTAGTTGTGTTTCCTTGTCTCACTTTATTAGTGTTTATTATGTTGATTTGGAACGTTCTGTCATCGACGTCCGTCCCTGATCCTTCTTGTATTACCTCTTCCTCTTTATTGCTCGGCATTCTTGACAACCAGTCTGCACAAATGTTCTTTGCCCCCTCTATATATTCTACTTTCGCTCCACTGTTCTGTAATGTTAGCGACCACGTGTCTATTTTCCTGTTTTTGATGGGAGATTCTAATATTGCTTTTAGCGGTTTGTGGTCAGTTCTTATCACTATGGGTTGTCCATATATATAAAAATGTAGTTTCTGCATTGCATAGTGAATTGCATATGCCTCCTTTTCTATGGTGGGCCATCTGATTTGTGTTCTATTCAGCTTGTGAGATAAGAAATAAATTGGCCACTCTTCCTTTTTCATTATTCCCGTGTTGGTGTCTACTTCCTTTTCGCACACCAGGCATGCTCCTATCGCCCCATCTGATGCATCAGTGTATAAAATCATTCTGCCCTCTTTGCTGGGATGTGCTAAAAATGGTACCTTTACCAATCCCTCTTTAAGTGTGTCAAATGCTTCCTGGCACCTTGGCGACCACAGAAATTTCACAAATTTCTTTGTTAATGTTGTTAGTGGTTCTGCCACCTCTGCAAATCTTGGTATAAATCTCCTATAATATCCACACATCCCTAAGAAACTTCGCACTTCTCTCACCTTTGTTGGTGGTTGCATCTGTTTAATTATTTGTACCTTGTCTGCATCCGGTAGTATCCCTTTTCTGTTGACTACAAAGCCTAGATACTTAACTTCTTCTCTCAAGAACTGACACTTATTTAATTTAAGTTTTATGTCATGCTGCCTTAACCTTTCAATTACCGTTTTGATGTGTTGAACATGTTGTTCTTTGTTGCCCTTCGTAAAATTATGATGTCATCTACGTATGCTTGTGCAAAATTTCCTAATCCTTGCAATACTTGATTCATCAGGTTCATATATGTTGCCGGGGACCCTTTTAAGCCAAATGGCATTACATTCCACGTGAATGTTCCTACGTGGGTGTTGAACGCAAGTTTCTCTCTGGTATTTTCCTTCACCTGGATGGCCCAATATCCAGACTTGCAATCTAAGGTCGTATAGAAATTGGTCCCTTGGAATAACGCTATTATGTCGTCTACCCTCGGCATTTGGTAACTAATGTCCTTTGTTACCTGGTTCAATGCTCTATAGTCACAACAAAATCTCTTTGTTCCATCCTTTTTCTTCACTATTACTACCGGTGACGACCATTGAGATGTTGTTCTGGTGATTATTCCCGCCTTTAACATTTCCTCTATCGTGCTTTCTACTACTTCTCTATCTTTTAGGGGCGTTCGATATGTTCTCACATTTGTTGGTTGTGCCGTTCCCGTGTCTATCTCTAACTCTACTGTTTGTGTCCTCCCTAACTCAAAGTCTGTTAGTGCGAACATGTTGTGATTTCTCAACACTAACCTTTGTACTTGCTCCTTATCAACCTCCTTAGCTTGTATTTGTTTTATTAATTGTTCTTTCCTTTCCTTTGTCAATTTAACTTGTTTTGTTGCTGTGTTTACCATTTCTTCTTTATTTCTTGTTTCTTGTTGTATTTTCTCTTTGTTGTCTCTTCTGAATCTCTGTCTTACCCATTCTAGGTATTTTTGCCTTTCTCCTCTCCTCCTCTCCTCTGTTGATTGTCTATCTTCCCTCGTTTGCCCTTTTTCCCGTGCATCTAATTTATTCATCTGTTGTCGTTTGATCTGTGCAATAACTTTTCCTTTTCCTACCTTTATTGTTTTTCCTGAGTAGTTAATTATCATTACTGGGCACGTGTTTCTTTTGCTTATCGTTACTACCCCATCAATGACTCTTATGCTTGGTTCCTCCATTATCTCCTTCGCTTTCGTAGTTTCTACTGCCATGCCTGGTTTAACGTATTCATTTCGTTTTATTTTCGCTATTACAATGTGTACCGTCTGCGGTTTCAGTATTATATCTTCTTTTGCTCTAACTAACGTTGACATGTGTATGTCATCTTCCATTGGTATTTCCACTTTCCCTATCTTCAACCTCTGTGTTCTATAGTTCACTATTATTCTATTCTTATTCAGCCAGTCCCTACCTAGCACCATCATTCTATTCATTTTCCTTATTATTACAAACTTCTGTTGCATTCTACACTTCCCTATCTGTATTTCTATCCATGCTTCTCCTACCACCTGTAACTGTTGTCCACTTATGGATTCCAGTTGCTTTGTTGTTTTATATATTCTCCCTTTTTCTTTTAGTATCCTATATGCACTTTCTTTAATGACACTGATGGTCGCTCCCGTGTCTATCATTGCTCTAAATTTGTGCTTTTTTATCTGTACTATACACGAGCATGGATCCCCTCTTCTGCTATACTGTCCAATTTGTTCAGGCTTTGTTTGTGTACTCAAAATCGCCTGGTTCTTTGAGTACCTGTTCCGTTTCCCGCGAACTGATATTTTCCTTGTCTCTCTTGTCTACCTCCTCTTTCTCTACATTATCTAATAATATGTCCTCTCCTTCCACAGCCGTAACACCTTCTCACTTCTTGTACTGTATTCATTATTCTTGTTTCTCTTTGTCGTTCTATTCCTAGTCTCACATGATCCACCTCCATTGGACTTTCTTGGCTGTATACCATCTTCGTTTGTTTATGTTGTCTTTGCTCCTCCTCAAATCTTTTTGTTAACCCTTCTTCTTCAACTGCCGCATTTATCAACTGGGAAATTGTTGATAATCTTTTTCTTGCCAGCATCAATTTTAACCCTTTATCCCGAATTCCTTCTATGAATTTTGCTATCAACAGTTTATTCACCTGTTCTGACTCTACTCCTGCTCCAAACCCAGTTTGTGCCATTTCTCTGACCCTCTCTCCATACTCCTGTATTGTTTCGTCTCTTCCTTGTTGCGCCCCTGATAATTGCATTATTGCATGTTGCTCATCTCTATATTTCCCATAACGCTTTGCTAAATAGAGTTTGAAGTCTTGCCATGACTCCTCTTGCACTTCTTCTATCCTCCTTCTCATGCAATTTGCTACTCCACCTTGACTCGTGGCCACTGCCAATTCCTTCCATTCCATTTGCGCTAAGTGCTTGCATTTCCCCCAGAATTCTATAGCTTGTATCCATTCTTCAAATTTTCCTGGGTCTCCCAGAAACAATGGTACTCTTCTTGTTATTTCCTGCATTTGTAGATTACCACCTAATCTCTCTACCACTTCCCCCATCTTTTGCATAGCCTGCCACATTAACCCTTCCTGCTTCATTCCCTCCATTTCCTATTTAAGTCTATCAGCTAATAGATTCAATACATCAGTCCCAAAATGAGTTCAATATTCTAACCCTTTTTCTTTCTACTTCCATATCCCCAAAAATTTTCAATCAATAATTTCTCTTTTCAATACCCAATCACAATTTTACAATTCAGTACTTCAACAAAAACAATTTCAATCAACCATTTTACAATTCAGTAGCTCAAAAATGTTTCATCAACCGACCAATATTTTGTATAGTCAATTCACATTAACAATTTTACAATTCAGTAGCTCAAAAATGTTTCATCAACAGACCAATATTTTGTATAGTCCATTCAACATCACAATTTTACAATTCAGTAGCTCAAAATGTTTCATCAACAGACCAATATTTTGTATGGTCAATTCAACCTCAACAATTTTACAATTCAGTTGCTCAAAAATGTTTCATCAACAGACCAATATTTTGTATGGTCAATTCAACCTCAACAATTTTACAATTCCATAAAAATTCCAATCACTGGACCAGCAACAATTGTTCTATTTACTACAGAAGTTACAAATTCTACACTTCCATATAACCAATCAACAAAAATTCCAATCACTCACCCAGCAATAATTTTCTATTCAATATAGAATCACCATTTTACCATTCAACCTAAAAAAAAAATCAATTAATTGATCTGCACTAATTTTCTTCTTTCTATTCCACTATCTCCGTCTGTTTGTCCTTTGCGTTGTGCCCTATTTCTCGCCCTACTATTGACTTAACATCCCCTCAGGCTTATAATGTACTTCAATAATCTTTAGCACCAACACAGGATCACCTTTATTCAATTTGAGCAACATCTGCCGTTTAACTTACTCCTGTATAATAATTTCCCCTACAACGTTTCCTTTATTAGTACACTTTATGTTGAATACCTATTGATTTGTCATGTTATTTATATTGTGGTGATCGAACACAAAATTTTTACATTACACACAAAAATTTCCAATTCAATAGCAAAAAAAAATTTTAGTTCACTACACCAGAACTTTCCTACAAAAATTGTTAACTCAACACTGAGGAAACTTCCCAATAAACTACACCAGAGAGAAATTGTCAGTTTAATACATAAGAAACCAATTTTCAATTCAATACCAGAAAAAAAAATTTCCACTTCAATACATCTGGGAACAATTTCCCAATTCACTACATCAGGAAAACCTAATTTTTGTAATTCAATACCTTAGGGAACACAATTTTCCCAAATCAATACGGACGGGCACAAAAAAATTTTAATTCAATACCTTAGGGAACACAATTTTCCAATTCACTACACATGGGTACAAAATTCTATCCAATAGCTCAGGAGAAGAATTTCCCATTCATTATCTAAGAAAAAAAACATTCAATTATACAGAAGCCCCAAAATTCCACTTCAATATTACCAGAAATATATTCAATTCAAATACACAAGCAAAAATTGTTTTTTTTTTTTCACACCAATAATTTTTCCACTTCAATCTGCACGAACAATGTGCTTTTCCACATACCAGAAAAATATTCAATTCATTACAGCATCAATTTTCCAATTCAATATCAAAATATTCAATTCACTACACAAACAATTTTCCAATTCCATGCACCAATAGGTTTCATAAAGAGAATTTTTCTACTTAATCCACAAACTTTTCCTTTGTTAATACACACTAAACAGTCTAGAACACAAAAAAAAAATTGTCTTTTTATTAATTATGTACTTAATTAATTCTTACTACTCCTGTGTTGATGTTGGCCGCTTCTGTCGCTGCTGTTGTGGACGTTGGTGACCGTTCTGCGCAGGTCACAGGTCCAATTATGTAAACGTAATTTATTGCTTTTATTGCGTCTTCTCTAGCAATCACTATTCTGGACATTTACAGCAGCATCTGGGGCATGGTACACTCAGGATCAGGCTTCACGCCTTCTCGTACTGACTTCGCGTTGTGTTTCTGTACTTGACAACTCCAGACTCGTTCATCGCAGGATCAGTCACCCTTCCAACACAGCAAGTAACAACACCAGGAATAATAAACAACAGTTTAATACATTAACAGCTTGCACATACTGCCATGGCGTCCGCCACTAAGTAAACAAGAACTTCTCTGGACAGACATACTGGTGCATCAATAAATGCTTCACAATGATATGATTCACACCCCATGTTCACACCTCACAGCTAACTGCTGTTGACGATTTCTACAAGGGCACCTGGCACACAGCCCACAGTGCATATGAACACTTCACTCCTACTGAAAGATTCGAATCGATAATCACGGCACACAGCCGATAGTTCATCTTGAAACCTTAACACTGATTAAGGCCTCTAGTTATTTGATGACGGCACTCAGCCGACAGTCACATTGAACTCTTGCTAATAATGAAGAGTCCTATATTGATAATCACGGCACACAGCCGATAGTTCATCTTGAAACCTTAACACTAATGAAGGCCTCTAGTTAATTTATAACGGCACTCAGCCGACAGTCACATTGAACTCTTGCTAATAATGAAGAGTCCTATATTGATAATCACAGCACACAGCCGATAGTTCCTCTTGAAACCTTAATACTGATGAAGGCCTCTAGTTATTTGATCACGGCACTCAGCCGACAGTCACATTGAACTCTTGCTAATAATGAAGAGTCCTATATTGATAATCACGGCACACAGCCGATAGTTCATCTTGAAACCTTAATACTGATGAAGATTTCTAAATTCTGTCCTAATGGCACACAGCCGACAGTTCAACTTGATATGCATCGTCTACTGATGAAGATTTCTAAATTCTGTCCTAATGGCACACAGCCGACAGTTCAACTTGATATGCATCGTCTACTGATGAAGATGTCTAAATTCTGTCCTAATGGCACACAGCCGACAGTTCAACTTGATATGCATCGTCTACTGATGAAGATTTCTAAATTCTGTCCTAATGGCACACAGCCGACAGTTCAACTTGATATGCATCGTCTACTGATGAAGATTTCTAAATTCTGTCCTAATGGCACATAGCCGACAGTTCAACTTGATATGCATCGTCTACTGATGAAGATTTCTAAATTCTGTCCTAATGGCACATAGCCGACAGTTCAACTTGATATGCATCGTCTACTGATGAAGATTTCTAAATTCTGTCCTAATGGCACATAGCCGACAGTTCATCTTGATATGCCTTGTCTACATTAGACCTAGTTGCAATTAACTAACTTAGCTATCTCTCACTTGATGACTAGCCTGTTACTACGATCATCAGATCACTAGTTGTTGTAATCTATCTCTACCGTAACTTAGTGACTCAACTATCTAGTTCGACTACTGGCCACACACTAACCTGTAACCCAAGAATCTGTTTCATACTGTTCCTTGCCCACAGTCTCGTTGTGTCCTGTCGGACACCACGTCTGCATCTGGCCTCGACTCAAGCTCGAATGAATTATCTTCTGCCCTAGTTCTTTCTCTTCAATTTCGTTCACACCTGTCCCTCGCCTTGCACGCTTTTCTACCAATTCACAGCGCCCCCATACGTGTTTCCCCTTACATGATTTTCCCGTGGTCTGTCGTTCCTAATTACATCTACTGTTCCCCTTATCTCCCCTCTCAACCTCTCCTTAATTTTCATCATTACGTCCCCTTGACCACATCTCCCACCTATCACTCTTCTTCACACCTATCAATGCTGCAACTTGCCAATAGAGAGATCTGTACTTCAGCACACAGCCAGCAGGGTTATCCACATAAAGGACAACTAAGAGTTATGGATTTTGTGTCAAGAGTTTGTGGATTATTCTGACTACCATAAAAGTACCTGTATCCTTGTATATTTATGTTTCCAGAAAATGATGACCGGCAACAGGCAATCATCACACCAATATGGAAAAAGAAAGGTAGCAAAAGAGACTGCAATCAATATAGAGGTATATCTCTTCTCAGCCATGTAGGAAAGCTATATGCCAAAATCTTGGAAAAAAGCTGAGACCAATAATAGAACTACAGCTAAGCGATTCCCAAATGGGGTTCCGGAAAAACAGAGGATGTACCGACGCACTATTCACACTAAAACAGCTTGCAGAAAAAACTACAGATCACAATCAAAACTTATACATAGCCTTCATTGACCAGGAAAAATCATTCGACAGAGTAAACAGAGAACTGTGGGAGATACTAACAACATACGGAGTAAGCCAACATCTAACCAACCTTATTAAAAGTCTCTATGTCAACAGCAGCTGCAGGGTCAGAACAGCAGCAGGCTACACAGACCACTTCGAAGTTAGATCAGGTGTAAGACAAGGGTGCGTACTATCCCCCCTACTAATTATTACATACATGGACCATATATGAAAGCTAGCCAACCCATCAGAGACAGAGGAGATCAACGAGCTTCTATTTGCATACGATCAGGCACTAATACATGAAACAATAGAAGACCTACAAGAACACTTAAACAAACTCAACATCTCAGACACAAAATACAACATGAAAATCAACAAAACAGAAGTCATGAATGTCGCCAAAAATAAACAGAACATCAACATAACTATAGAAGGCAGACAACTAAAACAAGTAGAGGAATTCAAATACCTAGGAAGTCTAATGACAAACGATCATTCTCAAACAGCAGAGATAGAATCAAGATGCAACAAAGCTTGTCAAATCATCGGACAGTTATCACCACTATTGTCCAACAAGGAAATAACTCTGGAGGCAAAACTAGCACTATACAATACAATCTTCATCCCAACGTTGTGCTACCAATGCCAGACCTGGACCCTAGATGCAAGAACAATAAGAAAAATAACCTCTACAGAGATGAAATGTGTTGACAAACGAATGACAGGAAACAGCCTGAGAGATAAGATCAGAAATGAAGAACTGAGAATAAAGCTAGGAATAGCCCCCGCCATAGAATATATAAGGAAATAACAGATAAAATGGTTTGGCCACGTGACAAGGCAGAAAGAACAAAACACAACACAACGAGCCTTCAACAAATGTTGTGAGAACACCAGATCCAAGGGTCGACCACGAAAAAGATGGGTCGATGGAATATTAGAAGCACTAGGAAACATAGCAGCAGCAGAGGCGAACAGAAGAGCAAAAGACCGCAAATTATATCTCCCCTCGACGCTGAAAGGCAGATGAGGAAGGAAAGAGGAAGAAGAAAATGTTACCTGTTATTTTCTTTTGAGTTAGTAGTAAACATAATTTTTCTGGTAAGAAGGAGTAGTTATAAAATATAAAAATAGATAAGGACAAAAAAAAAAGCAAATAGAAGAGAAGGGATATAAAATATAAAAATAGATAAAGACCAAAAAAAAAAAAAGCAAATAGAAGAGAAGGGACTATGAGAGGTAATTGAAAAGTGTATACAGAAATAGTGTTTTTAGATTAGAATCATACCACAGGCAGTGGACACTGTTCTCATTGAATCTGTGTTTTTTTTCTTCCTTAAATCTCTGGGTAGTGAGATCTGGTGTCCGGCTCTCTCAGATAACAACAAAAACAGCAGAAAGTCATGTGTGCACTGTGCACATGTAAAAGAACCTATGACAGTTAAAAGTCAAAAAGAGTACACTGAATAAACAATGTCCACAGTAAATTGTTAGGCACATCAATAAAAAATATGAGTCACCCAGAGCTTTCATCTGCCTATATAGCAACATACATCTGCTCACACTGAGGACATTCCTAGCTGTGAATGCTAAGGATGTCCGTGTATACTGAGAACAAAGGTATTCTTGGAAAATTCAGTCCCTGAAAATCCCACAAGCCCTAGAGGGGCTTCACTAAAGTTAGAAAGCTGGTAAATGCAAACAAAACATGCAATAAACATATGAAGAATTAATCCCTGCTACTGTGCTTGTAGTGATTGTTTATTGGTTGTTTTCAGTGTAACCCGCAGTGATTGTTTATTGGTTGTTTTCAGTGTAACCCACAATGATTGTTTATTGGTTGTTTTCAGTGTAACCCGCAGCGATTATCAGGAAACATTTGAGTTTCTGGACACATTGGCAAAGAATCTGAAAAAGAAGATAGATTCTAGCTGACTAACGAAACATACGCCTCAAGGAGACAGCAAGTTGTAACCAGTTCATTTTTAACGTTTTGTGTTAAAAGTGGTGTATGTTACTTACATGAATGCTGTATGCCTTTATGACAAAATATGAATTTAAAAATAAATTTACATTACTCAGATTTTTTAACTGGGGGAATTGATAAATATGTTACCAAAGAGAGGAGCGTGCTTTAAAGTTTTTTCGTTGATATTATAATGTTTATGTATACATTTGAAATTAATTGTAGGGACCTTTATTTTATAGACACAGTCAATCTTGATAAATAACCAGCGTTGCTGAATAATTCATTGGCATGAACAGCTAGATTTATGAGGCATTGTTATATACAAAAGAGAGTGAGTGCAATAGCTGATTATAAAATGTGATTTGGGAAGGGGGAGAAACTGTGTTTCTTCTGCTTCTATTTTTATTGCACACGAAACTTAGTTTCTGTGTGAGGAACAAACATAACTTGAATCCCTTTTGCAGACTTTAGTATAATTTTATATACAAAGAAAAAAATGACAGCAATCCTAACTATAGTTCGTTTCAAATCACGTGCCCAACTTCAAAACGCTATTACTCTTTAACCATTTGTTAAAAACTGTTGAAATTTTCCAGATGTTATTAGAATGCAAAAGACCCTTTAAATGTATATTTAACAAATATCTTGCAGCTGCAGTTTTCTTAAAGCGGCGAATTTCTTTGATGTTTGTCAAAATTGTAAATTGTGAACCCCTAAAGAATAGAAATTACCGTAGTTGCTGGTCTGTGATTAATTTTCACTAGGTAAAGGCGTGGCCGTAATGGGGAAATAACTGGATAAGACAAAACACCAGGAGAATTATTGTCATCTCAGTTCGAGGACGGACGATAATATCAAGGTATACCTGTATGTCCAATTTTCATAGTTGTGTGGTCCTGAAAAGGACCGTTTGTTGAACTAATTTAAGGTAATATAGGGGCCAACATTGTGGGGGCTATATACTTTCATTCTGAATCAGACGAGTCTAAAAGATTAATAACTGTTTGGGGTTGAACATTCCACAAACCATCATTTTTCCAATATTCCTCTTCCTGTTTTAAGACGTGGTCTTCACATTTAGCCAAATAATCTTTGTCTATATTTAATAAAGCGAGATTAGCAAGAGTCTTTACATCGCATATTTTGAATGTTGTATTTTCATCTGCCACTTGTCCTTTTAATTTTGCCCAGATTAGTTCTATTGGATTTAAATGAGCATGGTAAGGTGGCAGCCTCAAACTTATATGACCGTGCTCTTGGATAATCTTATCTATTTGAAAAATCTTTGTCCTTTGTTTTTGCTTTACTAGAGATAGTAATTCAGGTTTTAAGTACATGTTATTAAATTGTATGTGCTCCTTTGTGAGCCATATCTTAATAGCATCTTTTGTACTGGATGACATCGGGACTTTATCTTCAAGTGCAACAATGTTGTGGTACGCTGCATTGTCCATTATTAGGCAAGATGGTCGATCTAGTGATGGGAGAACAGAATTTTCAATCCAATGTCTAAATATGTGACCATTCATCTCAGAGTGATAATCCCGATTGTCTATGGATTTTGAAAGAAAAATGAGCTCTGCATTCTGTATTAGTCCATGTTGTTGACTACCCGCATGAGCAATTATCAAGCGCTGTCCTTTGCTGCTAGGTATTAATCTCTTAATCTTTCCATCTGATGACTGCCATGCCCTTTGGTTAGTGTGGTGAGCATTGATCCATGTTTCATCCAAGTACACAATATCATAACCTTGCTTGCGCACCTCTTTTACTTCACGTAAGTACTTGCTTCTCATGACTACTATATGTGGCTTCTCACAGATGATGTTTCGTCCATTGGAATACTTTCTGAATGTAAAGCCTGCAGCTCTCACATTCCTCCATAATGTAGACTTTGATATTTCAATACTGTTGTTCTTTTTCAGGGATACTTTTAATTTTCTTATTGTAACAGTTTCATTCATACCCAACATTTTGTGAATTTCACTTCTAATAAGTTCACTGTCTAAATTATCCAACAATTTTGCTCTTCCTTGTGATTTTGTATATTTTGAACATTGACGGTCACATGCTTGAATCCAGCGATTATAAAAAAAAAATAATAAATGACCGTTTAGATAAATCCAAAATGTGTCTTGTCCTATTCTCAGGGTTTTCTAAAGAATGAAATAATCTTCCTCGTTTAGCCTCTTTGCAAAAATAGTCATACATTTTTATTGCGATGTTTTGTAAACTGCAGAATTTCATTTTAAGACTCATGATAAATGTTGTCGTTCCACGTCTACGCCGCTGAATGAACGGAAATGGGACACACAATGTCTCGTGTTTTTTATAAGTGTCTAATTGTGTCAGATACCCACGGCGAAAGCGTGCAAATACGTCAATTTGACCGTGTATGGATTTGTACTTGCTATTTTTAACTTAAAATACTGTAAACATTAAGTTTTGACTACATCAATGGGTCGTTATAAATTTATATAAATCAAATAAGCAACAATAATAACCAAATGTTTTTTTTTTATGAAATTAATTCCCTGTTGGGTTCTAATCATTATAACTTTACATGCCAATTTTGAACAAGTTCCAAAAAGTGGTTAAAAAGATATCGATTTTAAAAGTTGGGCACATGATTTGAAACGAACTATAGCGATAAGATTGTTGAAGAGAGTCTGCTTTTATAAGGAATAAAGTTGATTAAGGATACAATATTTTTAGCAGACAAAAATTGTATGGTCAAAATCATGTTTTGTTCATAGTCCAGAAAAATGTGTAACTTTGAATGAGACAGAAAACACAATTTTACCTTGTTGCAGATACAATGTCATTGTAACTGGTTATATACAGAAATAATAGCACCAGTTTTCATATATTATAATAATATTGACTGACAAAATTCAACTTTATATTTTTATATTTGAAAATATTTTTTTAAAAATCTTGTTGGTGTTTTTATTTATCTTGTTTATTTACCTCTTAACTTGATTCTGCATGTATGTGATATGATTAAAGAATGTCAGAAGTGTTGCAATTTGCAAGATTTGTTTGGTTATGATTTTTGAAAAATTACTGACAGCATGTACTTCCATAGATAGGTGAGTGTTAATGAAAGTAGCAGCCACTCTTGAGTTAACACAGTTGTAGGAAATCTTTTGTTTCTAATTTTTACAACAGGATATCAATTATTTTTATATTAATGGTCACATTAACACATTTTCCATTGCTTGAATCAACTAACAGTATTACACAATATCACTTCTTAATACAACATTATATTGCAAACAATTTAAGTAATGTATGTACCTGTCTTCTTTAACTGAATCCATGCTATGATAATTTTATAAATTAAATTTAATAATACTGACAAGTGGTAAAATTATTAAGATGTGGATAAACTGATGAAAGCAACCATCTTTTGGAAAGATGATTGCAAAGAAGTTAATCTTGAACACAAAGTTGTAGCAAAGATTGTCAAGGAGCAATCCGTCTTCAATGTATGTGATGCACAGTTTAAAAATAGAGAATAACAAAGAGAGCATTGCTGTATATTTTTTTATTAATCACATTTTGCTCATTTCATTCTAAAAGTGGCATTTTAATTTTGGCCCGGTTTGTAGTTGTTAATTCCTCATTATAATAATAGTAATTAACAAGATAAGGGGCATCAATAATTGAAGTTAGTAGATCACACCCATAATATCTTTGACAAAAAGGACCAAACAAAAGCATTTAAACTTGTTCATATTGCACACATGATGAAATAAACCATGCTGTTACTTCACACATTTCATGTATGTGTTAGTACTTTTTTTTCTTCTTTTAATATGTCTATGAATTCCATTTTAATCCATCGTGGGATGTGATCCTTTGTAATATATTTCTTTGCAATTAATCCAATATTAAAAATGTATATATTAATCAGAGGTGGGCGTCAGTAATTTTATGGCAAGTAGAAAGTAAAGTAAAGGATACTTGTCACACATTGTTGCATTTGGAGAATATGGTGCTGGTGCACATGTGGTGAGGATCAGGCTGCCTTATATTCCCATAACAAATATCTGGTACCCATTTTCAAAGGTTAGTTGAACTCAAAGTCATGCTGATTTGGAAAAAAAATATGGGGTTTAAACTTAATCAACAGGTGAGTGCACTAACCACAACCTTTTTTTTTTTAAAGTGCTAAGTGAACCAAGTACTTTTACTACCCACTTTTTCCATTTAAAATAAACATATATATATATATATATATATATATATATATATATATATATATATATATATATATATATATATATATATATATATATATATATATATATATATATATATATATACTCTGAACTGTATCAAATAATGGAAGGTCTGACAGTTGTCTGTGGGTGTAATGGCTCAGAAATAATTGTGTTTTCTGACACTTTAAATCGCAATATGGCCATTTATATCATAGTGTGGTATTTAGCATGTTGAACCTAATGTGAATTATAGAGAAAACAAGTTTGGGCGGGAGTGACTGTCATTACAGTATTTATCCCATTTCTTTGGGTGGTTTTTTTAATAATTAGCAAACAAAGGCTGTATACCCAGTGCAGTCACCACATGATGTACAGGTCAGTTTTATTTTATTTGACTCCTATCCGTGAGAAAACAGTATTAACTCTTAGTTACGTAACAGCAGCAAGTTAAAATATAGTTTATCCTTTTTATTGAATTGACATATATAGGAAAGTATTTTTTAGCAGTTTCTAATTTAGACAGTGCCAATACTATGTTATTAGTACTGGTTTGTTTGTTTTTTTTTAAGAAGGGAAAAAAAAATGGAGGGGGGAGGAGAGAGATGAATCATTGTATATATCATTTTATATCTTTTATTGAACAAATTAAGTGGGTTACTGTATATGGCAAAATAAATACTTAATGTATGAATTATGTACTAATTTTTTAAAACTGTTCTGGCTACAATGTGCTTGCTACCTTCTCATTGAATTAAAAAATGTTTGAGGTCTGATTGTCTTCTTGTTCATTTATTTGTAATTTAGGAATTGTGACATTCAATGTGATATTACAGTTATTGTGAATTAGTGACAAGGAGTATAATATAATCACATGACATACAATCAAATGTTTTCATCACATTTAAGTAACACAACCTGTTCAGCCCTTGATATTATCATTCTACTTCCTTCTCTGCCTTTGCATTCTCCACTATAGCAGTTCACTGCATGATGGATTTTGCTACAACTACCGAACACATACTGAACTTTTTGACAATAGAAACAAGAAAAAGAGTTCTTAAATGTTACGTAGAGCCAGTCTTAACATATGGATGCGAATCATGGACAATAGGACAACAGACAAGAAAATCACTGGAGTCTGTAGAAATGTGGTTTTACAGAAGAATTTTGAGAGTACCATGGACAGCTAAGAAGAGTAAAGAAGATGTTCTGAGAGAGGTCAAAGCAAAAAGAGAGCTAATTTCCATTATTAGGAAGAAACAATCATCATTTTTTGCCATGTAATGAGAAAAGAACAACTGGAATATATTGTAACAACTGGAAAAATTGAGGGATGAAGAGTTTGCCTCTGGAAGTAAAGAGAAAAAAATAACAGACAGCTTAAGAGAATGGCTTGGCAGAAGGTCAACAACAGAAACGATAAATAGCTGCCAAGATCGAAAGTTGTGGACAGACATGATCACCTACGCCAGCAGGCCCGGTACTTGATGATGATGACTGAACATATAGTTTTTTTTTTTTCCACTTGGTTGTAATAGAGGATCATTAACTGATTTATGTTCTTAGTTTCTTTGTTGGTAAAGTGTATATATATATATATATATATAATTTCCTGAATTGTAATCTGATCCACTAGTCATGTAGTGACTTGTATGCATGACCCAACCAGCCAAAATTACTGGGAAAAGTGGGGGGGTGTGATGAACATTTTCCAGAAGTGCAGGTCTAGTGGCAAGGGGTACTGTGTCAAAGAACTTGAATTAAAATCCTGGTTTAGGCTTCTATTGGCCTCTTGTTAAAAAAAATAAATAAATAAAATACCAGTGTCCCTGTGTAATGTATGTTAATGTGGTCTAAGTATGAGATCTCCATGATTAAGATTGTGTTTGTGTTGTTCAGTTTTCATGTCATCTTTACATATTTATTCCACTTAAGGGTTTTCAATTCCATTTTATTTCATGCGGTTCTGAGACTTAAAAAAATCAATATGGCAAACAGTACTGCCAGCTCAGCAAAGATATAAAATATCCGATTTAAAAAATATTTATAAAAATCAGCAAAGAACAATGTATAAAATAACAAATGTCAGTGGAAAAACAAACTACAATTATTCACACATAAATACAAGAAGAAGAAAGATTGATGAAGTACTTCAGTAAAACCCTCAATAAAACAACCACAGATGCCATGGACAACTGATTGATTTCAAGGCAAGACATCTGTCTCGACTCGGAGAGGTGGTGAGTTCAAATCCAAGCTGCACCAGTTGAGATTTTTCTTTGTGATTTCTCTCTGTGGCAACCACCCCTGGTCTCAGCAGTGAGGCCTGGCTTCAAACGTCAATCACTCATTGCAAAAAATATGAGTACCTCCGAAGACAAAACTATCTGCCTGGGCGATGAGGGACCCCTGTGCACACAGCTGCCAGAGAAAAATGGATTAACATGCAAAATTCACTTCCTAGTATCTAGAGACTTCACCAGAGGTGAAGGCTGGTGAATAGAAAAAAATCTTGACATGGAGGCAAACACTTCAGAGAAAGAAGAAGTAATTAAAGTAGTCTGTTTCTTTCCTCCTTACCTTCAGGGCTGAGTGGAGATATGTAAAATTTTCAGTCTTTTGTTGGCCTCTCCCGTTATACTCCCTTCTGTCTCTAGTATTCCACCATGATTATTGATCCTTCTAGTGCTATTAGACGGCACACGACCTCATGTCTCCTGCCACTTGTCTCTTTTCTGGGTGAGCTGCTTGATTATAAAGTCTCTGCCTGCCAACCTTGTCTCTTTTGTTGAGTTCTCAGTGTTTCTTGAGGTCGTCCTCATTTCTTCTGACCTGATGTTTCGTGGTGGCCCTTGGATCTTATGTTCCTGCGTCATTTTGATAACTTGTGTTAGATTTTATTTTCTGTCTCATCAAATAGCCAGATCATTTTTGTTTGTTCTTTTTTAAGTTTTCAATAAGTCCTCCATAAGGGCATTAGTTCTAGCTGTTTCTTAATTCTTCACTTTAAATCTTATAGCTAAGGCTGTTTCTTGTCTTGCATCTAACACATCTCATGTAGGTGGCGTTTATTTTTCTGATTGTTGTTGAGGTTAGCTCTCAGGTTGGTAGCATAATGTTGGAATGAAGGTTGTGTTTTAGCATACCTGTATTGCATCTAGGATTTGTTCCTGTTCAGACCGTAGAAGAGACATCCATCCAATGATTTGGCAAATTTTGTTATACCTTGAGTCCAATTCTCCTGTTAATAAGTTGTCATATATTACTAGACTTTTCAGGTATCTGAATTCCTCCACCTGTTTTAATTGCCTGCTACCTATTGTTATGTTAATATTTTGTTTATGAACAAGAAAGAGCTTTAGCTATAAGATTTCAAGTGAAGAATTAAGAAAAAGCTAGAACTAAGCCCTTATGGAGGACTTATTGAAAACTTAAAAAAGAACAAAAATATTGACAACATTCCTGGTCTTTGCATTCATAACACTTGTTGTTCTTTGTCACATTTTTTTCACTTTCTGAACACAATTTTTTACCACAATTGACACTTAACATATGTTGGTCACTTCATCCACAATGTCAGAATTAAAACACAACCATTCTGGTAACTGGAAACGAAATCAAGGTCAGGGGGACTGGGTGGTCTAGAGATAAGACATCGACCTCTGGACAGGAACATTCCAGATTCAATTCTCATCACAGGCAGTGGGAATTTTTTTCAGAAATTGAGCCCATGGTGCACTGGGAAACACATGGAAGTCAAAAGAAATTAGGTTAAATACAAAAATAAAAATGTTCAACTCCAGTGTTAAGTCAGTTCTATTATATGGCTGTGAAACATGGAGAACAACAAAATTGACAATCATGAAGATACAGACTTTCTTTAATGGATGTTTACGCAGAATAAAAAGATGGAAATGGCAGGACAAATTCACTAACACAGAATTATGGAAATGTACCAGTGAATAAAGAAATACAGCGAAGACGATGGTGCTGGATAGGACACACACTGCAGAAGCCAACTGAGAGTATTACACAAGAGCCCTTTTTTGGAATCCCCAGGGGAAAAGACAAAGAGGAAGACCAAAGAATTCTTGGAGAAGACGGATAGAAGCAGAGATGAAGATGATGGAGAAGATATAGAATGATCTTAAAAGAATGGCAAGAAACAGAACGACTTGGAAAGTGTTTGCTGAAGACCTATGCTCCACAGGGAGCTGAAAGTTAGAAGATCCTGGTAACTGGAAACGAAACCAAGGTCAGGGGGACTGGGTGGTCTAGAGGTAAGACATCGGTTTCTGCACAGGAAAATTCCGGATTCGATTTCTCATCACAGTTTAATAGAATACAACAAAACCATACCCCAGTATGTCCACTCTGTAATTACCCACAAGAAACTGTAGAACACCACCTGTTTCAATGTCCAGAGCTCACTGACATCAGAACAACACTATTTCCCCAAAGACCCTCCAAATGGAATACTCTGTACGGAACAACAGCAGAACTTAAAAATACCTGCAGATACTACTACATGGCATTGGGCTGAAGAGCATCAGCTCAAAGGTCGCTGGATCCATAACAACAACAACTCTTCACGGTTAGTGAGAATTTTTTTCTGAAATTGAGCCTAAGGTGTCTTTGTGGCTCTCCTGGTCTTAGGGTAGTGAGATCTGATGTTTGGCCCTCTCGGAAAATGACAAAAAAAATAGGAGCTCCCATGTGGACTCACACACGTTAAGAACCTATATCTGTTTAAAGTTGAAAAGAGATGGCCAAAAATGGCAGCTGTCCAGGCATAAATTATTAAGCAAATCTACCGATCCATGCTAAAGATGTATGTTTCAGGCTCAAAAGGTATAGATATCACGGCTTTGCTGTAAACTAGCTACACACCGCACCCACACTCAATGGGTAAATGCCAAGAAGTAGCAGAAAGGTCAACAGTCAAAGGATTTTAAAAAAACTATAATTATAATTGCACCATTTTTTTCCATCTCTGGTGTTCACCCTTGTAGAAAAAATATTTTTAACCCTCCAGTACTCGCATCCATCTTGACGCTTAATTACAATACCTATCCCGTCTGTATCTATTGACCTTTCGAGCCATGGCCAGTCCATAGGACATAGACCTAGATACTCTTTCTCTAAATTTTCTTTCTAGCAGTCTCAATCCTTGCAAAGATCATTTATCAAATCTCGCCATTTGTCTCTGTTCAGTGCAAGCATCCCAATCTCAATGAGAGAGCTGATTCCTGCTGCCTTTGCCTCTCTGATCAATGTTCTTCTCTGTCTATCTGAGTTGGTCTACTTTTTCTCCAACCTGGTGTTTCCCACATGAAGGCTTGCTTTGTTATTCAGTTATTATTTCTTCTCATCACATGTCCATTGTCTTTTCTTGATTACTGATGTTACTAGTGGTTTTCTAATTTCCTCATTTGTTTTGAATTCATTCCACGCTATAACAAGTATTTTCTTTAGACATTTATTTTCAAATGTGTTCAACTTTGTTTCTATGTGCCTGTACTATACACTCCCTAAAATTATGAACACTAATTACATTTGGAGGTTGGAAAATAAGATTTTCTTTCAATTTTGCTGCAACATTTTTGTGTTTATCCAAGAAGAGACATGGGGATCTGATGCGGTAATCATCTGCTTTAGCTTAGATTTATGGCTTGAAATTTTAACGCATGGTGCCATGGCTACCGGAGGTGTTACTTTGTCTATTAACATGTAAATCATTAGTCCAGCCATATGTTTGGCTTCCTCTTAGTGTTGTTTTCACTGTCTATCTCGTATTACAAAGGTTTGTTTGATGTTTCGCCAACAGCTGTAAAGATTTCCTCCCTCAAAAGGAAAAAAAATATTTAAAAAACTAATTTTGTGATAATTGGCCAAATTAAAAAAAAATACATTTTTACGATAGCTGTGTACTTCTTAAGAAATGCACATTTTTGTTTCAAAAGAAAAATCCAACATTCATGGGTGACTGGAAGTAATAATTAGAAATTTGTAGGGAGGAGAAGATGTTTGCAAGTGGCAAACTGTCAAATTCCAAGAATGCTTATTTTACCCTCGTCATTTTTACGAAGGTGTCATAATTAAAGGTTAACTGGAAATCAACAATGGTTTTTAATCCATTTGGCCATTCCAACAATTGTTTGGCTCCTTTTGGTCAAATTAAATCCTACCTGAACTATTGCCTATTAACCATGTAATCAACAGTTGCGTAAATCTTGGCCACCATTTCTTTTTGCCATTTATCAGATCAATGTTTGCCTTTCATATTTATATTTCTTTGTGTATTTTAGAATAGTATTCGCCTATTGTGTTGATTTTTGCATATTTTTTTGGGGTACCTAATGAACGTTTTTGCTGAAATGTTTGTCTCGTCATCTACTAATTTAGCTGCTAGAAAAATTTCATGTTTATTTTAGACATTACTCAAAGCTGCATTTTATAAACTGAGAGTGGCATATTAGCTACAGTCATAGACATAGAGATTTTGCAGCATTTATGAGTAAATATGAGAGAGACAAAATATGCTATGGAGTTTGTGCATCTAAGCTGAAGATATCTTCAGTGCTTTCGTTTGTGTGTGGTTGGTGTGCTTCATACTGGGGAACGTGCTGAGGAGGGGATCTGAGCACTATGGAGTTTGTTGTGCAATGAAGATGATCGGTCGACTAAACTAAACTAACGAATGAGACTAAGATGTAAATGGACAAAAAAAAGTGAATGTAAATAAAGGTGAATTATGCAGCTGAATTAATTTGTCATATTATTTTATTAAAACAATGGTCATGAGAAGAAACATTTGACATTCTCTGGTGTAAATATTTCAATTTTAGATACAGCTGTTTATTATTAAAATTGAACTGAAATGTAACTTCTAACCTTCTGAAATATACTGTAGTAAAAGCATACTCAAGTTGGCATGAGCCAGCTCTAACAACTTCACCCTATGAATGATCAGATATGACACATACAACAGTATAACTTGGTGTGTTATTAAAAGATAAAATTGTATATATTAAAACCTTGCCAGTAGAGCATCTATACAAATTTGCTCCTCGGGCATAGCTCCACCACAAAGTGGTAAAGAAGCCTGTGTGTTCATATCCCTTAGAGCTGATGGGAGAGAGACACATCAAGATTCAGGGATTTGTGCACAATATAAGTCCAGGAACGGTATGAAAAATGTTGCCTTACTAAGACAAACTAGTGCAAAATTGGATTTTTTTTTTTCATTTCAGTAACATGTTATATTTAATGCAGTAGAGTTGTAAGGCTTTTACAACTCTACTGCATTAAATATAACATGTTACAACCTTCAGGAACACAAGTTAGCTGACCTGAGGTCATTATGGCAGGGTCAGGAACCCACAGCTGATCAAGACCTAACTGCATCTCCCAGTTACACTCCTGGCAAAAGCCTACAACAAAGCAGATTGACTAATGGAGCGGTGGGTCTGTTAATATACAAGATCTAGTATTACAGTACATCTAGGATAAATAATCCCTCTGTGAGGGGAGAAAGGAATAGAGCCACAGTTACCTTACCAAGCATGTAGTAAGAAGTGGTGAAGGAAGTTTGGAATTCCTGCCTGTGCAGTCAAGTAGGATATGCACGGATCGGCCTTGTCAACAGACCATGTACAAATTGTGGTCACCAACACTGTATTTCCGAAATGCCACTTGGTGTGATGGGGCTCTTTACTTTACTTTTTTTTTTTATTTTGGGAATTCTGTGATAAGTGGTGGAGCAGATATGGGGAATTCCTGACTGCAAAGAAAACTGGTTCCATGAATAGGATGAACAAGACACAACTTCTCCAACAGAACACTGGAAATAAAAAAAGCCATTGCAGCCTGTCACATCACCATTTCAGGTCTAAGCACTAATGGTTTGTATGACACCTATCACTGTATATCAATAACAAGCTACAATCCTGATGAGCAGGAAGTATTTTCTTGTCTAAATCCTATTTGCAAAAACGTGTCCTTAGTTGTGGAGAGACGGAATCACCTATACCAGCATGCATGACACTTGATGTCCTCTAGATTTTCTGCTGCTGGTATAATATTGGTAGTAGCCATGGTACTTTATGTGCCAATCAACATCAAGGTATATCACTCATATTGATATTTTAATTCAAGACAGTGTAAAAGAATTAAATTAAAGAATTGTAGCGCTGTTCCCTACCAGGCATGTTCATAAGAGGCAACTAAGGAGGGTTGGGCATGGGACTGGTGGCTATCCTGTACTGTAAACAAAAAAAAAAGGCGAAAAAACTTAACAAACATGGACAATGACTGTGAAATATGGGGGAAAAAAAATGACAATCATGAAGATACAAACCTTCATTAATGGATGCTTATGCAGAATAAAAGGATGGAAATGGCAGGGCAAAATCACTAACATAGAATTATGGAAATGTACCAGTCAAATACCTGTGGGGCGAACGCAAGAACAAAAAATACCTATGGATAAAGAGATACAGTGAAGACGATGGTACTGGTTAGGGGACACATACTAGATGCCAACAGAGAGCACTACACGACACACCCCTTTTTTGGAATCCCCAGGGAAAAAGAGGAAGACCAAAATATTCTTGGAGAAGACTGAAGCAGAAATGAAGATGATGGGGAAGCCATCAGATGATCTTAAAAGAATGGCAAAAAACAGAACGGCTTGGAAAGTGTCTGTTAAAGACCCATGCTCCACAGGAAGCTGAAAGGTACAAGAATTCCAGACAATGTAGATATTTAAATGTTTATAAAGTTTAGCACTTACAAGGTCATAAAAACAGGAAGTCACAGCAACTTAAAGACAAACAGGTTTTTGAAATGGTTGTAAAGTGTCAAGATATAAAATATATAGCAGGTTTAAATTTCCTGGGAACAACATTCTACGGAGATAATTGACATGTGATGCAGTAGGTCAAACCAAAAAAAATGGGACAGCTAGCCCTTCCCCTACAACAAAGAACAATGCCTGTGAGCAGAAACAAAGTTATACAAGCATCATCACTCTCATCTTATGTAACCAGTACCAAAACTGTCTTCATAACAAATCAAAGAAGTTAACTACTACAGAAATGAGATGTTTGAAGCCGGAGTAACCAAAAGAGACAAATCAGAAATAAGAATGTAAGGGAAAGAGTCATCAAAGAAAATAATCTTGAATTACATACGTGTGTTATAAAGAGACAACAATTAAAATGATTTGCTATTCTGAGAAATTGGAAATAAAGTATATATATAAGAAAAGAAGCTTGCATAATATATAAGAAAAGAAGTCTGTAGAATATATATAAAAAAAGAAGTTCGCACAATATATATATACAAGAAAAGAAGCTCGCAAAAAATATATCAGAAAAGAAGCTAGCAAAAAATATATAAGAAGAGAAGTTTGCATAAAATATATAAGACAAGAAGTTCACAGAAAATAAACAAGAAAAGAAATTTGCAGAGAACGACACAGTCCCTAAGTAGGACTAAGTGACAGTACCAAATAAATGCTATAACAGCATCAAATGACTGAGGCATCAGTAGAGTGAAAGCTAGAACTATGCATCTTTCAAGATACCTAGAAATGATATTAGAGGAAGCAGTGATGCTCAGCTCATGAGGATACAAGCAAGATCTGAAAGCATTTTCTCTTCAGCTTTAACAAGCTTTTGAGGGACATGTTCAAAAGTGTCTTCCTTTTACAACATTTCTAAACTTTAATAGGAACTAATTCAGACATCTGCTTGATTATCTAATAATACAACTTACAAATAAACAAGAAAAAAATTACCCCCTTCTCCCTCCCCAAAAAATGTGCCCCTTAACTAAAATTAGAAAAACTCATTTAAACAGGTTATGTGGTAAAAATATACAAAATATATGGTTACAGCTCTACATTATAAGAAAATGACACGAAGACTATTTATATAACACCATGACTATTTCTGCATCATTCTACATTAAGCATTGTCTTATATTATTGTCTTATATTAAAGTTGTAATTATTTTGCATATCTGGACACCGTCTGTAGGATGTCGATAAATCTAAATTATACCCAGAAATGTACATTTTCTCTGTTTTGCTAATTAAGTAAAGAAATTGTATTATGTGGGGAATTACAAGTGCATTTTTGACAAATTCTTGAAAGCAACTAGCCTTTATGCCAGTTGTATTCAATTATGTATTCTGGGTATGCTTGGTTTCTATCAAAAATGACATAAATTTGAGGATACAAACTATGATCTACACAGGAGTCATAGGATTTCCCAAATGGGTTGTTTTCATCTAAGGGTGGTGGTCGTTTCAATCCAGATTTCCCAACTGTGTAACGACCTACAAGAACTCTGGCTGCAAACATAAAATTGGTCTTAGAGGTTGGGTCACGAGCAAATGTTTTTGTTAGATCTGTTGTGCCTATCTCATGAGTTTGTGAAGTAGTAGATGCACTACAATTTGCAGGTGCATTTGCATTCATTAGGCCATTTGCATCAGAGACTCTGCTGCTATTGTTTAGAATATTAGTCAGATCACTACAGTATCCCAGTGAACTCCTAGAACAAGAAGGAACATTCAGTGATGGTCCTATCTTATTGCTGGCACTTGTAATGTAATTGCTACCACTATTGATGGATGACTGAGTCTGGGAATAATAATAGTTGTGCAAAGATGGTATTGGGAACACATTTGAACAGCCTTGATAATATTTTACAATTTGTGACCCTGATACAGAGGTTGTGGGAAATGCAGAACTGGTTCTCTCAGTTGAAAGGTTAGGAGTGGTTCCTGATGTCAGTCCTGTTGTAGCATTTATAGAAACTTGATTAGGTATTGTGCTGAGGGTTGACAGCTGCCCGTGTGCTGGTGGAGGAGATGGAATGTTCAAACATCGCAGAGCTGAATGTGTATTTAGAAACCAAGGAGAGATGCTCGATGAAGTGGTGTATCCCGTTAATAGAGAGTTCAGATTTGTGCTTGTTGGTCGTGTGTAGCTTGATATACCACCAACTTTAACACTCATTTCACTGAAAACACGATCAGTGTATGCATGGGAGTAGCTGGCATTGCCAGCAAAGTAGGAACCTGTACATCAAAGTAAATTTAATTTAAAATGTTAAAAAAATAAGACTATCAGGGTTACATTTAATACTTAAATACACAAATGTAAAATGAACCCTCTATTCTATTCTAGGAATCAGTTTCACTGCAGTCGGGGCATCCCCATATCTGCTCCACCCCAATCCCAGCAATTCTCAAAGTGTATGCAGACTAAATGTTCCTGTAAGGTATTGATTACAGATACAGATACATCTGCTTTTCCCACTAAGCACTCCTGATTGCCCAAATCCCCTTTCCCACATTTAGACTCCTCAGTCTCTCAATATATACATCATTGTCACATCTTTAGACTCCTCAGTCTCTCAATATATACATCATTGTCACATCTTTAGACTCCTCAGTCTCTCAATATATACATCATTGTCACACCCATTCTCCTCTTCTTCTCTCAAGGAATGAAGAACAAACTTGGTGATGTCCTCTTTGTCAATAGTAAGGCCACACTCAGTGCCAGAGCTGCCAGCAAGCTTATTGACTATTTCAGTGCCATGTACACCAGCATGCCCTGGACAGTACACCCATGTTAACGCATTTACTTTGGAGTCATCCAAGAGCTGCTTCAACTCCTGCTGCAGACATTGTCTGTCATCTTCTGTAGCATACTTTGCGTGTCAGTTACCAAGACTGTGTGATCAATGTTCTATGTAACTAATCATGTTATCACAGCCGTTACTTTTCTATCTCCACTTTCATACTGGACACTATAATGCTACACTTGCCAGATTCTCTAGCCACTTCTCTGACATGTTAGTACACCACAAAACCCCAAACACTATGCTGTCCCTGGGATACGGAACACTCATCATCATGTGCCATATTCACATCAAAGACTGGCTACCATGAACAGTAATTTCACTTTTCTTTATTCACACTGTCATAGATTCTCCTGTCAAACTATTATTGTTGTTTGTTATTAGGATCATCATCACTGTACACAGGACAAATCAGTAGGTTCTCTGATATCTCCCTCAAGAATCTCAAGAGACTCCGAGGATAATCCTGGCCCATATGCACGAACTTCATAGTATGGCCTGGGAACCACGATGTAGGTAGGTTTTTGCTGACAATTTTGCTCAGGCAGTGGCAATATCAATGGCCTACTTTTTCAATTTTAACTGCCAAGGGATCTTTAATGTGCACCGGTGCACATGGGATTCATAGATTCATCCACAAGGTACTGAATCAGAAGTAAAATTTCCATTTAATTAACCCTAGATTATGACACCTTCGTAAAAATTACAAATACAAATACTCTCCCTATCTATCTATTGACCTTTCGAACCGTAGCCAGCCCATAGAGCATAGACCCAGATACTCTTTCTCTTATCTAAATTTTTATTCTAGCAGTTTTAAATTCTTTAAAAGATATTTTATCAAATCTCACCATTTGTCTCTGTTCTGTGCAAGCAACTCTATCTCATTGAGGGAGCCGATTCCTGCTGCTCTTGCCTCTTTGATCAATGTTGTATACCCTCCCTACACCTACCAATTATTGCTTTCTAAGACACCTTACTGTTGGATTTTCTTTACCAACATGCACTTCGTAAAAGAGTACGAAGGTGTCATAAAAACATTTTTTTTTTTAATTTGGTCAATTTTCAAGAAATTCTTTTTTTTTTCTTATAGCAGGGGGAATCTCTTTGGCTGTTGGTGAGATTTCAAACAAACCTTTGTAACACAAGATAGGCAGGAAATGACGTTAAGAGGAAGCTGAACATATGTCTAAAATGTCAGCAGCTGTGTCAACAGACAACATAACACAGGCAGTCATGGCACCTTGCGGTCAGATTTCAGGCCATAAATCAAACCTAAGCCAGGAAATGATTACCGCATCAGATTCCCATGTCTCTTCTTGAGTGAACACAAAGCTGTGTGGCAAAAAGAAGCTGTGTTCAAAGAAAATCTTATTCTCCTACTTCCAAATGTAACAATCATCATTCGCAATTTTTTACGAGGGTGTCGTCAAAACATGACTAGGTGTCATAATCTAGGGTTAAACAAAATCTGACCTAGCTTTAATTCAAAAATAAATCAAGCAATCAATGTGTACTACAGACCATCATCAAAAGAAATGTTGGCACAAATCTTGACCAAAATGCCAGTCAGACCCACTGAGCATAGTCGGTGAGTCATAGCTGACTGTTTGTGTCAGTATCAGTGACTAAGCTGAAAAAGATCCTATTCCACCCCTTCACATGGCACTGGAAAGAGACTAACCAATCTGGCCAAGTGTGTGGGGATCAAATAAAAAGGCCAACCCATACATAAAATTCCATATTGAAGTTAGATATGTTAGGATGGAACATACAGACATCACAACTTGCTGCAAACCACATCAAAGCTCATCTATGCCCACATAACATGGCAGAGAATAGATATGAGTAATCATTGGGTAAGCACAGATGATGTCAGGAAGTAGTAAAACTTCAGACACACACATACACACCACTTAATCCATATTGAAGACAAAAACCTTTGAACATCTAAAAAAACCAATACCAGATATTATAATAGACACGTCCAGATAAGAATACAAAGTAGCTTAAAATATAACACAAATAGCTGCAACAGGAAAACTTGCAACAAACAACAGAGCAGAAATCAAGTAATACTTGTTGCAATAAAGATACAAATAAAAATAAGAACTAAGAAATGCAAACACTTTTCAGACAGCAGTCACTTTTGGCAAGCTCTTGTTCTACTTTAAACAGCTACGAGTTCTTTAATGTGTGCAAGCACACACGGGACTTCCTGTTTTTCATCCCTTTCTGAGTGGGCTAGAAATTGGATTGAGTTATTTGCGGGTCATCATCATTGCACTCCAAACATGTTCATAGTTGCTCAGATCCCCTCCTTAGCAAGTCCTGCAGTGTCCAATGATTGACGGCTCCAGTTCTGTGTTGGTTGATAAGTCTTCTTATACGCCCACATAGTTTCTCATTTCTGGCTGTGCCCATCTTAACTCCCATCTCTTTCATCTGAAGAAGTGACATGGACTCATTGTTGTCGAAGTCCTGTGCCCTTCCCACATCTCGAAGGGCACTGATGATGTCCGCCCAATCCATTGATTGACCGTCCAACGACAGCACAGCTAGCCAATCTGTCAGCTCTTTCATTTCCCTGTACTCCAGCATATCCAGGGATATAGACAAAGGTGACCCTATGAATTTTTTACTCCTGCAATAACTCTACCCATTGGATATTTGATTTTTTATCAGAAATCAATAAGAATAAATTAGATAACACTACCTGGAGACCAGGGAGCCGTGATAGCTCAGTGCTTAGTGAACTGGACTACAAAGGACAAGAGGTTGGCAGCCTCTGGGTTCACCCATCCTTAAATGAGTACCAGATTTTTTTCTGGGAAAGTGAAGCAGCACAGGCATAATACCGATTACATTACCCTAAAGATCATGTGCCGAAGGTCTATAAAAAAAAGTATGGTCACTAACACATATTCCCTATACACCACTTGGCGTGATGGGGCTCTTTTACTTTATTTTTTTTCCCCATAGACCATGGATCTTCCCATCCAGAGGCTGACCTCTGAACTCCCCCGGCACAAAGTATAATTAAGACAATGGATTAGATTTAGACAGAAACATGTAACAATAACAGAAATACTGACCACATCCATAAGCTGTGCCATGTTTTCCACTTAGTCGCCAATCAAATCCTTTCCTAGCAATAGCTTCCAGTGTTGAGCGATATGTACCATGGTACAGTTGTTTCTCTTCAACTTTCACACCATCATTCTCCTGTGCCATCTCACTTTGCTTGCTGAAATTATATGCAAATTCATATCACCAGAGAGAGAAAAGAATTATATCTTAGTGATGTTGGTAGAAAAGTGTATCACTTGAGCTATTTATTCTACAAAATATCTCTGCTCACTTAACAGGTAAATACTGAAGAAAGAGAAGAAAAGTTCAGCATGTTAACTCTTTCCGTACGGAAGCTTTTTATCAATGCAATGGAAGACATTTCAGAGACAAAATTTTTCATGGTTTTAAGAATCAATCTACATATGTATATTTATCTAATATAAAAAAAAAAAAGTAAAGTACCCCCATCACGCCAAGTGGCATATAGGAAATATGGTGTTAGTGACCATAAATTTTACAGACCTTCAGCACATGATTTTTGGGGTAATGTGGTCGGTATTACGCCCGTGCTGCTTTACTTTCCCAGAAAAAATCCGGTACCCATTAAAGGCTGGGTGAACCTGGAAGCCGTCGGTTGGAATCGAACCCTACCTCTTGTCCTTTGTAGTCAAGTTCACTAAACACTGAGCTATCGTGGCTCTATTTATCTAACATATAACATATCATATATGAATTTTTAAATAATTGATCAAGCTATTAGATTTCACCAATACCAATATGATACAAGGCATAAAAAAAAAAAAAGTAAAGTACCCCCCGTCACGCCAAGTGGCGTATAGGGAAATATGGTGTTAGTGACCCTATATTTTACAGACCTTCAGCACATGATTTTTGGGGTAATGTGGTCGGTATTACGCCCGTGCTGCTTTTACTTTCCCAGAAAAAATCCGGTACCCATTTAAGGCTGGGTGAACCCGGAGCCGTCGGTTGGGATCGAACCCTACCCCTTGTCCATAGTAGTCCAGTTCAGATACAAGGCATGTCAAAAAAAATGATTTGATGACGGTTCACACTAATCAAATTGGGAGTGACTCACTGTGCAATGAAACGTACAGAAAGAGTTAATATGTAAGTTTGAACTATATGGCTGGCACGCATGTCTCAATGCATTATATTGTTTGCAGTCCTAAAGAATGTGCACATCAAGTCAGGTGTGTCTGTCTTTGCATTTCCAATTTTGAACATTGTGTAACCAGCCTTAAATATTGTGTAGCCAGCCTTAAATATTGTGTGGCCAATCTTGAGCATTGTGTAGCCAATCTTGAGCATTGTGTAGCCAATTTTGAACATTGTGTAGCCAGCCTTAAATATTGTGTAGCCAATCTTGAACATTGTGTAGCCAATTTTGAACATTGTATAGCCAGCCTTAAATATTGTGTAGCCAACCTTAAATATTGTGTAGCCAATCTTGAACATTGTGTAGCCAATCTTGAATATTGTGCAGTCAATCTTGAACATTGTGTAGCCAATCTTGAACATTGTGTAGCCAATCTTGAACATTGTGTAGCCAGCCTTAAATATTGTGTAGCCAATCTTGAACATTGTGTAGCCAATTTTGAACATTGTGTAGCCAGCCTTAAATATTGTGTAGCCAATTTTGAACATTGTGTAGCCAATCTTGAACATAGTGTAGCCAATTTTGAACAATGGACATATATATAAAGCCAAATTAAGTTTTGTCCTTTTCTGAGAAGAAGATTTTCTACATGCTATAATTCTATATAAGAATAGGGAATACCATTTTGGCTATCTAGATATTTTATCCTACAGATATTCTAACAACTGTAGTAAGTGAAAAACATTGAGGCTGGAAAAAGGAAAAATATTACTTGTGACCAACATTGTAGTTAATACAAGTAGAATAATTTATTTGCAGTGTGTGCACACACACAAATATATAGTGGTTTAATTAACCCTTGACTTTTCAATTTTATGGAAACAGTGTGATTGTGTTGGCTACCAATTTCTTCTGTCTCTCTCTGTCTAATGTACAGATCTTTGTGTGTTTACTAAGTCAAGGTCTGTACATTCTTTTACGATATCCTTACATCCTGCTTGCAAAAATTTCAATGACATTGATACAATGATCTACTTAGATAGTTAAACAGAGCAGTATATTGAACATCTATATTGATTTATATAACATCTTGGGCATTTACTGCAAGTTCCAGCGGCAAAACCATTCATGAAGAAAATGGCCATTATGCAATGATGACCAGTGGTATGACAATGGAGATCATTGCCATGGCAAGGGCTTTTATCAGGAAGTACACAAAGTCACACAACTTCACTTATGTCTGTGCATTGAGTGACTCAATGAGATTCATCTGTAAAGTCCAGGCACGCTCCATCCACAGTCAATAGCTGGTGTTATTAGGGAGGTTAAAGATCTGCACTGTTACCTTCTTGTTCATCTCACTGGTGTTGAGGTTAATGAAATATAAGATAGACTGCCTGGTTCTGCAATCATAGCAGATGGAAAACCAATGAATTGGGCAGATTTAATTAAGAACTTCAGTGAGAGATGGATAGAATGTCTGAAATTACATCGATATATCTAGACTCCTTGAATATGGAGTTGAGATTAGCATTGTCAGCATGGGGGGGGGGGGGGTGTTGTAGAATTAAAAAGTTGTACTCACAGAGCAAAATATTTCCACAGGATTTGATTCTGAATTCGAATTATCTTCACAATGTCATGATTACCAAAGTTCAAAGTTTCATAAAATTGGAAGGCAAGTGCTCTGTACTCATCTGTGTCTGGAATTACCTCAAAGGCCATCACTGGCTGAAAATAGATAAGACTATTAAGATGAATGAATAAACAGTAAATTACATAAATCTGTCATAAGAAAGATATAATCTAGTTTATGTCCTTAGAAATCCACACTGTAATACAGAATAACTATTTTTCATGGCTATATCCAAACCACAATTCAACTGACGCAAAAAAGGTTTCGTTTTTAAACTCACATCTGAGTATTTTTTCTTTGGTTAAATTGGGGCTTCCCTCATCATCTTCTTCTTCTTCAACATTAACCCATTAAATAGTCATGGATATGCTGTGGTGCTAGTTTATTGTTATATCTGCACCTTTCGTCCATCACACCCATCATGAGTTTTGATGCTTGAAGTGACACAGTCCAGAAGTCTCTGAACACTTCTGGATAGACGGCCGACCACATATGGGTAAAAACATGCGTGCTAAGACGCTGATTAAGTCTCGTACTTTACATTTACACCCATCCACACAAGTAGATTTATAATTGTCTAATAATTTTTCCCAGGCAGTGGCCATTTTGGCTTATTCTTTTTTTAATTTTAATGATATGTGTTCAGAGTGCAATGTGACCTTCTGTTTATCACCATTATCAAAGAGAGCTAGACATCAGATCTCACTACCCACAAACCAGGAGTAAAGCCACAAATAACCCACAGCATTTGAAAAGAAAAATTCCTGCTGCTTGTGGTGAGATCTGAACCTGGAACCATTATGCCTATAGGCTGTTTTACTTCCAGACCACTACGCCCCCAGTTCCCTCAGTAAGAAGAAAGTGTTATCTTTTTCATTAAGGCAATGGTGGCTGAAAGGTTAATGCACTCACTGCTCATCAGAAAGGTCCATGTTCAGTTACCAAATGTCTAAAAATGGGTACCAGAGATTTTTTTCTGGAAAAGCAGTCAGCTGGTGTGATACTGACTATTCACATATAATGTTGTTCATCATCAGGTTGCAAGTCCTTTGCAGAAAATTGTACTCATCACATCCTATTGGGAAGAAATTCAGTCTATCCAGATCTCTGACTTCTATTGTCATGTTCAAGGTTTCTTTAATATCTTTGAAACCACCTTCCATTTGGTCTGCCTGTCTCATCTTTTTGGAACCATGCTTTCCATTATTTTTCTTTCCAACCCACTGTGACGTTTAAAATTGTGTTGTTGATAATTGAAAAATATGGGTATTAATATGTTCTTTAAGGTATGGAGGGAACCATACATGAATTATTATCCCAGCTTGCTGCTGCAACTACTGAGTCTAGTGCTCTGTGCACACCATGAGCTTTGGTTTTCAATATTCTGATTGCTTATGATGAATGATGATATCATATGACAAAGGACAGTTTAGTTGCGTTCACTTATGGTGCGGCTACGCCTTATGTCTTTTGGTGTGTGCTGTAGCTGCTATGATGGGGACTGTAGCTGCCTTTCTTTGTTTGAATCTTCAATGCGATGAGTTTTAATTCGGATGATTCCACAGGCACGGGCGGTTGAGCAATTATGGATTTTAATTCATTTGCAGTGCAGAGCCTTTGATTAACTACAACTATAACTTGAATCATTTTATTTTTTAACAGTCTATTTCACTAGTTTATCCTCTGTAGTTTTCTAACATGGACGCTAAAAGTTAATTTTAAAATGTGCAAATTGAAGAACACTTATGTAAAGTAAAATCTACCACTCACTGTTCCATATTCCATCTTTGCCCAAAAAGGGGGAAAATCTTCAGCCACGTCATTTGATTGAGGACTGTCAATCTTATCAAAATTATTTGTGCTCAGTGTTGGACAAAGGGTCACAGACGTGTCCAGTGTGGCAAACTCAGACCTACAAGAAAGTGTCAAGAGAAATATTAATGCAAAGTTAACAGACAAATGTTAGAAGAATAAAAAAGCAAAAAGTTATTGAGCTACAAGATACAAAATTATAAAATTTAATTATAAAATATAAAGAACAAGCAAAGAGATGTGTATTGGTTATTGACAAAAGCAGTGTATTAAAAAAATATTTCTTCTTAAGAGCATTAAATCTAAATTTTCACCAATACAAAAAAAAATGTATATTTTCATTTGCGGCAACTTTTAAATATTGCTAGAAACTCAATTTTACAAATGTGAGTAATGTTATGAGATCAATGTAAATTATATTAATATTTAAATGGGGTTTAAAGTAGAAAAGATATGGCACCTGAACATATGAATGCTGTCATAGAGCACATGCAGGCGCACACAAGAAGAGAGAGAGAGAGATATGCAACTAAAGTATCACATTTTGTTTGAATGATCCCTGCTTAACATGCTACACTATCATAATTAACAGAGAACAAAGTCAATAAAGCACTTTAGAACTAACCTAGTCTTAAGCTTCTCATCTGTGAACATCCATTTTGTTATGTAGCTCATGTATTCTCTGTCCAGTTTCTCCTCCAAGATCTCAACAACAAACGAGGGCAGTGTTCTCTTCAGCTCATCTAGGGAACAACAAAAGCTTCAATGCACAAACATGATCATGTTATTGTAACGGTGAGCTTTACCTCGGAAATTGTGTGACATGATAATAACTATATAACCCTAAAATGTGTAGTTCTATAATCTAAGGTTACTATGTTTCTCAGGTTTGTGAAAGTATTCATGTTACAAAGCTCCTGGTTCTCATTTAGTGCCAAAACTTTTTCTCACTCCCTCCCTCTCTCATTTAAAAAAATAATATCTGTACAATCTGTGTTTTAAACGTTGCGAGAACACCAGGCCCAAGGGCCGACCATGAAAAAGATGGATTGACAGAATATTAGAAGTACTAGGAAACATAACAGCAGCAGAGGCAAACAGAAGAACAAAAGACAGCAAATTATATCTCCCCACAATGCTGAAAGGTAAATGAGGAAGGAAAGAAGAAGAAGAATCTGTGTTTGGTTGAAAGAGTGGGTAAGCATATTTTCAAAATTTGGTAAATTTTCATACATAATTTACAAGTAGGCCTATATAATTTATTCATTTACAAAATTGGTTTCCATTCAAAACATCAGCTTTACCTACCAGAATGGACAACTTCAGTGCAAGAACTTGTGGGGCACTTTATATACAACTGCTGCAAAACAACATTAAAAACAGACAACTGGATCAAATCCTGCTAGTTTACCAATGTATTATTTTCAGACAATATTTGAGATTATTCATTAAAACATATATTAGAAGCTTCCATTAATTGGACAACATAATTACAATAATTCATTGTAATTTCTTCTTCACTGTATGTTTATTAATTGTTGCATTGCAGTGTTTTAGCACTGTGTATGCCAGTCTTTGGTATGTATTTGTTCTGGACATTCTTGCTATTTGTTCTGGACATTCTTGCCTCCCTTTCATTTCTATGACCTTCATGCATGATAGTCATTTGTAGTCAGGGCTGTCCTTCTATCTACCCTTGTGTCCAGTGTTACAATTCATGAGAAAAAGAGTCTGTCAAAACTATTATACACCTTCTGGCTGGATTTCCATGTCTCTCTGACTTTTACTTTACAAGGAAATGCTGCCTGTGTATGTCCTTGATGTAAAGGAAGACATTTTAATATTCATTGATAATATTGTTATTGAAGCTAACATTTTTATTTTGCAACATAGAAGTTGAATAATTAAAATGTCAAAGTACAAAGGGTCCTCTGTGCTACTGCAATGAGACTGGAGCCAATTGTTGTTGGATATATTCAAATAGTACAGGACACACTAATGAAATGCCCTACTATAATGAGGACATATTATCAATATTTTAGAGAAAAGACTACTTGAATTTTAAATCATACAGCGCACAGGTAAAATTGGATGACTGAGTATGAATGTGATTAATTAAAAAAAAATAATAGGGAATAATGGATTCTGGAAACACAATTGCCATCTTCTGAGAGAGAATGAAGGTGCCTGACCAAAGTACAATGAGGTTAAATATTCTGATATAATAAAAATATAATTTGTATCTTCATGATAACTTACCACTAAGCATAAAAGAAAGCTTGTCACCACAGAGATGAGATGTCTGAGAAAAGCGCTGGAGTGACCAGAAAAGACAGAATCAGAAATTAAATAAGAGAAAGAGTAGACATTGAACCAATCCTAAGCTACATACAGAAACAACAAATAAAATGGTTTGCCCATCTATAAAGAATGCCATGTGATTCCTTACCATACAAGGCATATATTAAAAGAGGAAAAGGGAGAAGAGCAAAGAGCAGGAGGCAGACCCAGAGTAAGATGAACAGACAATATCAAGTAACAATGATTAAAGTTTCCAAAAGGGCGAGAACCAGAACTTTTGTTTCCCCCTCAACATTTGAACGGGTACAAGAGAAAGTGAAGAAAGAAAAAGTGTTAGATTAAACCAAACACAAATAATCTAAGGAATGGTATAACATCATTTGAAACTAAAGGTAAAGTACGAGACTTGAACCGGCATCTGAGCACGCGAGTTTACACCCATATGTGCTCGGCCGCCTATCCAGGAATGTTCTGAGATTTCTGTATAGTGTCGCCTCAAGCATTGAAACTCAGATGCGAGGCGACATTTTTCACCTTCCCAGGGCAATACCCTGGTACCCATTTCTGCCAACGGCTGGGTCGACTGTGGGGGTATTTTTTTTCCAACCACGAGTACAATTCACACTGTCTCCCAGCGGGAATCAAACACGGGTTGTTCGAACATCAGTAGTCCAGTCAGGTGGTTTTCCCAACTAGGCTACCGAGGCCCCATCATTTGAAACTGTGCTAAGGCAAAACTTAGAAGAGAAAAGACTCATGAAAAAGGATAGAAAACCCTGTGGATCAGTGGGCCTGACTTGTTCATTCTGTGGCCGTGTGTGTTTGTCAAACATTGGTAGAATTAGCCACGAGGGAAGCTGTTCGACAAAAACAAAACCTCAAAAAAATACACAATAGCCTCCACTAGGCCATCTGACTAGATGAAAAGGGCCATACAATATTTACACCTATTCATCACCATCATCAACATTTGTCATACAATGTGGCTTTCTTCTTCCGCCTTTTAACCCTAACCCTCTGAACTCCTGTCGGAGCAAAGGGGACTCACAAGAGATTTCCACCAAATCCGGTCTGAAGCAAGCTCTCACCAAGACCTACCAGCCTCTATCATTTCATCATGTATGGTTTGTCGCCAAGTCCTGTTTTCATTCATTTTCCAGGTGGTGTCCATGTTAATGCTAGGTGCGGAATGCTTGTTCGTGTCATTCCTACAGCAGGGCCTAGCCATTTCTAATGTCTTCTTTTCCCTTCTTGACTGATATTGTTAATGCCTAATCTTCTAGGCAACCTCTTTGTTTGTGATTTGTTAATCACAATGGATATTTAGAATCTTCTTAAGACAGCGACCTTCAAATCCTCTAAGATGGCTTTCTATCTTATGGTTCATTATCTATGTTTCTGCTGCATACAAAAGTATGTATTGCACATCTGACTTTCAACTTATTATTACATAACATTATAATTTGATTTTGTATTTCTTCATTTAACTTCTTATTTCTTAAAATGATTTCTTAGCCCTCCATGGTATGCAGAACATACATCTCAAACCACATATCTGAAGCTGCAAGTGACATTCAAGAGTACCCATATGTTTTGTGTTTTAACAATGACACATACAAAGTGCACAAAAGCCCTCAGGAAACAGTGACTTTTAAAGTACATCCCCTGCCATATCTGTCTATCTATCTATTGACCTTTCGAACCATGGCCGGCCCATAGGGCATAGAACCAGATAATCCTCTTTTTCTAAATTTTCTTTCTAGCAATCTCAATCCTTGCAAAAACATTTATCAAACCTCGCCACCTGTCTATGTTCTGTGCAAGCATTTAAATCTCATTGAGTGAGCCAATTCCTGCTGCCTTTGCCTCTCTGATCAATGTACTTCTCAGTGTTTCTCTGGGTTGGCCTCTTTTCCTCCTACCTTTTGTTTCCCATTAAGAGCTTGCTTTGTTATTATCTCTTCTCATCACATGTCCAACATATGTCCATTGTCTTTTCTTGATTACTGATGATAATAGTGGTTGATTGGCGGTTTCTCTAATTTCCTTGTTTGTTTTGAATTCGTTCCACCCTATACCAAGTATTTTCCTTAGACATTTATTTTCAAATGCGTAGAACTTTGTTTATATGTCTCTTGTTGTTTTCAAACTCTCACACGCATATGTAAGAGTTGATAGTACGTTTGATTTGAATAGTCTTAAATTTTGTTTTTGTGCTGATGAGTTTTGATTTCCACAACTTTTCAAGGCTTCTGAAAGACATTGCTGCTTTAGCTATTCTTATTATAATTTCTTTACTTGTATCCCCTTCCCGATCAATGAGACCTCTAAGATAAATAACGTGTGATTTCTAAGATCAATCTCTTCCACTGGTTTGTTTTGCATGTATATGCTTTCATCTGTTGGAATTAAACTTTTCATGGCCTTAGTCTTTTCATGATTGATTTCAGGCCCTATTTTACTGGCTGTTGATGATAGTTCATTCGTGTTTTCCTGACCGCTGATGAGGACTGTCATCAGCAAAATTGTGGTCCTTCAACTGGCCTCCATGGATCCATTCGATGCCTTTGTTACCAGTGCAGCATTTCTTCCTGCCATATGGACTGAACATAAACAACAAACATCCTAATGAGATGGATCAACAAACTAATTTGTGGCTAATTTTGGCAAAATGTCCCTAATCTTAACAGTAATGTTTGTTACAAAGTGTCACAGACCTTGACAATTATTTTATTTTAACAAAATGCCACTAATCTAGATATTTTGGTAACAAAATGTTGATAACCATAATAGTTTTATTTGTTATATTTCATTATATCTGCAACATAACTTAATAAATTAAAATAAAAAACTAAAACAGTTAAAAGATGTACCAACCTTAGTATCACCTGAGAGAATGACTCTAACCTGAGGCTCCAGACATGCAGTACAGATGATATGTCCCATGCCACACTTTGAGTGTTTCTCATTACTTACATTTAAATCACAAATTACACACATATTAACATCTTCATTCTCTCTCTGAGACCTCTCTCCCTGACCAACCTCAGACCTCAAACAATGGGCATTAGCATTGGGTTGTGCATCACTTGAAGAACTGTCCCCTATCAAATGTGTCTGCCTCCTAATGATACTTTTCTTGAACCCAATTTTATAGTGGTGATCTTGAGCAGGTAGCCTGGTATGTGATACTAAGAAATCTGTTGATGGATATCGTCTGAGTGTGACCCTTAGGCTTTGCTTTTCTTTTACTGATTCTTCTACATTCATTTGTTCTTGTTCTGAAGACTGACACTTCTGGGTCTCAATCTGAGCACTGTCTCTGTCTTTTGCTGATTCTGAGGATACAATCTGCCACTGGGATTCATCAGTCATTTTCACTTTTTTGTTGGATCTGTGACTGGATGAATGTGTCTTAACAAAACCATTTGACCACCTCTTGTAAAGATTCAGTCTATGTTTCCTTGCTTGCACTAAATTATACCACATCATTAATTGCTTTGACTGGATCCTCTTTCTGGGTACACTTTTTGCCCCATTGTCAAGAGTGGGTGAAAAATCCTGTCTGTACAGACTTTGGTTTTCATCAGTGCTGCTTAAACAAGATTTAGTATTCAAATATGGACTTTTGGCTGCTGAAACCTGATCCAGTGATGTCTTCATGTGGCTATCTTGCAGAGATAGAGACAAGTTGGAAATGGAAGACTTCTGAGGTATTTTAGCTATACAATCTAGACTGGAATTGTTTGATGATAATGAAATTGTGTTGTTTTGGTCAGCTTTTTGGCACTGCATAGATCTTGAGAAACATCTGTCATAGTCAACAATGATTCAGTGACACCGGACTCTTTTGAACAGGACACATGGATCAGATTGCTGTGAAATGAGTTACCAATCTTTGACATTCCGTTATCTCTTTCATGCTTAGGATTTGATTTAATTGAATCTTTGTTGATTTCTGAGTAATATTGTACCTGAGGAGTGTCAGTGCTGGATAATAAATCAAGCATAGTAAATATATCATCAGAAATCATGTTTTTCAAATCTAAAAATTGTGATGAATGCTTGTTAGTTGAGATTTTCTTGGAAACACTTAACTGACCTGTATTTAGATCAGTATCTAAAGTAGATTGGTCATGAGTAGCAGGTACAGAACTTGAGATCATTTTACCAGGAAAAGTCATAGATAATTCTGAATGTTGTGACTTGCCAGACCCTACACTATGTGGGTATTTTATGGATGGACACAGTACAGGGGTGGAAAAAGTATTCATAAATTCATAAAAAATAGAAGATGATGCATGTACCTCTGAAGCAAGTCCCAAAGCACCATTTATATAAGGACTCTTACTATCCAGACCAAATTTGGTGTTTAATGTTTTTGTGACACATTGTTCTGAGTTATCTATTTTAGTAGCACCATTCTCACTAAATATACCACACATATTCTGTTTATCATTCAATTGGGATGATTGACTTGTGCAGATAAGGCTAGAAGAAGCAATGTAGTCAGCTGTTGTAGTACTTTCAAGATTGAAGCAATCTTGTGTCATGTCTGTTTTGTTCAACACTGTCTTCAAGTTATGACTTGATTTAGAGGAACCACCTTCAGCTATGAATTTTAATGATGAGAGCCTCTCTAGTTCAACAGAGGTACCAGTGAGTACAGAATTATCTTGATTTTTGTCTGAACATGAATCAAGACCATGTAAACATTTAACAGAATACATTTCAATGTCATCATCAGGTTTATCACAAGTCAGCTGTCCTTGTTCTGGCTCAGACATTGAATCATACGCAGCTTGTGATGGTTTTATATGGGTCACTTGCTTAATTACTGATGACATTGCGTCTGATGTCAAAACCACTGGATCAGCAATACCAAGTGGCTGCAGAATATTATTTACCAATTTCAATGAAGAGAAGGCAGACTCAAAATATCCAACATGAGAGTTGCTACAAGCAATATCCATGTTATTCTTCCCACTAATCAGAGCTGTAATGTCTTTGATACTCTTATTCTGCAATGTATAAATGTCATGGGGGAGATTAAGGTAATGAAGAAATAATTAGCATATAAATAGACTTCCAGCACAAGAACAGACATTCAATATCTAGGTTGATAAAATGTTTGTGTGCACCAGCTTTATATTTCTCACAAAGTCCTCTGGGACTGACTTTTGCATGTTTCCTATTTTTCATACCAGTGGCTGTGTGCTCAGAAGTCCCTAGCAATACAGCCAGATATTTTCATACTTCAGAGGTACTGCCATTTTTTTATCATCCGGAGTGTTGACATTTTTTTATTTTTACCTCAAACTTTTGCCAGGGCAGCAGCCATTTTTAGCATCCTCTTTTTGATTTCCAACTGCCAAGAGTTCTTTAACATACACTGAATGCACACAGGACCTGTTTTTTTTGTGTGTGCATCTATCCAAGAGGCTAGTCATCAGATCTCACTACCCAAAGAACAGGGGAGGATAAAGCCAATGAAGAAACCAAGATTCAAAGTGAAAAAAATTCCTTCAGTCTGTGATGAGATTCGAATCCAGAACCTTCTTTTCCTGAGACTGACATCCCACATCAAGACCACCCAGACCAATTGATAATATAATTATATTCTTTTATAGATGAAATTAGTTTTTTTTCTTCAAATTGAGCAACTGTTTTCTCTATTCTTCAAGAGACGTTTATAATTTAAGAAGTTTATTTAAAAAAAAAACACTCACCAATATTCGAAAGTTGTATTTCTTTCATGTGTAAACTATATTCTATATATCTTTATTGTTACGATTCTAAAGTTACAAAGTATGTATACAAGCTCAATATTTTAATCATAAATTTCTTAAAAGAAGTGTAAACAGCAGATCCAAAGAAGCCTCACAAGTTAAATACTGACTTAGTAATTATAAAAGCAGCCATGTGCAAATAATGTGCAGCACTAAAGTAAAAAAATATAGAGATGTACAATCCAAACACCTCCTGAATGCATGCATATACAGATATAAGTCAGCTACCTTCTTTTTTCCTTCCTCATTTGTCTTTCAGCATTGAGAGGAGATATAATTTGCAATCTTTTGCTCCTATGTTGGCCTCTGCTATTGTTATGTTTCCTAGTGTTTCTAATACTCCATCAATCCATCTTTTTCATGGTTGGCCCTTGGGTCTGGTGTTCTCATAACATTTATTTAAAGTTTGTTGTGTTGTATTTTTGTTTTTCTGTCTTATTGCACGGTCAAACCATTCTATCTGTTGTTTCTTTATATATTCTATAGCAAGAATTACTCCTAGCTTTTCCCTCGGTGTCAACATATCACAAAAAAGGTGGAGGAATTTTCATTAGTCTAAAAAATAAAATACAAATAACCGTCTACAGCAAATGGAAGGTTCTCAAACAGCTTTAAAGCAGAGATATGATTTGAAAAGTGCAGCCAAAGCTCTTTTGAAAAAGCCAAGAAAAAAAATTAAATGTGTTCTTCACAGATGCCTTGTCAGTAACTAAAGAACAGAGAAGCCACCAGAAATGCAGACCTGAATTTCTCAAAGAGCAATACTCTATAAGCTGTGTTGTCAGCACAAAGGAGGTATGACAGAGGATTCTCAGAGAAGTTTTGATGTGATGGTGAGACTAACACTAGCAAAGTTTATAGAAAAACTATCTCAACCAACTGCCAGTAAAGATTATGAACAGTGAAGAAGAATTGCCAGAAGCAGATTAATAATAATCAAATGGAACACATGGTATTAACATTATGTATATTCTGCACAGATTAATAATAATCAAATGGAACACATGGTATTAACATTATGTATATTCTGCAGAGTCCATAATTGCCTACGACAACATCTTTCTATTGGTCTAAGACACTACCTTTCTATTGGTCTAAGACACCACCTTTCTATTGGTCTCAGACACCATCTTTCTTTTAATCTAAGACACCATCTTTCTATTGGTCTAGGACACAACCTTTCTATTAGTCTAAGACACCACCTTTCTATTGGTCTCAGACACCATCTTTCTTTTAATCTAAGACACCATCTTTCTATTGGTCTAAGACACCATCTTTCTATTGGTCTAGGACACAACCTTTCTATTAGTCTAAGACACCATCTTAAGTGGAAAATACAAACAGGTCAATGCCTTTATTAAAGATAAGAAAGGAAATCTGTTTAGTAATATAAGGGAACAAATGGAGAGATGGAAAGAGCACTTTGAAGAACTTTTGAACAGACCTGGCTCAAATAATCCTCCAGAAATACTACCAGCAGAAGAAGAGTTACATGTTAACTGTGGAAAACCAAGCAAATAAGAAATAATGAAAGCCATCAAACTATTAAAAAATGGTAAAACCAGAGGACCAGATGAAATTCCTTCGGAAGCCATCAAAGCAGATATTAACACCTCTACCAAGATGTTACATAATCTATTAGATTATTAGATGGTTATATGATCAAACTATCAAAGAAAGGAACTTTACAAGAGTGCACAAATTATAGGGGAATTATGCTACTATCAGTGCCAGGAAAAATATTAAGCAGAATCATTCTGGAGAGACTAAAAGAGGCCATAGAGAAACATTTGAGAGATGAACAAGCAGGTTTTAGGAAGAACAGTTCATGTGCTGATCAAATAACTACTCTACGTATAATAGTTGAACAAAGTTTAGAACTAAAATCCCCACTTTATATTGGATTCATAGATCACGAAAAGGCATTTGATAGTTTAGACAGAAGAATGCTTTGTATGTTGTTGAGTCATTATGGAATCCCATAAAGTTTATTAACCTGATACAAACAATGTATGAAGGAACAAAATGTAGTGTGGTGCATGAAGGACAGCTTACAGAAGCATTTGAAATAAGAACAGGAGTAAGGCAAGGATGCCTTCTGTCTCCATTTCTCTTTCCACTGGCCATAGATTGGATTATGAAAATAACTCAAAACAACAGAAATGGGATCCAGTGGTCACTGACCAAACAACTTGATGATTTATACTTTGCTGATGACATAGCTGTCCTATCACACGGCCATCAACAGATGCAGAATAAAATGAGCATACTTGATGACATCACAACAGCTAGGACTGAAGACTAATAGAGATAAGACCAACATTATGAGAATTAATACAGTTGGCAATAACCAAATAAAACTAGGAGAAATACCTCTACTAGACGTACAATCTTACATATATCTGGGCAGTAATATAGATAAAGAGGGAGGAACAGAAAATGATACCAAAATAAGGATATCAAAAGCAAGAGGAGCTTTCATTGCAATGGGAAACATATGGAAATCCAAAGAAATTAGGTTAAATACAAAAATAAAAATTTTCAACTCAAATGTTAAGTCGGTCCTATCATATGGCTGTGAAACATTGAGAACAACAAAGTTGACAATCACAAAGATAAAACTTTCATTAATGGATGCTTATGCAGAATAAAAACATGGAAATGGCAGGACAAAATCACTAACATAGAATTATGGAAATGTACCAGTTAAATACCAGTGGATAAAGAGATACAGCGAAGACAATGGCTCTGGATAGGACACAACACTACGGAAGCCAATTGAGAGTATTACACAACAGGCCCTTTTTTAGAATCCCCAAGGGAAAAGACAAAGTGGAAGACCCTTCTATTAGTCTAAGACACCATCTTTCTATTGATCTAGGACACAGCCTTTCTATTAGTCTAAGACACCATCTTTCTATTAGTCTAAGACACCATCTTTCTATTAGTCTTAGACACAATCTTTCTATTGATCTAGGACACCATCTTTCTATTAGTCTAAGACACCATCTTTCTATTAGTCTAAGACACCACCTACGCACCCATCCATCCATCTATTGCCTTTTCGAGTGGAAGACAGTACATAGAGCAGAAATTCAACACTGTCATGTATGATGATCTATGTTATCAAGCATCAGACCATTCACCGGACCAGCATTGAACCTTACCACATGTCTCTGTTCTGGTTAAGTTGTTCAATCTCAGCGATGGAGCTGATTCCAGATGTTGTTGCTGCTCGCTTCAGCATTCTTTTTAGTATTTCTCTAGGACTGCCTCTTTTTTTTTTTAACCCCCTGGTTCCCATTTGAGGGCTTCTTTGAGGTTTTCTTGCTGTCCCTTCTCATCACATCATTTGTTTTCATTCTTTCCATCCAATTCTTCCTATTCTTCTATATATCCACATTTCAAAGACTTCAATTTTCTGTTCTGTTTTCTTGTCTATTATCCATGTTTCTGCACCATAAAGGAATGTTGATAAGATATAACATTTTGCTATTTTTAGTTTTAGCCCTGGTGTTATTTGTTTTAATGTTAGCATATTTTTCATGGCATTAAAATTACTTTTTGCCATTCCTATTCTTGTGTTTATTTCAGTTTTACATTTTGGTTATAATATGTCAAAGGTAGTTGTAGCTCTGAACTGTCTCCAGATCTATTCTTTCAACTTTGATATCCACATGTAGGTTTTGAATATTATCTTTGTTTATGATTATAGTTTTAGTCCTTTTGATATTTATATCTAATCCTTATGTTTTGCTTTTCATGTTTATTTAATTAAATAATTATTGTGGCTCTTTAGGATTTTCTGCTAGTAGTACAGTATCATCAGCATCTTAGGTTATAGATTATCTTTCCATTAATGTTTAGGCCTGGCATCTATGTGATGTTTTTAAAGATTTGCTCAGTGTATAGATTGAACAAGCTTGGTGATAGGATGCATCCCTGTCTTACTCCTCCTTTTGATTCAATAGGTGAAGAGTTCTTTGTTTTATTTCATTATTGCTGTTTGCTCCCAATATAAACTACATTTTGGTTATTTGGTTATGGAAGGCCCCGGTATCAATGCAAACGAATTAAAATGCATAATTGCTCAACCGCCCGTGCCAGCGTAATCATCTGAATTAATATCTCATCTCCCAAACAAAGAAAGGTAACTGTAGTCCCCATCGTAGCAGTCTCAGCACACTCCAAAAGACATAAGGCGAAACCGCGCAGAAAGTGAACACAGTCAACTGTTCCCTGTCATACAATATCATCATTCATCGTAAACAATTGGAATATCGAAACATGATCAAAACGGATGAGACACACAACTCACAGTGTGCACAGAGCACTTAACTCAGTAGCTCCTGCTACTATAGATTACATATTAGTAGTGTCATCTAGATGTATATCTTATAGTCAGTGTATAAGTTGTTTGTGGTGTATTTTATCAAAAGCTCTGGTGTAGTCTATGGAGCAGGCATATATTGGTTTGTTTACTTCTGTGTACTTTACAATTTATGTCCATATGCAGAAATGGCTTCTTTTGTCCCAGTGTTTTTCCTAAATCCAAATTGCTGTTCTTCTAATTCAAATTGATTTTATTCTGAACCAAGATTTGTGTTACATGGCTCATTAGGCTTACTGTTATAAAATCAATGCATTTAACTGCATTATTCTTTTTAGGCAATGCAATGAAAGTTGCTATTAATGAATGCTATGATATACAAAGTATTTTCCTGGGGAATTTGTTTTCAATCAACTTTCCAATGCCCTAAATATATGTCCTTCTAATGAGTGGGAATGTTGTTTTGGAAAAAACTATATTCAAACGCCTGTTACTGGTGGGCACTATACTTTGAATACAGAAGGCTCATATGGCCACCACTAACAGAATAAAGTGTATGGTGATGTCACTAACTTTGGATTAAACCTTGAACTTGTTCAAAATGGTGGCAAAAAGTGCATAAAAAAAGAATCAATTATTGCATCTAAGTAATATAAAATCTTCATCTCAACGTTGTGCTACCAATGCCAATCCTGGACCTTAGATGCAAGAATAATAAGAGTAATAACAAGATTAACGACAGGAATCTCTCTCTCTCTGCGATCAGGACTCAATCAGAGTAGGATTCCAGACTCTCACATGAAGTCAGCTGTCAGGTTAAGTGTGTTGATCGCCCCCACAGACAGAACATCACAATAAGAGTCTGCCAGATCCACTCTGATTGAACACCCGTTAAAACGTTGCACTGTGTTCTGCGCCAGTGGCCCAGTGCATCCGATTTCAGCCAGCATTTTATTCAGGTTTGCATTCCTTAGCCTTTGATTGTCCCCAATCTTCCTGCAAGGCAGCAGATGATCTTTTCTGTAGGGGGATTCTGCCTTTGGATGGTCGGCCCTCCCAGGTTTACGAGCACCATCTGCCCGAGTCACTAGAGGTGACTAACACAGACATGCACACACAAAGATATGAGATATGAATGACAGGAATGAGACAGAGACAAGATCAGAAGAGAAGAACTGAGAAAAAAGCTAGGAATAGCCTCCGCCACAGAATATATAAAGAAACAACTGATAATGACAATAATCAATCAATAATCATGACAAAGCAGAGCGATCAAAACACAAAACAATGAGCTCTCAATAAACATTGCGAGAACACCAGGCCCAAGGACTGACCATAAAAAAGATGGATCGACGGTATATTAGAAGCACTAGGAAACATAGCAGCAGAGGCGAATAGAAGAGCAAAAGACTGCAAATTATATCTCCCCTCATTGCTGAAAGTGATAGCTCAGTGGTTAGTGAACTGGACTACAAAGGACAAGGGGTAGGGTTCGATCCCAACCGACGGCTTCTGGGTTCACCCAGCTTTAAATGGGTACCGGATTTTTTTCTGGGAAAGTAAAGCAGCACGATGTGCAGTTCGAACAGAGGAAGGACTGAGCGAATGTTTCCCAATAGAAACTGGGGTTAAACAAGGATGTATTTTATCGCCCTTGTTATTTGGAATTGTTATGGACTTCATAATGAAGAAATGCTGCACTGGTAATAAAGGCATCGAATACAAGGAGACCATTTGGAGGACCTCGACTTTGCTGATGACATAGTTCTCATCAGCAGTCAGATAAAAACGATGCAGGAAAACACAAATGAACTATCATCAATAGCCAGCAAAATTGGGCTTGAGGTCAATCATGAAAAGACTAAAGTCATGAAAAGTTTAATTCCAACAAGTGACAAAATATACATGGAAAACAAACCAGTAGAAGAGATCGATCACTTTATCTATCTTGGAAGTCACATTGATCGAGAAGGGGATACGAGCAAAGAAATTAGAATCAGACTGGCTAAAGCAGCAATGTCTTTCAGAAGCCTTGAAAAGTTGTGGAAATCAAAACTCATTAGCACAAACACAAAACTTAGGCTATTCAAATCAAATGTACTATCAACCCTTACGTATGCGTGTGAAAGCTGGAAAACAACAAGAGATATAGAAACAAAGTTGAACGCATTCGAAAATAAATGTCTAAGGAAAATACTTGGTATAGAATGGAACGAATTCAAAACAAACGAGGAAATTAGAGAAATCGCCAATCAACCACTAATATCTTCAGTAATAAAGAAAAGACGATGGTCATACGTTGGACATGTGATGAGAAGAGATAATAATCGAATAGCAAAGCAAGCCCTCATATGGGAAACAACAGGTAAAAGAAAAAGAGGAAGACCCAGGGAGACACTGAGAAGAACATTGATGAGAGAGGCAAGAGCAGCAGGATTCGGCTCCCTCAATGAGATAGAACTGCTTGCACAGAACAGAGACAGATGGCGAGATTTGATAAAATATCTTTAAAAGAAAACTGCTAGAACAAAAATTCATATAGGAGAAGGTGTATCTTGGTCTACGCCCTATGGGCCGGTTACGGCTCGAAAGGTCAATAGATAGATAGAAAGCAGCACGGGCGTAATACCGACCACATTACCCCAAAAATCATGTGCTGAAGGTCTGTAAAATATAGGGTCACTAACACCATATTTCCCTATACGCCACTTGGCGTGACAGGGGTACTTTACTTTCTTTTACTTTACTCATTGCTGAAAGCCAAATGGGGAAGGAAAGGAAGAAGAAGTAATATAATTGACAATATATAAATACATGACACTTTAAATTACTCTGCAAGAATAATAGCTTTCAGCATTTGTCAAAACTGCTCTTCCATTAGCTTAAACTTTGAGCCATACATAAATGATTGATCTTAAAGGGAGAAAGCAATGAAGTAAAATAACAGCAATTAAATGTTAGATGAGTACAGAAGTTTAAAGCTAACTTTCCTATAATGCCTTTCACAGTCAGAGGTGAGGGATAATGAAGTGCTTGGGTCAGTGCTCTGTGTTGTGTATCTTGAAATCTTGTGATGTGTCATGTATCTCCTGCACGTTGCTCATCATAATTTCTGTTATATCATTAATTCATTATTTTTTATGTCTTTTTTTTCCTCTACACAGTATTTTGGAGTGTTAAAACTCTCTGAGGGCTGTCTGGTGGTGATTGTATTTCCTGCCCAAGCCATTTGATCTGCTGTTTCTTGATATAATTAGAACTGGTGTTACCCCAACTCCGTTATAGCCTTATTTTTGTTTCTTTCTTTTCATGCCACTTTCAATATTCTTCTTAGGCATCTTATCTTCACTGTTAAGATTTTTATTGTTTTCTTTGGCTATTAATGTCCAAATTTGACTTTGATAGCAAAGTGTTATGTAAGGGTCTCTTGGTATTTGATGTTACATGTTTGTTTTTGTAAGATTGAAGCAATTGTTCAATAGCTTCATAACATCTGCTGTCAATTTCTGCATTCCCACTGGCTGTGATATGATTCTTCCCAAGTGTTTAAAGTATGTTGCTTACTTCAGTTTTTTGTTATTAATGGAGTTTTGTACTTTTTCATATTCATAAATTATTAAACTTTGAGACATAAATTTAATGTATTTGAAAACAAATACTTCAGGAAAATACTTCATATACCATACAATGATTCAAGACTAGTGCAAAAATGAAAGAGAATTGACAAAGCATTAAAAAATATATATAATCAGAAGAAGGTTGTCATATGTTGGTTATGTGATGAGAAGAGACAACTAGAGAATCTCAAAGCAACTCCTCAAAAGGGAATCAGAGGCTGACCTAGAGAAACACTAAAAAGAACATTGAGGTGATAGGCAACAACAGCAGGCATCAGCTCCCTCACTAAGATTGAGAGGCTCAACCAGAACAAGGGCGTGTGGTATATACAATGCAGGACCTGTGCAAGGTTTGACACATGATAACAAAGATCATTGGACATAGAGAGTTTAAAATTGCTGCCCTGTGTGCCATCATTGGCTTGAAAGGTCAACAGACAGACAGGCAGGGTAGATAAGTAGGACAACAAAGACAATGTGATAAAGTCATAAAAGGATACAGTAAAAATTAATTAATAAAACAAGTGACTAATAATAATCTTTATGTTATATTTTTTAATCAATGCCCTCTGAAGTGTTGGAAGGGCACAGGACTTTGACAACCACGTCATGAGTCCACGTCACTCCTTCGCATGAAAGAGATGGGATTTAAGATAGGCACTGCCAGAAAACGAGAAACTTAGTGGGCGTATAAGAAGACTTATCAATCAGCACATAACTGGAGTCGTAGTCGCTGGAAACTGTGGGACTTGCTGAGAGGGGATCTGAGAACCTATGGGTGTGTTCGGAGTGTAATGATGATGACCCGCTAATAACTCAATATATTTTTTTAAAAGATGTTTTGTTTCTACTTCTTTCCTTCCTCACATGCCATTCAGTGTCATTTCTACAATTTCATAAATTATTATGTCCATTTCACACTAATGAATTTATTATTTCAGTTAATTTTATTCAACATACCTTATCTTTCTTGCATTTTAGTTCAAATGGAGGTGGTTTTTCAGATATAAATATCACATCATCTTCTTGCTTTTTATCAACAGACTCTGCAACTCTCTCTTCCTTGACTAACATAACATCATCATCATCATCTTCATCTGATATAAAAGAAATAAAAGACTGCGCAAATGAGAATGATCTGTGCAAAAATTATCACATTACAGATATGTCAACACTAGGCATTCTCAACCTGGTGCTCCTGAGCACCACAGTGCTTTTTTAATAATCTTTAGTATTCTCCTCACTCGTTTTAAAAAAGTGCTCACAAGCACCATTGCTCCTGAAAGTTGGGAGTGTAATTAGGCTAAAAAAAACTAGACAAAATTTAGACTTGAGATTATAAGTAGTAATATCAGTTCGGCCCATTTGAAGTCAGAAAAAGTTGGACCACAAATAAAATTGGGTGTATCATCTGACATGTAAAAAAAAGTGTGGGGGTGGAAGGGGCGGCAATGGTATGGACACAAAGTATTTTGACCGAATCGAAACATAATACATAGTATGGAAGCATCCTATTTAAATGTCTTAAAATTGTCCAGCCAGCAAATCAAGATTATTTTAATAGGTGTTTTTAAAGTTTGGATGAAAATGAACAGTTGTTTAAAAATGTGTTTCAAAATACCCCTTTCAATTCAGCATGGACTTAATTAGGAAAATTAAGATTTTTGGAGATAATATGACTGCTCATGTGGAATTTGAATTGATACATCCCCAATACTCCTTAACATTGAAATATTTGTTTGAAGGAGAATTTCATCAACTTCTAGTGAGCACAAGATACAAAAGTTTCAAATATTTCAGAAGTTCTTTTCATTGCATGCCTTCTCCACATCGAAGATTGGCTACCATGGAGCGTCATTCCGCTCTGGCTTCTTTGATGGTGCAGATTGTCATAGGCTGTCTTGTCTATCTTTAGATGTTACTCGTCCATGTTAGTCTTGGTCTGCCTCCGCCTATTTTACCTTGTAGATTCCCTCTCAAGATTACTTTTAGTAGGTTGCTTGTGTCTTTTAACATGCCCTAACACTTTGGAGTGTTTCTCTCAAATACTTGGCTATGTTTGGGACAAACTCTAAGTGTGAAAAAACTTCCATACTTAAGAACTAAAGCATGTATATGATTAGCTGATTCACATCCACAAGACTGTTTACATATCACTACAAGTAACTTCTTGAACATTACTGAAACTAGTAGTGACATTCAAGCACGGGGAGGATCTTTTTGGTTAGGTGAGTGTTTTAAATATTTATGACCTTGTATTACACAAGCGGCACATATATCTACTTATCTGTAATGTTTCACGGTGCTCGCACACTTAATATTACTTGTGTGTGGTGTTCGCCTATTAAAAATTACTGAGAACAGCTGATCTACATGAAGAATCAGTTAAAAGATTTTGTGTGGGTTAAATGGCTTTCACTCATAAATTATCATCAACCATCTTTAAACAAAAAATACTTGAGAAAAAGCATGTAAGTACTGATTAAAAGAATTAACTTCTATGCAGTCAGGGTAAACTGATTATTGCTCAGCCTTCCCCAACAACTGATGGTACAGTCTTAATCGCTAAGAGTGAAAATGAGAAATGTGAAAATGAGTTACAGGAAATATTATAGCTCGTTTCAAATCATCTGCCCAACTTCAAAATGCTATTACTCTCTAACCGTTTGTTAAAAACTTTTGAAATTTTCCAAATGTTATTAGAATGCAAAAGACCCTTTAAATGTATATTTAACAAATATCTTACAGCTGCAGTTTTCTTAAAGCGGCGATATTTCTTTGATGTTTGTCAAAATTGTAAATTGTGAAGCCCTAAAGAATAGAAATTACCGTAGTTGCTGGTCTATGATTAATTTCCACTAGGTAAAGGCGTGGCCGTAATGGGGAAATAACTGGATAAAACAAAACACCAGGAGAATTATTGTCTGCTCAGTTCGAGGACGGACGATAATATCAAGGTATACCTGTATGTCCAATTTTCATAGTTGTGTGGTCCTGAAAAGGACCGTTTGTTGAACTAATTTAAGGTAATATAGGGGCCAACATTGTGGGGGCTATATACTTTCATTCTGAATCAGACGAGTCTAAAAGATTAATAACTGTTTGGGGTTGAACATTCCACAAACCATCATTTTTCCAATATTCCTCTTCCTGTTTTAAGACGTGGTCTTCACATTTAGCCCAATAATCTTTGTCTATATTTAATAAAAAAATGGAAAAACGAGCTTGGATCTCAGACACCACATGGAAATACATCAAAGAAAGAAGAGAAGCGAAGAGAGCCATGACTAATGTAAAGACAGATCTTGGAAAGGTTCTGGCAAAAGCAACATACAAAGAATTAGACAACAAAGTGAAAAGTTCGGCAAGAAGAGATACAAGAGCTTATATAGACAACTTGGCAGAGAAAGCAGAGACAGCTGCAATTACAGGAGACAGCAGAACTCTTTATACTGTACAAAAGATGCTGACAAACACCTATACATCCAGTGGAACACCAATTCTAGACAAATCTGGATTAATGCTAACAACAAGCGCAGACATAAAAGCCCGTTGGGCGGAACACTTCAAAGAAATTCTTAACCGTCCACTACCTCACAGTTTAATAGATTTTGAAGCTGAAACACCAGCAGCAGAATTAGATGTAAATTTAGATGACTTCACCTTGAGTGAAATAGAAACCACCTTAAAGCTAATGACCAATAACAAGGCTGCTGGAGAGGATAAGTTAACAGCTGAGATCCTCAAGGCAATTGATAGCCATAATTTAATACATCTCCAAAAAATGTTCAACATCATTTGGAAAACAGAGAAGACGCCTCATAAATGGAAAAAAGGAATCATTGTTAAGATCCCAAAAAAGGGCAATCTTAGAGATTGTAACAATTGGAGAGGCGTGACACTTTTGTCAGTTGCCTCAAAATTATTCTGTAAAATCATCCTAAATAGAATAAAGGATTCAATAGATACAGTAATGCGTGAAGAACAGGCTGGGTTTAGAAAAGGGAGAAGCTGTCTTGACCACATTTTCACTCTACGACTTATATTGGAGGAACACATTGAAAAGCAAAAACCTTTTGTACTTAACTTCATCGACTTCAAAAAAGCATTTGATAGTATTCATAGAGATTCTTTGTGGAAAATTCTGAAGCAATATGGCTTACCATCAAAAATCATAAATATTATCAAAGACATGTATGATGGTTACACATGTGCAGTTCGAACAGAGGAAGGACTGAGCGAATGTTTCCCAATAGAAACTGGGGTTAAACAAGGATGTATTTTATCGCCCTTGTTATTTGGAATTGTTATGGACTTCATAATGAAGAAATGCTGCACTGGTAATAAAGGCATCGAATGGATACAAGGAGACCATTTGGAGGACCTGGACTTTGCTGATGACATAGTTCTCATCAGCAATCAGATAAAAACGATGCAGGAAAACACAAATGAACTATCATCAATAGCCAGCAAAATTGGGCTTGAGGTCAATCATGAAAAGACTAAAGTCATGAAAAGTTTAATTCCAACAAGTGACAAAATATACATGGAAAACAAACCAGTAGAAGAGACCGATCACTTCATCTATCTTGGAAGTCACATTGATCGAGAAGGGGATACGAGCAAAGAAATTAGAATCAGACTGGCTAAAGCAGCAATGTCTTTCAGAAGCCTTGAAAAGTTGTGGAAATCAAAACTCATTAGCACAAACACAAAACTTAGGCTATTCAAATCAAATGTACTATCAACCCTTACGTATGCGTGTGAAAGTTGGAAAACAACAAGAGATATAGAAACAAAGTTGAACGCATTCGAAAATAAATGCCTAAGGAAAATACTTGGTATAGAATGGAACGAATTCAAAACAAACGAGGAAATTAGAGAAATCGCCAATCAACCACTAATATCTTCAGTAATAAAGAAAAGACGATGGTCATACGTTGGACATGTGATGAGAAGAGATAATAATCGAATAGCAAAGCAAGCCCTCATATGGGAAACAACAGGTAAAAGAAAAAGAGGAAGACCCAGGGAGACACTGAGAAGAACATTGATGAGAGAGGCAAGAGCAGCAGGAATCGGCTCCCTCAATGAGATAGAACTGCTTGCACAGAACAGAGACAGATGGCGAGATTTGATAAAATATCTTTAAAAGAAAACTGCTAGAACAAAAATTCATATAGGAGAAGGTGTATCTTGGTCTACGCCCTATGGGCCGGTTACGGCTCGAAAGGTCAATAGATAGATAGATATTTAATAAAGCGAGATTAGCAAGAGTCTTTACATCGCATATTTTGAATGTTGTATTTTCATCTGCCACTTATCCTTTTAATTTTGCCCAGATTAGTTTTATTGGATTTAAATGAGCATGGTAAGGTGGCAGCCTCAAACTTATATGACCGTGCTCTTGGATAATCTTATCTATTTGAAAAATCTTTGTCCTCTGTTTTTGCTTTACTAGAGATAGTAATTCAGGTTTTAAGTACATGTTATTAAATTGTATGTGCTCCTTTGTGAGCCATATCTTAATAGCATCTTTTGTACTGGATGACGTCGGGACTTTATCTTCAAGTGCAACAATGTTGTGGTACGCTGCATTGTCCATTATTAGGCAAAATGGTCGATCTAGTGATGGGAGAACAGAATTTTCAATCCAATGTCTAAATATGTGACCATTCATCTCAGAGTGATAATCCCGATTGTCTATGGATTTTGAAAGAAAAATGAGCTCTGCATTCTGTATTAGTCCATGTTGTCGACTACCTGCATGAGCAATTATCAAGCGCTGTCCTTTGCTGCTAGGTATTAATCTCTTAATCTTTCCATCTGATGACTGCCATTCCCTTTGGTTAGTGTGGTGAGCATTGATCCATGTTTCATCCAAGTACACAATATCATAACCTTGCTTGCTAACCTCTTTTACTTCACGAAAGTACTTGCTTCTCATGACTACTATATGTGGCTTCTCACAGATGATGTTTCGTCCATTGGAATACTTTCTGAATGTAAAGCCTGCAGCTCTCACATTCCTCCAAAATGTAGACTTTGATATTTCAATACTGTTGTTCTTTTTCAGGGATACTTTTAATTTTCTTATTGTAACAGTTTCATTCATACCCAACATTTGGCGAATTTCACTTCTAATAAGTTCACTGTCGAAATTATCCAACATTTTTGCTCTTCCTTGTGATTTTGTATATTTTGAACATTGACGGTCACGTGCTTGAATCCAGCGATTAAATGACCATTTAGATAAATCCAAAATGTGTCTTGTCCTATTCTCAGGGTTTTCTAAAGAATGAAATAATCTTCCTCGTTTAGCCTCTTTGCAAAAATAGTCATACATTTTTATTGCGATGTTTTGTAAACTGCAGAATTTCATTTTAAGACTCATGATAAATATTATTGTTCCACGTCTCTACCTATGAATGAACGGAAATGGAACACACAATGCCTCGTGTTTTCTACAAGTGTCTAATTGTGTCAGAAAGCCCACATGGAAAGTGTGCAAAAACGTCAATTGTACCGTGTATGGATTTTTAATCGCTATTTTTAACTTAAAATACTGTAAACATTAAGTTTTGACTACATCAATGGGTCGTTATAAATTTATATAAATCAAATAAGCAACAATAATAACCAAATGTTTTTTTTTTATGAAATTAATTCCCTGTTGGGTTCTAATCATTATAACTTTACATGCAAATTTTGAAAAAATACAAAAAGAGATTAAAAAGATATCGATTTTAAAAGTTGGGCACATGATTTCAAGCGAGCTATAGACATAGTGAAGGAAGCCAAAAAACAAAGGACTCAGCTTTAATAGTAAAAGGGTAGAAGTAATGGTAGCAACAAAGAAAAAGACTTCACCGCAATGCACAATAAAGAGAAGTGGAACAACATTAGAACAGGTAGATGAATTTAAATATTTGGGAACAATGCTAACTTCAGATGGTAGATATACAACAGAGGTGAGATGCACAATAGCTCAGGCAAAAGCAGCTTTCCAAAAAATGAGGAAGATACTGGGCAATCCATTTTCAACAAGAAAAACAGTTCTTAAATGTTATGTACAGCCAGTCTTAACATATGGATGTGAATCATGGACAATAGGAAAACAGACAGAAAAGCAACGGAGGCTGTAAATATGTGGTTTTACAGAAGAACATTGAGAATACCATGGACAGCTAAGAAGAGCAATGAAAACATTCTGAAAGAGGCTAAAAGCAAAGAGATCTAATATCCAATATTAGGAAGAAACAATCATCATTCTTTGGTCAAATAATAAGAAGGGAACAGCTGGAAAATATTGTAACAATGGGAAAATTGAGGGATGAAGAAATAGAGGGAAGCAAAGAGAAAAGACACCAGGCAGCTTAAGAGAATGGCTTGGCAGAAGGTCAATAACAGAAATGATAAATAACTGTTGAGATTGAAAGTTGTGGAGAGACATGATCACCTACGACAGCAGGCATGGTACTTGATGTTGATGATAATTCTATACAGAAAATGAGAAAACCTTGGAGGCAACTGATAAAAGGGTAATTCCTCTCCATTTATTGCAATCATTAAGATTGCCTTTTTTTTTTAGGTAGTTTGATGATCCCTTTCTTCCAGTTTGTAGGACCCTTTTCCTCATCCCAAATTTTATTAAATAACTTTCTTAGGTAGAATAAGTTTAGAGTATTAAATCGTACTTTCATCATCTCTGCAGTTATTTTATCTATGCTAAAGGCTTTATTGCAGCACGGGCGAAATACCAAATTACCCAAAAAATAATGTGCTGAAAGTCTGTAAAATTTATGGTCACTAACACCATATTCCCTATATTCCTATATGCCACTTGGCTTGACGGGGGCTCTTTACTTTTACTTTAAAGGCATTATTATTAGCCATGTGTTTCACTGTTAATTAAATTTCTGTTATGGTGATTTCTTTTATATTGATGACTAGATGTGGAGTTGGTGCACCTGTTTAAATCTACAGCAGATGACTGGAATGCGGGTGGTTAAGAATATCCTGGAAATGTTCGGCCCATCTGGCTTTTTTATTAGCACTAGAAGTGCTCCATTCATCTATGCTAGTTCATCTATATTCAATTTATCTACTGCACCCAAGATTCTGCCTATAGTATAAGTTTATTTCTGCTCTGAGGTCTTTAATTCCCTAAACTCCATTTTTAAACTTCCTAGAACTTGATAATGATCACTTCCTAAGTCATACTACAGTAACATATTCCCCACAGAAAAGAAAAAATAATAAAGCCAAGGATTGAAAAACAAGGAAATTCTTTCTTGGTCATGACAATGAAGAACTACTGAAAACATTTACTGTCAAATATTTATAACTGCTTTTTTAACAAATATGGCAAATGGAGACCACACCACCAGAAACAAAGGAATAATTAATTGTATAGCTGCAGCAAAAGAATGTCTAAGAAGGAAGAGAGATCAGGAAGAAAACTGAGCTGAATCAGTGAATACGCAACATATACAGTGTATACACAGAATTGATTCAGTTAGAAAATCTTAGAAAACTTAGCTGAATAGGTCATATGATCTCTCACTGTAGTTGTAGTCAGAAAACTGAGCTATTAAAAGCCATCTGCCATTTTTTAATAAAATAATTAAACCACATGCTCAGATTCAGAAGACTAGCAGAGGTACAATAAAACCTAGCTAGATGTTCCTGTTATCATGAACACAAATTTGTTAAACCACATAGTCAGTGTGCTGCTGAGTGTGCAGTTCCATGATGATGACTGATGATGGTTTAATTGATTTATTGACATTTTTTGTTATTTTTTTTTTCTGCCCGTGAGTGGTCAAGGCTAAAGATTTAGTTATTAGATAATCATATATAACAGTTAATATACTAGTTATTTTATAGTAAAGTTTAGATGTAAGATGATACGCAATGATTGACTGAACACTCAGATTACTCAGAACATTAACTCATTAACTATTAAAATTAACGTCAATATTGTTTAAAATTGAATGAATGTAGCTAGTAAACGAGTTCATTTTTTTACTGACAAGACAACTGGCAGCATAGGAACACACTGAGTTCTTTAGTAATCGTTAAGTCCGCGGAGTTTCGGTTTGACAGTGAACTGAGAGTTTCATTTTGTTTGTTGAGATGTTAAACTAAAACACACAAGTGTGAAAGCACAATTTAACTATTTAAATGCATATTGAATGATATTGGTTAAGTGTTACCGAACTACTTCGTTGACTGATTTCCAGTTCACAGATTTCCATCTCCAATCCGATACCGGATAGACTTTTCTCATTTATTAAGCCTCTTGAAGTAAATATGTTTTTTTTTTAAATATCAGGGCGAAATACACTACTAAACTAAAGTCTAAAGTAGTTGTAACTTAAGTAAGTGGAATCACAATTACGAGAAAACATGAACAAGTTAAAAACAGTGAAATTCACCATCAGAATATATAACAATTGGGTTGTCTTTGTTAACATCCATTTCGATCATCAATGTTATAATTCCAGTTTACATAAAATTGTTTAAAATGTAACCATCTACTTCTCATCCTATTCTCTTCCTATTTGAAGATTTGTTTCTCAAGGAAGGCTATTTATATTTGTTTTACACTACCGGTGTTGATAGAAACTATTCCCACAGTATGTCTTATCCGAAGCTAGAAAGAGACTTCGCTTTTTAATGATGGTGTAATTGATCTGAAGAATTTATTTGTTATCGTGCGTTTGTGAAATTGTTAAACTTCAATTCTCATTTATTTTATTTATTATGTTGTTTCTCATAAGGTGAAGAAAACATTTTAATTTCAGGTGTAGGGATATACTTTACTTTTGGTATTACGTGTTAGAAAAAACACAACACAATAACGTTGCGAGACACCAGGACCAAGGGACGATCACGAAAAAGATGGATTGGCGGAATATTATAATCACTAGACACCATAACAGCAGCAGAGGCGAACAAAAGAGCAAAAGACCGCAAATTATATCTCCCCTCGATGCTGATAGGCAAATGAGGAAGGAAAGAGGAAGAAAAAAAGACCAATTTTCCACAATCTAAAAAATGGTACTAACTTTATGCTTCAACACTTAGCTTCGTACGCTGTAATAAAGACAGACTGCATCAACGGTTAATCTCGTTAATCACAAGAAACTGCAACACAAGAGCAGTATGATGTCGGCGAATCGTATCTTATTATTTGCGTCAGGATCAACGACAACATCTGATCAAGATCATACTCCACTTTCATGATGTGCCTCTAGAAACACCAAATGGTCAAACGAGTAGATCTCTCTCTCTCTCTCTCTCTCTTTCTCTCCCTCTCTCTCTCTCTCTCTCTCTCTCTCTCTCTCTCTCTCTCTGTCTGCGATCAGGACTCAATCAAAGTAGGATTCAAGACTCTCACATGAAGTCAGCTGTCAGGTTAAGTGTGTTGATCGCCCCAAATGACAGAACATCACATTTAGAGTCTGCCAGATCCACTCTGTTTGAACACCCGTTAAAACGTTGTACTGTGTTTTTCTTCGCCAGTGGCACAGTGCATCCGATTTCAGCCAACATTTTATTCAGGTTTGCTTTCCTTTTCCTTTGATTGTCCCCAATCTTCATGCAAGGCAGCAGATTGTCTTTTCTGTAGGAGGATTCTGCCCTTAGATGGTCGGCTCTCCCAGGTTTACGAGCACCATCTGCCCGAGTCACTAGAGTTGACTAACACAGACATGTACACACAAAGATATGAGATGTGACTAACACAGACATGCACACAGCGATACGAGGTACGACTAACACTGACACACATCAAGATATGAGATATGACTAACACAGACATACATGCAAAGATATGACACATGACTAACATAGACATGCACACAAAGATATGACACATGCCTAACATAGACATTCACACAAAGATATGAGATATGACTGACATAGACATGCACACACAAAGATATGACACATGCCTAACATAGACACATACACAAAGATACAAGATATGACTAACATAGGCATGCACACACAAAGATATGAGATGAGACTTACATAGCCATGCACACACAAGGATATGAGATGTGACAAACACAGACATGCACACACAAAGATATGAGATATGACCAACATAAACATGCACACAAAGATATGAGATATCACTAACCCAGACATGCACACACAAATATATGACACATGACTAACACAGATACACACTAAGATATGAGATATGACTAACACAGACACACATAAAGATAAGAGACATGATTAACACGGACACACCAAGATATGAGATATGACTAACACAACACACACCAAGATATGAGCCATGGCAAGCACAGAAACACATTAAAATATGAGCCATGGCTTCACGGAAACACACTAAGATATGAACCATGGCCAGCACAGACACACACTAAGATATGAACCCTGGCCAGCACAGACACCCACCAAGATATGAGCCATGGTTAGCACGGATATACACTAAGGTATGAACCATGACCAGCGCAGACACACACTAAGATATGAATCATGGCCAGCCCAGACACACACTAAGATTTGAACCATGGACAGCACATACACCCACTAAGAAATCAGCCATGTCTATCGCAGACACCCACTAAGATATGAGCTACGACTAGCACGGATATACACTGAGAATTAAGCCATGGCTCAATTCAAGAGAAGCAGAAGAGGAGGTAGAAAAGCAGCGATAGCGAAAGGTATCCATATGCTTGGGTTTGTTGTAGTCGGCAGACTCTTCTTAACGTGGTAATCATCGACATACGAAACACAGGCCCCGATTAACTGTTCACAGGTTCCGTTCAAACAGTTGTCCGGAGGTTTGAGAGTGCAGTCTGACCCGTAGAACGTTCCCTTGCATGTACAGTTCCCGGTTGAGTAGAGATATAAGACGGAAATCCCAGAAATGCTTTACTAAAGCTGGAAGTACTGGGCGTAACAGTACAAATCGCAGTTTTCTGTATAAACTACAACACGACGCATTTACACACAGTAAGTATCATTTTAAAAGAGCGAACGATGAGGAGAATTAGTCTTCTAATAAATGCAAGAACAATCAACACCACACGGATTTCATTAATGGAACACCTGATCTGAAATGATAAGACATTCTGACTAGAAATGATAAGGCATTCAAATGGTTAGAGTCACAAGACTACATCCACGCATGTATACTGAGTGATTCGATGAGCATGATAAAAAAAGTGGAGGCGGGCTTTGTACGCATGCAATGGGTAGAGTCGTTGCAGAAATCCAAAATACGTAAGGTCACCTTTGTCTATGTCCCTGGACATGCGGGAGTACGGGGAAATGAGAGAGCGGACAGGTTGGCTAGCTGCGCTGTCGTTGAGGACGGGCAACCGATGGATCGGGCGGACATCATCAATGCACTCCGAGATGTGGGAAGAGCACAGGACTTCGACAAACACAGATCAATGTCACTTCTTCGGATGATGGAAATGGGAGTTAAGATGGGCACAGTCAGAAATGAGAAACTTGGTGGCCATGTAAGAAGACTTATCAACCACATAGAACTGGAGTCGTCAGTCGCTGGACACTGAAGGAATTGTTGAGGAGGGGATCTGAGCACCTATGGACATGTTCGGAGTGCAATGATGATGACCCGCAAATAACTCAATAACTCAATAACTCAATAACTCAATAACTCAATAACTGATCTGAAATGATAACTTATTTGCAAAGTTGACTTCTGGCTATAAGATGTTCGATATGTTAATAAAGTAAGCAAAAGTGAACACTGAAACTATTATTCTATTTTGAATCATTTCAGAGGAAGAGGTCAGCACTCGGGGAAAAAATGACAAATAATCAACAACAGAAAAACACAAAAGAACAATATATGGTCCGAAGCAGGATCGAACCGGTACTCAGTGACACAGCGCCTTGCCTCGAAAAGCCAAACGCTAAGGAACACTGCCAACTCAGCTGACTAGAAATTAGCTATCATTGGCGATGTCTTTCACGTAGGCGTTGATCGCAGAAAGAAAAATAGAAAGAGATTTTTGTGACAAAACTACAGGGATATGCCCAAACAATGACAGTTGTCAGCACGAATATTTTGGACCCCAGGGTCAGTACTTGGTTCTCGTGTACAAATGCGCCCAAATATCTGAACCTACTTTCCTGTTTGATAACAACGACACCACATGTAATTCGGACACAAATTCTATATCAGTTGAGGCAACTCTCAACCAATCTTTGCTGTTCTCCTGGTTTAGGATTTATGTGAATGACTTAACGGTTCCGGCCAGTTTCACGGTAAAACTAAATGGTTCTGCCTCATGTAGCAATGATTCAAGGTTTGTAGTTAGTCAGCACGAGATTGATGTCTTTTGCTCTGGGGCTGGTCTGATCAACAAGTTATGGATTGCAGGGGCGATAGTTGCAAATATCTGCTCCATCTACATAGGCGGGGGTCGGAATGTGGCTCTCAAACAGAACACAAACCAGGCCGACACACTTAATGCTTGTTATACAGGAGACGGATGTGGACCAGAGGCCGCAGTAAATGGCAAAACAAAGACCAATCTCTATGACAATGACTGCACACACACACACACACACACACACACACACACACACAACTGAGAAGTGGAACCAGTCCTGTTTACTGGTATCTGAACTTTACCACGCCCCAGAAGATTCACATCATTTGAATCTATCATCGAGCTAGCACTATGATTCGGGTAAAGAATGCCACTCTAAAGGCTTTCTCTGACAGTGGCGGCGTAGTGTTCCAGTGTAATGATATACCATACCCTAATGTTTCTACGAACAGTATTGTAGTCACCACACAAACGCCAATGACACACATTAAGATTAAGTTCTCACCGACCATTTCGCAGGCCGGCAGTGCACTGACGGTGTGTGAGGCGCAAACATTTACAGACACCTATTGTCTGGACGTGTATTCTTGGTCGTTTTGTGCAGTGTGTAGCGGGTGTAGTAAAAGCTACGACGTCATCATCGGTACGTGTCACGGCAAATGTTCACATGGGATCTATGGACACGACTGCTCCGGGTCTTGTCTCAGTGTCTGTCCTTTATGTGAGAAAAATCCGGAAAATGCCTACAATGTAAACATCCTGGCTATACCTGTAATAACACTTGTCCCCGATGGTAATTTTGGGCTACAGTGCGAACAGACGTGTTATGATGGCTGTGACATCATATGTGACCCGGAAAGTGCAGATTGCACGTGCAAGGAAACGTACTACGGGCCAGTCTGCACTCTCAAATGTCCGGACAGCTGTTTCAACGACACCTGTGAACAGTCAACCGGGAACTGTGCATGCAAGGGAACGTTCTACGGGTCAGACTGCTCTCAAATCTCCGGACAACTGTTTGAACGAAACCTGTGAACAGTTAATCGAAGCCTGCGTCTAGTATGTCGATGATTCACACGTTAAGAAGAGTACTACAACAAACCCAAGCATATGGATACCTTAATGTGTTTATGTGCTAGACTTGGTTCATTTCTTTGTGTTTTTCCGTGAAGCCATGACTCATATCTTAATGTGTTTCTGTGCTAGTCATGACTCATATCTTGGTGTGTTTCTGTGCTAGCCATGGCTCAAATCTTAGCTTGTGTGTGTGTGTGCTAGCCATGGCTGATATAAGGTGTGTGTCATGTTAGTAATATCTCATATCATGGTGTGTCCGTGTTAATCATGTCTCATATCTCTATGTGCGTCTGAGTTTAGTAATATCTCATAACTTAGTGTGTATCTGTGTTAGTCATGTGTCATATCTTTGTATGTGCATGTCTGGGTTAGGGATATCTCATATCTTTGTGTGCATGTTTATGTTGGTCATATCTCATATCTTTGTGTGTGCATGTCTGTGTTTGTCACATCTCATATTCTTGTGTGTGCATGGCTATGTAAGTCTCATCTCATATCTTTGTGTGTGCATGCCTATGTTAATCATATCTTTTATCTTTGTGTATGTGTCTATGTTAGGTATGTGTCATATTTTTGTGTGTGCATGTCTATGTCATGAGAAGAGATAATAACCGAATAGCAAAGCAAGCCCTCATGTGGGAACAACAGGTAAGAGAAAAGAGGAAGACCCAGGAGACACTGAGAAGAACATTGATGAGAGAGGCAAGAGCAGCAGGATTCGGCTCACTCAATGAGATAGAGCAGCTTGCACAGAACAGAGACAAATGGCGTGATTTGATCAAATATATTTAAAAGAAAACTGCTAGAACAAAAATTCATATAGGAGAAGGAGTATCTTGGTCTACGCCCTATGGGCCACTACGGCTCGAAAGGTCAATAGATAGATAGATAGATGTCTATGTCAGTTATATCTCATATCTTTATGTGCATGTCTATGTTAGTCATGTGTCATATATCTTGATGTGTGTCGGTGTTAGTCATGTCTCGTATCGCTGTGTACATGTCTGTGTTGGTCACATCTCATATCTTTGTGTGTGCATGCCTGTGATAGTCACCTCTCGTGACTCGGGGCAGATGGTGCTCGTAAACCTGGGAGAGCCGACCATCTAAGGGCAGAATCCCCTACAGAAAAGACAATCTGCTGCCTTGCATGAAGATTGGGGACAATCAAAGACTAAGGAAAGCAAACCTGAATAAAACGCTGGCTGAAATCGGATGCACTGGTCCACTGGCGCAGAACACAGTGCAACGTATTAACGGGTGTTCAGTCAGAGTGGATCTGGCAGACTCTAAATGTGATGTTCTGTCTGTGGGGGCGATCAACACACTTAACCTGACAGCTGACTTTATGTGGGAGTCTGGAATCCTACTCTGATTGAGTCCTGATCGCAGAGAGAGAGAGAGAGAGAGAGAAAGAGAGAGAGAGGGGGGGGGGGGAGAGAGAAATGTTACAGAGCGTAAAACAAATAACACAGAGACAGAAAGAGAGAAAAATGGGGGGGGGGGGGGGGGGGGGTAGAGGAGAGAGAAACACATATAAACAGAGTTCATATAATAAAAGGTAAAGGTGACTACTGAACATATATATAGTGTTATAGGTTTATCTGACCCCATTCTTCCATGACCATCGACACGTATCACGCGAGGCAGCCATATTTTACTGGAGGAATCGGATAGGGGCGGATGCTCATTATGTGGAGGTCCACAATTTCGAGTTTAAAGTTCAGGAGGGGTGAGGGAACTTGGATGACACAGAAACACACTTTTTTGACGATAAAGAACGCTTTTTTTTTGATGAACAGAAACAACGCTTTTTGATGATACAGAAACACACATTTTTGATGATAAAGAAACACTTTTTTGTTGATACAGAAACACTGTTTTTTTTTTTTTTTTGTTGTTGATACAGAAACATGGTCCTTTTGTTGATAGACACACTTTTTTGTTGATATAGTAACACAGTTTTTTGATGATACATAAACAAACTTTTTTGGTGATACAGAAACACACTTTTTGATGATACAGAAACACACTTTTTTGGTGATACAGAAACACACTTTTTGATGATACATAAACAAACTTTTTGATGATACAGAAACACACTTTTTGATGATAGATAAACAAACTTTTTTTGATGATACAGAAATATGCGTATTTGTGGAATGCAAAACAATTTTATAACAATAAGTCTGAGTAGCCATATAATAAAATTATAAATCTTAATTTAATGCAAAAAGAGTCCAAATTAAATTAACTACAAATAGTCTTTTGCATCTACACAAACAGTTTAGAAACAGGCAGATGCTAGTCTTTCATTAATGGATGCTTGCGCATCCATTGTACAGTGGCAGGGCAACAAAACCACTAACTTATAACTATTGGAAAACACCGGTCAAAATACAAGGGTGAAAAGAGATGCAACACAGACTATGGTGCTGGATATGACACACACTGCGCAAGTCAACTGAGAGTATTACACCGAAGACATTTTATGAATTTGTGAGGAGAAAAAACGAAGACTAAATATACTTGGAGACGACAGCTGGAGGCAGAGATGGAGAGGATGGGAAAACATGGAATGATATTAAGAGCATGGCAGAAACAGGACAGCTTTCGAAAGTGTTTGTTCAATGACCGATGCTCCACAGGGAGTAGATGATAGGAAGAAGAAAAATAAGATGCTGATCTGTAACAGTAACTGCCCAACGCACTTTCGTCGAGCATCTTGCCTCATGGCTGATCTTTCACCAATATTAGAATGACAGAACAAACAATGCAATTTTATGTCGAGAGGTCTTCTCCTCTTTCATACTCGGCCCGTCTTATTTTCTTATGCGACCTCGTACCATATTCAAATTTTATCATGCCGCTTTTTTATGTATCTTCTCCATATGCAATGACCTACAAACTGCCATAATCTACAAACTTTTCCTAGTTTTAATCACTAGTAAAAAATTCACCAAGAGATGCTCTGCAGACGTCTTTATAGCTCAGTTTTGGTCTGCCCGCTTGCAGTTTATAAACTCCCCTTCTTGTATTTTCTTGTAGAGGCAATTGTTGTCCATTCGTCCCAGCCACCATTCATTAAGGCGTTATAAAAAAAAAAAACTTTTGGAATCAGAACAAACAGTGGAATAAGAGATGATATCTTCTATATGATGTTTTCAAGAGAAAAGTACACATAAGTAAACAGGCCGATTTGTGCATACATCATAGATTACACCAAAGCTTTTAACAGAGTACAACATAAACAACCATTAGAATGTTTGAAAGAGTTATTTGCGAGTCATCATTATTGCACTCCGAACATGTCCATAGGTGCTCAGATTCCTCCGCAGCAAGTCCCGCAGTGTCCAGCTACTGATGACTCCAGTTCTGTGTTGGTTGATAAGATAGCCACTAAGCTCGTTTCTGGCTATTCCCGTTTTAACCCATTTCTTTCGTTCGATGGAGTGACGCGGACTCATGGTTGATGAAGTCTTGTGCCCTACTCACATCTCGTTTGGTATTGTGATGTCCGCCAGATCCATTGGTTGACCGTCTCCGGTGACAGGACAGAAAGCCAACCTGTCCGCTCTTTCATTTCCCCGTATTCACGCATGTCCATGGACGTAGACTAAGGTAATGCGTATTTTTGACGTCTGCAATGACTCTATCCATTGCCTGTGTTCAGACCCCGGCTTCCACTTTTCTTATCATGCTCATCGAATCACTTAGTATGCAGGCGTTGTGGTCTTGTGACTCTAACCAGATGAATGCTCTGGTCACTGCCATCACCCCCATCGCCATGCTACTCGTGTCATAACGTATGCACCAGTCTTCTTTGACTATTCTGCCTGCCGAGCATGCTGTAAATGCCCATACACTCCTTTGGTGTCGTATTACAGATCTGTCTGTATAGATGAGTGCATCTTCCTTATCGGTGTTATCCCAGATGAGACCGTTGACCTCCGCATTGACCACGACTGAGCTCTGTTCCCTACATTTCCTATCGTGCATGACAATACACGAGAATGTGTTCCGAATGACGTAGGCACTGTATACACTCCTCGCCAGCGTTGATATTGATAAGCTCACTTACCTGTTTCATGGCATCTCTGCCTCCGCCCACTATGATTTGCCTCTTTTTGAGCCTGACACCTTTCCCTGTGTTGAGTTCGTGGTACAATGGATGGTCTTTATCTGCACCTATCTTTAATCCTGTTAATTTTTAATCCATGGTGGAAAGTCAAGAAGATACCACACTGCTGCACAGGAGTGTTCCTAGTACACCCCAAGATAATGCGCATAGCTTCATTCTGTATTTTCTCCAGCCTGTCAATTTGCGTCGTACCGATAATAAGAATTGCCAGGGCATACTCGTTGGTGCGAGGACTGAAAAAGAAGGATAGGTAGCCTCTGCTCGATATTAGCAGCTGCCATGATCTTCATGGCGGCTAATACTTTGGAGGCTTTTATTATCACATAGTCTACATAGTCCCTAAAGCACAGGCTGCGATCAAATCTACATACTTTTAAGACTGATGTGCCGGGTTTTTTTTCAGCAGCTACAAAACTTTTAGGTCTCTTAACTGTCTCGAGATATATATTTTATAGTTAATGGAAAGCTAAAGTTTGCTGGACTCGTATTTTAGAATCCAGTAAAACACTGGTACAGCGAGGGTTACCAATGCCAGGGGTAAGGTATGAATACGGGTTAACAATGTCCATAGCCACATTATACAATCTGCTCTTTCATGTGCGTTATTTATTATTTCTTTTTTTTTCTTTTGAAATATTCGTCCTTAAGGATTGTGCGCTTGGATCAACCGTTTCTCATACGCTGCAGGCCTCCGTGGACTATGCCACTGCCATATATTACTATAATTGTAATTACCAACTGATACAGACAAGCAATTTTATCATAAAGCTAAACTACTGAGCCCAGTGATCAACACTTCTTTGATGCCGGCAGCGCTTTTCAAAAGTACTTAACATCCGCACGTTTTAGTCATACCAAAGCTACATTAATATTATTTTGCCAATTTCATTTGCACTTATTGAACTTAGAGAAAAGAACAGTGTCTATTGAGTTTCTCATTATCAATGACACACTGGCATTCTAAGTTGGCTCCGAACAAGTGTTCACTGAAACAACAATTTGAGCAATTTTACGTACCCGTTGGGTGGCTTCTAGTTTCAGAAGATCTTTTACAATGTTGAATGAAAGACTACGAACCATTTGTGACTCATTTTACAAAAGCAAAACAAGAAGAAAAGAGAGGTATTTATGAATAATATATGAAGGCCAGTGGAAGAAAATAACAAGTGCTGATTTTATTTTGGATTGATGTTTAATGCGCTCAAAGAATTGTCTGAACTTAGAGTTGAACTTCTAGCATGCGATATCACACTTTACAAAGCTTGTACTAGTGTATTAAGGCAAATTCGACTTTTTGAAGAGATGCAAATGAATGGTAGGCCTTTTTATCATGACGTTGCATGAGCCGTTAACAATTTTAATTTTAAAGAAGTGACTTTGTAGATAGTTTGATTACGTTTAGTCAATCCTAATTGCACATCCGACGAGTCAATAAGTACTCAGATATCCTCCGAAGTATATTCCTCAATGTATGGCAACTAACGATACCTGTGTTGTGTTGGTTGACAAATCTTCTTAGGATTTCTGTGTAGCGTTCCCGTTTGACATCTTCCAATGTGACATGATATTCATACAATCTGATCTGTTCAAGGTTGTGGATTAAAGTTTCAAACTATATTTTTGAATCGATGTTTTACGTCAGCGACTCCAAAGGCATTCATAATATCCTGGCGATCCATTGTCCTTCAGTTCTCAACTTAGACAAACTGGCAAGTCTATCAGCAGGCTCAAAGCCTTTTACGCCCGTGTGCCCTGGCACTAAAATGAAGCAGATTTTTTAAAAAAAAACTAGACCTTCCCAGGGACTCTAACCACTGCCACCGAGCTCAACAATTGCTATCTTTCCGAGCTTACGCTTTGAGTCACTGAGAAAACACACACAACATAAGAGCAAAGGATCACAAATTATATCTCCCCTCGACGCTGAAAGGCAAATGCGGGAAGAAAGAAGAAATTGTTGACCTTCCTCCAAGCCACTCTCTTAAGCTGTCTGGTATATTTTATCTTTGCTTCCCTCTATCTCTTCTAAAATGGACTAGTTATATCAAATGATAGGAGAACCTATCACAACTACTATCACAACTCCTTTGTGCATGCACACTGACCTCGGTGTGTACTCTTCTGGTTATGTGGGCGTTTGTGCACATTTCTACACATATATGATTGTCCCCGTATATGCATATATGTATGTGTATGCATGTCTGTACGTGTATATATGTATACATGCATCTCTTTGGTGTGTGTGTGTATATACTTGTATTTGTGGGCTCTTAATACTTTTAGACTATTGTCAGTGTCTTTGCAGTCGAGGTCACCTAGACAGCATTCCCCCACCAGCATATTTTTAGAACCCTTCACGCGGTCTTGACCAGCAGGTATATATAATTACAGCTACACCCGTGTGACTCTCTCTTTCCCATTCTGACCATGGTCCACAACAAGGGAAGAATTTTTTTTTTCTTAAACCAATTTCGAGTATTTTGTTTGGATGTTTCATTACTAGTTAATTATGCAGGATTAGTTTTATTTACTTACATATCTGTGTGTGCGTGTTGTTTGTTTGTTCCTGCTGAAGGCCTATTGAGCCGAAACGTCGTTCAAATTTGTGTCATCTATCAATCACGTAAAGCTTTTACCATACCATTTTTTCTCCCTCACATTTAGCTTTACTGCAGCTTCGCATTTTCATGCATTCATTTGCATTTCAAATTAGTAAACAACCATGCGTCCACTAACGCAGGAGGAGATCAACGCATTCTTTGACAAACTATCCAAATAGTAAATTACATGTTTCATCATATATTCGTATATATCTGGTAGAACTTTTAGTTTCAAATACTTGTCATAACATGACTTGTCAGCATGGGTGAGACTCCCGGAAGTTCGTGATAGTTAGGAGGGTCTTATAGTCTGTTGTTTGATGTGTGATGGTGATGTCTAATCACCAACTAATTACTACATCTAGCTTGGGCAGTTGGTGCTCGTAAACCTGGGAGGGCCGACCATCTAAAGGCAGAATCCCCTACAGAAAAGACAATCTGCTGCCTTGCAGAATTTTGGGGATAATCAAAGGCTAGGGAAAGCAAACCTGCATAAAATGCTGGCTGAAATCGGATGCACTGAACCACTGGCGCAGAACACAGTGCAACGTTTTAACAAGTAATCAATCAGACTGGATCTAACAGACTCTAATTATGATAGAAACTACCGCTGACCGGAAAGGCTTCAAGAAACAGCTGAATATAATACACTGGGATGCGGAGGGCATATACCACAAAAACAAGCTCTAACAATTAGACTAGCAGATGAGGAGATAGACGTTGCCTGCATCCAGTAAACTCATCTTAATCCTCAGCACAGATTTATGACCAGGGGCTACCAAACATTTCGACAATACAGGGAAGGTCACAAGGGTGGAATTCTTATACTTATTAAAAATTCCATCCCAGCAAAACTGATAGATGTAGTCACAATGGAGAGGTAGAGATCATTGGTACAGACCTATACATTAACTCCGCTAATATAAGGATATTTAATATATACTGTCCAAATGATAAATTACTGAAGCTGGAGTTAATGGAAATAACACCATCAAAGTGTCTGGTAGTAGGAGACTTTAACAGCCACTTGAAAGATGGGGATATGAGTCCAATGTTCGAGGTGAAGAAGTGGAAGAATGGGAAATAGACAACAGACAACAACCTATTCCTCATAAACTCTAGGGAGGACCCCCCAACCTTCTACTCAAGAAGATGGAAAACAACTTCCACTCCCGACCTAGCATTTGCAACTGGAGACATATCTATCAAAATAACCAGAAAAGTGCTAAACCAACTTGGAGATAGTGACCATAGACCAGTCAAACTTTCAGTGGCTCTTGCTCACAAACAGGGTTGCAAATACCTCTTCCCCGCTGGAACTATAAGAGAGCAGATTGGGCAAAGTTTGCAAGGCTCACTGATACATATACTGCACCTATCAACACCCACGAAAAGAAGGTCAATAATATGATAGAGCGGTTAACAAATGGAATCCTAGAGCTGCTGAAGAATCCATTCCTAGAGGAGCAAGAAGAAACTACAAGCCATACTGGAGCAAGGAAATACAAAGACTGGAAGAGGAACTGGACTCTGCCAGAGAACTAGCTGAAACATCACACACCACAGAGAGCAACATTGCCTACAAAGCAGCCTCGGCCAAATACAGACGTGAGGTCATGATATCAGCAAGACAGAGCTGGATAGACAAAACAGAGAGCCTTAATCTAGACAAAAATGGTCATAAACTATGGAAACTTGCGAAAGCTCTGAGCGACGAAAACAACTGCCGACCTCCAATATCATTAACACACAATCAGAACATCCTCACAGGCAAAGGGCAGAAATCTACTGATAGAGACTTACAAAAACATTAGTAGAATAAACATTCCAATAGACAAACAGAAAGCTGCAAGACGGGAAAACCAAGATGCAAAACACATGCCTTTAGCACCAGAAAGCATCAGACGACCATCTTTACCCCAACTGAATTAGATGTTGCCCTCAAAGGATTGAAGCTCAAAAGTTCCCCTGGTAAAGATGGAATCTCCAACGAAATGCACCTAAATCTGGGACAGAAAGCCAAGAGCAGCTTCTAAGGATAATAAATGCTAGCTGGAAGAGAGGTCATGTGCCGGCAATCTGGAAAGAAGCTATTATGGTGCCCATCCTCAAGCGTGGAAAAGACCCACTAGACCCAAGTAGCTATAGACCAATTAGCCTACTGAGCTGCCTGAAACTCATGGAAAGGCTGGTTAACAGAAGACTTATGTGGCATTTGGAGACAAAACAACAAATCGTACACAACAAAGTGGCTTCCGTCAGCACAGATCAACTGAAGACCTGGTCACCTACATTGCACAGGAAATAGAGGATGCTCTACAAGAAAGAAACACACACGCAGTGTGGTCGACATGGAGAAGGCTTTTGATAGGGTATGGCTAGAGGTTTAAAGAACAAGCTTTTTAGACTTGGCATCCAGGGTCGTTTATTCAATTGGGTCTCTCAATACCTTCAGGATAGAACGGCCAGAGTACAAGTTCAAGGTCAACTAAGTAAGAAGGTCTCTATCGAACAAGGTGTCCCACAAGGCGGAGTCTTGTCCCCAACACTCTTTTTAATTTTCATAAATGACATCGTAATGGACATTCCACCCAGAATACACTCAGCAATATACACATATGATCTGGCGTTATGGGCTCACGAGAAAGTATGTCGGTGGCTGGACCCAGGATGCAAGATGCCCTAGGTGAACTTGAAAAATGGACGAACACCTGGTTCTTACCAACAACGAAAAAAAAAACTACATATACAATTTTCAGCCTATCAAGAAACACACTCTCTGCAAACTTGAAGATAAAAGACCATACACTCCCTATTGACCAAAACCCAACATATCTTGGCGTCACCATGAATCGCAGAATGACTTGGAAAAATCAGATAGACAGAGCAAGGAAAAAAGCCAGAAAACGAACAAATTTATAAAGAAATTGGCAGGAACGGACGGGGATGGAGGTGGGGGGCAGACAGCAATATTTTGAAAAGACTATACGTAGGAAGAGTCAGACCAGTTCTAGAGTATGGAGTCACAGCTTGGGCTATGGCTTCCAAATCACACCTTAGCAAAATTAACAGAACACAGAACCAAGCTGCCCATATCATCACTGGTGCTATGACTATACCTATCAAGACTCAGAAACAGTAACAGGTTTACAACCCTTGATGACAGACGGGTCACTAAAGTATTGCAACAAGCGGAGAAATATAGAAGGCTCCTTAAGCACCCCATGCACCAAAGAATAACTGGTTCCGGAATTGTACGACTAAAGAGGAGCAACTTCGCTGCAATTGCCAATGAACTAACTACTGGAGACCCAGTACTTTCCTAAACAATATCGAAACCCTTGGGCCCATCTGATATGTCTCCTAATGGAAAACATAAAATACCAGAACTTAAGGAAAATATAACAGGAATCATGAAAAAAGGCACCCAATCAGACACAGAAAGAAAACACGTAGTAGAAAAACGCATACACGATACCTACCAATAGGTCTCTGGTCCCACATATACACTCTGCTACAAATGCCACCAGAAATGGAGGGGGAGGTGTGTTCTTGACGCTGAATAATCAGGACGAGATCACCAAGTCAATAGCTACTGGAAAATTCTCAAACAACTTTAAAGCAGAAACTGAGGCCATCCGAGATGCTGCAACACTGGCTACTCAACACAAAAATAACATGCACAATAAATTGGTGATTCTGACTGATTCACTGTCAGTATTATCAGCTCTAAAAAGCCCCAAGAACAATGAACTAGATGACTTGAGAACAACCCTGGACCAACTATGCAATAACTTCCAGAGAGTAGTCATTCAGTGGATACTATCACACTGTAATATACACGGGAACGAACGCGCAGACAAATTAGCTAAAGAGGGAGGGAGATTACTGCAAGAGAACCATCCGCTCAGTTATGATAAGCCAAATCCATCCTCAAGGGTCAGTTCCATGAAAAATGGAGACGAGAACACAAAGCATAACGAGAGTGACGGATACCACCAACTATCAAGGAGGGATCAAGTCATCATACTTCGCCTACGCACTGGCCACAATAGAATGAGAAATCACATGTTCACCAAATTCAAAATAGGTACAACCAGCCTATGCCACTGTACAATATGACTACAAAACATGTTCTACAGGATTGCCCCCAGTACACATATCTGAGACAGAAGAGCAATGTGGCTACGCCCACCTCCCTTTAAGAGAAACTATATGGGGCAATCGATTCGCTTAAACAGACAGCTGACTTCATGAGAGAGTTTGGAATCCTACTCTGATTGAGTCTTGATCGCAGAGAGAGAGATTTGCATTTCTTTGCCTTAAGCCCCCCCCCCCCCCCCCCCCATAACTACTATCAAAGCAAGAGGCAATTTGAAATGGCGCTCCTTGGTAACCAACCTTCTGGAGAATGTAAAGGCAACAGTATAAAAAGAGAAATAAAGGGAACAAGAAATATAAGAACAATTGCGACGTGTGACAGTTCACTCCCTTTTTTTTTCTACAAGCACATCCGGTTTTTTACTTTTGGAAGTCTAAAACTAAAATGGTTTCTAATAGATAGACCTTTATATTTAACAAAGTTTCGGATTCACAAGTGAAATATATGTTGAGAAGTATAAAATGTTACACGAGCCTTAGCCCAGAAGGGCCCTCTGGAAAAAACTGATTAACTACAGTATGGCATTTAAGCAGAAAATCAAGTCCCTTATAGGAGGCAGACAAGTACGTTTTTCGTAGTCAATCAGTCATGATGAGTCAATGATTGAATAGTTACTTACAATAACTTACATAGTTAACATAGTATTGCTTGCTAATCATCTCTCTGCATCTGCAGCAGTAGTAGTGGCGATTTATAATTTATGAGTTTTATTTTGGTGTTTGTTTTTTTTTCTTCTAATAAAGTAATTTTTTTAAAGGCAACAAGTAATTTTAATGCCATGAAAAATTAATATACTATAGTTCGCTTCAGATTTTTTGCCTCACTTCAAAAAACCACAGCTCAGCAACCATTTGTGCTACAGTGCTGATATTTTGCATGTAACCTACTGAATCTCATAACGTAATAGAAAAAATAAATTCATTGCAAACAAACTGCTGGTTTTTCTTGTGCGCTTGCTTACCAGGAGGATAAAAGTATGATTAAACTTGGGCACATTTGAATCAAAATTTAAGAGTATTTACCCCTTCCATATCACTTCAAGAATGATTTAAACATCTTCATTTGGGAATTTCCTTTATATGTTGGTGGGTAAAGGCACCGGTTTACACTATTGAATTGCAAATGTCAGATTTTTGTCAATATTTGCACATATGTGTAGCCAATTTCTCTTATATTCGGTGCGCAATTCTGGTTTTGCACTTACTGGATTAAAATTGTCAACTTTTTGTATCATGTCATTAGTATAACGTCACCAAAAATACAAAATCAAATTATTTACATAGGCGTGTTTTGTGAGTTGTGCCCTTAACAATGAGTTTAAAGTTGAAATTTGTTACTGAACAAAATATTACAAAGAAATTATATTTATATTTTTGTAGAGAGGCAAAACGAGGGAGTCTATATCACAGCATATCAAATCCTGAAAAGAGAACGCACGTGTTAGGTTTAAGTTTTAAGTAAACGGTTGTTTCATAGATCAGTGAAAAATGTTCAATGTGAATGTTCAAGGAAAGAAAGAAGTCGAGGAAGAAAACATTTGTTAGACAGTTTTGACAGAGAACTTGTCCGCAGAGAGATTTGTAAAATGTTTGACTTAGGGGAAGAAGTTACCATAAGGAAACTTAAGATTTGGCTTAAAAAGAACACCAGTATTGATGTATCAAAAACCACACTATGGAGAAGTGTGCAGAGTTTAGGCTTCACTTTTAGAAAATATTCTTGTGGAAGAAACATCATTTGCGAGAAACCTCATTTAGTAGCTGCAAGAAGCAAATATTTACGTGAAGTTAGACAAATGCGTAATGAAGATTATGACATTGTGTACTTGGACGAAACATGGATTAATGCCCACCACACAAATGAAAAAGAATGGCAGTCATTAGATGGGACTATTAAAAGGTATGTACCTAGCAGCAAAGGAAAGCGCCTTATAGTGGCACATGCTGGGAGCAAAATAATGGCCTGGTGGAGAATGCTGAACTTGTTTTTATTGCAAAGTCAACTGATAACCAGGATTATCATTCAGAGATGAACAGTCATATGTTCAGAGATTGGATTAAAGACACTCTTTTGCCTTTATTAGATCGACCATCTTGTTTGATCATGGATAATGCATCTTACCATAACAAAGTGGCACAAGAAGATAAAGTTCCAACATCATCAAGCACTAAAGCTGAAATAAAGACATGGCTGACAAGGGAACAAATACCATTTAACGATATGTATCTCAAGCCTGAATTACTTTCACTTGTAAAACAGATACAACGGCCAAAGATATTTCAAATAGATAAATTAATTGAAGAACATGGTCATAGATGTTTGAGGCTGCCTCCATATCACTCACACCTAAATCCTATTGAATTAGTTTGGGCAAAGATCAAAGGGCAAGTAGCATCCGAAAATAAAACTTTCAAATTATCTGATGTTAAAGAGCTTACCAATGTTGCTATTTCAAACATAGACAAAGATTATTGGGCTAGTTGTGAAGACCATGTTATGGTTGAGGAAGATAAGTATTGGAGAAATGATGGTCTGTGGGTTATTCAACCAAAATGGTAATACGTCTATTAGATTCGGCAGATTCTGAATAAAACTCATTTGTTTGAACTTACTGAAGTGACTTTGTTGGAGTTGGAAACTCTGGATACGGACCACTTCAGGAACTGTTTTTTTAGTGAGTTGACGATGTATTCTGTGTTCTTAAAATAAATAATTTCTATTCGGTGAATGTTCGGCCTATTTTGATTTGATTCAATATTAGTTGTATAATTAAAAGAGCCCAATCCAAATGGGTAGCATGTTGTGAAAAAGTGCAATTGTGGCGGTTTATTCCCCTATACACCTTCAGGCATGACAGGAACACTTACTTACTTACTCTCTTATTATAAAGTAATAATGTCCCTTATATAAAAATAAAAGTTACGCCTTTTCCTCTAAAAGTGTAAAAGATCTTCATTTACCGTACATTCTGTTTTTTGTGTCAAAATAAATACAAATATGAAGGAGATCAAAGGAAGTTGCCACTTTGAGGAAACGGTAACACATACGATAATTTAAATGATAAATTCGTTACGTCATTGAAAATCTAAGGTCGCATGCAAAAAATCATGGTATTCCATCAGACGGTTTTCGAGATATTACTGGAATTAGGGAGGCAAACAATCTGAAACAAACTATAGCATTGAGCATGAAAACGAATACCACCAGGGCTAGAACTAAGAGTGAGACTAAGAATAGCAAAATGTTTAAAAATGTTATATTGTCTCAACATTTCTCAGATGGACTGACAAGGAACAGAGAATTGAAACCTTTGAAATCAAATGTAGATTTATAGAAGAAGAATAGGATAGGATAGGATGCAAAAAAAAAAAAAAAAAAAAAGAAAACAAACGTTGAAGTCTTAAAAGTTAAAACAACTAAAAATTAATAAAAGAGAACTACTAAACACAATTCAAACAAGACAAATCAAATGAGATTTTTGGTGCATGTTAAAAGATACAGCAGCTTACCAAAAGTAATCTTGGAAGGGAAAATAAAAGATAAAAGAGGCAGACCAAGAATAACGTGGATGAGTAACATCAAAGATGGACAAGTCAGCCTATGCTATGACAACCTGCACTATCAAAGCTAGATACAGAGAGGAGTGGCACGCCATGGTAGCTGATCTTCGATGCGGAGACAGCACTCAATGATGATGTTTTTTAATTTTTTTGTCAACAAGTGTAGTTTTTTTTAACCTCGGCATGAAAATAGTTTTCAATACAGACATCAATTTGGCATTGAGCTAAAGGGTATTGGCCCATGCTGGACCCTCAGATCAAACAAAAATAAAACATGAATTGGGGACAAAATTTTATGTTTATGGTTGAGTGATAGTTAAGTCTGTTGAGTACAATAAATCAATCATTATTGAGTGAAACAGTATAATTATTATGTAAGTTAGTAATGTTTACTTCCCATTAAGTTAAATTAATTGGGCGCGAATGGGTAGGGCTGAGAAATTATTATTATGGTATTTTTGTATATGATTTTATTAACATCATCTATGTTTGGTATATAGAGATGAGATAGTATCGAGAGTGAATGAAGCATAATTTTAACTTAACCATAACTAGATAATGATAATGCCATGGGCGAGTAAAAACAACTTAAAATGCAAGTTGTAGTATTGAATTAGATGTTATGAAGTTATTAAAAAAGTGAATAATGTTTAAACTACTTTCATTGTTTCATTATTTTAATAGTAGATAACCACACTAGGACATTTAATTAAATTTAGGAAATTTAATTGAATTATATTGCTACAGTAATTAATATAATAATGTTCATTGGAACACATACAACAATTAATCGTGTTTATTTTCAGATATAACTAATGACATGAAAGAGGCCAAAGCAAAAAGAGAGCCAATTTCCAATATTAGAAAGAAACAATCATCATTCTTTGGCCATGTAATGATAAGGGAACAGCTTGAATATTTTGTGACAAATAGGAAAATTGAGGGAAGCAAAGAGAAAAGATACCAGACAGCTTATGAGAATGACTTGGCAGGTCAACAACAGAAATGACAAATAACTGTCAAGATCGAAAATTGTGGAGAGATATGATCACCAACGCCAGTAGACATGGTACCTGATGATGAAGACTAATGACATCATAATCTATTGTAGATTAAAGTCATAAACATGAGTAGACATAATAGTTGGATAATATAAGTTAGCACTAATCATGTATGATTTAATATAGACTAGATAGTTGTAAAATACATAGTAAAAAAAAAGTAAAGTAACCGCGTCACGCCAAGTGCCGTATAGGGAATATGGTGTTAGTGACCATAAATTTTACAGACCTTCGGCACATGATTTTTGGGGTAATGTGGTCGGTATTATGCCTGTGCTGCTTTACTTTCCCAGAAAAAAACTCCGGTACCCGTTAAAGGCTGGGTGAACCGGAAGCCGTTGGTTGGGATCGAACCCTACCTCTTGTCTTTTGTAGTCCAGTTCACTAACCACTGAGCTATCGCGGCTCCCTTGTAATATACATGCTTACTATTTAATTTAGGTTTACATATAATACATCTATTAAGAGTATTGAGTGTTACTATTTAATTATTTGTGGGTTATTGCACTCCGAACATGTCCATTGATGCTCAGATTCCGCTGTGTCCAGCGACGACGACTTCATCTTTATGTTGATTATCTTATGTACCCATTAAGCCTCTCATTTCTGTCTGTACTCATCTCTTCATCCAAAGGAGTGATGTGGGCTCATGGTTGTCAAAATCCTGTGCCCTTCCTGCATTTTGGAGGGCATTAATGATGTTCATTGAACCATTGCTTGACCGTCTTAGATGTCAGCACAACTAGCTAACCTGTCCGCTCTTTCATTTCCCCATACTCCCAGATGTCCAGAGATGTAGACAAAGGTTACTGCATGTCGTTGACTTTTGCTTTGACTCAACTCACTGCTTGTGTACAGAGCCCACCTAGACTTTTTTTTTTATCATGCTCACCGAATCATTTAGTATACAGGAGTGGGTGTAGTCTTGTGACTCCAAACAGGTGAATGCCCTGGTCACTGCAATCACCTCCATTATCATGCTTCTTGTGATCGTAATGTGCACACTGCTGTCTTGCTATCTCTGACTATTCTGACTGTAGAGCATCCTGTAAATGCCCATGCACTCCTTTGGTGTCTTATTACGGACCGCTTTGGCAATGTTATCCATTTTGTGTCCATATTCCTTAGTTTTGTCTCTGCATTCTCTCATTTGTCTTCCGCATTCTCTATTTTTCACTGCCATGTTTGTAGTGTGAAATACAAAAGTTGTGGTTTGACATTTCTGCTCCAGGAATGAAAATGGGACAATATTTTCATTTTATGATTAATGCTCTTGAACTTTCTTGCATCTGACATCTTCTGCATATTTGTATTTATGGCTTTTGGTGACTTGACAGTTGATTAATAACAAGCAATCATGATAGGTCAGTAGTTTGGTAAATATTAGTGTCTTATGCTGGATGCTGTTTTACTGAACAGCTTCTCTTGATATATATATATATATTGGATAAATAGATTCAACCAAAGAATGAACTAGAGGTATTTGTGGTGCCTGGCCTTGTCTCCTTTTTCCTACACCTTTTGTGTTCTGAATTTGATATCAACACCACCTCAAATGTTGCTCTGGTGTTTTTTTAAATTTTTGTTCTACATGTGCTATGATCTGCCGCCAGATTTTCCCAGTTTCTTTGACTGATAGAAAATTCACTTAAGAAAACCCTGCAAATATCTTTACATCTCAGCACTGGTTTGCTCTTTGGTCTCTTTCTGTCCTTAAGTTCGCCATACAATATTTGCTTGGGAATACAATTTGTACCTATTCTTATAAATAGGAGTAACTTGTAATAATGTGTATTCTTTTTTTTTTAAAATGTGATGTCCAGTAGCACCTCAGCTTAAAGCAGTCAGTGACTCATAGTTTGCTGGTTGCATAAGGATCAGCAGCAACAACAGCTAGTCATGATCCTACTCCACTTTTCTGTGGTAGGTCTCAAACAGCCTGACCAATCTAGACAAACAAGTAGGGATCAAAGAGGAAGTAACTGTAACTGAAAGGTTCAGATATCACAGCCTGCTGTACCCACAATGCAACACATTTATGTTCTTCTTCTTCTTCAGTGTTCAAGTCTTATGATCATACAAACTTGACTCTTTGTCCTGCTTCATGATGGAGGGGTAAGAGCAAGAGCATGACACACGATGAGCTGGTCACATGGTCAGTACTTGTATGTGTGAGTGTCATGATTTCCCCCCTAAATCTTTGCTGTGGCTGACACACTATCTTCAACAGACTGGATCTTGGTTTGACATAGGAGTTTTCCTTCTTGTAGGGTGGATGTCGTCCAGGCCTGTTGGGTCCACCTTGCCCATGGTTTGTCTGGGTGTTCTTCCATAGCCTTTCCTTCTCTGTATAGTAACTGCTATGTGGCAGTGGTTTGTTTTCTGGGGTGTTATTCTCTATGGATGGAGCATTTATGTTTATTTATTATCATTTTAAGGGTTGATCAAAAGGTGTGGCCATTGAGTTTAAGCAGCAGAGGAAAACACTTGGAAATCCTATTATAAATAATTTATTACATTTTTTTCAATGTACATATATTTTTATTTTGTGTATATATTTTGTGATATTTGTGTTGGCTAATATTTATCTATATGTATCTCTCTGTGACTAGGAAAGTCTGCAGTCTCCTACAGAAGAGACTGCTTCAGATATTCTCACAGTTGGAGCAGCTGTTATGAAGAGCAAAGTATGTATGTTACTATTTGGTGTTGAAACTCATTGTGGCCATTCTAATAATTGCATAAGTGTGAACCAGTATTTAAATAAGATGTCTTAGTTAGGACATGGTTGTGTACAAATAATTATTGTATAATTATTTTGTAAAGCTTACACAAATTTGCTTTAGAAGTAAGAATGATGGTATCACTAAAAGTAGTATGATTTGCAAATGAAAAGATGTCATTTGCATTCCTAGAAAAATTATAGAAAGCCTTTATCATTATGCGTTATGTTAAAAAAAAGTAAATAGTTGATGAACTAAGTATATGTTGCAATTAAAAAAGAAAGAAACAAAAAATGGAGCTTCATACTTCAAATGACTCTTGAACGATCTAGAGTTCAAATGATGCTTCTTCATTTGAATTGCATGTGTAAAGTGAAGTGAAAGATTGTCATCTGTAAATTCATTTGTTGTGCGGGGACTGGTTGGTCTCGAGGCAAGATGCCGGCCTTGAGACAGAGAGGCTGTGGGTTCAAATCCTGGCTGCACCAGTTGGGATTTTTATCTATGATTTCTCTCTGCGGCAATCACCTTTGGTCTCAGCAGTGAGGTCCGGCTTGAAACATCAATTACTCATCGACGGAAAAAAATATGAGTACCTCCTAAGACGGAGTTATCTGCCTGTGCAGCGAGGGACCCCTGTGCATACGGCTGCCAGGGACAAATAGATTAACAAGCAAAATTCAGTTCCTAGTCTCATAGGGACTTCGTCAGAGGTGAAAGCTGGTGAACGAAAAAAAATGTTTTGTGCGCCTGAGTCAAATTTTGCTCAACTCTTGAGTGTTCTGAGTGCTTTTTTTTGCCTTATTTTTTGTGTGTTTGGATATATTTAACGTAAAGTTGATAAACTTTAGCATCCAAAAAAGAGTGTGGAAGCAATGACGATTTAAAAAAAGTTGTATCTAATATTGAAGTGAAAAAGTAACTTATCATGAAGCATGAAAGCAGTACATGTGTAGCAGATGTAGGAAAATAAACAAAAACCCACAACCAGTTGTGCTAAAAGTCAGGAGAAAGATAGAGAACACCAGAAGGGGACATCGAAATCCCTTGCACACAATAACTTTTCTCTTCAGCCGCATTGGACTTCACCACTCCACTCTGGAGGAGTGTAAATGCAGTACAGTAAATGCAGTTTTCATTTCATTATATAGTATTTATACATTTTATTTAATGTTTGCATGTTTTAATTTATTATTTAGTGCTTTTAATTGGTCAGTAAAGGTAAAGGTACAAGACTTGAATCACTGTCTTAGCGCGTGGGTTTTCTACTTATATGTGCTTGGCCACCTATCCAAAAGTGTTCGGGGACTCCTGTCTGTCTAGTGTCGTCTCAAGCATCATAACTCATGAGCAAGGCACCATTCCTCACTTTAACTTAAATTATTTGTGTTTGCCATTTAAGTTTATTAAAATAGGTATTGTTAGGGTCTGATTAAATTATTTTCCATTATTTGTAATTGGAAAATTGATTTTGACTTTGAACAGTTTTTGAAGTTTGAACGATCTCCATGAAAAATTAAATTTGAAGTACGAGGCACTACTGTATATAATGTTAGTTTGCTTTTGTTTGTGTATTTCTATTTAATTTTTCTTGATAATGATAGTTGTCATTTTCCTCTCTCATCATTCTTCCATTACTGTTGGAATTTTGGTTAGAGAGTTGAAAAACCAGATGACAAATTATGTATCACTACATTTTTCAAAGAGAGGCCAGTGGCATCATGGTTAGTACCCTTCCTGCTAACTTTAAGGTTTGAATTTTAGTGTCAGTGGAGGCAGCATTTTTCCCTAACCCAAAGGCCTCTCAGGATCCACATCATCATCATTATCAAGTACCGGGCCTGCTGGCATAGGTGATCATGTCTTTCCACAACTTTCGATCACGACAGTTATTTATCATTTCTGTTGTTGACCTTCTGCCAAGCCATTCTCTTAAGCTGTCTGGTATCTTTTCTCTTTGCTTCCCTCTATCTCTTCGTACCTCCATTTTCCCAGTTGTTACAATATATTCCAGCTGTTCTCTTCTCATTATATGACCAAAAATTATGATTGTTTCTTCCTAATATTATAATAATCTCAGGATCCACATAGCCTCTTTAAACAGGTACCAGAGATATGCTCTGTGTAAGAAAGGCCACCCACCTCTTGAAGCTGAAACTAGTGCATTGAGGTCACAGATACTTTATCACCCATTTCCTATGGAACTACCTTTACTGTTACACTTTTCAAGGTTTAATACTGGCTGTCAGTACTCTGAATTCATAACAAGCTAATCATCACATTTTGTTTTTCTAATTAGATTGAAAAAAAGCCAGTAAATCCTCATGAGGAACAGGAAATTATTGATGGAATAGAACTTGAATACTACAATAATGAGTCCTTTGATACCAGTCTTTATGAACTTCAGGTAATAAAAACATCCCATATTTATTATGTTATATTATCATGTATTGTTTTATTATGTGGTCAGTCGTTATGTTATGTTATTATGTAGTCAATCTTCATAATATGCAGAAGACACTCTTCATTCTTGCAGCTTAAAATAGTTCAGTACCATACAAAGTCTGCCCTTATATGGCTCTGAAGGACAAGATCTTTGATTCCTTGGTGGAGTTGTGGACCACTTTGAAGTGTATGGGTGAAATCAGTATTAATATATGAAATTCCAAACAGGAGAGAGTGATAAAGAAGGAATATGTTATAATAAACCAGAATAGGATAAAAATAAGCCTGAAATGCAAAATAATCTAGTAAGGAAGCACTTTATGTTTATTGCAGGCTTTCATACTTTCGGTGATATAACAGATGATTAGAGTGTGGATGGCTGACAGTGATAACACACTGATGCTCAATATCACATATAACAGAACTCAGCTGACTTTGAGATTCCTTCTTGACTGTTTTTAAATACGCTGTCTTGATCCATTCCACACTGTTAGACAACGCATGAGGCTCGTAGTGTTTTTCATCATCCATCTCTATTCTTGGCGAGATGTTTGACCTCATCTAATTAGTTTATGCCTGTCAACTTTGCTTCTTATATAAGTGTTCTTTTTCGTGACTCTCTAGGTCTCCCTCTTTTTCTGTAACCTGATGTTTCCCATAGAAGAGCCTGTTTTGGAATTATACTGTTGTCTCTTTCAATACATCTGACATATGTCCATCTTCTCTTCCTAACGGTAGATGAGATCATTGGTTGCATGGCGATTCTCTTATCTCTATATTAGTCTAGAATTCATTTCATTGTACACAGAGTATCTTTCTTAGGCATTTATCTTCAAAAGCATTTATTTTTCTCACTATCTCTTTTGTTGTTTTAGTTTTCACTTGCATAGGTAAGGGTTGATAATATGTTTGAGTTGAATATTCTAAGTTTAGCTTTCTTGCTTAGCATTTTTAATTTCTATATTTTGTCCAAATTTTTAAAATTCATTGCTGCTTTTGCTACCCAGCTTCTGGTCTGTTTCTTTGTTTCACCTTCTTGCTCTACATTAATACCAAGATATATAGTGGTCCATTTTTTCAATGTCATACAATTGAGATGTACTTTGCTCTCTGGAGTATTGTATTTTTCATTATTTTTGTTTTATCCCTTTAGATTTCAGGTCCTATTTTTTCTGCTGTGAATGATGGGGGTGTCTGATATTTTGAATCTTGTTGATATTATCACTTAGGAGCACTATCATCTGCAAAATCTAGATTTTCCAAGTAATTCTTGTCATACCATTAAATGCTATTATTGCATCTTCAACATTTACTCATTATGTAATCAATGGTAATTCCAAATAGCAATGGTGATAGTATGCATTCCTGTTTTTTCATGTTTTAATCTGAAACTACTTACTCATCCCTCCTATATGCAAAATGCACAAGTATAGCCATCATTCTTTTTTTTTAGGGGGGTTTGGGGAGTTCTAAGTGTAGGTTAGAAACACTAGAATTATGTCAGAGGAAGGGCCTCATTTGTGTCATATTAAAGGTCTAATTTGCACCAACGTTTATTATTTCAACATTTTTTCCTTGCCCTTCTGTACTCATTACATCAAGGTGACTTCTACGATAGCATTTACATTTCTGTTCTTCTTCTACTTCTTTCTTGACTAAGATACTATGAGTTATTCACTCTTTGGGAGAAATGCCAGTCTTGAAGCTGGTATTAGACCTGAAAGGGTTTATGAGTATTTCATTCTAGAGAAGTTAGCTATGGGCAGATTTTTTGCTTGCATTCACCATCGTAACATTAATGAAACAGATCTCCAAGTGCTTTTCAAAATGATATTGTACTTTCTAGTACAGACAAATGGACACCACCATAAGTATAATCTGCGCTAGTCATGGCATGCTCCAAAATGGCAAAAATATGTGATTTCTTTTGTTGGATCTCCTCTCTGTGACAGTGTTATACCATGTGCATTTCACAAGTCTCTACTGGTGCAGTATATTCACTGTGGGCCTTCACGATGTCAGATCAGCATATTATCTGCAGGCAGTATTGTTTTCCTGATGTAGTAAAAAAAAAAAAAGTAAAGTACCCCGTCACACCCAGTGGCGTATGGAGAATGTGGTGTTAGTGACTATAAATTTTACAGACCTTCGGCACATGATTTTTGGGGTAATGTGGTCAGTATTACCCCGTGTCGCTTTACTTTCCTAGAAAAAAATCTGGTACCCATTAAAGGCTGGGTGAACCCGGAAGCCGTTGGTTGGGATCGAACCCTACCTCTTGTCCTTTGTAGTCCAGATCACTAACCACTGAGCTATCGCGGTTCCCTTTCCTGATGTAGTGCAATGTCCAAAAATTCTGCTAAGTCTCATCACAACTGGGTTTTTTTTTGGTGGGGGGGGGGGGGGTGTTTACAACATATTATAGCACATGAGGTTATTCTTCTTCTACTTTTCACCTCCATGTGTAGCATAGGTCTTCAGCAAACACTTTCCAAGTCGTTCTATTTCTTGCCATTTTTTTAAGATCATTCCATGTCTTCCCCATCATCTTCATCTCTATCTGTCTTCTCCAAGAATTCTTTGGCCTTCCTTCCTCTTTGTCTTTTCCCCTGGGGATTACAAAAAAGGGCCTGTTGTGTAATGCTCTCAATTTGGCTTCTGCAGTGTGTGTTCTATCCAGTGCCATCATCTTCGCTGTATCTCTTTATCCACGGGTATTTGACTGGTACATTTCCATAATTCTATGTTAGTGATTTTGTCCAGCCATTTCCATCCTTTTATTCTGCGTAAGTATCAGTATTAATAAAAGTCTGTATCTTCATGATTGTCATTGTTGTTGTTCTCCATGTTTCTCTGCCAACATGAGGTTATTAGGCTTTTGTATTTAACAAAACTGTTAAATAAAATTCACGAGACAAATAGAATATAGCACCATTTTTAGAGACATGCAAGATACAAACATTCAAGTATCCCAGATCAAGGTTACATTTTCTATTCTCATTACTTCATGTTGACTAGTATGAATAAATGAGTGCTCTTCTGTCTACTTCTCTGTTTTTTACTCTCTTGCCAGTATATTTTACATATAAATATTCTATAATAAGTTCACTAATATTATGTTGGTGCTGTATTACAGTGCACTGGAACAGATGAAAGTTTTTGTGATAATTTTGTTCATGTTAAACTACTTTCAATAAAGATGAGTGAATACTTATTTTTTGCATGGCCAGTTTCAGTCATAGATTAAAAATTGAGTTAATGGACAACATATCATTAATAAATTTGTAATCAAATTCAAATAAAAACAAAAGCCATCATTATTATTTAAAGTTGGTAAATAGTTTGTGTATTTCTCATTGTTTTAGAAACTCCCTGATGTGCTGGACTTGAAAAGATAGCCAAGGATTCTGCTAGACTTCAAATACAAGTTCAGGCTGTGAGTTCTGAGAAGATGATGTGTTTTACTTGTGCCAACTTTTAAATTTAAGCTATTATTTCAGTTTTTCATTTGCTTAAGTTTGTTTTTCCCTCCTGAAATAATATTATACACATATAGTTTAAACAGGGGCCATACTACATAAATTAATTTTTTTAAAAATTGGTTCATTAAATGGGCTTGAAATAATTTACTAATAAATTACAAAATTATATTCTAAATTTTCTAATATTTAATTAAAAATTAATTTGAGGGTGGTAATTAACATTTTTAATTAATAGTTGATTACTGTTGAGAATGACAATGATGTGTTAAGCACACTGGCTTGGCAATAGAATGGGTTTGGTTAAATCCCAGCTTGACACTGCAGTTGGCCCATCTGTTTAAAGAAAATAAAAAATAACTTTCTCATTGTGTGGGGCAAGTTTTCAACAGCAAAGACCCACCTCCTCCTCCTTTGCTGTTTTCTTCTGCATGCTGTAGCCCAGTATGGTGATGTTGAATACTTCATTCCTTCCCCTGATACATTGTATATTATGGGACATTCTTAAGTAAATAAGTAAGTCATGGTTCTTTCCATATCTTAAGACATAGGAAAAATATATGGTGTTATCGCTCATATTTAAAAGAAAAATGACTAATGACATATTTTATGAGTGATGTGGCCGGTATAATGCCAGGCCAACATACTGTCTGGAAAAAAAAAATTCTGGTACCCATCTCCAGAGGCTGGGTAAACCCCAAAGCTGCGTTGGTCTTTAAATTAAAAAAAAATTATTTTGCCACATATGGGAATTAAACCTGAACCCTTCTGCCCAGTATTGAAGGCATTAACAACTCAGCCATTGTGGCTCCCTACATACTAAATGTCAAGAGATACCTAAACTAACAGGATAGTTTTAATTTAATCACCTAAACTGTATTTATAAAATGAGTTTATATGTCAGAGGACATTGTAAAGATTCAGTTCCATGGTGAAGCATAACTAATTATTTAAATATAAGATTATTAATTGCAGAATAATTTTTTCATTGGACAGGAGGTAGGATCAGTTTTATTTACTTACATATCTGTGTGTGTGTTGTTTGTTTGTTCCTGCTGAAGGTCTATTTGTAGACGAGGAATAGCACTTTTAGTCTTCTCTAGCAATCACTATCTGGTCATTTTACTGCAACATCTGGGGCATGGTACACTCAGGATCAGGCTTCACGCCTTCTCGTGGACTGACTTCGCGTTGTGTTTCTGTACTCGACACTCCAGACTCGTTCGTCGCAGGATCAGTCACCCTTCCAACACAGCAAGTAACAACACCAGGAATAATAAACAACAGTTTAATACATTAACAGATTGCACATACTGCCATGGCGTCCGCCACTAAGTCATGTATGATAACCAATTGTAAACAAGAACTTCTCTGGACAGACTTACTGGTGCATCAATAACACTTCACAATGATATGATTCACACCCCATGTTCACACCTTACAGCTAACTGCTGTTGACGATTTCTACAAAGGCACCTGGCACACAGCCCATAGTTCATCTTGAAACCTCAATACTGATGAAGGCCTCTAGTTATTTGATAACGGCACTCAGCCGACAGTCACATTGAACTCTTGCCAATAATGAAAAGTCCTATATTGATAATCACGGCACACAGCCGTTAGTTCATCTTGAAACCTTAATACTGATGAAGGCCTCTAGTTATTTGATCACGGCACTCAGCCGACAGTCACATTGAACTCTTGCTAATAATGAAAAGTCCTATATTGATAATCACGGCACACAGCCGTTAGTTCATCTTGAAACCTTAATACTGATGAAGGCCTCTAGTTATTTGATCACGGCACTCAGCCGACAGTCACATTGAACTCTTGCTAATAATGAAAAGTCCTATATTGATAATCACGGCACACAGCCGTTAGTTCATCTTGAAACCTTAATACTGATGAGGATTTCTAAATTCTGTCCTAATGGCACACAGCCGACAGTTCAACTTGATAGGCCTCGTCTACTGATGAAGATTTCTAAATTCTGTCCTAATGGCACACAGCCGACAGTTCAACTTGACATGCATCGTCTACTGATGCAGATTTCTAAATTCTGTCCTAATGGCACACAGCCGACAGTTCAACTTGACATGCATCGTCTACTGATGCAGATTTCTAAATTCTGTCCTAATGGCACACAGCCGACAGTTCAACTTGATATGCATCTTCTACTGATGAAGATTTCTAAATTCTGTCCTAATGGCACACAGCCGACAGTTCATCTTGATATGCCTTGTCTACATTAGACCTAGTTGCAATTAACTAACTTAGCTATCTCTCACTTGATGACTAGCCTGTTACTACGATCATCAGATCACTAGTTGTTTTAATCTATCTCTACCGTAACTTAGTGACTCAACTATCTAGTTCGACTACTGGCCACACACTAACCTGTAACCCAGAATCTGTTTCATACTGTTCCTTGCCCACAGTCTCGTTGTGTCCTGTCGGACACCACGTCTGCATCTGGCCTCGACTCCAGCTCGAATGAATTATATTCTCACTAGTTCTTTCTCTTCAATTTCGTTCACTCATGTACCTCGCTTTGCACGCTTTTCTACCAATTCACCGCGCCCTAATTACATCTAGTGTTCCCATTATCTCCCCTCTCAACATCTCCTTAATTTTCATCATTACGTCCCCTTGACCACATCTCCCACCTATCACTCTTCTTCATATTGAGCTGAAACGTCGTTTAAATTTGTGTCATCTATCAATCACATAAAGCTTTTACGATACCATTTTTTCAATAAAAAAAAAAAAAATTCTCCCTGACAGGTATCTAAGCGTGTTTCAGAATTGATCTTGCAGAATCATTCAGCTTATGCTACAGAGCTTCAGCGTGTTATGGATTTACAGCGAACTCTGAGATCAGCCGGGTCAGTTTGTCAAAGTGGACGAAGGTATGAATGTGTACAATACATCTAAAAACTTTTATATCTTCTTATGGCTGATGTGTTTTATCTATGACCCGTGTTATAATGTAGTGTTATGAAAATATTCAATTGTACAGATTAATACACGGGTAAATTTTGGTATTCATGTTTCAGCAAACTCATTAGCCATAGCATTAATTGTCTTTGTGTTATCATTCATATTTATGATAGTTGACTAACTGATTATTCTACTGCCTTTTTGCTTGTAAGCAGTCATCTCATATACACATTTTTTAATATGAACGACCTAGCTTCAATACTGAATTATAAAACCTAATTTTATTTATTTGTTAAACATTTTTTGTCATGTTGTTAATTGTTTAAATTAAATTATAGATTAATTAATGTTTAATAAATTGTATAAATGATATGTCACTCTATAGATAATTATGAAAGAACTATGTATTTTATTATTTGAATCTTTATTTTGTTATCATCGTCAGGTTACATGTCCTTTGTAGAACATTGCATTCACCACAGCCCATCTGAAATAATCTCTGTCTCTGGCCAGATCTCACACTTCTTCTGTTGTCTTGTTCAAGGGTCTCCTTGATCTTTTTGGCCATAATGATTTCTTGACAGTCTGCAATCAGTAGTTTGCCATTGCTTTCTAATTGGTTCTGGCCACTTAACACCTTAGGTTCCTGTTGTGCCCTGAGCCCGGTACTAGGCCCTTCCAGCTTCTGCCTTCATGATCATTGACAACTGAGTCGATCCTCTGCCCTTTCAGCCAGTGTATACTATAGAAGGGAGACTTCCTTTCTTAACTTGTCTTCCGTAGTTTAGTTGGCCATCCAAAGCCGTTGCTCGGGGGTCGCGCTGCCGTACACAAGCAGAAATGAGGAGCCGTATGATGACTGGTTAGGAGTGGGGGAACCAAATAAGCACCAATTTTGTTATCATAAACTTCAATTCTTTATTCCCAGGCAACTTGCACATGCTAGAGAGAGCTTCACTATTGCCAGCCTGGGACTTCTTGCTAACTATCGCAAGCGACAGCAGTTGATTGGTTTATTAAAGTCATTGCGTACAATCAAAACTTTACAGAGAACAGACCTTAGACTTCGGGAGATAATGGAAGTATGTATTTGGTTGATTGTTTATTGATTGCTTCATTAGCCAGTGAGCTCTTTCAGTTTGTTCTGATGTCATACAGATGTCATTTTCACTGCATTAAACTAGGCTATTAAATACTTGTTAGTGTCAATGTGCATCTTATTATATACGTTCTTAATTATCTTTAAATAAAATAATTTAAAAAAAAAATTATCTTTACAGCATTCTCCCATTTCTGTGGTCTGCTGGTGAGAGACTTATTAGACCAGAGAATAAAGGGTGCTTGTCCAGTGCAGTTGCTATGAGGGATTTGGGTCTGAGTTTATACTTTCATAGGTCGATTAACATAATGAATATAGTGAAAAGACTGATTATAATCTGCACTTCTGATCTTTGGCATCAGGGCCAGATTGATAGCTTAGCTCCATAAAAAGACTCAGAGTAGGACACTTTTATAACTAACAAAATGAGAATACTAAAATAAAAGTTCTGTTTTATAGAAGATTTTTTTAACATTTAAAACTTGAGGACAAAACTGTAATGTATGCTGCATTTTTCAATACTGTATTTTTGTTAACACTGTATTACTAATGCTAATATGGACATTAAGATTACAAGACATAAGAAAGACCACAACCTTTGAGATATGCTAGAAGAGTACTTAATGTAAAAAGAAGGGACAAAACCAGAAATAAAGATTTTTATAAAAATAGAGCCTTCATTAAGCATTGCGAAAACACCAGACCCAAAACCCGACTATAAAAAGATGGATTGATTAAATATGAGAAACACTAGGAAACATTACAGCAGAAGAAACCAACAGAAGAGCAAAAGACTGCAAACTATGCCCTGATGCTGAAAGACAAATGAGAAAAGAACAAAATGAATAGATGCTGATTGGTTTGCAGAAATAACAAATTTAATTGTTTGAACAAATAACATATTTACCACCAAAATGAACACACCAGTAAACATTGACAGATAGATGCAGTAACAAAAGAGAAAATGGAAAAACCTCCCAAAAGATGGATTATTAAAATTGATTTTTTTCCTCTTGATAATTGCTCATCTTCATCAACTGCCCTTAAAAATAATTGAAATTGGCATAGAATCATTGTGTTGTCGCTTATAGCAAGCTGCAATATTTTGCACCTTTTGGCTGAAAACATCCTACTTCAGTAGACATTTCTGGGTGCTAGGTTACCTGCTCTCTTCTATGCCTATTCATTTGACAAGGCTGGTTAATCAGAGGCACTGCTGACTTTTGAGTATAATCTTTATCAGTTTTGATTTGCCAAATCCTGATACAAGCTATAAATTGCTGACCACTGTCATCTCAAGTGCTCTAGTTGTCTTGGGCTCATTGATTGTCAGTACCCCACAAACTGTGTATGAAGTAAATTCTAGAGTTCCATGAGGAACAATGTATATTTTTTTAATGTCACGAGACATACGAGAACAGAGAAAAGAAAGAGATGAAGAACACATTTGATTAGTTGCAATAATTGTAGTGTGACATTGTAAATAAAACAAGAAGTTAAATGTAAACTATGAAGCCTGATTCTTGTTTCTTATTAGACCTTGTTTCTTCTCATTGCTCTCTGATGTCTTTTGTGTTGCGCAGGAGGAGGATTACTGTGGGGCCATACAACTCTGTCTGGAATGTCAGAAGGCAGCAAGCACTTTCAAACACTACAAATGTATCAGGTTTGTGAATGTTTGTATAATGATTTCTGTTTACAAATAGTTATCTCCTGTGACAGTTAGTGATTACTCAATTAAAGAACTATCTCAATACATGGGCAGAGTGGGTTTAATATCCCTGATCAGCATCCACCCCACCCCATGGAAAATTTGGAAGGAAAACTCTTTCTTACATTTTTTTTACTTTGTTCGCCAGCTTTTACCTCTGATGAAGTCATTACAGGCTAGGAGCTGCATTTTGCGTGTTAATCCACTTTTCCCTGGCAGCCGTATGCACAGGAGCCCCTTGCCGCACAGGCAGATAACTCTGACTTTGGGGCTACTCATATTTTTTCCGTCCATGAGTAATTGACGGTTCAAGCCGGGCCTCACTGCTGAGACCAGGGGTGGTTGCTGCAGAGAGAAATCATAGATAAAAATCCCAACCGGTGTAGCCAGGATTTGAACCCACAACCTCTCTGTCTCGAGGCCGGCCAGCCCACTCTCTTTCTTACATGAAACCAATATCTATTGCCAGCCACAGTGCAGACTTACAAGTAAATCAGGACCACAGCCACACTACGCAAACACAAGTATTGACCATGCAACTGACTCGTCTCATGTCATGAAATCACTGCTGCTCCAGTAACCAAATTTACAAAAGGGAATGGACAAATAAATGTGGCGTATGTGAAGCTGAAAGATCATAATTTATTTGTTTTCTTTTCTCATGTAAAGCTGTCACAATGCACTGTTTACATCTCATTTCTTACATGGCAAACAACTTGAATGCAGATCTCAGTATGCTCACCACAACCCACTAAATGCCCAGTTCCTCTGAACAATTGATTTAGTGTGGGTGTGTTGTTGTTTCCGATAGCTAACTGGTAATACACTCGTAATATGTCCTCTCCATTACTCTCACTTGACTGATAACGAGTCTTCCAATTCTCAGAGAATGAGAACTGGCCCCTTCCTAATGACAATGTCACTATCCAATAAATGATCATATAAAAAGTTTCTTACCGAGTCATCTCTAAGCGCTCTCAAAATAATCTTGACTGATCTTTCATTGTCATAGTTCTCTGAATGGCCAAGACAACATTAGTGTATGTCTTTATATTCATGTGTATGTTGATTCTTCTTGAGTTTCTGTGGATTGATAGTGTTTATTATGAGGGTTTCCAAGTTTTGTGATCCTTTGTGACTGATTTATCATCTTTTATTATTCCTTGTGGTGACAATCAATTCATTACTTAATCAAGTCTTTTGTTGTCTTTCATTACTTCACATGACTTTTATTTTTCCAACCATTTTATCATTCCATCACAACTGCTTCAGGTGCAACAGTAGGGCATGGCTAAGACTGAGCAATCATACTTTAAAGCAGTGTGGTCCAACCCATGGCCTGTGGGCCACTTGTGGTCTGGGAGGCTCATTTGTGTGGCCTCCATACCTCTTTGGCAGTTTTCATTAATAGAAGATAACCCAATGCTATAATTTTCAAATTTTGGGTATTTGGAAAAATAGTCAATCTTTTCTGCAGGTTATATAGTTCCTGTGATACAAATTACTCTGGATTCGAGTATCTGCTGCATGAAATATAACAGATGACAATACTGACAAACTAATACTAATAAATTACTTGTCTACTTGTAAACATTTTGTTATTACCTATCTCTATCTGTACTGACACACTCAAACACATATATATGAAGATATATATATATGAATACACACAAACATAACCCCCCCCCCTCCCACCCCTCTCTCTCTCTCTCTCTCTGGCACACGATCCTTTGCAGATTGTTGTGAATGGCCCTCAGGTAAGAAAAGAAAAGCTTGGACCACACTACTTTAAAGCAAGACCCTTAGTACCAGGTTAAACAGATTAAAGAGACCAAAGTCTGATTTTCTGGCTGAGACCTGATCATGCTCCTGTGAACAAAAACCTATACAAACTGGACCCTCTACTAGAACCAAACATCAGGCACTGCCAATACCAAATGGAAACAGCTAACCACCTATAACTACACTGTCCCAGTTGATGAGATCTGTGATTTCAGTTCTTTCTTATAATAGACAACACACTATGCAGCTGCAACACAACTGAGGAACACAGTAACTTTGAATGTAGTGTCAAGAGTGGCCAACTAGTAGTTGAAAAGGACAAAATATATATATATATATATATATATATATAATCCTCATTATTAGTATTACAACTGCATCATTTGTCCCAACTCTTTCCCATTGTTGCTTAGTTTCCGGTCATACATTTATAAATATGTATATATTAATTTCATTTTATTTCTCGTAGTTGTATTGTTTATTCCCAGCTGTAATTTACAGCTTTGATAATTTCACTACAAATAATTACAATTCTGTAGTGTAATAATAATAATTTATCTTGAATTTTATAGTGCACATTGTTATTAAATTTCAATTTAAGTGAGCTGAGCTCAAAGTTACAAGACACACTGGAAATGATAGAAGAGCAGCTAGATGTAGCACTGTCCAAGACTTGTGGTGGCTTTGATGAAGCTCATTATCATAAAGTACAGCGAGCATACAAACAACTCGGCAAAACTCAGGTAATGAAAGGAGTTCTTGATTTTGAGGATGCTCATTACTAGAAAATAATGTGAAAATCTGTTAAACAATTGTGGGGAAAAAACTTACTTTGTTGGTTCTATGAATAATTGGAGAGGGGGGGGGGGTGTGTGTGTGTGTGTTGTCGTCAATGTTTTATATAGGTTTTGCAAGTTTCAAGTTTGTATATGCTAGAGTAATAACAGAAATGTTTATAAAAACAATTTTATGTAGGTGTGATCACAGAACAGAGCTGTCAAGATTATTTTTCTGCCAATATTTCTTCAAGGACAATTGACATTAAAATGAGACAAAAAATAACCAGTCTCATATCTTAGTTATCAATAATTGACCTCTTATCTTCTACTTTGTCTTCTACAAATAAATAAATCAATTTCACTCACACAGTTTATGGTGCAGACTTTTCTTGTTGCCATATATTCTGTTATTTAAGAGGATCAGTAGATGTTTTTATTCTCCTATGTATACGTTTACTCTCCTACATATATTATACATAATATGTTTACTCTCCATGTCTAGCAATGTTATTATATTTTTGACCCTTTTATTTCTTCTTGAAATTCTGGTAGCATGACCACCTAAGGAGGTGTAGCGTTTGATTGGTTGAATGGGTCTTGATTTTGCTAAAGGCAATACTGTCTACTGTCTTTGTAATTACTGTCTTTGTGCATCCATTTCTTTGAGAATGCCACGTAGTTTCTCATTTTTAGCCTGTTGTTGCCTTGGCTAATTATTCTGTGGTACATGGCATGGTTCACGAGTCTCTTCTATTACTCATCTTGCTCCATTGCTTTCATATATTAAATCAATTAAACACCACACAACTTTTAGGAACATGGGTGTTGGACAAGGTCTCTCCATTCATTCCTCTTTTAGGACATTTTCCTTATTTCCTTCTACTGTGTCCTTGAAGGCTTCCGTGACTTCTCTTCTGCACATATTCCTGGGCTTTCCCTGTTGGTATCATGACAGTACCCTAGTAATATGTCCAGTCCATCTCAATTTTATATTCATATTCTGTGCTTGGTTCATGCTCTGTTCTTTTTCAGATATCATCTTTATTTCTGATCTTGTTATATCATCTGATGCTCAGAATTTTCCTCAGATGGTAGTTTATTAATGTCTGTATCTTTTGTTTGTATTCAACTTCCATATCTCTGAGTAATATAAATCAACTTTTGACATTTATATTAAAATTGCCTTATTTTTTGTGGCGCTGTTTTGTTAAGCTGGATACTTTTATATATTAAGATATTAAAATATAAATTATCTGAGTTATAATCTGTATGACCTCCATTGGTCACCACTAATGGTAGTGTTGATATTTTAAATTTTTTTTTCAGACTGCCATGGATCAACTGCATATGCACTTTGCTAGTTCTATTCACAATACAGCCTTTGCCATCACACTAGGTTATGTAGAACTGACCTCAGGATCAGCTGGCGGAGCCAACCTGCAGAAGAGGCAGTATGCAGATCTGTGTAAAGTGAGGCTTGTTTTTGATAAATTGTGTAAGAGTTGGGATTGATACAGGAAGAAAGAAAGTGAGTCATATACTTTTGTGAAAAGGAAATTGTTTAAGACTGAGTCTTCTTCTTATGTATGTTTGTAATACCATGTTATCTCCACTAGTTGCCAGATAACAGAATTGTTAAATAGAGACTTAAATTGTAATTAATTGATTTATAAACTGGATTGTACATAATGCCATATAATAATTTAGATTGAGTTTGTAAAACACCAGGATGGTGATTATACTGTTTTGTAGCATTAATTGATGGAGCTGACAGCAATAGTAAGGGTCAGGTACTATGTTGATAGTTGAGGGTTTGATTTCTTAGAGCAAAAAATGAGTAGTTAGCAATGATGATAATCATCATCATCAACGAGTGCCATCTCCGCTATGAAAGTTGGCTACCATGGAGCACCATTCTGCTCTGTCTCTTGCTTTGATGGTGCAGGTTGTCATAGGCTGGTTTCTCCATATTTTGATGTTACTCGTCCATGTTAGTCTTGGTCTGCCTCTGCCTCTTTTACCTTGTATTTTCCCCTCCAGGATTACTTTTAGTAGGCTGTTGTGTCTTTAACATGGCCCAAAAATTGCATTTGTCTTGTTTGAATTGTGTTTAGTAGTTCTCTTTTCATTTTTAGTTGTTTTAAGACTTCATCGTTTGTTTTCTTTCCTTCCATCCAATTCTACGTATTCTTCTATATATCCACATTTCAAAGGCTTTGATTCTCTGTTCTGTTTTCTTGTCTAAACCCATGTTTCTGCACCATATAGGAATGTTGAGAAGACATAACATTTTGCTATACTTAGTTTTAGCCTTGATGTTATTTGTTTTGATTGTAGTATGTTCTTTTTGCCATTCCTATTCTTTTGTTTATTTCAGTTGTACATTTTCCATCACTGGTTATAGTATGTCCAAGGTAGTTGTAGCTCTGAACTGTCTCCAGGCCTTTTCCTTCAATTTTGATATCCACTTGTAGGTTTTGAGTATTTTCTTTGTTTATGATAATAGTCTTAGTCTTTTTGATATTCATATTTTCTAGTCCATATTTTTTGCTTGTCATGTTTATTTCATTAAGTAATTGTTGTAGATCGTTAGGATTTTCTGCTAGTAGTACAGTATCGTCAGCATATCTTGGGTTATTGATTATCTTTCCATTAATTTGTAGGCATGGCAATGATGATAATACCATATATCAATTGGTGGCTTAATAATTGTTAATGGTATTTTCTAATCATTGTTTTGCTGCATTCATTATCATGAAATGCTATACTGCCTAAATACTTTAATTATGTTATGATTTTGTGTCTGCCTTGGCCTATATCAGAACATTACCATTGAGACATTCACCCCCTGCCTGGTAGATCTGTGCAAGTCATTATGGGAAATCATGAAAAGTTACTACAAGACTATCAAGTGGCATGAGGCACATGATCAAGAAACTGTTGTTTCTGAGTCAGGTAAAGAGTTTTGCTTGATGTGTTTTGGTCTACAATTAATGACTTTGTTGTCCAGGTGACTGTAAAGACTATTGTGTTGTTTCATGAAGTGATATTGTTGTTGTCAAATTAGAACTTCATGAGCTCTTAACATCCTGTGCTGTCATCACAGTGAAGGTTGACTAATGTGGATAGTCATTTCACTGTCTCTTGCCTTGAAGGCTTGAAGCTATCATAGGTACTCTTGTACATCCCTTGATGTTGTCACTCCACTTTAGTTTGAAAGTCCTCTGCCCCTATATGAACTTTGTTCTGCTTTGTTCTGTACACCATAGTTTGTTGATATTGCCATTTTTCACTGATTGTGACATTTAATTGTGCACAGGGTTTTCTTAGACCCTTTTGTCCATTGTGAAAGGTAAGGTACAGATAGTCCCATAGTAATCACCATTGGGTAACGAAGTGTTAGTAATTTCATTGTACTAAGCCTCTGCTTCATAAGAGAGAATATCCTTGGTACACATTGAAAGAGGTTGGGTGGACCTGAGCGCCTTTTAGGTCGAAAAAAAAGTTTTTCCTCAACTAACATTGGAACCCTGAACCTTCTGATTTGCAGTTGAGTACACCAACCACAATGTTGATCATTACGTCAGCTATTCATGTTTCAATATATGTTCTGCTGTTTATATTTATTGTGTACACTTAACTACCTTGATTATTGGTTGGAATATTTGTTTAATCTACTTCAGAATCTAGTTTTGCCACTCTGTGTACTTTGTCTTTGAGGTTAGTAGCCTGTGAATCGTTCAGCCGCATGAATTATTCATTTTAAATAAAACGGTAAATTAAATGTATCACAACAACTGACATCAAAATTATTCCAAAGTAGCATTAGGGTGACTTAAAGAAGGTAGTCAAATGGCATAAAGGAAGAAAATATTTGGTACTTATTAAGCCATGCACCTTGCACTGAAAGAAAGAATATATAATACCCCATTAGATTAGACAATATGGATTTAATGTGGATTTATAGAAGAATAGGTAGAATTGGATGGAAAGAAAAGATAACAAACGATGAAGTTTTAAAACAACTGAAAATAAAAAGAGAACTACTAAATACAATTAAGACAAGACAAATGAAATTTTTGGGGCATGTTAAAAGACACAACAGCCTACTAAAAGTAATATTGGAAGGAAAAATACAAGGTAAAAGAGGCAGACCAAGACTAACATGGACGAGTAACATCAAAAGATGGACAAGTCAATCTATGACAGCCTGCACCATCAAGGCAAGAAACACTCGTTGCGGAGAAGGCACTCGATGATGATGATGAGATTAGACAACACACACATCCTATTAGTTAAACAATACCAGTAGATGACAAAACAAAATTACTAAACTGTGAGCACCACTCAAAATTATAATATTACTCAAATTAAAGAAAAGAGACTGATTCCAAATCAGCTCTGCAGGCACTAGGAAATAACATAATCAAGCCAGAACTCACACAGCTCACCATTAACATAGATAACCTCATCTCCGCCCCCCTCTCCCCTGCTCTGGTTTTGGCTCCCCCACCACCTAACGTGATCTCCCCAGGCGATATTCTGGGTCTGTATTAGTGTATTACATATCTTGATGATCCCCTTATTATGCCTCATTTATCGCTAGGTTACCTGAGGAATGTTGAGTTTGCTCGCCTTCACACTCCATATATATATTTCTAGTGATTATCTGTATCATGCTTGACTACTTCACACCTAATTCTACTACCTTGTTATCTCGTCGTGTCTAATCACGTGACTGACCCCTGTGCACACAGCTGCCAGGAAAAAGTGAATTAACACTAAAAATTCAGTTCTTAGTCTCTAGGGACATCGTTAGAACTAAAAGCTGGTGAATGCAAACAACAAAAAATAAATAAATACCTGCAGATATCATTACATGGCATTTGGCAAAAGGGCATCAGGTCACAGGCTTTCTGGATCTATAACAACAACAAAGTAAAGAAAAGTAATTCATGTGCTTAAAAAAAAAATATTAACAAGTGATTTTTCAGGAGTGCCTTACCTAAGGAAAACTTTTACAATATTTGTGCGAGTTTTATGGAATTATTATTCACGGCTTTAGATATTTGTTCTTAATTTCAAAGTTGCATATATTAAAACCCACCACATTATATTTTAATTTTAAAGATCTGTTGGCAAAGAATTATGAAACAATTTTCATACTGAAAGAAATGAAACATTTTTTTATGAAATGGCTGGAATGACGGCTCAAAACCAGAAGTATTAGCTATAATTCCACAGACAGTGGCAGTACTGATCTGACTAAACGATATTTAGGAAAAAAGCAAAAATAGTTCTCTGAAAACAAAGATAAGAAGACCAATTAAAAGTCAGCAGTAAAGGAATGAAAATTAAAATTGTATGGACATGTTACAAGATGTGTAGGCCTTGCTAAGACCATTCTGCAAGGCACAGTACCACATAAATGAAGATAGTAGAGTACGAGGTAAAAAGACAATATTAGAGAATGGACAGCACATTGTCCTTCATCACATCTTAGAAAGCAGGTCTTAATTGTGTAGTTTGAAATAAATTTGTGCATATGTTAAGATCACTCTAACAACCACCAAAGCTACATAACTGGTGATAATGTACTTTCCTTCATTAATTAATCTGAAAAAATGATTTTAAAATGGTCATTATTTTCAATACCCGTTAAAAAAAGCTACAAATACTCATGCATGCATCCACACATACAGATGCTTACACCTCACAGAGTTGATTTAACACATTCCCAAGTAAAAATATTTTTATTGTATGTTTTTGCCACATTATCAGTGGTTTGTTTTGAGTAGTAAATATCAAAACATACATTTTTTTTCAGCAGATGATGCAGCTTACAATGTTGAAGCCAGTTTTAACCGGCGCTATGTAAACCAAAAACTTGAGTATGGACGTGGTAGAATCTGGCAGGATGTGCAGCAGAAAGTCAAGATGTTCGTGTTAGGCACAGATCTCAGTGGCTTTAAATTGGATGACTTTATCTATGTACTGGATATTATTAACAGGCAAGAACACACAGTATTCTGTTATAAATGGTAACAATGGCAAAATGACTTTATCCATGTTTTTGCTTTCTTGTAGGAGGATGCAGGTTTAATTCTTGATTTGGTAAAGGATTTTTCCCCTTTGAAAGTGAAATAAAAACACTAACCCTAACTGAAAACACAGGCATTGGAATAGGACGTGGTGCTTTCTTTATTCCCACTCCTTTAATTAGCTTCCCAGAAATGGATAAGTGCTGTTATAAATATATACTGTATTCCAAAAAATGATTTATTAGAAATATGTTTTTTAAAATCTATTGACATCTTTTACACATTTTGCTAGGTATCGCTCACAAAATTCAAATCATCTGTCAGAATCATCTTCAGTCTGGGCTTGTGCTATAGAAACTAGAAGATTTATTCTTGTTGAATATCTGATAAAAATAGTGGTGTGACATCAGATCTTAAATGAGTCAGTTCATTATCATACTTTGCTAGTTGACACCTCACAGGCACACTTCCATATTGTTTTTCTCCTGACATTTTTCTTTCTTGCATTAACACTCATCAGAAGGAAACCTGCTATTTTCTGCAAACACATAAACACACGTACCTGCAACACCTTAAACAAAGCTTAGTCTTGCTTTTGCCATTATTTCAATTCAATTGCACACGGAAAAGAAAGTTTGAGTGAATTAGAATAACTAAAAAGGTATGTACATTTTAATGGGATGCCCAAAATACTTTTTTTTTTCAATATTCTGTTCTTTGTCCTGATTTTATGAACATATGGTCAAAACCTCATCCCAACATTGTGCCACCAATGCCAGTCCTGGACCCTAGATGCAAGAACAATAAGAAAATAACCTCTACTGAGATGAAATGTGTTAGACAAATGACAGGAAACAGCCTGAGAGACAAGATCAGAAATGAAGAGCTGTGAAAAAAGCTAGAAATGTAACAGGCCTATGCCGCCCGAAACAATTCACTATGGTAACAGCGTATGATGTTTTGGTTGGACCCGCAATGAGGCAATTGCTTATTGTAACAGGGATGTGCCTGTTGCGCCTTGAGACGGTTGACCGTTTCGTGGGACAGATCTCCTTGACCCAATTGAACCCACGATGTTGACAACACCTGTACTAAGCCGTGTTCAGAATTACCGAATACTCCGCAGGCCTAACTGCGTGTCCGGTGTTGTATTCTATCTATTGACCTTTCGAGCCGTAGCCGGCCCATAGGGCGTAGACCAAGATACTCCTTCTCTTATCTGAATTTTTGTTCCAGCAGTTTTCAATTCTTTTAAAGATATTTTATCAAATCTCGCCATTTGTCTCTGTTCTGTGCAAGCAGCTCTATCCCATTGAAGGAGCCGATTCCTGCAGCTCTTGCCTCTCTCATCAATGTTCTTCTCAATGTCTCTCTGGGTCTTCCTCTTTTCCTCTTACCTGTTGTTTCCCACATGAGGGCTTGCTTTGCTATTCGGTTATTATCTCTTCTCATCACATGGTGTTGTATTAGTGATGTTTTTATAAAACCATTGATGACCATAATAGTGGTGACTCGTTGTTGCAACCCGCCGTTCGTTCGTCCGTCGCCCCTAGGCCATGAGTACCGTACTGAAACCGATTGAATAAGACCAGGTCTGAATGAACAACAACATAAACTTTATTCAGTTAACAAAATTCTTACATTGGTGATAGGCCTCTTGCCCATTCCATTCGCCCAGTGACTCTCCACCGAGCGTCACCAATAGATCAAATGTGTCAACCTCTCACTTTCACTGAATACATTAATCAATGTTCCCTTTCACATAAAAGACAGCATCAGAAACAAGCCTCTCGCTCGTTTTCATTGCCAGTGACAGCTTCATTGTGCATCACAAATAGATTAATGTGTCGATCTCTCACTTTCACAGAAATGCATTATACAATATCCAATTTCACATAAAAGATAGCATCAGAAGCAAGCATCTCGCTCATTTTCATTGCCAGTGACAACTTCACTGTGCATCACAAATAGATTAAATCTGTCGACCTCTCATTTTCACTGACATTCCTTATACAATGTCCAATTTCACATAAGATACTGCGTCAGAGCAAGCATTTCACTCGTTTTCCTTGCCAGTGACAACTTCACTGTGCATCACAAATAGATTAATGTGTCGACTTATCACTTTCACAGAAATGCATTATACAATGTTCAATTTCACACAAGATACAGTATTAGAATCCATTCTCTGAAATAACAATAATTTAACGAACTGTAGAACTTGAGTAGCTAACTGGCTCACACCACTGACAAAAAAAAAACAACCCTACCATTCCAAGGGTTTCAGCCAACTGGCTCGCACCCCAACTCTATCTGTCCAAACACTATCATTCCCCACTCACTCTTTCAGCCCCTCATTACACATGACTCTCTCACAAATCTCGAGAATCACTTCGTTCCTTGAGCTGATTTCATACTCACCGTTACATTCTCTTCACATGATTTTACGTCTTTCTTACTCACCTCCCTGCATGATTATTCTACCTATTTCTCTCTCACTCTCCCCTTATTTCTCGACCACTCTCCCCTTATTTCTCGACCACTCCTTCCCCTTCTATGTCATTACCCCTTCTTACACACAGCCTCTTACTCGTTCTCTCCATACATTCATCTTCTTTCTTCCTTTCTATCTCCCTATTACAGAAATAGCCCTCTGCTAAACCAGGGGGTTATTGAGTTATTGAGTTATTTGCGGGTCATCATCATTGCACTCCGAACATGTCCATAGGTGCTCAGATCCCCTCCTCAGCAATTCCCTCAGTGTCCAGCGACTGACGACTCCAGTTCTATGTTGGTTGATAAGTCTTCTTACACGGCCACTAAGTTTCTCATTTCTGGCCGTGCCCATCTTAACTCCCATTTCCATCATCCGAAGAAGTGACGTTGATCTGTGTTTGTCGAAGTCCTGTGCTCTTCCACATCTCGAGGGCATTGATGATGTCCGCCCGATCCATCGGTTGCCCGTCCTCAACGACAGCGCAGCTAGCCAACCTGTCCGCTCTCTCATTTCCCCGTACTCCCGCATGTCCAGGGACATAGACAAAGGTGACCTTACGTATTTTGGATTTCTGCAACGACTCTACCCATTGCATGCGTACAAGCCCGCCTCCACTTTTTTTATCATGCTCATCGAATCACTCAGTATACATGCGTGGATGTAGTCTTGTGACTCTAACCATTTGAATGCCTTGGTCACTGCCATCACCTCCATTGTCATGCTACTCGTGGTCATGGCGTATGCACCACTGTCTTCCTTGGCTATTCTGCCTGCTGAGCGTGCTGTAAATGCCCATGCACTTCTTTCGTGTCGTCTTACAGATCCGTCTGTATAGATGACTGCATCTTTCTCATCGGTTATCGCAGATGAGACCGTTGACCTCAGCATTAACCACGACCGGGTTCTGTTCCCTACTTTTCCTGTCGAGTGTGACAATACATGAGAAAGTCCCTTGAATGACGTAGGCACCGGTATCCACTCCTCACCAACGCTGATATTGGTAAGCCCACAGACCTGTTTGATGACATCTTCTGCCGGCCCACCCATGATTTGCCTCTTTTTAGCCTGGTACCTTTCTCTGTGTTGAGCACGTGGTGCAATGGATGCTCTTATCTGTACTAATCTTCAGGTATGCTCGTGCTCTCCAGATCTTGATTCTGTCATCCATGGTTGGAAAGTCAAGAAGATACCTCATTGCTACACAGGGAGTGTCCCTTGTACATCCCAATATAATGCGCATGGCTTCATTTTGTATTTTCTCCAGCCTATCAATTTGAGTCGTACTGACAGTAAGAATGGCCAGGGCATACTCGATTGGTGCGAGGACTAATCCCTGGAACAGAAGAGTAAGTAGCCTCTGCTCGATGTTGGCAGCTGCCATGACCTTCAAGGCGGCTAATCCTTTGCGGGATTTTGTTATCACATGGTCGACGTGGTCCCGAAAACACAGGCTGCGATCAAACTTAACTCCGAGGTATGTCATCAACTTGTCCCTGGTCACCTCATCAGCTCCCATTCGTACTACCGGTGTGGTCGTATTAACGATATGATTGTTAAGGGAGAACCATGAAACTGATGCTTTATTAGGATTAACCAAGGCACCTGAAACCCCACACCAGGAAGAAATGCGATCGAGTTCGTCTTGCATTGTGGAGGCGATTCCCCGTCTGTCTCTTCCCTGTCGATATACCAGAATATCATCAGCAAAAGTCATAGTTCTTCCCCTCCCATCCAGCTGTTGGGCCGTGATCGTTATTGTGTACACGTTAAATAGAACTGGTGACAATGGTGAGCCTTGTGGCAGCCCAGGACAAATGGATGTTGGCTCGGAAGACCAACTTCCACATCTGAGTATCACCTTCCTCTGAAACAGTGCCGCGGCGATCCATCTAATGAGGAAGGGGTTCACCGCCAGTTTGAGAAGCATATGCATGAGATATTCAAATGGTACCCTGTTGTATGCATCCTCCAGATCTATAGCAGCAGCACATGTCTCCTCTCGTCTGTGGAAGCCTTCGAAGACGTCATAGGCAAATACTGCCGCATTGAGCCATGTCTCTTTGTTATATCTATAACCTCCGAGTGTGGAGGGAATACGCGTTTCTGTTCAAGGCGACAGGTGAGGACACGGGCAACTATTTTCTCCAGCAGCTTGCCCAGTGTTCTGCATTGTGATGATTCTGTAGGCACTGATCTGAGAATGGTCCTTGTTTGGCTTCGGTAGCGGTAGTAAGTAGCTGTGTAGCCACTCCTCCTTAATCTGGCCACTCCGAATACTGGCATTAAACTCATTGGCCAGTGTTGTCAAGTCGTCATCAGCTAAATCGCCTATGTCATCATACCGAACACCATCTGGACCAGGAGCAGTGTTGTGTGACCTTTTAAGTGTCGTGCGAATGGTATCGGTTGTGATTGTGAGATCTTCTTCCAGCCCTACATCCTTACACAAATTTGACAAAGATCCCCGTATCCTCATTCTTACAGCCTCATTTCTTTGGTCCGTCTGCTCAATGTAGCGGGCAAGCAGGGCCTTCCCTTTGCTCTCATCAGATTTGTGCCATATCTGGCCTGTGCTCTGAAAGTCTGGTATACCTCTGTGTCGTGGTGTGCCATTCATGCACTGATGAAGGCGCCAGAATGTGGCGAGCGATTTTTCTGAGCACACTTTTTTACAGAAGTCATCCCATTTGGCATCCTTAGCCTGCTTAGCGCATAGTTTAAAGTGCATCATTTTTTGGTCGACCTCTACTTTCAGACGCTTCAAGAGCTCAGGTTGTGTTCTACCATACCTTCTGGCTTTCTGCCATGTCTTGACCGTTTGTCTCTTGCTCCGCCAAGCTTCCTCGACATCTACATTCCACCAGGGTGGCTGCGTCCATCTCTCCTGCCTCCTACGAGGGGCGCTCTTTTCCTATGTCTGATTTTGCTAATGACGTCCTGGTCTGTTTTCTCGTAGTTGAATGTGTGGAGCTTTCTTCTCTGGCTTTTATTTCCGCCTTTCTCAATTAGGAGGACACATGGATAGTGATCACTTCCGTGGAACCCCAGTGCATCCACCTGCAAACCGGTGCGAAGGTGGAAGACACCAGTGCCAGGTCTATGACACTATCAGAGTCCCCTGTTCGAGTGGCCATTCTTGTTGCCTTCCATCATTCAAGCACACTAAATCGGCCGATACCAGTGCGTTCTCTAGGTCTTCTCCCTGCTTGTTGGTTATGACGTTACCCCACTGGTTTCCTCTAGCATTAAAGTCTCCGCAGAAAATGACATTCTCTTCATCGAACTCGAAGAGATTCTGCCATTGTTGTGTGTTCACCTTCCCATTACAGGCATACACATTAACAATCACGAAATGAACTGGGGTCTGCACCCTAACCGCATGTACCTGCAATTCTGCATTGTTCCACACAGACATATCAACCTCAGCTGCCACCATATTGTTGCGCACAAGGATGGCCTGCCCAAGGTGTCGTCTATTGTAAAAACAATGAAAGCCAGGAGTACTTACTGTCCTGTCACAAGAAGAGTTTCTTGCAAAACCATTATATCGGCGCCGCACAGTAGCTTATCAAGAATGGGCCGTCGTTGATTAATGGACCCACAATTCCAATAAGTAACGCGCACATACTTAAGGCCTAGCCTCTCACACTTCGACAGTTTAGTGCCACCCCTCTTGCCCCGTCGTGTTTTCCTTCTTCGATGATGTCGTTTGGGTTGCATCTGAAAACTTACACTTACCGTCGTCTTTGATGAACGTCGCTGAACGTTGTTGCTTTGGATGGCCTAGACTCACGTGCACTTGCTCAGTCGCACGGCCCAGAACCCGTTCCACGTTATAAACTGGCCAACTCCAGTAACTTGCTCAGCAACACGCGGAAACACTGAGAGCTTTCTACAAATTAAATGACTTACGCGTCCTTGACGACAGACCGGCGTAAACAAACCGCCATTTTGACGCATTCAATAGTGCAGCAAGGTAAATGATGAGATAAGGAAATTATAACAAAATGCAATGAATCAAACGAAGCAAAGTGAATTACATCAAATAGAAAGCGCGTACAATCACATGATCTCTTAAAAAATAAATAAAAACAAACAAATAAACAGGAAATTTCACTGGAAAACAGCACTTATCTGTGAGGCTTATGAAAAGGCCAGTTAACAGGGCGCCATCTTATACCAGGGGGTATAACTACCAATAAAACTGCCCTTGATTGTGTAGTAAAATGCAACATACCAATTTTAAAAAGCTATTTAAAAAAATAATGGCTGAATATAACTAAAAAATATCATTTAGAATGAGAATTGCATGAAGTTTCTTAATAACCAAAACTTATTATTACGTAAGTGTTGGTATGTTCACAATTAAGTGTACAGTAAGTATAACAACAAACTGGGGTTAAACAAGGATGTATTTTATCGCCCTTGTTATTTGGAGTTGTTATGAACTTCATAATGAAGAAATGCTGCACTGGTAATAAAGGTATCGAATGGATACAAGGAGATCATTTGGAGGACCTCGACTTTGCTGATGACATAGTTCTCATTAGCAGTCAGATAAAAACGATGCAGGAAAACACAAATGAACTATCATCAATAGCCAGCAAAATTGGGCTTGAGATCAATCATGAAAAGACTAATGTCATGAAAAGCTTAATTCCAACAGACGACAAAATTTACATGGAAAACAAACAGTGGAAGAGATCAATCACTTTATCTATCTTGGAAGTCACATTGATCGAGAAGGGGATACAAGTAAAGAAGTTAGAATCAGAATAGCTAAAGCAGCAATGTCTTTCAGAAGCCTTGAAAAGTCGTGGAAATCAAAACTCATCAGCACAAACGCAAAACTTAGACTATTAAAATCAAATGTACTATCAACCCTTATGTATGCGTGTGAAAGCTGGGAAAATAACAAGAGACATAGAAACAAAGTTGAACGCATTCGAAAATAAATGTCTAAGGAAAATACTTGGTATAGCGTGGAACGAATTCAAAACAAATGTGGAAATTAGAGAAATCGCCAATTAACCACTAATATCTTCAGTGATAAAGAAAAGATGATGGGCATATGTTGGACATGTGATGAGAAGAGACAATAACCGAATAGCAAAGCAAGCCCTCATATGGGAAACAACAGGTAAGAGAAAAGAGGAAGACCCAGAGAGACACTGAGAAGAACATTGATGAGAGAGGCAAGAGCAGCAGGAATCGGCTTCCTCAATGAGATAGAGCTGCTTGCACAGAACAGAGACAAAAGGCAAGATTTGATAAAATATCTTTAAAAGAATTGAAAACTGCTAGAATAAAAATTTAGATAAGAGAAGTATCTTGGTCTACGCCCTATTGGCCGGCAACGAAAGGTCAATAGATAGATAGAAGTATAACAACAAACAAAACCATACTTGTGCGACTATAAAAGGAAGATACTCACTTGGAAAAATAATTTATTAGGTGCTGGTCCAAATATTTTTAAAATACTTCTAAAAACACATAATATCTCCATCACACAAAATTTGATCACTATCAAACTATCACTTCTAAATTGAATGAAACCTATTTCTAATTCACTTTCAACATAATCTTTGTGAAAATCATAAAAATCCAAAGACTTAATTTCATCAAGGAATCTAAATAATCAGAAGAGGAGGTGATATGATCAGATTTTAATAATGATTTTCCAACACAAATTTGAAAATGTTAGATCTGTCATTTGCCGTGGTGAACAAAGCAGGAAATGATGGCAAACTTAGTGTACTTTCACATTGAAGAGTTCCTAGCAACTGGTGTAGTGTAAAAATGTGCAAAAATTCACTGTAACAAGACAAACTAAAAACAGTGAAAAATGGTGCATTAGCAGCCAGACTGTTAAGTGCATCTCATTTTTATTTAATAAACATTGTCAACGATTTAATTAATATATGCCTGTTGAAGGAAATATAAAAAAAGTACTTAGAAAAGGTAAACTTTGATTTTGTATAGCAATTTACAAATAAATAAGATTATATTAGCTCATTTTAAGTTATAATATTTTCGAGACATTTCACATGATCACTATGCCTGGTTCTTGATGATGGTAATGATGATGAGACACTTAATTTGATCAATTTCTTTTCTAATTTGCTTTATCTACTAACAGGATGATCGAAATAGGGGAAGAGTTTTGTGGAAGCAAATCAGAAGCTCTCCAGGACTCCCTCAAACAGCAGAGTTTGAACTATTTCAAAACACATCATCAGAGTCGACTGGATGAACTGAGAATGTTCTTGGAACATGAAGCCTGGGAATTGTGCCCTGTCAGATCTAATTTTATCATCCTTCAACTCATGGTGAGTGTGTGTAAGAGATAGACAATGTTATTGAAGAACAACTTTTGTGAATGTCTAATGCACATTTATATCCATAAACTGTAATTATATAAAGAAAAACTGTGAAAGAAATATTCTTTGATGACTTTGCAGATAAAGTAGCAGAAGCAACACACAGAACTGAGCAGAACATGGTGTATAAAATAACAATTGTAAAAGAGGAAAGGGAACTGCAAACTTCACACAAATAAGAGATAAAAAAGGAGCACTCATCAACACAAAAATGGAATAAAAAGAAAGATGGTTGAACACTTTAGAAAACACTCAGTAAGAATGATGTACCACCACAGATGTTACCAAAATTTCACAAGACAGAAATAGATCTTGTTATAAAAAGAGACATAATAGAAGGAAAAGATATGTGTTATCACTCGGAAAAAATGACAAATAAACAACAACAGAAAAAAAACAAAGAACATTATATGGTCCGAAGCAGGATCGAACCCGTACTCCATGGCACTGCGCCTTGCCGTGAGAAGACGAACGCTTGGTACACTGCCACTCAGCTAATTAAAAAATTAGCTATTGTGAGCAGTGGCAAGGCACAGTGCCATGGAGTATGGGTTCGATCCTGCTTCGGACCATATATTGTTCTTTGTTTTTTTCTGTTGTTGTTTATTTTTCATTTTTTCCGAGTGCTAACACATACCTTTTCCTTCTATTATTCCCTATTATCGCCTCGGAAGTTTCCCTATATAATAATATTTATTTATTATTTATTTGTCTCCACTATAAAAAGAGACACACAAGTGAAAGAAAAAAGTACCAAATTCAATATGAAACTGAAAAGAAAAGCTTCTATTTTATAACAGCTTAAATGCAGAACTATTCAAACGAGGCTTAGCATTAATAGCTAACATTTCTAAACAAATCTGACAAAAAGATAAAACAGTGAAATGGAACAAGGAATATGTGTACAGTTCATAGATGTTTTTTTTGTTTGGGAGCTATGATAGCTCAGTGGTTAATGAACTAGACTACAAAGGACAAGAGGTAGGGTTCGATCCCAACCGACGGCTTCTGGTTCGCCCTGCCTTTAATGGGTACTGGAATTTTTTTCTGGGAAAGTAAAGCGGCGCGGGCGTAATACTGACCACATTACCCCAAAAATCATGTGCCGAAGGTCTGTAAAATTTATGGTCACTAACACCTTATATGCAATACGCCATTGTGACGGGGGTGCTTTACTTTTTTACTCATAGGTGTTTGCAGTCTATACCGACTAGCCATTTTAGAGTGTAGCTATTTTTAGACAGTTGTGATGTCATATAACAAGTTCTTATCTGAGAAGTGGTGGCATAAATATGTGTTTCGCCCCCATCCACAATCATAATCGTGTCAACACAAGCATTGTTTATGGAGGATTAAACACCATTTACAAAGTTTAAACTCTATTTCACTTTTTATTGGGACGAATATATTTGTTAATGCAGCAATAAAATGTCGGCATTTCTATGAGTAAAAGTTAAAGCTTGAAACCTCGTCCTGGCTTATATTTTTAGGAATTTTAAAATTTTATTAGGTCTATGTATTTTGCACAAGTAATGAATATCAAACAAAAACCCGTGAAAACTAATTACTGAAAATGTGCATTTCTATCCTGGACAGGAGTCCAAAAATAGGTCAGAGCAACATGTCTTCCAATTACTGCAGGATTTTCCAACCTAGATCATACCACTGAAGAGCATAGTGTGAACAGCTGTGAGTTGTAACAAAAAATTTAAAAAATAAAAATCTTACAGTTTGCTATAACTAGAGAGCAAATACTGTTCTCTCAGTGCATAGCAAAATTCTCCACTTGGTCATCATATAAAGACTCCATATATTGAATCAAATGAAAACATCTTCAAGACAGAAGGATGCCAATTAAAAAAACAAACTTTATACCAGTCAAGATGGAGAACTCTGAACTTGCAGAAGTAAGCACACAATTTTAGGAAGGATAGTTACACTAGGTGTGGCTGCTTCAATCAGGCTATAAGAAGATGTGATCTGTGTAAGTTAGACTTGGTGGACTTTGTTAGAAAATCTTTTGTTGCTCTATATGCAAATTGTTTTGTTTGACTGGAGCATGTCTATCAAGGAATGAGCCTACAATCTTTTTTTGTTATTAAAACAATGTTCAAAACAGTGGCACTCTCATGCTCTCTTTTTATTAAACAAGTTATGTTTGTGTATATAGGAAGTCATATAGAATATCCTGTTCTGAAATATGTTATGTCATTGTTTTTTTTAAATTCTGTAATAAATTGTTATGCTTGAAGTTGCAAATAACCAGGAGCAAAGAAATTATTATAGTTATATTTCTGCAGGAATTTCGCTTCATGCGCAAATGGGCTAACTCTCGTCAAATGATACCCGAAAATGAAACAAAAATGGAAGATAACCGAGGTACAATAAGTTCCGATGGAGACATCAAGAATTACTTTTCTCTGTATTTAGAAGAGGGAAATCCTTTTGATCGTCCAAATGAAGAAGAAGAGCGAGAGGATGTATTTTCAGGAACAGGGGTGAGTTTCTGCTGTTGTTAAATTAAGGATTTAGTATCATTGTTTATCACAGTCTACGTGATTTTTTTATTTTAAGGGAAAATGATGGGATAAAATTATTTATTGAAACACTTGTATTTTGTAATATTTCATAACTTTAATGGTCACCAGAACAGTCAGAGTACAAATTCTGATAATAAAAAAAATGTCTTTACATCAACCATAAAACAAGATGCCCATCTAGCAATTGAGCAGAGTGGTCAATGACACACAGTTGACTACATGTTTCTTCGCAATTAACAGAGCTAATTAAGACCCTGTTCCACCTCCCAGCAGTGCTCCTAGAAACAGATTATCCAGTCTGGTCAAGCGAATAAGTATAAAAAATGGGAGGCAACTCAGTACACAAATGTGTCATGCTGAAATCGGCTGTTTTGGACTTAAAGGTGCAAATATCCCAGCCTAGCTGCAAACTACAACACATATATGCCAACTTAGCATCCTTTTAAGGGCAAATGATAAAGAGGACTCTCAGTCCTATAGTAGTCTTCAGGTAAATGCCAGAAAAAAGAAAGATCTTGTGCCATGACTGCAAATGGTACACTACCCCTCTTTCTAATGTTTAACGTTCTGTCAGTACAGAATCTTCATTCAGAAAGTCTTCATTACTCCTTTTTAACTGTCCAAGGTTTTCTCAAGATTCTTCTTATAAAATCATGTTTCTTATTGTCCTTAAAACAGGAGCATGAAGATGGCTATGGAGATTCAGACAGTGACTCAGACATTCCAGAGGAGCTAAAGAAAGACTACATTGATGAGATCACAGGAGAGGCTCAGTCTTACAAGTAAGTGTCAGTGAGCATGTGTGTCTGCCTCATCGGATACTGTTAGAATGTGTTAAAATGGTAAAAATAACATGTTTACCCTTTGAAGGATCTGGCTGGGCCAACTGGTCAGGATGAATCCTCACCAATCACCATCAAGGGCGTTCTTCTCGAGAATGCATGGAAAAAGACCAAGAGGAAGACCTAGAAGAAGATGGATAGATGCAGTGATAGAGACATGTAACAACAAAAGAAAATCAATAATTCAGACAATTCGCGCAGCTCAAGAACGACAAATGATATAAACCACGACACCTTTTTGGTATCAGTGAAAAGAGAAAAGAAAGAAGAAAAAAGTAGGATCGAATAAAATAAATAAGTAACTGATAGTAAAGTGAATTAGGAGGATGTTTTACATGAATTCAGCCTCATGTTGGACTGTCATAAGTTACCATTTCATTGTAGGTAATTAGTTAATTTAAAAACAAATACATTTCTTTTATATAAATAAGTGAAGAAAAGTATAAAAAAAATAATTTTATTTGTAAAAATTAGAAAATGGAAAAAAAAAAAAATTAAGATATGAAAGATATGAAAAAATATATGCTGTAAAATATAAATATCATCATTGAGTGCTGTCTTCGCATCAAAGGTTGGCTACCATGGAGCACCATTCTGCTCTGTCTTTTGCTTTGATTGTGCAGGTTGTCATAGACTGACTGTTCATCTTTTGATATTACTTGTCCATGTTAGTCTTATAGAACGGAAAATCAGATTGATCACATATGTATTAATAATAAGTTTAAGTCATCCTTACAGGATGTAAAAGTATATAGAGGGGCAGATGTAGCTTCTGATCATCATCTTCTGTTAGCCAAACTTAAAATTAAATTAAAAAGGTATACTACAACGAATAAGGGCAGAAAGTATTTCAATGTAGGGTTTCTTAAAGAACAAGGAATTAATGATACATTCGCAGTCACAATATAAAACAAATACCAAGTCCTCCAACAACTAGAAAATACAATAAATATAGAAAATCATTGGAAACAGGTAAAAAATATATGGAAAGAGACATGCAAAGAAACACTGGGGAAAAGAGAACGCCAGGATAAGGCATGGATGACAGCAGAGACCCTGTATAAAATTAAAGAAAGAAAGAACAAGAAAGCAGACATAAATAAAAGCAAAACAAGAAGTAATAAAGCCAAGACACAGGAAGCTTACACAGAGGTGAACAAAGAAGTGAGAAGATGCATTAAAAGGGATAAGAGGAAATATATAGATGAACTAGCTAAAGAGGCAGAAGAAGCAGCAAATAAAGGAAATATGAAAGAACTGTACAACAGCACAAAGAAATTAGGTGGAAAATACAAACAGATCAACGCCTTTATCAAAGATAAGAAAGGAAATCTGCTTAGTAATATAAGGGAACAAATGGAGAGATGGAAAGAGCACTTTGAAGAACTTTTGAACAGACCCGGCTCAAATAATCCTCCAGATATACTACCAGCAGAAGAAGAGTTACACGTTAACTGTGGAAAACCAAGCAAAGAAGAAATAATGAAAGCCATCAAACTATTAAAAGATGGTAAAGCCACAGGACCAGATGAAATTCCTTCGGAAGCCATCAAAGCAGATATTAACACCTCTACCAAGATGTTACATGATCTATTGGATAAAATTTGGAGAGGGAAGAAATACCTAAAGACTGGAGAGAAGGTTATATGATCAAACTACCAAAGAAAGGAAGTTTACAGGAGTGCACAAACTATAGGGGAATTATGTTACTATCAGTGCCAGGAAAAATATTAGGCAGAATCATTCTGGAGAGACTAAAGGAGGCTATAGAGAAACACTTGAGAGATGAACAAGCAGGTTTTAGGAAGAACAGATCATGTGCTGATCAAATAACTACTCTACATATAATAGTTGAACAAAGTTTAGAACTAAAATCCCCACTTTATATTGGATTCATAGATTACGAAAAGGCATTTGATAGTTTAGACAGAAGAATGCTTTGGAAGTTGCTGAGTCATTACGGAATCCCCATAAAGTTTATTAACCTGATAAAAACAATGTATGAAGGAACAAAATGTAGTGTGGTGCATGAAGGACAGCTTACAGAAGCATTTGAAATAAGAACAGGAGTAAGGCAAGGATGCCTTCTGTCCCCATTTCTCTTTCTACTGGCCATAGATTGGATTATGAAAATAATCAAAACAACAGAAATGGGATCCAGTGGTCACTGACCAAACAACTTGATGATTTAGTACTTTGCTGATGACATAGCTCTCCTATCACACAGCCATCAACAGATGCAGGATAAAATGAGTATATTAGATGAGAGATCACAACAGCTAGGACTAAAGATTAATAGAGATAAGACCAACATTATGAGAATTAATGCAGTTGGCAATACCAAATAAAACTAGGAGAAATACCTCTACTAGACATACAATCTTACATATATCTGAGCAGTAATATAGATAAAGAGGGAGGAACAGAAAATGATACCAAAATAAGGATATCAAAAGCAAGAGGAGCTTTCATTGCACTGGGAAACATATGGAAATCCAAAGAAATTAGGCTAAATACAAAAATAAAAATTTTCAACTCAAATGTTAAGTCGGTCCTATTATATGGCTGTGAAACATGGAGAATAACAAAATTGACAATCACGAAGGTACAGACTTTCATTAATGGATGCTTGCGCAGAATAAAGGGATGGAAATGGCAGGACAAAGTCACTAATGTGGAATTATGGAAATGTACCGGTCAAATACCAGTGGATAAAGAGATACAGCGAAGACGATGGCGATGGATAGGACACACACTACGGAAGCCAACTGAGAGTATTACACAACAGGCCCTTTTTTGGAATCCCCATGGGAAAAGACAAAGAGGAGGACCAAGGAATTCTTGGAGAAGACAGATCGAAGCAGAGATGAAGATGATGGGGAAGACATGGAATGATCTTAAAAGAATTGCAAAAAACAGAACGACTTGGAAAGTGTTTGTTGAAGACCTATGCTCCACTGGGAGCTAAAAGGTAGATGAAGAAGAAGATGTTAGTCTTGGTCTGCCTCTGTCTCTTTTGCCCTGTATTTTTGGTTCCAAGATTACTTTTAGCAGGCTGCTGTGAAAATATAAATATATTAGATGCAAATCTAAATGTGGCTGATATGCAGTATATTTAAGTAATAAATGTTGAATGAAAACTTTAATTATTTCCAATTCTCCTGCGTCTAGACAAGGCAGAAGACGGATCTCTAACCGTAGCAGCAGATCTCAAAAACAGGGACCACTCATTACCAACACCACCCTTAATGTCCTTAGAGTTATGGGTATGTACTGTAACCTGTCTGCCTCGTTTTTGTTTGGCATGAATTCAGAAGAACCTCAACATTTTCTGCCTGTACATGTTTTTCATAATCAAGTAAAAACAAAAATTAGTAAAAAGTATTGTGACAGCTTTACTGCAGAGAGGATTCCACAAAAATCTATTTGATGTTGCAGTGTAAAAGTAAGTGTATATAGTATATACATTTAATTCGGAAAGACTGAGTTGAGTTTTTTATTTATTTGTGAAAAAATGTTGTCCAGGCAGTGACATACAGCCTATTGATATCTGTTTTAAATGATAATTATGGCCATATAGGGATTAGAGTTTCAATGTTGAAAACTGAGTGAATTGATGGTGGTACTACATTAAAGAACTAGGATACATTTATATTTAAAAAATTTCTTCATAAATTTTTCATTTCATACTCTTAATTTCATTATCTTTTTTGTTGCGAATTTTATATTTCCTTTAACAATAATATTATTATATGTTTAACATTTGAAACTATATTTTTATAATATGTCATCTATTTCTATTTTCAGGCAAATATCTACAAATGATTTCTGTCCTTAAGCCAATAGCATTTGATGTTATAAGCTGCATGTCACAGCTGTTTGATTTTTACCTCTTCACAGTAGGTCACTACTATTGATTATTTTACTGCATTCTTATAAGTCATTTTTCTGCTATTTTATTGTTTTTACAGTTTCACTGCTTTCAAATATATTATTCTATATTTTTTAAAATAAAATATCTATGCACATATTTATTGTAATGCATTTTGAAAGATTTTGAAAATTTTAGATAATTGTTTTTGGACTTCACAATTTTGTAAAGCTATTGTTTGTTGTAAGATGTTGTAACTTGCATGAAAAGTTACCATGCAAGTAGATGAATGAATGAATGTGGGAGAGGCCTACAAGGATGCTCATAGACTGAAAAATATGAACAGATTTTTACATTGGCATATAAGTTTTCACAAGCCATGGTTGGCCAGTAACTGTTTCATAGGTCTGTAAACAAGGATAAGAGGAAGAATTAAAAAAAAAAACTCCAGTTAAGGATTGTGAGTATAAATGAGAAGCAACATAAGTGAATGTCGTCTTTATTTTCTTGTTCTTCTTCTTTCTTCACTTCATTCTGTACCCATTTGGGTCTCGAAAAAGATACAAACCACTCCTTGTCAATTGGTGTAGTTGTAGCACTGCTTTGAAATTGTTTGTCCATTTTACTCTGGGTCTACCTCTTGCGCTTCTGCCTTTTCCTCTTTTAATATATGCTTTGTATGGTAAGGAATCATATGGCATTCTTTCTAGATGTGCAAACCATTTTCTGTATATAGCTTAGAATTGGTTCAATGCCTATTCTTTCTCTTACAACTTCATTTCTGATTCTGTCTACTCTAGTCACTCCAAGCGCTATTCTCAGACATCTCATCTCTGTGGTGACAAGTTTTCTCTCAAGGCTATTCTCAGACATCTCATCTCTGTGGTGACAAGTTTTCTCTCCAAGGCTATTCTCAGACATCTCATCTCTGTGGTGACAAGTTTTCTCTCCAAGGCTATTCTCAGACATCTCATCTCTGTGGTGACAAGTTTTCTCTCCAAGGCTATTCTCAGACATCTCATCTCTGTGGTGACAAGTTTTCTCTCCAAGGCTATTCTCAGACATCTCATCTCTGTGGTGACAAGCCTTCTCTCCAAGGCTATTCTCAGACATCTCATCTCTGTGGTGACAAGTTTCTCTCCAAGGCTATTCTCAGACATCTCATCTCTGTGGTGACAAGTTTTCTCTCCAAGGCTATTCTCAGACATCTCATCTCTGTGGTGACAAGTTTTCTCTCCAAGGCTATTCTCAGACATCTCATCTCTGTGGTGACAAGTTTTCTCTCCAAGGCTATTCTCAGACATCTCATCTCTGTGGTGACAAGTTTTCTCTCCAAGGCTATTCTCAGACATCTCATCTCTGTGGTGACAAGTTTTCTCTCCAAGGCTATTCTCAGACATCTCATCTCTGTGGTGACAAGTTTTCTCTCCAAGGCTATTCTCAGACATCTCATCTCTGTGGTGACAAGCCTTCTCTCCAAGGCTATTCTCAGACATCTCATCTCTGTGGTGACAAGCCTTCTCTCCAAGGCTATTCTCAGACATCTCATCTCTGTGGTGACAAGTTTTCTCTCCAAGGCTATTCTCAGACATCTCATCTCTGTGGTGACAAGCCTTCTCTCCAAGGCTATTCTCAGACATCTCATCTCTGTGGTGACAAGCCTTCTCTCCAAGGCTATTCTCAGACATCTCATCTCTGTGGTGACAAGCCTTCTCTCCAAGGCTATTCTCAGACATCTCATCTCTGTGGTGACAAGCTTTCTTTTATGGTCAGTCATAAGTGACCATGGTTGGCATTGGTAGCACATTATTGGAATGGATATACTCTGATTAAGGTGTTTCTTGTGATAATAGGTGTTTCTTTGTGTTGAAGTATAGGGGATAGCTGCCCCAATATTTGGTTGCCTTGTTGAATCATATGTCTATTTCTTTATTAATTTTATGAATCATATGTCTATTTCTTTATTGATTTTATGAATCATATGTCTATTTCTTTATTAATTTTATGAATCATATGTCTATTTCTTTATTAATTTTATGAATCATATGTCTATTTCTTTATTAATTTTATGAATCATATGTCTATTTCTTTATTAATTTTATGAATCATATGTCTATTTCTTTATTGATTTTACCATCTTCAAAGAACGTTCCTATTGATATAACATCTGTTTTTTTTTCAGTGCTTGTTTTCATGCTATTTATTTTATATAATTTTTCAAAGACAGTAGATGAGGTTGAAATTCTGTTTCTTCTAAATCTATTAGGACCTTGTCCTCAGCAAAATGTTCTTTTATATTTTCCCACTGTGATTTGGCATCCTTGCATATTTTGGCAATGTAGGTGGTGTACAAGAGTGGTGACAACATACATCCTTGTCTTACTCCATATGTTACTGCGGAAGGTTTTGATGTTCCTTCACTTGCTCTACATACTTCTGCAGTTAATGTATAAGTTCTTACAACATCTAATATGGTGGTTATAATGTCCTGCTCAATTTTAAAACATGTGGAATTTGTGCATTTTAAAAATAAAGGTATATTTAGTAATAGTCAATTGTTTTAATCATTCATAGCACACCCCTTTCTCATAAATTTAATGTTTCATTTTCAGGTCTATTCTTTCTTTGCTTCAGAATCAGTGAGTATGTCATTTACATGTATCTCAGTTAAAGAAATGAATTTTATAGTTGTATAAACAGACATTTAAATAAAGGTTTATTGTAGTGACATATACAAGCTGTGGAAATGAAATCCAATAAGAAAATATTGTAAATCTCATATCAGGATCATGTCACTGATTAATAGGTGTTAAACAGATTCAGACATCCCTGTGGTCCCTGCAAAGATCTCATAACCAATGAGAAGAAATGCAAACTTAAGTAGCATAACCATCAACTCTGCTTGTGTGGCTTTGTAGGGAATGGTGTAGGACAGATAAAAGAGGGAAGATAGAAGGAAAATATAAAGCTAACTCCAGCGAATGTGCAGATCTTGGCTACATCAGTTTACAACCGGCATTTGCAAAATAGAAAAAGAGAGGAAGCTGGTTCCAATGGAGGACAACAGGGTAGTTCATCAGCTGAAATCAACAATTCATATCTGACCACATGCATCAAAATCTCCTGACCAGAATTAAGAACCTACTCCACCTCCCTCTGGTGGCCATGAAAATGGATTAACCAGTTTGATCAAACAAGTAGGGAAGGCAACTCAGCACCCACAAATGCTGTTCTGTAGTTGAATATGTTGGGTTGAAAGGCTTGGATATTATATCTTATTGTAAACCATGCCTGCTAAATACTCAAGGGTGGATGATGAAAAGGAGTAATTGTTGGAAAAATACAGCAGTAATAGAGGAAGATCACTGCTGTTCACTATCTGCCATGCTTCTATTACATGGATGCGATGGTAATGAGACTAATAAAATGCTTGTAAACTTATTCTTCATTCAAGTTTTACTGTTTTTTAACATTCAACATTACATAATTATTGAAGTCATTAGCTGCTGATAAACATAATCTACTGGTAATGGTAAAAGAAAAAAGTTAAAATTGTTGGGACATATTACAAGATAACAAGCTTTCAAAACCATTTAACAGGTCAAAGTACAAGACAAAGGAGATAAAGCAGACAGATAGGATGAGGTGGAAACACATCAGAGAATGAGCATAATTAACTTTCATGACATCACAGATTGCGTAACACACGGGAGAACTACTAGATTACAGGATTAATAATGATGATAGTTTGCCCCAAAATTCAACACAACAAATATTACTGGCCATTGAGGGAACCAGTTTAGTTCCTTACTATTTGTTTTTGGGCTGTGGCCTAGAAAGTGATATGGTGCTTGTTTGGCCATGTTATTACAGCCATCCATAAGCTCTGCCAAATATATCTCTTCTCTGAGTCCCAGATGGTAACAAGAGAAAGCCATAAGAGGCATAGCAAAGAATCTATCTATTGACCTTTCGAGCCGTAACCGGCCCATAGGGCGTAGACCAAGATACACCTTCTCCTATATGAATTTTTGTTCTAGCAGTTTCTTTTAAAGATATTTTATCAAATCTCGCCATCTGTCTCTGTTCTGTGCAAGCAGTTCTATCTCATTGAGGGAGCCGATTCCTGCTGCTCTTGCCTCTCTCATCAATGTTCTTCTCAGTGTCTCCCTGGGTCTTCCTCTTTTTCTTTTACCTGTTGTTTCCCATATGAGGGCTTGCTTTGCTATTCGATTATTATCTCTTCTCATCACATGTCCAACGTATGACCATCGTCTTTTCTTTATTACTGAAGATATTAGTGGTTGATTGGTGATTTCTCTAATTTCCTCGTTTGTTTTGAATTCGTTCCATTCTATACAAGTATTTTCCTTAGACATTTATTTCGAATGCGTTCAACTTTGTTTCTATATCTCTTGTTGTTTTCAGCTTTCACACGCATACGTAAGGGTTGATAGTACATTTGATTTGAATAGCCTAAGTTTTGTGTTTGTGCTAATGAGTTTTGATTTCCACAACTTTTCAAGGCTTCTGAAAGACATTGCTGCTTTAGCCAGTCTGATTCTAATTTCTTTGCTTGTATCCCTTCTCGATCAATGTGACTTCCAAGATAGATGAAGTGATCGATCTCTTCTACTGTTTGCATAGCAAAGAATACTTGATAAATAAACTTAAAGAAAATGGTTTCACTTGGATGAGTTTGGGAAATTAGTTCTGGATAGGTGAACTCCAGTGAATGAACTTGCAGCATTATGTGCAAGAGACATTTAGTAGATTAATTTAACTATTTAAAAGAATAGGATCTGGTCACATTCAGTTTGGTAGTTAAGGTAAGGATAGATTACTATAGTTCGTTCACAAATTCGTACCCAGAGTTTATTAATTATCTCGGAAACTGTTTGATGAATTTATGTAATTCTTTTTCGTGAAATCTTATTTTTTCATCGACCTTCAGTCTGATTTTTTGCCCCACTGTCGTGCATTTTGGAAAGATTTTTGCTTATTTGAGGTATATAAAAATATGATTTTCTTGCTTGTCCTAAATTTTAGGATTTTACAATACCCACAGTTGTAATCAACTCACCAATTAAAAAGGCAAATTTTCACGTGCACACCACACAATCTTAGCACTTGTAAGATGTTAACTTGTAAGATGCATGCCACTCCGAGGTTTTGTTTTGGTAATTTGATTTCCGGTATCTTGTCAAATTGGTCCAGAGGCGTATTTTGACAAAATATTTACTATTAATGAATATTCTTGTATGTGTGATAATTTGTAAGCTGTTGTGAAGTGACTACTTGATTTTTAAAACCATGAAGAGTTTAAAGTGTAAATTCATCACAATGCAAAGGTAACTGTATTATTGTACATGCACTTTTGCAAGGAATCTAAAAGGGGTAGGTTATATTATGATATAAAAAAAAACAGAACACGGGCAGCTCTAAATATAGATAGAAAGTTTTTCAATCAATGGATAAGACAGAACTTTGACTCTGCAGAGGCGACGGTCAAGCAAGGAAGTTGTTCTATCTCTATGACGAAGATATAAAATCAGATGAAAAATTTTGCCCTGTTCAGTGTAATACGGATATGCCTTTGGCTTGTGTTGTTAGAAAATTAATATAATTACAATAAATCTAATGTTTAGAGCACACGGTTTTATATTTTCCTAAAATTATGTAGCAAAAAACGATTTGTGCAAAATTCAGACTACCTTTGTACTTAATTGTTATAAAATCTGAAGGTCGGTGAAAAATAAGATTTCATGAAAAAATTACAGAAATTTATCAGTTTCCGAGATAATTGATCAACTCTGGGGACACGAATTTGTGAACGGACTATAGTTAGGATGCTTTATGTCCACCAGTCATTGGTTGATTTCCATTTGAACACTTTCATGTCAAGGGAGCCGCGATTAGTGAACTGGACTACAAAGGACAAGAGGTAGGTTCGATCCCAACCGATGGCTTTCGGTTCACTCAGCCTTTAATGGGTACCGGATTTTTTTCTGGAAAAGTAAAGCGGCACGGACGTAATACCGACCACATTACCCCAAAAATCTTGTGCCGAAGGTCTATAAAATGTATGGTCACTAACACCATATTCCCTATACACCACTTGGCGTGACGGGGGTACTTTACTTTTTTTTTTTACTTTCATGTCAACCCAGCTATTACAAAAAATGGACACTATCCTCATATATCTAGGGAGGGTAATAAGAATGAGTAAAAGCTCTGTCCCCTATCCAAAAGGTACCATATTTAGTAGTAATGTGAAGTTTAGACATTTCTCTATGATATAATACAGAACTGTTGTAGCTAATGAGTTAGCACATGTGTTTGTAGCAAATACCACAAGTAACTCTGCATGTCATCAAATTCACATTCTACTCAGCCCCCTTCCAGTGACAGGATGGTCAATACCAGGTTGTACACAACTCTTCAGAGAATACGAGATAACTTGATCGCTGTACCTCCTTCAGCAGGCAGTGGCCTGCTTCCAGATACCAAAGACATTTCTGTAAGTTACAGTTGATAGGAAAGGGAACTAGTTAGATTATCATTATTTTCTGATTGGTTGTTTGTCATAAGACTGCTGTTCAAGTCATGCGACCTTGTTTCTCTGTTGTTAAATTAAAAAAAAAAAAAGATATTAAAATGTATTTTTTTTTCATTTGCAGAGAATATTTATTTATTTCCTTGCTTTTTACTTCCCTCTGCTTTTGTTGCCTTTCAGTGTCAAAGGAAAATAGAATGTTGGGGTCAACCTCTGTTGCTTATCTTCTATATGGTATTCATCATGATATCTGATATTTAATTAATCCATCATCTTCTAGGCCATTAATTATTGTAAATGTAATGATATATTTTCATTGTAAATGGTTTGGCCACATGATAAAACAGAAATACCAAAACACAATACAATGTGCCTTTAATAAATGTTGCAAAAACACCAGACTCAAGGGCTGACCATGAAAAAGATGAATTGATGAATATGAGAAATATTAAAAATACTAGGAAAACATAACAGCAGCAGTGATCAGCAGAAGTGCAAAAGACCGCAAATTATATCTCCCCTTGATGCTGAAAGGCAAATGAGGAAGGGAAGAAAAAGAAGATATTTTCATTATCCAATCCACATTATAATATGTCTGCCCACAGAGACATCAAGTTGAACGCGTATATGAAAATTGGCTGGTACTTTAGTTGAAAAACTCATAATTGACAACATTTAATTAATGCCCGTGGTTGTCTTGTCTGTACATCATCATCAATCTTTCACTTCCTTGTATAGCTTAGGTTGTTAAGAAATAATTTTTGTTCTTCTTGCTCATTCTGCATCTACATTACCTTTTTTGGGGGATATTTCATGTTGTGCTGATTTCATACATTGATCTTCAGTTTCTCTAGAGTACAGAAGATCTTATCCTCCAATGCTGGTTCTGTTGGCCAGTTTGTCTTGCAAATCTGTTTTCATGATTTGTTGAATTTGTGTGTATATGTGTGTGTTTTGATGGGGTAGTTATCTCCAGACTCCATCTATCTTAGTTAATTCTTCATACTTGTGTGGTAGGTTATACAAATTTCATCATCATCATCATCAAGTGCCATCTCTGCAACTAATGTTGGCTACCATGGAGTGCCATTCTGCTCTGTCTCTTGCTTTGATGGTGCCGGTTGTCATGGCTGACTTGTTCACATATACAAATTTACAGCATGTTTTGCTGACTTATCAAGCCTTGATAATAAACACTCTATACCTGCACAGTTAACTAATTGTGGGCCTTAATTAAGATTCGCAGACATAAAATAATAAAGTCAGCCACTTTAACATACAGTGCGTTCAATGGAAAACTGGAATTTTTTATTTACAAAGTATTTATTGCAAACACTGAAATAAATATATTATCACTGTTCAGCATAGTTCCCTTAGTTCAGTGCACTTATGCCAGTGTTTGACAAGCACATAGACTACAGTAGAAAAATAATTCTTTTGGGCAAGTTTTGCAGCCAGTCATACATCACCAACTAAACCTCATTGTCATCTCAAAACTTTAGCGCATCCATCAGTTGACCAAGGACATGGGAATCTAATAGATGAGTACTGAATGTATGGGATGCACCCTAATACCCACAGCTCCTTCATAGTCGATACTGTTGCTCTAGCAGTATGTGGCCTTGCTTTGTCATGGAGGAGACACACTCACACTGTAAAAAATCTGTGCTGCTTTTGATGATTAGCTGGCTTTAGGTTTTCCCTCAGAAAGCTTGAGTAGGTGGCACTGGTCACAATGCTTTCTCTAGGCATGTAGTGTTCTAAGATTAGCCCTTTGCAATCCAGAAGAAATTCTTGAAAAAAAAAGACTTTGCTTGCAGATCACTGAACTTGCAGCTTCTTTGTTTTTGGGATGCGATGTGTTGCCACTATGCTCAGCTCTCATTCATAGTGATGGTATGCTTCAGAAATTTTCAGAACTTTAATATGCATGATGTGATAGACTGCTCCAACACTAATGTCCAATAGTGAAGCCACCTTCTTGACTGTGACTCATCGGTTTTCTCGTATCATATTCTCGACAGCTGTAGTATTGTGTTCTGTAACTGCCAGGAATGCTGGACCTAGGCAAGGTGAATCATTCACGCTAGTGATGCCATTCTTAAACTTTTCAATTGTGTATGACTCAAGCACCTGTCTCCATGAATTCTCTATGAATAATTTTCACACCATCACTGATGAAAAGTCTCAGAACACTGCTGCTCTTGCTTGGTGCACTGTTGTGAGGGTGCTGCCATCTTGTTGTGTTGTTTCTCAGGTTCCTATGCATGCTTCAGACATGCAAACACTGTCTGTTTGTATCTCAAGATCACCACCTCCGCATACCAGACACATAATGATATAGGTCATGCATGCAATTTTTAATACAATTTTTCCAGTTTCCTACTGATTGCCCCTTGTAAATTTGTAAGTAGATGCCACACAGATCAGTTTTATTATATTCATTCTGTCTGCAGAATAAGGTTCCAGCAGCTTGCATGTCCCCAGTAGTCAACCTGACATCAGCTTCAACACTTTATGGTTTAGTTGAAAGGGTGGTGGCCACTGAATCATTGTGAGTACTAATGTTTAGGCTAAAATGGAATGAAGAGAGTAGCAAGGTTTTGAAAAGAAAAAAACAATGTTGCAATAGTAAAATACATTTATTTCATTGTATTGCATAGTGAGATGTATTTTCAGAGAAAATAACATTTTACTCTTAGATGCACCTCTACCTTAGAATGAGGGTTCAGTCATAGCTTGGGTGAATATGCTTCACTCCCCTTCGACATTAAAATATGTCTTGGAACATACTTTGCTTTTCATAGATAATATTTTTAGATTTATCAGATAATATTTACTCTTCTTCTTTCCTTCATTTGCTTTCAGCGTTGAGGGGAGATAATTTGCAGTCATTTAATCTTCTGTTCACCTCTGCTGCTGATATGTTTTCTAGTGTTTCTAATATATCATCAATCCATCTTTTTTGTGGTCAACACTTGGGTCTGGTGTTCTCACAATGTTTATTGAAGGCTCGTTGTGTTATGTTTTGATCTTTCTGCCTTATCAGGTAGCTAAACTATTTACCTGTTGTTTCTTTATATATTCTATGGCAGGGGTTATTCCTAGCTTTTTTCTCAGTTTTTCATTTCTGATCTTATCTCTCAGGCTGTTTCCTGTCTTTTGTTTAACAAATTTCATCTCGGTGGTGGTTATTTTAAAAATTGTTCTTGCATCTAGGGTCTAGGGCTGACATTGGCACAACATTGTAATGAAGATTGTATTGTAGAGTGCCCGTTTTGCCTCTAGAGTTAATATATTAGAGTTAATAGAGTTGGACAATAGTGTTCATAGTTGTCCAATGATTTGTCAAGCTTTATTGTATCTTGAGTCTATCTCTGCTGTTTGTGAGTTGTTGTTTGTCACTAACTTCCTAGGTATTTAAATTCCTCTACTTGTTTTAGTTGTATGCCGTCCATCCTTATCTTTATATTCTGTTTCTCTTTTGTGATATTCTTAATTTCTTCTGTTTTGTTGATGTTGATTTTCATATTGTATTTTGTGCATATGCTGTTGAGTCTATTGAAATATTCTTGTAGGTCTTCTATTATTCCTTGTATTAGTGCCTGATTGTCTGCAAATAGAAGCTTGTTGATATAATATTTACCTTTAGATTTATAAGATAATTTTAAATTTAGATTTATTTTAATACTTTTAGACGCTTCTTCTCCATAGATAATAACGGGGTGTCTCACTCGCTGCAGAACCGAGTATTTCCACAATAGTATCATTTTAACACCATTGAAGATATTGCAACAAAATTTAAGTAGGGATACATTCATTGTGTGAGGAATGAAAAGGAATGTGTCTGTCATGTATGTGGTGTCTAATTGTTGTGGCATGAAGGAGCATGCGAGTTCACTCAGGATAGCTGGAAAATGACCGTATATGCTGGAGGAGGGAGTGTTTATTATTCACACTTATCGGAAACAGAATTTATAAAGTCATGTCAACATCAATTCCTGGAGAAGTTTGGAGGCTGACATCAGCCAGCAAATCTAGCCTAATTATTTTTGTGGGGATTTCTGAGGTGAGAGTTTACGAAAACAAACCACAAACCATATATGCCTTGAAAGAAAACATCACCAAGGCAATTTAGGCAGTGATAAACAGATGTGCAGGCAAAGATTTTCCAAGATATGGATATATCTTTCAGTCTTTAGTTTAGATTGGCATCATCACAATCAGGCATTCCCATATCCACTATACTGCACGTTCCAGCAACCATCTAAGTGTTCATCTACTGGTTGTTCCCGTCCCGCATTAATTGAATATGTTGTGTTCTTTGCCATGGAGGATGCTTTCCTGCTCTTGCACTTTGTGGCACTGTGTTCCACCATACTTTTGATGTGTGGATTATCTTAAAATTCCTTGTCACCTGTGAGAGGTGTTCTTTAAAGTCCTTGCTATATCAAATGTGTCAAATGTTAAGGTTTCCCTCACAATGGCAGATTTGGCTAATAGTCAGCCATCTCATTGCCAAAAACTTCCGTAAATGTGGTGTGCCTTTTTCAATCCTGTTTGGATCAGATGATGGTCACTTCTGACATATGTTAAGAAGTTGTCAGATTTCTCACAAAATTAAATAAGTCTGCTTCAAATTTCTATGCAATATTCTCATTAGTGCTGAAACCAGAAAGAAATACCTGCTTCCATAGCGAGTGAAACATCCCATACTTACTTTTAAATTTATTTTCTCCTTAGTTAATATTTTCCGTTTACAGGTATATTCTCCATAGGTAACATTTTTCTTTTAAATGCAATTTAATATTCTGTTTATGTCTAGAATGACACACATATTTTTGATTTTCTAGAAATATGAAAGTTGTTACAATAAAACATTTGTTTCATTACATCTGTATTTATGTTATAGCATTTGGATTAAGGTTGTAAAATATATTTGACTTCAGTTTGTGTATCAAGCTTTATAGTTTTTTGTTTGTTTCAACTACCAACTAGAATGTTCTTGGCCAAGCAGCTTGAGTACCTGCACCCATATCTAGAGGAGTTGATACCCAGCAACAAAAAAGCGTTCTTAAGTCAGTTCTATTCACAGGTATATCCTTAAATGTTTTGTTATTGTACTGGCTGCAGAGTTAAAACTGTATCATCTTCATTCATGGTCACCCTGAAAAACAAAAATATGGCCCACAGAAACAAATTTGCTTGATAAACTAAGGGGAACTGGTGAAGGCCTCAAACACACTGTCTTGTTTGTGACCCATGCTTGTCTGAAAATCTAAATGCATAGCATTTGTTGATTGCTGAAGAAGAAAGATCGTTCATGGTGTTAGAGCCCTTATTTTTTATTATCACATTTGTCATAATGTGGTCAGCACTACCCCAGTGCTGTCTTTCTTCCAAGAAAAATGTCTTGTACCCATTTATGGCTGGATGAACCTTGAAGTTATTGATCATGATCGAACCTGACCTCTTATCTTCTGTAGACTAGATCACTAACCATTATTCTTCTGCTGCCTCCTATGTAATGAAATAGTCTGCAGTCAATACCACAGGGCTATTTTTAGCTAGAAAATTAACTTTATAATGTATTCAGTTTCAGTCATAAAACCGCTTTGTTAATATTTCTTATGTTGCTTCAGACAAAAAAAAACAACTAACAAACACTTTAATAATATAATTATTATACCACAATTATCCTCAGTTAAATTTCATAATATTGGAATTTTAAAAGTATTAGACATAATGAAATTGTGTTAAAATAAATGTGTCCTCATTAATAGCCATCTAAGAGGAATCACTGTGACCTTGAACGCTTTCAGTGGTAAAAGTCACAAAATGCTGAAAAATATATTCAAATATCCATGTGTGTCTGCTTGGGTAAACATACAGCTTTGTAGCAAAAGTTCAAAGGAAATCTTATTTTCCAAAACTCCAAATGTAACGATTAAGTAGTAGAAATTTTAAAGACGGTATCATGATATTGCGGCCCACAGATATGGATATGTATTGTAATTTAGGGTTAATCAAATGATTATGGAAGTCATTAATGTTTTCATGAAGTTAGTTTTACTACTAATTCACATTATAGAGTTTAAATGGAACCAAGAAACAAACTCTGAGTGAATCATTCATCATCATCATCATTTCTTGCTAGTCTAGCTCAAACAATTAACAATTTAATGTTGAATTTAGAGCACTCTGAAAATAACTTTAGTTAGTAATTAATTATTATTCAGAACACATTGATTAACTTAAGCAATCAGTAATTGATTATTTAAATCACGTCACTTTGACAGAGAAAGTATAGTTAATGTTTGTTATTTTCAATTCCTCAGACAGTGAACATGGCTGGTGAAGTTCGCAAGCCTGTGTACGGTGTTGTATCTCGTCAATGTGTCAATTATGATTTCGTATTGCAGCAGATGAGTGTTGTCAAGTGGGATGTGAAGGAAATTATGTCACAACATAATACATACATTGATACTTTGCTCAAGGTAGGTAATGAGTGGTGCTCATATCTGAAGGGATTTAAAGTACTTTAACCTCACATGATGGGAGCCATGATAGCTCAGTGGTTAGTGAACTGGACTACAAAGGACTAGAGGTCAGTTTTGATCTTGATCGATGCCTTCCGGGTTCACCCAGCCCTAAATGGGTACAGGATTTTTGTCTGGGAAAAATAAAGCGGCACTGGCGTAATACCGACCACATTACCCCAAAAATCATATGCCGAAGGTCTGTAAAAAATATGGTCACTTACACCATATTCTCTATACACCACTTGGCGTGGTGGGGCTCTACTTTTTTTTTAACCTAACCTCACATGCTGCAGCATTTTGAGGTGAGATGACTTGTATTCTTTCTCACTTTTATTACTTTCCTAAACTCAGCAAGCCAGGTATCCTTGGTTACAGGAGAATTACCTAGAGCATTTTTCCCTGGGAATAAGCTTACAATGTTTAGATCATAATACTATCAGGGAGCCTTTTGTGATGATACTCACATGTTCATGTTAGTATGTCATATCTGTAACCATTTGCTTTCACTTTGTGGCATATTTGACCTAGCCCATCTTGTTTTTCTTAACCCTCGATTATCTGTAACTCTCCCAGTTAGGATACCATAGTAAAAATTACTACCCATTAAATGTAACATTAGGTGTTCTGATTCACAAAATCTTTTTTTTCTTTTACAAGAAGTAATCAAACACCAGTGCCTTAATGACAAATTCTTAATAATTAAACTTCTGAAGCTAGAGATTTCCTTCCACCTGTAGACACTTAAAAATACGAATTAGATTAGTAGCAAAGCAAAGGAATTAGTAACCATCAGACAGATGATTCGTCAACTGCATGTAGGGACTGCAAGGAAACCCCGATGCATTATTCATCTCAATGTCAGGAAAGAGTTAACACACCGTGGCACAGTCGTTTTTACAAAATTTTTATATATTTAAAAAAAAAAAAACGAGAAAATAAATTAAAATTGATCTAAAACTCTCTGTTCGTACAATTTGCTCACAGAGATGGAAAGAGAATAAATAAGAGAATTACAAAGTTTTAGTGGAAGTAATTGCGGAGGTAGATGAAAGGCAAGAGGTAGAGTGACCATTAGTGAGCTGGTCAACCGAGGATAAGAGGTGGGATTCTATACCAGTAAATGGTATCAAGGTCTTATATGAGAACCAATTTTGTTGAAGTCAGTGATTGGTCCATCTGTCTAGATCATGTGATTTATTCTCCTTGCCAATAAGTATTCAGAAGACTGTGGTGCTTCAACAGGGTGTGGCCACATCCACAACTATAACATTAAATAACACTCCCTTGAATCTGTGCGAAAGTTCGCCTATCTCAGTTCTATGGTCATAACCACCACCTCACTTAATGAAGAGATAAATACCCAAATTGAAAAGGCAGCTTCAACATTTGGTAAACTTAAAAATAGGTCATGGGCCAACACCAAACTGACACTCTGGACTAGGATTCTAAATTACCAAATTTGTGTACTTAGTACCCTTTTATATGGATCAGAAACTTGGACTAACCTATGCAGAGCAGGAAAAAAGGTTCAATAGTTTTCATGTGCTTTGTCTTTGCAAGATAATGAACATCAAAGTGGCAGAACAAAGTAACCAACTCTGTCTTGCAACTAGCTAAATTCCCATTAATCATTACAACACTTAGGAGTTAGAGACTAAGGTGGTTGGGCACGAGAGAAGAAGGAAAACAATCATAATCCCCAAACAATTATTGTATGGCAAACTTAAGGACAGAAAGAAACCAAAGGGCAGACCAGTGTTGAAATATAAGGATGTTTGCAGAGCTTCCTTGAGTGGATTCTCTGTCAGCAAAACAAACTACATTTAATATCATGTACATTACACCCTACTACTTGCTCCATGTTTTGATTAGCCCTAATAATCGCTGTGAAACACAAAGGGATTTATCATTTGACTGAGGACTCTAAAATAAGTGGAAAGTACACAAATATTTACAGAATACATTTGACTAATTTAAAAATATCTTTAAAATATATAATTATTTGTTATGAGTTACCACGATGTTGACATTGTATCTGTTTTGTTAATTCCCTCTGCTGCTCTGTAACTATGATATTTGGTTGGTTGTTTGGTTATGGAAGGCCCTGGTATCACTGCAAACAAATTAAATCCATAATTGCTCAACCGCCTGTGCCAGCATAATCATCCGTATTAATATCTCATCTCCCAAACTAAGAAAGGTAACTGTAGTTCCCATCGTTGCAGTCTCAGCACACGGCAAAAGACATAAGGCGAAACTGCGCAGAAAGTGAACACAGCCAACTGTTCCTTGTCGTATGATATCATCATCCATCGTAGACAATTGTAATATCGAAACGTGATCAAAAACGGATGAGACACACAGCTCACGGTGTGCACAGATCACTTAACTCAGTAGCTCCTGTAACAAGCTGGACTTGGAATATGAGAAACTGCAATAAGGAACACTTTTCATGCATAGCCTTTAATTGTTCCCTCCGCCTATCCACTATTTACCGGAAGTTCACGTCCTCTTGAAAATGATGATCGTCATATTTTTAAAAAATGTATAGTGCTTGATGATGTTAGGCATCATTGTTGACTCCAATTCCGAACATATAGACACACAGTTAGTCGTCAGATTATCCCTGTCGCTCATCAAACAACAGACTGTAAGATTAGCGTAAGGTCGGTTTAGGGATATACGATGAATCATTACGATGATGTAGCACACAACAATGTCATACACACAACATTTTGCTCCCTTTAGATTCCTGATTACTCTAGTGAAAACAGCCTACGACGAACAAAACACGGTGCAAATTCCCTAAAGAGATAAAACCACGGCTGATGAAGCAGTTTACATTAAGAGGTAACATGTAAATAACTTGCGTCAATGAATTCCAACAACGGTCATGAACAGCACCAATGTGACGGAAAGCGCAGATCAAGTCTAGACGGTGGAAGGTCGCATTCACAACATTTGATTTGTCAAAAGGGACTGTTGCCGGCGTACGACTTCACTTTAGCGGCGCAGATGTAATAAGTAGATCATCATTTTGACTTTAACGCAGAAAGTGCAATGGAGAACCAAAATTAATCAGATTCCGAATGCACTTTCTGCAGCGATCGAGAGAACGTGACTAGAGCCACCATCTTGGGAAATGGAAGTTTCTATGATAACTATGATATGAGATTAGCAAAGATTCTCCATAGTCAGTGCTACTTTAAAAAGTTTCCAATTTTATTATTTTTTAATGTGCATTTTTCTTTCAGAGCTTTACAGAATTCCAAAAGAAATTGTTGGAGGTAGACAGGAGAGTTCCGTTACCCAAAGCTGTCACCAACCTGATCTGGGAGCAGTGTGTCCGTCATGCCAACCGAATGTTTGTGAAGGGTATGTTATTATGTGTGTATTTGAGGTGAAGGTGAAATATAAGGATAGTCTCATTGCACTCTTTAAGGATATGCAAGGTTATCTGCCTTTAAAACTATGGGGAACCTGTAAAGACCTCAAATACGCTATCTTGTTTGTGACTGATGCTTGTCTAAATTATGTAACAGTATCTGAATGCTGAAGACCTGTCTTCAATAAAACTATAATAGTACAAACTAACAAATATTAATTATTCTCCCTTAGGGATGTGATGTGTTTTAACTTCATACTAAAGGTTAAGCTTTTGTTGGTGAGAGAGAGTTGGTGCCTCTCCTCATTGTTATTACCTTCCAAACTCTGTGAGCCAGGTATTTATTTTTATGGTTGGCTCAATGATATATTGATCATGAAGCAAACATACATCCCTGACCTGTGGAGCCAGCATATTATCATGAGGCTACTTCTAGAAAAAACTAGATAGGGGAGACTTTTGGAAATTAAAAGAAGTAGATATATTAATGTATACAGACAATGAATGAGAGGTTTATAATAGGTTGTAATTTATCATCATTATTTATATCAGTTAGATAACGTCTACAACACTCTGAAATTTTGTGTGTTTATGTGTTTTTTTTGTATTTGCTAATTTGTTAAATAAATTTTAAACTATTGTCTGTTTCTTTGTTTTTTGCAAAAAATTCTGCAACTCTTTTGATTTTGACATTTTGCACTACGATAGTTCTGTTGAACAAGAGAGTACCAAATATTGTAGAAGGCTTCAGAGACCAGCATAATTGTTATAATTATATATAAGCACAAGCTGTGAAACAAAAGACGAGAGGTAGGGTTCGATCCCAACCTATCGCTTCCGGGTTCACCCAACCTTTAATGGGTACCAGATTTTTTTTGGGAAAGTAAAGCGGCACGTGCGTAATACCGACCACATTACCCAAAAAATCATGTGCTGAAGGTCTGTAAAATACATGGTCACTAACACCATATTCCCTATATGCCACTTGGCGTGACGGAGGCACTTTACTTTACTTACAAGCTGTGAACAAAGACATTGCCACAGAATATATACTCACATGTTATAATGACTATAAAAGATTATATCATCAGCTAGAGTTTGGACATCCGGTCCTATTAGAAGTCTTCTTTTCTTTGGTCATCACGGACCAAGAAAAGCAGATATTGTTTGTGGCTATGTAGAGTAGGATTCAGCCACTTTGTATATCATTAATAATGTGCCACAAATCTGACTCATACTATCTAGGAGTAGCCACTTCTGAATGACTTATTTCTGGATCTTCCTTCTACATCTCTATATTTGATAACAACTGACTAACTTTATGAAAGTCCATAATTATGCTCACTCCACTTATGCCTTCAGGCAGTTTTGGCCGAAGCTGGACTAAGCTCATCTATGTTACATTTCTGAATCTTCTCTCTGACTTCTGCTTCTCTCTCTTCTACTTCTTTGTGTGCATGAGGTTAAGTAACCTCTGTCTCATTTTCATAAGTTCTTGGCTCAGTCTTCGCGGCCAACTCTCAGCCAATAAACGAATGCCATGTTGAACTCTAGATGACTTGTGCATCAGAATTTGTCAAAACAATTTTCCATCTTGGTTTTCTACTTAACCTCTGAGCTTCAAAACACATACCATTAACTCACAGACTCTCATAAACTTGACCTCTTCCTGAGTTTGTTTGTCAACCTAATTTCTGGCAGGCGACGGGTCAAGTCATGTTACATCTATCCCCATACCTTTTCCAATAACAGCTAGGAAATTTCCATTGCTTCAAAACTCCTTTAAAACTAGCTACTGTTATCCTATGTTCGAGTTAATTTGGTTACTGTTATAACCCACTGAGTTAAGGTAATGACTAAGCTATACAACCTAAGCTGTATCTTTATCTCCATAATGTGATCTATTCTATCCTAGTCTATATACTATTACACAGCTTATTAACCATTTGTGTTTTGTTGTTGTGTAGGTATGCAAGCACAAAGAAATGTAGTAATGAAGGCAGGGCTCTCATGCAGCTTGACTTTCAGCAGTTCCTAACTAAACTGGACCAAATTGTGGAGATCAGGTTGGTAATATTCTTAGATTGCTCAACAAAGCACTGATCAGATATTTGTAATTTTGATGTGAGGACATTTCTCTGGTTTAATTTTGCCTACAATGCTAGTCAATTCCACTTTAAAATAGATGATGGAAGTAATATAGTGGTTTCAAGCTGATTTCACATCCCAGAGACAAGCTCATTCCGGGACGGACACACTTCAGTCTTCATATCTGTAAAAATAGGCACCTAACTTGTATATCTAGGGTAATACAAAAACAATGAGGAGGATCACCACTTTCTCGTCTTATAGTTTAATTAATATCAAATTCACCAGCTCATATATCTAAACCATGGCATTAGGAATAACTGAGACATGCTCATTGAACACAACTATTCTCTTTCTGGGTTTTTCTCTCTTTTTCAGCTGTGTGTGTGTAAGTAAAAAGTAAAGTACCCCCCGTCACGCCAAGTGGCGTATAGGGAAATATGGTGTTAGTGACCCTATATTTTACAGACCTTCAGCACATGATTTTTGGGTAATGTGGTCGGTATTACGCCCGTGCTGCTTTTACTTTCCCAGAAAAAAATCCGGTACCCATTTAAGGCTGGGTGAACCCGAGCCGTCGGTTGGGATCGAACCCTACCCCTTGTCCGTAGTAGTCCAGTTCACTAACCACTGAGCTATCGCGGCTCCTACTAATTTTTAGGGAATTAGTAAAACCCAGGTGTCCTCGCCAGGATTACGAACCCCGGCTGTTGCCGTGGTAAGCCAACCGCCTATCGATTGCGCTAACCGGACACCCTGTGTGTGTGTGATTTGACAAAAAATAGTTCTCATTCCAGTCTCTTACCTTTTTGTCATTATCTTTTTTTTTTGTTGTTTCTGCATGTTTGCTACATCTGATGAACAAGTAAACACATTAGATTCCCCAAAACATTTAAGCTGAAAGTGGTCAGTTACTCATCAAGACCCTACTCCATCTACTCATGTTTTCTCTGGTAAAAGACTAAACATTCTTGTTAAGCAAGTAGGGATTGAAGAGAGAAGGCAAGCTGGTAACAAAATCTGTGCTGAAGTCATATTTTATTTTATGACGAAAGGAAAAGAAACCAATGATAAAATGTACGTCAGGCTATACAATCTTAAAATCTGAAGTGGAAAAAGCTATACAAGCAATGAAAAGGGAAAAGCTGCAGAACCTGACAACATACATACAGATAGAGATGATAAAGGCACTAGAAGATTTTGGCCTTGAGGTGATCATAGACATATGCAATGACATATAACCATACAGGATACATACCAAATGAACTAAAAACATCAACTTTCATGACATTGTCTAAAAAGAATAATGCCGTTAAATGCACTGATTTTAGAACAATAAGCCATGTAACAAAAATCTTGCTAAAAGTTATACAAGGAAGGATTCAGAATAAAGTCAATAAGGAATTAGAACAACAACAATTTCATCATCATCATCAAGTACCGGGCCTAGTGGCGTAGGTGATCATGTCTTTCCACAACCTTCGATCTCGGCAGCTATTTATCATTTCTGTTGTTGACCTTCTGCCAAGCCATTCTCTTAAGCTGTCTGTTATTTTTTCTCTTTGCTTCCTTCTATCTCTTCGTCCTAAATTTTTCCAGTTGTTACAATATATTCAAGTTGTTTTCTTCTCATTCATCATCATTGAGTGCCGTCTCCGCAACGAAGGTTGGCTACCATGGAGCGCCATTCTGCTCTATCTCTTGCTTTGGTGCATCTTTTACCTTGTATTTTCCCCTCCAGGATTACTTTCAGTAGGCTGTTGTGTCTTTTAACATGGCCCAAGAATCGCATTTGTCTTGTTCTAATTGTGTTGAGAAGTTCTCTTTTCATTTTTAGTTGTTTTAAGACTTCATCGTTTGTTTTCTTTCCTTCCATCCAATTCTACCTATTCTTCTATATCCACATTTCAAAGGCTTCAATTCTCTGTTCTGTTTTCTTGTCTAATGTCCATGTTTCAGCACCATATAGGAATATTGAGAAGATGTAACATTTTGCTATTCTTAGTTTTAGCTCTGGTGTTATTTGTTTTGATGTTAGTATGTCCTTCATGACATTAAAATTACTTTTTGCCATTCCCATTCTTTTGTTTATTTCAGTTGTACATTTTTCATCACTGGTTATAGTATGTCCAAGGTAGTTATAGTTCTGAACTGTCTCAAGGTCTATTCCTTCAATTTGATATCCACTTCTGTGGAATCTCTTCTCATTACATGGCCAAAAAATGATGATTGTCTCTTCCTAACATTGGAAATTAGCTCTCTTTTTGCTTTGACCTCTCTCAGAACCTCTTCATTACTCTTCTTAGCTGTCCATGGTATTCTCAACATTCTTCTGTAAAACCACATTTCTACAGACTCCAGTGATTTTCCTGTCTGTTGTCCTATTGTCCATGACTCGCATCCATATGTTAAGACTGGCTCTACGTAACATTTAAGAACTCTTTTTTCTTGTTTCTATTGTCAAAAATTGAACAAGCAATCAGGTCGGGTAATTTTACCTGCTACTGTATGCAGTAAACAGTACAACCTGTGGCTGCCCTGCTGCCTTGCAGGTAAGCTCGGGAGAGTAAAAGGCTAGGGGAGGGTACCCTGAAGTAAAACAACCCCACTGCCTTGTGGGTGAGACCTTTTTAGTCAAAGGCTAGCAGAGTCAACCGTAAACAAACCGACGGAAGGCAACAGAAAACCACCGTCGTAATTTTTCTGTATAATCATGAATCGCCACATCATTAGATATAACGACAACAACGTTAAGGGGGGTTCCCATGGAAAACCCTCGTTCGGTAGGGATATCATGTGCTACAGGTGATACCCAATCATCATCAAGCTACTGTAAGCAAAATAAGATTAAACAAACTCTAAAGATAGGTACTTGGAATGTGAGAACACATGCAGAAGGGTAAACTAGAATATATCATACAACAACAATTTGGATTTAGGAAAAACAGTGGGACAAAAGAAGTCATATTCTGTATGAGAACATTAATAGAAAATTACACAGAAGTAAACAAATCAATATATGCCTGGTTCATAGACTACACAAAAGCTTTTGATAAAATACACCATAAACAACTTATAGATTCCTAAAAGATGTAGATCTAGATGACACAGACATACAACTAATATGTAATTTATGCTGGGAGCAAACAGCAATAATAAATATAAGAAGAGAACTCTACACCCATTGATATAAAAGAGGAGTAAGACAAGCATGCATCCTATCACAAGTTTGTTCAATCTATACACGAGCAAATCTTTAAAAACATCAGAGAGATGTCTTAACATTAATGGAAAGATAATCAGTAACCTAAGATATGCTGATGATACTATATTACTAGCAGAATATCCTGAAGATCTACAACAGTTACTTAATGAAATAAACATGACAAGCAATGGATTAATGTAATAATAGATTAGACATCAAAAAGACTAAAACTATGATTATAAACAAAGATAATACTCAAAACCCACAAGTGGATATCAAAGTTGAAGAAATAGACCTGAGACAGTTCAAAGCTACAGTTACCTTGGACATACTATAACCAGTGATGGAAAATGTAAAGCTGAAATAAACAAAAAGAATAGGAATGGCAAAAAGTAATTTTAATGCCTATAAAAATATACTAACATCAAAACAAATAACACCAGGGCTAAAAACTAAGAATAGTAAAATGTTATATCTTCTCAACATTCCTGTGTGGTGTAGAAACATGGACATTAGACAAGAAAACAGAACAGAAAATAGAAGCCTCTGAAATGTGAATATATAGAAGAAATGGATGGAAAGAAAAGAAAACAAATGGTGAAGTCTTAAAATAACTAAAAAGGAAAAGAGAACTACTAACACAATTAAAACAAGACAAATGAGATTTTTGGGGCATGTTAAAAGACACAGCAGCCTACTAAATGTAATCTTTGAAAAGAAAATACAAGGTAAAAGAGGCAGATCCAGACCAAGACTAACTGGACTAGTAACATCAAAAGATGGACAAGTCTGCCTATGACAACCTGCACTATCAAAGCAAAAGACAGAATGGAATGGCGCTCCATGTTAACCAACCTTCGATGCGGAGACGGCACTCAATGATGATGAGGAATGTCATATGTATTTTAGCAAAAGACACAGGTACACAATGCATCTACACCCATTTAATGTCCTTTATCCCTAAACTACGATACCATATTAAAATTAGGGCATTAAAACTCTTTAATATTTGACATTTTGCTGTGTCCAAACATCGCCCTCATATTGTGCTGAAATGCCGTTCTGGGATGTGTTGTCCACTTGGTGCATGAAGCTTTAACCATACTATTTTTTAAAAAAAATGGTATCTATATATATATATATTTTTTAATTTCTCTGGAATTCTTGACGCTGAATAACCAGGACGACGAGATCACCAAGTCAGTAGCTACTGGGAAATTCTCAAACAACTTTAAAGCAGAAAATGAGGCCCTCAGAGATGTTGCGACACTGGCTACTCAACACAAAAATAACATGCACAATAAATTGGTGATTCTGACTGATGCACTGTCAGTATTATCAGCTCTAAAAATGAACTAGATGACTTGAGAACAACCCTGGACCAACTATGCAATAACTTCCAGAGAGTAGTCATTCAGTGGATACCATCACACTGTAATATACACGGGAACAAATGCGCAGACAAATTAGCTAAAGAGGGAAGGAGGTTACCACAAGAGAACCATCCGCTCAGTTATGATGAAGCCAAATCCATCCTCAATGGTCAGTACCATGAAAAATGGAAACAAGAACACCCAAAGCATAACGAGAGTGACGGATACCACCAACTATCAAGGAGGGATCAAGAGATCATACTTTGTCGACGCACAGGCCACAATAGAATAAGAAATCACATGTTCATCAAATTCAAAATAGGTACAACCAGCCTATGTCACTGTACACTGGACAATATGACTACAAAACATGTTCTACAGGATTGCCCCCAGGACACAGACCTGAGAAGAGCAATGTGGTCCAAACACCCACCTCCCTGGAAGAGAAACTATATGGGGCAATTGAATCACTTAAACAGACAGCTGACTTTATGAGAGATTTTGGAATCCTACTCTGATTGAGTCTTTTCGCAGAGAGAGAGCGATTTCTCTGGAATCTGCTTTGGCGCCTTGAACATTTAATATTGTGACATTTATTTAGCAACCTCAAGCATTTAATCTGATCAGCATTTGGGTTCACCTAAGTCTCTACAAATAGATTACACAGATTTTGTCTATGAAAATAGGACATACAACCACACTATCAAGTACGACAATGTTCAGGGAAAAATTAAGGTATAAATTCCCCCTTATTCATGAGAGGTGCGCATGGTCGTGTGGTTAAAAAACCACTGTTCCGCTGGCTGAAAAGCTGGCGTACGGTGTTCAAAGCCCATGATAGACAGAAAAGATTTTTTCTATCGGGGGTGAAATAAAAATCCTGAGTCACACACATCGTGGTGACTGCTTGACCAGCGGCTTTTATCCCTCTGGTTCCATCGTTGCCCCCGACATACACAAGCAATGGTACTATGTGTCATATAGATAGTTTTTTTTTTTTTTTTAATCGTGAGACCCTTTTCTTTACTTTAAACCATGAGGATTAATAATTAGAAATGTGCGAGATATATGGTAATAATATACGTTTTTGATATTTTTCCACACAGGCCTATTCCTGAGCGGGAGTTTGTTGAGGCTTACATCAAAGCCTATTATCTCCATGAACATGAACTGGAAGGGTGGGTGCATGATCATAAGGTAGGTCAGGTGGTTGTCTGTCAGCTTGTGGCTCTTGTTGGTGTAAACTTGTCCATAAACATCTCTTGGATGGAACAGGTCTTTTTTGTTGAGACAACAGATGGCATGTGAAGCAGCTCAAAAGACTGATGGTTTTTAAGGAAATTGATTGTCAGTATCAGAAGACTATACTGATGATGATTTGCTTATTTTCTATCTTGTATGGTGAATTTTCCCTCAAATGTAAATGATTGCTTTAGGACTGTGAGAAGCAATCAAGCTGAAAAATGGTTACCAATCATCTGTTTAAATTATTGGTATTGGATATACTAATGTATCCAACGGGGGGCAAAGATGCCTGTCAGCGCCAGGGCTGAAAGTGGTCAGTGACTCGTAGCTGACTGCTTGCACCAGGATTGGCTTACCGGAACTATGTAGATCCTTGCCACCTCTTTGCAGTGCCCCTAGAAACAATTTAACAAATCTGACCAAATGGGTAGGGATTGAGAGGGAAGGCAACCCTGTACTAAATGACACCATGCTGAAGTTGGATATCTTGTGCCGAAATTTGAAAATTTCACAACTATGCTGCAAACTACAACACAACACATTTACACCCACTAACATCCTGTTTAACAAAGAAGACTCCATTCTTTCAAACATTGGGTGAACATTGAGAAAGAAAGAAAAAGAGTGTCTCCTAGTGAGTAGTGTGATTCTTGCAAAATATCTTTCATTTAATGCTGAATACTGTCTTCCTAAGTACCGCCTCAAAATGCAGATTCTTGAAATTTGACAGTTTAACATAAACTTTATATTCTCCAAGCTTTGATCTTATTGTTACACACATTAACTACTAAAGTGTCATTTATACATAAATGTTTTCTTTATCTAAAAATTATATGCTTTGTGTGTTTGGCAGATTGAAACCACTTCTATAAAATTTTCTATTTTAAGAGTGGAATGTTCTAGGCTCAGGACATCTTTATCAAATGCTGCAAAACTTAAAATTATAACAAAAATTCCACTTTGATGTGAAAACAAACTGTAACAAGTGAACTTTACTCAATTAAATTTATCAACATGTTTAGACAGGTTTGTAACATTTTACTGTTGACTTATTTTTGGTTTGTTTTATAACATTTCCATGCTGTTTATCCTTTTCAGGAGTATTCTAATAAGCAGCTTCTGTCATTGGTGAACTCTGTGGGACACCTGAATAGAAAGAGCAGACAGAAACTGGTCAGTCTGGTTGAGGAGATGGATAGAGGAAGAAGGACTTGAGAACACCAAGTTGAAGGTAGATGTGGTCTTGGCCTGATGCAGCTTGGCAAATATGATAAATTATGATATCAGTTAATCAGATGTCTTATTTTAATAAAGTGATGTGTATATGTTAAATTATTTGTGTATACACAACAGTGAAATCTAAGAGGTTCAATTGATGCAATGCATTTATAAAATGCCTTTGCTCTGTTATTATTGACATAATTTTGAATGGATATCTTTTGTGTATGGGAAGGTTGTATTCAAATATTATACTATTTTCTGAGTAGTACAATGTGGTAAAGGTTGTCTCATAGTGTATAACTCTGTAGGCAAAGGACATTAAAATACTCAAAAATAACAAATTTGAGATAAGATCACTGCCTTTCTTCATTGTTCTTACATTCAGTAAAACTGTATGCCAAACTAATTTTAACAGCTGAATTAACTCCCAAGTTTGTTACACTTATTTCAGTAACAATGGTCGCTTGTTAGGCCTTTGATTAACTGTCCATAGTAACCATGAAGATAACAAATTTTTCCTTATTGAAACTACATATCAACATGGGAAAAGCAAGTCATGGATTTTACCACTGAATCAGTGATGTATTTTTCTTCACTTCCTCTTTTATCTGTTCAGGTGTCAAAGTTCTGATTCTTGCTCTGTTGGCGGCTTCACTCATTGTAACTTGATGTTGTAGCCCTTCTTTGATGTTGTTTGTCCATCTTACTCTGCTCTTGTTCTTCTCCTTTCTCCTCTTTTAATATATGCTTTTATGGTAAGGAATCACATGGCATTCTTTCTAGGTGGGCAAACCAGTCTATTTGTTGTTTCTGTATTTTCCTTTTTTTTTTTTCCATTACAAGTGGCTTAGGATTGGTTCAATGTCTACTCTTTCTCTTATATCATTTCTGATTGTGTCTTTCTGGTCACTCCAAGCGTTTTTCTCAGACACCTCATCTCGGTGGTGGCAAGCTTTCTTAGTCATAAGTAACCATGTTTGGCATTGGTAGCACAATGTTGTAATGAATATAATATGTTTCTTGGTGGTAATAGGTATTGCTTTGTGTTGAAGTATAAGGGATAGCTGACCCAATTTTGGTTTGCTTTATGCATCATATATCTATTTCTTTGTCGATTTTACCATCTTCAGAGAATGTTGTTCCCAGGTATTTATAGTTTGTTACTTGTTTTATAACTTGATATTTTATAGCTATGTTTAATATCTTTTGTCTTCCTATTTGATATAACTTATGTTTTTTTCAATACTTATTTTCATATTATTCATTTTCCATTCTTTATTGAAGGATAGTAGTTGTTGAAATTCTGTTTCTGTGAAAGTTATTGGGCCTCATCATTAGCAAAAGTAATTCATTGATATTGTCACACTGTGATTTGGCATACTTGCATATTTTGTCAATATAATTGATAAATGGGATTTGTGACAATATGCACCCTTGACCTACTCTAGATGTTACTGTGAAAAGTTTTGATGTTTCTTATCTGCTCTAATCATACTTCTGCAGTTAATATATAAGCTCTTGCAACATCTAATAAGGTGGTTATTTATTCCGTAATGAGCCATTGTTTGATAGAATCTCACTACCCCAAAGACTGGGTTGGGGATAATGCCACATAAGGAAAACACAGATTCAAAGTGAAAAATTTCTACCACCCATGGCAGGATTCGAACTTGGGACCTTTCTGTCCATTGGCCAACATCTTACCTCTAGAACTCCCAAATCTCCCAGGAGATACACACAAGTTAGATTGTTCAACTTTTGTGTGGTACCAGCACTATCATGAGTACAAAAGCTGGAAATTCATTCAGGCTGTAGAAAATAGACAATTGCTTTTAAAAACAAATACCCTTGAAGAGTCTTAAACATAAATCAGAGAGACTTGACATTGAATGAAACTATAAGAGAAGAAACCCTCTAAGGCTACATCAAGCTATAATAGGAGAAGATGTTGGAAGTACATTGGGTATGGACTAAAGAGGACTCATTTATGTTTACACTAGGTGGTAAAAGAAAACAAAGAAGCTCTCATAGAGTAATTAACAGAGAAAGCTCAGCCATAGTCTGGAGAACTAAACTTTTAAACAGGTCTAGCATTGAATCATCAGACATGAAAAATTATGATTTCTGCTGTGTGCCCAAAAGGAACTGTGCCTTGTAGGCACATTTTTCGGTTATAGAGTGTCTCAAACCAGACCACCTTATTTTCCAAGACAAAATCTCCATCATCCATTTTCAGAGGCTGGATAAACCATATAGCCCGGGCAATCGGGAAAATGTGGCCACAGTAATTGAAACAAATCCAACTGGTCAGCAGCCAGGTGCATTAGTCATTTCACCATACAAATTTAGATCAAGAAAGACAATATCCCATATAGCAAGAGAAGCTGAATCTAGATAAATATATTTCTGCTGAACACAAGCGTGGTACAAAATTAAGTTTTCGTGAATTAATTATTTCTATACGTTTTAAAAACAAACATACTATCAATCCTTACGTATGAAAGGGCGAGAGCTGGAAAACAAGAAGAGACAGAAAAGTTGAACACATTTGAAAATAAATGTTTAAGGAAAATACTTGGTATAGCGTGGAACGAATTCAAAATAAACAAGGAAATTAGAGAAATCACCACTAATATCATCAGTAATCAAGAAAAGACGATGGACATATGTTGGACATGTGATGAGAAGAGATAATAACCGAATAGCAAAGCAAACCCTCATGTGGGAAACAACAGGTAGGAGGAAAAGAGGCCGACCCAGAGAGACACTGAGTGGAACATTGATCAGAGAGGCAAAGGCAGCAAGAATTGGCTCTCTCAGTGAGATTGAGATGCTTGCGCAGAACAGAGACAAATGGTGGGATTTGATAAATGTTTTATGCAAGGATTGAGACTGCCAGAAACTAAATTTAGAAAAAGAGAAACTGGGTCTATGCCCTGTGGGCTGGCTACGACTTGAAGGTTTAATGGATAGATAGATATATACGTTTAAACACTGTATGACATGCTGTTGAAATTGACCAGGGAATTCTTTTGTTGTAATTTGTCGTTTATCTTGAATAAAATTGTTGGCGTGTTATGGCTTTGCAGGTGTCACTGAGGTGTACGTCTTTTATCAGACAGGCTGCTTCAACCTTCTTGCATTGATGAAAACTGGTTTACTGGTTTCTGACAGTGCTTTTATCCACTACTATCTCTCTATCCACATTTTGTAGACACCTGTGAATGTTTGAGATGGTTTTATTTTCTGTCAAAAGAGATAAATGACAGGCCTTTGTAATGCACTTCATTGACATACTCCGTTTTATAAGCTAACTGTAGCACTACCATCTACCAGAAGGTAGTGCTACAATTCTACATCAATCTACATGAGGTTATATGGGAAGGTTCAAAGATGATGTAAATTAAATAATTTTTTTAAAGCAAAATAAAGAGAGAAAATGTGTTGCATGATTTATTAAATGCACACACCCTTGGTACAATTGATTTTGTCATGTTTTGGATGAGTCTTTTGTTCTTTGGGTCCTATTGCCATGGCAAAATTAAGTGGCTTGTTCCTTTGACTACTTCAACGAGGTCTTAGTCATTTCTGGTTTGCTGGTCATAAAACTTAATTTCAAACAAAACAAAATAAGAGCACCAACTATGGAAGTAGTAAATTATTATAAGATCTGTGAAAAATGATGCATGTAATAACTTGTGAGAAAATAGTGAGAGAATTAACTCTATTTTTGAAGTTAAAGTCATAGAAGATTGATGGGCAGTAAACATGTAATGGTATGAGGAGGTCTCACCAAACTGAGGAATCTAAAAGGGCTGTGAGATTTGTTTTTTTACAAACATTTCTAAACAGAAGTGGAACTGCAATAAACATCTCTAAACAGAAATGGGAGATTAGTTTGGTTTGGTTTAGCTGATAGGTCATCTTCACTGCACATGGTACAAGTCCTTAAGTGCTCAGATTTTCTCTCATTATGCACCTACTAATGATACTGGTATTGTGTTAGATTACAAGCCTTATTCAGCCTCCTGTCTAGAGCTGCTGTCTGGCATCTCCCTCCTGGACTATTGGTGCAAACTAGCCATTATTGGACATTGTCTTTTTTTTTAGTCAAGATTTTCGTGCAATATCTATGAAGGAAATCAGAATATCAGCGCAGTGCTGTTTCTCTTCCACACACCACATCAGCCAAATTGGCAAACCCATCAGCACTCTCTCATTGCTTCTCACACTTACATGCCCTGACACGAACATGAAACAGACTTTTGCCATTCTTGACCTCCTTAGAAACAATCAGTGCCATCAAGCCCAGGCAGTTGTGATCTTCCTCAGCATTCTCACTGAGTCACCAAAGAAGAACATATGTATACATACCTGAACCTCAAGCCATGCCTTTACTTTAGTGACTGTAACCTGAGCATTCAAAGTCCATGAGCTCTGTGTGTGACAGATAATGATTTGATGTGGATATTGAATAGACATAAAGCCAGATTATGAAATGAAAGGGCCTCTTCAGTCACTAGCATTATTCTAATTTCTTCACAAATTAATTACTGATTAGTTGTATTGTTGAGTTTCTAAACAGCTGAATGTTCCACTTAAGTGCTGGCTCACCCTCTTTATCTTCACTTTGGTCTGATAAATTTCAACAGCTATGTATGTAGTGCAATTCCATATAACTGGATTTTCAATTGCAAACAAATTATGTATAATCCTCTCTTGTTTATTTATTTATTTGTAATAATTTATTATTTATGAAACCAGTACAAACTTAGATTTAAAAAAGATATTTATGTTTTGTAATGGTATATTGGAAATTGAGCTACCTGCATTAAGTTTATGGTTGATTACAGGTCCAGAAGCCTGTAGGCTGTCATCCTTAAGCCGAATGACATCTTGTGTTTTCCAAATCTTTTATAAGTTGTATTGTTTGCATAATGCATTGGTGGTTGGCAGTTTAATATTTATTGAAAACAGCTTGTGTTGATCAGTAATTTCACGCTGGTTGCTACTGAATTCTATATATCTACAGCACAGTGCATTTATTTTTATTTTTTGTGTAAATTTTGTGTTGTTTTGTAAAGGACCAGATGTAATAATTTGTGTGAGTTCAACTTACACTACATAGATTGTCATCAGTTTTATTTTGTGATATGTTCATTACTAATTTATGCTCAGCTATAAACTCATCATCATCAAGTACCGGGCCTACTGGCGTAGGGGATCATGTCTCTCCACAACTTTCGATCTCTACAGTTCTTTATCATTTTTGTTGTTGACCTTCTGCCAAGCCATTCTCTTAAGCTGGCTGCTATTTTCTCTCTTTGCTTCCCTCTATTTCTTCGTCCCTCAATTTTCCCAGTTGTTACAATATATTCCAACTGTTCTCTTCTCATTACATGGCCAAAAAATGATGATTGTTTCTTCCTAATATTGAAAATTAGCTCTCTTTTTGCTTTGACCTCTTTCAGAACATTTTCATTACTCTTCTTAGCTGTCCGTGGTATTCTCAACATTCTTCTGTAAAACCACATTTCTACAGACTACAGTGATTTTCTTGTCTGTTGTCTTATAGTCCATGATTCACATCCATATGTTAAGACTGGCTCTACATAACATTTAAGAACTCTTTTTCTTGTTTCTCTCACTATAAATATTAAACAAATCTGTTGACAGCACACAACCTTGTCTAACACCCTGTTTTATTTGTTGAAACATTCCCAATTTGTTTTTCAGTTCTTATGGCCGCTGTTTGTTGCCAGTACATGTTCTTTATTATTCTTAGATCTTTGCTGTCTACGTTTATGCTTTCTAAAATTTTGATTATTTCTTGGTGCTTTACTTTGTCAAATGCTGTTGTGGCGATTCAAGATTGTACAAGGAAGTTACGACGGTGGTTTTCTGTTGCCTTCCGTCGGTTTGTTTACGGTTGGCTCCACTAGCCTTTGACTAAAAAGCCTCACCCACAAGGCAGTGGGGTTGTAAACTACAATGATAAAAAAGGTTTAAAGTGTCTGTCATACTGCAACAGTTTGAAATGTGTTTAAAAGTTGGAGGCCACTGGTCTTTCTGATGAATGATAACTGTAAATCTTTAGCTGAGTTTTGATTTACTGCTTTTCAGCTATTTGGCTATTTGTAAAGTTTGTTCTGTGCATTTGTTCTTGTTTCCATTTTTTTTATTATTTGTGTGCTCTGTCATTATTTAATTGTTTTAATTTTTCATGATCAAATTAACATTTAGTAAATGCATGTATAATTGAATTATCAGGATGCGATTTTTAACTTAGTTAGCATTTTGTGTAGATTCTGAATTTACAGCTTAAGTTTGATGTTCAAGATATTAAAATAATATGAACTACAATAGCATTGATCATACAAGAACAAAGTGCACAGTTTGTTGTGTCACCATCATGCTGTATTGTTTCTTGCCTCAGTTCATGACAATCTTTCTAGTCTGTTTCATCCTATTTATGTCTTACCTCCACATTTCTTCATCAATAATCTTAAGCAGTCCTGGCCTATCTCAAATCAACATATCTATCTATTGACCTTTCGAGCTAACGGCCCATGGCGTAGACCAAGATACTTCTCCTATATGATGTTTTCTTTAAAGATATTTTATCAATCTCGCCATCTGTCTCTGTTCTGTGCAAGCATTTCTATCTCATTGATGGAGCCGATTCCTGCTGCTCTTGCCTCTCTCATCAATGTTCTTCTCAGTGTCTCCCTGGGTCTTCCTCTTTTACCTGTTATGACTTGCTTTCTATTCGATTATTATCTCTTCTCAATGTCCAACGTATGACCATCGTCTTTTCTTTATTACTGAAGATATTAGTGGTTGATTGGCATTTCTCTAATTTCCTGTTGAATTCGTTCATTCTATACCAAGTATAGCATTTATTTTCGAATGCGTTCAACTTTATATCTCTTGTTGTTTTCACTTTCACACGCATACGTATTGATAGTACATTTGATTTGAATAGCCTAAGTTTTGTGTTTGTGCTAATGAGTTTTGATTTCACAACTTTTCAAGGCTCTGAAAGACATTGCTGTTTAGCCAGTCTGATTCTAATTCTTTGCTCGTATCCCCTTCTCGATCAATGTGACTTCAAGATAGATAAAGTGATCGATCTCTTCTACTGGTTTGTTTTCCTGTATATTTCACTTGTTGGAATTCATTCAACATATAGCCCTGCCTATCTCATATTGTGACAGTTTGCCTATTATGGCAGTGTGAATTTAATCTGGTCTATATTAAACCATAATAGGCAGCTCGTTGTTAGTATCTTTTGAGTTAAAAAAGATTGAGAACTTTCATACACATCTTTTTTTACCTGTGGGAAGGCTTTATTTGTCAATCAGTTTTTTCTGTAATTTTTATTTTGCTACAGTCTTATAAGACTATCTCTGCAGAATTTGTGTGATGGCAAATACAACAGTTGATAGATGTTTGTTATTTCCTTATTGGTATTTATTTTACATATGTCATTTTACTGGAAATGAACTGAAGCTGATGTTTGTGGTTTGAGGGGTTGAGACTTTTAAGAAGTTAAGCACAATATTTATAACATTCCTTTTCTATTTATGGTTGCTTGGAGACATGTGTGATGTAAAACATGTTGTATGAATTTGAACATTGACATTCATTTCTTCACTTTCAGCTACAATGCTTGCCACCCTATAAATATATTGGCTTTAGAATAGACCTCACTTGATTCATCTCGCTGTGAGAAAACTGCTCTATTTGCTCAGTTTCTTTAACCAGATGTAAACAAGATATACATACTAATGCTTACTTTAGCCTGACTATTACACACTCCTTATGGTGCACCTTCTGTTTATACCATGATTGATTTTTGAGTTTCACAAATGCAGCTTTAACATTTGTTATGTCCTTGTCTGATGGCTGTTCATCCGCTGTGTTTGGCAAGAACCGTGACACCACACCATTCATAATACATTGTTTATCTAAGCCTTAATTACCAGACTGAAAACATTTCTGTGCAGGAACAGTCTCTGATCATTCCAGTGCATTCAGATGTCACACAAGCTCAATATGTCTTCACTAAAAGTCCTTATTTTAGGCAAGCTTCTCAATCTCATTAAGGGAGTATATGCATGCTATCCTTGCCTCTCTTTCCAGTCTGATGCAAAAGTCACTTTAAAGAGTTGAAACAGTTGTCTCCACCATTAGCTGCGTTGATTCAACACTTACTCTTACTAAAAATAAAAAGTCACTTTAAAGAGTTGAAACAGTTGTCTCCACCATTAGCTGCGTTGATTCAACACTTACTCTTACTAAAAATAAAAAGTCACTTTAAAGAGTTGAAACAGTTGTCTCCACTTAAACAGTTGTCTCCACCATTAGCTGCGTTGATTCAACACTTACTCTTACTAAAAATAAAAAGTCCACCTTAATTACTCCCTAGCACAAACTCCGTAGTGCATGTAATGCTGCCATATAAGATGTTATATTTGTCTTATTTCTCTCAGTACTTTCATGATCTCCCCTGCATAGCCCTACAAAGAATTGACCTACTAATATTGCCACATAAAATGGCAACTGACGGTTGTGATGGAGCCAAAATATAAAACACGCTGTGTGCCAAAATTGGAAATAATGAACCAAAATATGTGTACAACATTTTTAAACAATAAGTGAAGAAGTGCTGTCATGTGTCAGTTATTTGATTTAAAGGTCTATTTTCAAATTACCAGTTTACCTTATCTGACAGAAGAGCAAATTGATACTGGCTTACTGTACACAGCTACTCACATAGCAGCAAAAAATGAAATCTCAAAAAAATTCCTTTAAGATTAACTTTCACTTGTGAAAGCAGAAATATGTTCTCTTACAAATGTTGGAAGTGCCATTTTAAAGGAGTTTTTGCATTTGTATTTATTTGCTATGTGGATGGGTTAGTTTGTAGTAAAGTCAAGTCTTGCTATAGGTTTATGGAGAATATGTTGTCAGATACTTTTTTTCATGACCAAGGCACATTTTGATTTTGATAGTGAACTACTTTTATATTGCTATCCCATAATGATGTTATTTGATACTTTCTCTCTGGGATTAAATAATTTACTTCTTGTAGCCCAGATACTGTAGATACGTGTTTTTTTCTGGCTGGATTTATTCACGTCCCTCTCTGGTGTTGTTTAAAGCCCTAATGTTAATAATATTCTATGTATGGTGGATAGTTTTTGTTCAGGGTCCAGACATCTCATCCTCACTTAACTCTTATTTAGTTTTAGGAGTTATAGAATTTAACACTTCAGCAATAGACAATGAAACTTTAACACTTCAGCAATAGACAATGAAACTTTAACACTTCAGCAATAGACAATGAAACTTTAACACTTCAGCAATAGACAATGAAACCCTAAACTGTATGTGTAAGGCCCCCCAGTAAACCATCCAGGTGTTATTGAAGGACTAATGCTCAGTTTTATTTTGTGACATTGTTTTGAATGTTGTCAAACCTCACTATATATATCTTTATATTGTTCTTAAAAGAAGAAAGAAATAACCTCACCATACCTTATGGGGTATAGGGAATATAATGTTGGCTGGCAGTCATATTTTTGCATCATGTGATCAGCACTATACCAGTGTTGTCTTTTCTTTCCCAGAAAAATTGGGTACTTGACCTCACTAAACCAGTTGACTAACCACTGCTCTACAGCAGCTACTTCTATTGTCATGGGCAATTGACCAACAAAACAGTCAGTGATTGGCATCTAGTAGCAAACCAACAAGATCTCTTAGTTTGGCCTAATCCAGTCAGTGATTGATGTGGCATCTAGTAGCAAACCAACAAGTTCTCTCAGTTTGGCCTAATCCAGTCAGTGATTGATGTGGCATCTAGTAGCAAACCAAGAAGATCTCTCAGTTTGGCCTAATCGAGTCAGTGATTGATGTGTGGCATCTGTTAGCAAACCAACAAGATCTCTCAGTTTGGCCTAATCCAGTCAGTGATTGATGTGTGGCATCTAGTAGCAAACCAACAAGATCTCTCAGTTTTGCCTAATCCCGTGGGTGATTGATGTGGCATCTAGTAGCAAACCAACAAGATCTCTCAGTTTGGCCTAATCCCTTGAGTGATTGATGTGGCATCTAGTAGCAAACCAATAAGATCTCTATGTTTGGCCTAATCCCTTGAGTGATTGATGTGGCATCTAGTAGCAAACCAACAAGATCTCTCAGTTTGGCCTAATCCAGTCAGTGATTGATGTGGCATCTAGTAGCAAACCAAGATCTCTGTTTGGCCTAATCCAGTCAGTGATTGATGTGTGGCATCTAGTAGCAAACCAAGATCTCTCAGTTTGGCCTAATCCAGTCAGTGATTGATGTGTGGCATCTAGTAGCAAACCAAGATCTCTCAGTTTGGCCTAATCGAGTCAGTGATTGATGTGTGGCATCTGTTAGCAAACCAACAAGATCTCTCAGTTTGGCCTAATCCAGTCAGTGATTGATGTGTGGCATCTAGTAGCAAACCAACAAGATCTCTCAGTTTGGCCTAATCCAGTCAGTGATTGATGTGGCATCTAGTAGCAAACCAACAAGATCTCTCAGTTTGGCCTAATCCCTTGAGTGATTGATGTGGCATCTAGTAGCAAACCAATAAGATCTCTATGTTTGGCCTAATCCCTTGAGTGATTGATGTGGCATCTAGTAGCAAACCAACAAGATCTCTCAGTTTGGCCTAATCCAGTCAGTGATTGATGTGGCATCTAGTAGCAAACCAAGATCTCTGTTTGGCCTAATCCAGTCAGTGATTGATGTGTGGCATCTAGTAGCAAACCAAGATCTCTCAGTTTGGCCTAATCCAGTCAGTGATTGATGTGTGGCATCTAGTAGCAAACCAAGATCTCTCAGTTTGGCCTAATCCAGTCAGTGATTGATGTGTGGCATCTAGTAGCAAACCAAGATCTCTCAGTTTGGCCTGATCCAGTCAGTGATTGATGTGGCATCTAGTAGCAAACCAAGATCTCTCAGTTTGGCCTAATCCAGTCAGTGATTGATGTGTGGCATCTAGTAGCAAACCAAGATCTCTCAGTTTGGCCTAATCCAGTCAGTGATTGATGTGTGGCATCTAGTAGCAAACCAAGATCTCTCAGTTTGGCCTAATCCAGTCAGTGATTGATGTGTGGCATCTAGTAGCAAACCAAGATCTCTCAGTTTGGCCTAATCCAGTCAGTGATTGATGTGTGGCATCTAGTAGCAAACCAAGATCTCTCAGTTTGGCCTAATCCCGTCAGTGATTGATGTGTGGCATCTAGTAGCAAACCAAGATCTCTCAGTTTGGCCTAATCCAGTCAGTGATTGATGTGTGGCATCTAGTTGCAAACCAAGATCTCTCAGTTTGGCCTAATCCTTGGTTATCTTTCACAGTGTGCTACTAAAGTAAAATAAAGTGTCTTGTCACGCCAAGTTGTGAATAGGGAATATGGTGTTAGTGACCATGATTTTTAGGGTAATGTGGTCGGGGGATTACACCCGTGATGCTTTACTTTCCTAAAAAAAAAATCCGGTACCCATTTAAGGCTGAGTGAAGGTGGAAGCCGTTGATCAGGATCGAACCTGAGTCCACATTGTGCTCCTAGTCTGACCTAAATTGTCCTTCTAAACTTATATTCCCTTCCAGCATATCTTTGATATTCTTCTTTTCTGCCTTTCCCCTTAGTCCACTTCATGGAAATCCTTGTGATGATTTTTGCATCAATTCTGAGCATGCAGCCTATCCAGGCTTCTTCAGTGTATGACAGTTACCACTATGTTCTCTCTACATACGATTTGCTCAAGATTTAAAGACTGCAGTCAAATGTTACCTCATGATCTCAAGTCATTCATTTGGGTTTTAATACAAATCTTTTATGAATAATCATTCTGGAATAAATCGTCCGAATGGTTGAGCAAATCGGTTATTTTCATTTTTTGTGAGTTTCATTAGCATGGTTGGACAGATGGATTCATAATTTCACCAGAATGACTGAACATTTGGACTCTTTTCTCTGATGCTGTATCTCGTGATGGTGACATAAGAATGAGAGACTGAGGAAGTGAAACAATATGTGTTCTGTACAATTTGTATATATATTGCACCTTGTATTTTGCAGAATAAATATATGAATGTTAAAAAATATGCTGTTATTAAAATTTTATATAAGTTATTTCACTAACCTGACAAATGTAATGTTATAATAGTATAATTATATCTTGGGAGCTGGGTAATCTAGAGATATGACATCATTCTCAGGACAGAAAGGACATGGGTTCAAAGCCCACCAGAAGTCGTGGTGATTTTTAAAAAATAGGACAAATTAATCTGTAGTTTTCTTATGACGTTACCCTCCCCTAATCTCTTGGGTAATGAGATCCGATGCCTAACTCTCTTGGAAAACACAAACAGGAGGTCCTGTGTGTACATTAAAGAACCCTTGGTAGTTAAAATAGAAAAGTGTAAGCCATAAATATGGCTGCTAACAAGGCAAAATTACCAGTAAAAACCTACCCATTCTGTGCTACGCAGTTCGTGCTGTGGGCCAGCATTCTCGTAGGAATTTTTTTAGATTCTTGAGGAAGATATGGGAGCATCTATGGATTTGCCTGGTGTGCAGTGATGATGATCCTAACAACAAACAATTATATATATATATATTTTTTTTTTCAAAACCATCCTCTTGTTTGGGTTGCATTTTTTCCTGATGTAATGTTATGCGTCAGTACGGTTTTCAACTCATTGTACCAAGTCTTTCTTTATTTCCCTGTGTGGCCATTGACCCCCACAGTAAGAGGAGACAAGAATAGAGCCATTATTACTTGCCAGGCATGTCTAAGAGGTGACAAAGGAGGTTTGGAATCGCCACATTTACTTTTGAGGAGATGCACAGAATGACCTTTGTCAATGGAATTTACCAATGCATTTTGGGAAGTGGTGTAGCGGTGTTGGAGATTTCTCACAATTGTTTGTTTTCATCTCAAAAGTGGCATTTTAATTCTAATCTTAAAAAATTGTACATTGTGGAAAATGAAATTCTGAGTTGAGTTCCACTCATCCTTAAAGTTAATATTTTATGGAAATGGTTTAAGTTTGTGACATCACACACTAAGCCCTGCATTTTTAGCTAAACTAAATATTTTATGTATAAATTATATTTCAGTAAAATAACAGAAAGCTGCAAGAAAGGAAAACCGAGATGCAAAACACATGTCTTTAGCACCAGAAGAACACCAGATGACCATCTTTACACCAACAGAACTAGATGTAGCCCTCAAAGGATCGAAGCTTAAGAGTTTCCCTGGAAAAGATTGAATCACCAATGGAATGCTCATAAAACTGGGACAGAAAGCCAAGGGACAGCTTCTAAGGATAATAAATGCCAGCTGGAAGAAAGGACAAATGCCGGCAACCTGGAAAGAAGTCATTATGGTGCCCATCCTCAAACATGGAAAAGACCCACTGGACCCAAGTAGCTACAGACCAATTAGCTTACTGAGCTGCCTGAGCAAACTCATGGAAAGGTTGGTCAACAGAAGACTCATGTGGCATTTGGAGATAAAACAACAAATCATACGACAACAAAGTGGTTTCCGGCAACACAGATCAACTGAAGACCTGATTACCTACATCGCACAGGAAATAAAAGATGCTCTACAAGAAAAGAAACACACTCTGACTGTGTGGGTTTACATGGAGAAGGCTTTTGATAGGGTATGGAGAGAAGGATTAAAGAACAAGCTTCTCAGACTTGGCATCCAAGGCCGTTTATTAAATTGGATATCTCAATACCTCCAAGACAGGACGGCCAGAGTACAAGTATGAAAGTCAGAATCGAACAAGGTGTCCCACAAGGCAGAGTCCTATCCCCAGCACCCTTTTTAATTTTCATAAATGACATCATAATGGACATTCCACCCAGAATACACTCAGCAATGTACGCAGACGACCTGGTGATATGGGCATGTGAAGAATCTATGTCAGTGGCTAGCTCCAGAATGCAAGATGCCCTAGGAAAACTTTTTAATTAACAAAAAAAAAAAAAAAAAAACTACATGCACAATTTTCAGCCTGTCAAGAAACACACTCTCTTCAAAATTGAAGATAAAAGACCTAGTCACTTCCTATTGACCAAAACCCAACAAATCTTGGTGTCACCACGGATCGCAGAATGACATGGATAAGTCAGACAGACAGAGCAAACAAAAGAGCCAGAAAACAAACAGATATTATGAAGAAATTTGCAGGAATGGACTGGGGAGCAGACAGCAATATCTTGAAAAGACTATACGTAGGAAGAGTAATACCAGTCCTAGAGTATGGAGTCACAGCCTGGGCTACAGCTTACAAATCACAGCTTAGCAAAATTAACAGAACACAAAACAAGGCTGCCCGTATCATCACTGGTGCTATGAAATCTACACCTATCGAGACTCTAGAAACAGTAACAGGTTTACAACCTTTAGAAAACATACGGAAAACTAAAGTAATGCAACAAGCGGAGAAATATAAAAGTCTCCCTAATCACCCCATGCACCAAAGAATAACTGGTTTCGGAAAAGGAAGACTAAAGAGGGGCAACTTCTCTGCAATCTCCAAAGAACTGACAACTAGTGATCCAGTACTGTCCCAAACAATGCCGAAACCCATAAGCCCATCTGATGTGACTCCTCATTGGAAACATAAAATACCAGAACTTAAGAAAGACATAATAGGAATCATGAAAAAAGGCACCCAAACAGACACAGAGAGAAAGCACATAAGAAAAACACATAAACGACAACTATCCACAGGACTCCTGGTCACACATATACACAGATGGCTCTGCTACAAACGCCACCAGAAATGGAGGAGGAGGTGTGTTCTTGAGGCTGAATAACCAGGAATAGATCACCAAGTCAATAGCTACAAATTCTCAAACAACTATAAAGCAGAAACTGAAGCCCTCAAAGATGTTGCAGAACTAGCTATTCAACACAATGTGATACTGACCAACGCACTGTCATTTCTAACAGCTCTAAAAACCCCAGGAACAGCGAGCTAGATGACTTGAGAACAACCCTAGACCAACTGTGCAATAACTTCCAGAAAGTTGTTATCCAGTGGATACCATCACACTGCAATATAAATGGAAACGAACATGCAGACAAACTAGCTAAGGAGGGAGGGAGATTACCACAAGAGAACCATCTGGTCAGCTACAATGGAGCCAAATCCATCATCAATGGCCAGTACCATGAAAAATGGAAACAAGAACACCCAAAGTATAACGAGAGGGATGGATACCTCCAACTATCAAGGAGGGATGAAGTCATCATACTTCGCCTATGCACTGGCCACAACAGAATGAGAAACCACATGTTCACCAAATTCAAAATAGAAACTACCAGCCTATGCCACTGTACACTGGATAACATGACAACAAAACATGTTCTACAGGATTGCCCCCAGTACACAGACCTGAGAAGGACAATGTGGCCCACACCCACCTCCCTGGAAGAGAAACTATGCGGGGCAACTGAATTACTTAAACAGCAGCCTTCAAAAGAGAGTCCAGAGTCCTAGTCTGAATGAGCCATGATCGCAGAAGAAGAAGAAAAATGGTATGTGGAATGAAACTAAGGACAAAAAAAGGGGGAAAAAGCACCCAATGGTGGGACGAAGTAATCAGAGAAACAGTTATAGAAATGAAGAAACTGTTTAAAAATTTGAGGGAGAATAAGAACCATGAAAAATATGAAATATATTAATGCTACCAAAGCCAGATGCTACCATTTGTTTTTTTTTTAAACTTTTTCTCAGAAGAATGTTGAAAGTTCTCTGGACAGTTAAAAAGACCAATGAGGAAATTCTCATAGACGAACACAAAAAGGGAACTCCTAAAAAACATCAGAAATAAACAATCAACATTTTTCAGACACATCATGAGAAGAGGAAAGTTGGAATACTTGGTTACAACTGGCAAAACAAAAGAAAAGAGAGATCACAGATGACAAAGAGAGAAAATACTGAATAACTTGGTGTCTTGGCATGGAAAACAGTCAACAACAGAACTGATACGATGCATTGTAGATAGAAGATTGTGGAAGGACATGATCACCTACACCAACCGGTACGGCACATGATGATGATGACCAAAGCCAGTCGTGGACCCTAGATGCAAGAACAATAGAAAAAATATCCTCTACTGAGATGAAATGTGTCAGACGAATGACAGGAAACAGCCTAAGAGATAAGATCAGAAATTAAGAAAGCTAAGAATAACCCTCGTCATAGAATAAAGAAAGAAACAACAGATAAAATGTTTTGGCCACTTGACAAAGGAGAAAGATCAAAACAATACAACGAGCCTTCAATAAACATTGTGGTCATCTTAAGGCTATTGTGACATGAAAAACTTATCTAGGGTTGTAGTTAGGTGTGATTCAAGTAGAGACCATTGGAGATGTTTCATGTCACCTGAAGGCTATAATGACATGAACAACTTATCTAGGGCTGTAGTTAGGCGAGCTTCAAGTAGAGACCATTTGAGTTGTTAGTTGCGAGCTTCAAGTAGAGACCATGTGAGATGTTTCATGTCACCTGAAGGCTATAATGACATGAACAACTTATCTAGGGCTGTAGGTAGGCGAGCTTCAAGTAGAGATCATTTGAGTTGTTTCATGTCACCTGAAGGCTGCAGTGACATGAACAACTTATCTAGGGCTGTAGTTAGACGAGCTTCAAGTAGAGACCATTTGAGATGTTAGTTGCGAGCTTCAAGTAGAGACCATTGGAGATGTTTCATGTCACCTGAAGGCTATAATGACATGAACAACTTATCTAGGGCTGTAGTTAGGCGAGCTTCAAGTAGAGACCATTTGAGTTGTTAGTTGCGAGCTTCAAGTAGAGACCATTTGAGATGTTTCATGTCACCTGAAGGCTATAATGACATGAACAACTTATCTAGGGCTGTAGGTAGGCGAGCTTCAAGTAGAGATCATTTGAGTTGTTTCATGTCACCTGAAGGCTGCAGTGACATGAACAACTTATCTAGGGCTGTAGTTAGGTGAGCTTCAAGTAGAGATCATTTGAGTTGTTTCATGTCACCTGAAGGCTGTAATGACATGAACAACTTATCTAGGGCTGTAGTTAGGCGAGCTTCAAGTAGAGATCATTTGAGTTGTTTCATGTCACCTGAAGGCTGTAGTGACATGAACAACTTATCTAGGGCTGTAGTTAGGCGAGCTTCTAGTAGAGATCATTTGAGTTGTTAGTTGCAAGCTTCAAGTAGAGACCATTTGAATCGTTACATGTCATCTAAAGGCTGTAGTGATATGAACAACTTATCTAGGGTTGTAGTTAGGCGAGCTTCAAGTAGAAACAATTTGAGTTGTTACATGTCATCTGAAGGCTACAGTGACATGAACAACTTATTTAGAGCTGTAGTTAGGCGAGCTTCAAGTGGAAACCATTTGAGTTGTTACATGTCATCTGAAGGCTACAGTGACATGAACAACTTATCTAGGGTTGTAGTTAGGCAAGCTTCAAGTGGAAACCATTTGAGTTGTTAGTTGCAAGCTTCAAGTAGAGACCATTTGAATCGTTACATGTCATCTAAAGGCTGTAGTGATATGAACAACTTATCTAGGGTTGTAGTTAGGCGAGCTTCAAGTAGAAACCATTTGAGTTGTTACATGTCATCTGAAGGCTACAGTGACATGAACAACTTATTTAGAGCTGTAGTTAGGCGAGCTTCAAGTGGAAACCATTTGAGTTGTTACATGTCATCTGAAGGCTACAGTGACATGAACAACTTATCTAGGGTTGTAGTTAGGCAAGCTTCAAGTGGAAACCATTTGAGTTGTTAGTTGCAAGCTTCAAGTAGAGACCATTTGAATCGTTACATGTCATCTAAAGGCTGTAGTGATATGAACAACTTATCTAGGGTTGTAGTTAGGCGAGCTTCAAGTAGAAACCATTTGAGTTGTTACATGTCATCTGAAGGCTACAGTGACATGAACAACTTATCTAGGGTTGTAGTTAGGCAAGCTTCAAGTGGAAACCATTTGAGTTGTTACATGTCATCTGAAGGCTACAGTGACATGAACAACTTATCTAGGGTTGTAGTTAGGCAAGCTTCAAGTGGAAACCATTTGAGTTGTTACATGTCACCTGAAGGCTACAGTGACATGAACAACTTATCTAGGGTTGTAGTTAGGCAAGCTTCAAGTGGAAACCATTTGAGTTGTTACATGTCATCTGAAGGCTACAGTGACATGAACAACTTATCTAGGGTTGTAGTTAGGTAAGCTTCAAGTGGAAACCATTTGAGTTGTTACATGTCATCTGAAGGCTACAGTGACATGAACAACTTATCTAGGGCCGTAGTTAGGCGAGCTTCAAATAGAGACCATTTGCAAAGAAAAAAGATTGATGAGTGAATTTGCTGTACAAGTTTCAGTTCAGTATAATAATATAAGTATGCGAGTAGTCCATATTAAAAAAATTATACACGTAATGTGACCACTATCACGTCCTGGCCTCAAGTTTCAAACTCACCGTCCGCCGCTGATTTCTGTATGTAACTTCAGTGCCTACTCTTTCTCTTATAATATCATTTATGATTCTGTCTTTTCGTCACTCCAAGTGGTTTACTCAGACATCTCATCTCTGTGCTGACAAACTTTCTTTCATGCTTAGTCGTATATGTGGAAATGAATATGCTCTGTACAAAATGTGTATCTATGTAGATAAATAAACAAACAGACAATATTAGTTTGGTTTCATATGATACCTTTAATATGAAAATAACGTAATACATGTGTAATTATCAACAATTAAAAAAAGCATTTTGCTTTCACAAATGTATAGATCATAAAACCAGGAATGCATCATATGTAAGCAATCTGTTGTTCACCTGAAAGCTAAACAAGAGAAGTGACTGCAATACATTTATTAAAAACATGACCTTAATTCAGTGCTCCTTATTTTCTTTATCAATTGCATTACATTTTAATTATATTCATATATTAGATCAGGTTTTTGACATCAAATTTTCTGGAAAGATGTTTTTTAGATTAATTAAGGCAAGTCAAGTAATAAATTCATGACATTTATAAATTTGGAAAGAATGATGAGAAATAAAATCTTAAAGATAACAAATAAATTGTCAAGCACCTGAAAAAAAAATACAATGATGTTTTCACACATTGCATTTTGGAGAAAGTTGTAGCTATTATTTGGAGAGTTAAAATGACAAAGAAGTAGAGAAGGTCAAAGTGGATATAAATAAGAAAAGTTAGGTTTTATTTAGTGAAAAATTAACTACATTCTGTTATAAAGGCAATGTGGTAAACAACAGGGTCAGAGTGTTTAATTGATAAAATAAAGGCTTTGAATGTAAGGCATGGTATATATATATATATATATGGTTACTCTGTTCCAACTGATAGGGTATATCTTAGGCGTACTGTATGCCCTGATGTTTATGGTCTAATTGTATGTTGTTGCTTTTAGATTAGAAACAAGCACCCAATGATCATATTTTATATACACCTTTTAGATGTCTTATAGACAGTGGCAACAATAAAAGCTTTCAAATGCTTCAACCAATAAACACTTAATATCAATCACTTTTTAAAGACAACAATCTTTTATTACTTTATCTAACATTAAGGGTACTAATGTATAAAAGAACAGGCAGACACAGCAAAGACAAGATGATGGTTCAATTCAGCTGACAAGTATATGCCTCACCACTGTTTGATTATCATGTTTTTAAATACTATTACCTCAGAAAAGAACAATTGAGTTATAGCCTATATAGCAACACAAAATAACTAAAAGGCTTTATGTAATTAAATGTATTAATTACATTTTTTTTTTAATTCGCTGTATTGTGTGGCAAATGTTATTACCTTTTTTTGGGGGGGCCACCCTGTAAATGTTAAATAATTATAACTAAACGTGAATCTTTCACATAGTGCATTTAATATTTTGTGTTTGGTTACGTGTGTTATTAAAATCATATGTGGTAAATTAACATATACAAAACACTGATATTCTAAAACAAAATAAGTTTTGCTGTGTTTAGTATTAATTACGTTCAATTAATAGATTTGTTGCTTTAAAAAAATATAAAATAAATAAAGGGTAGGTGGTGCTGTGCATGATTGGAAGCCTAGAACATGATCTGAAGTACAACAAGAAAAACATAACCATTTTAATAAGACTCTACTTCTAATGTACTATTTAACCCCTAAATAGTGGAGCCTGGAATAACTTTGGCTTTGGATGTCATAACCAAAAGATGGATTTGGTTTAACCTGTTAAGCCAAATATGTACACTAATGGTGCTTAATTCCGGCCTTTCACAAATCATGTTACGTGGGGTTTATAGGGCTGCTAGGCTATGTGTCAATTTACAGTGGAACAACTGAATTTAAGTCACATGCAGGAATGTAATGCCTAGATTGACATTTTGGGGCATAGTTTATAAATAAAAAAAAATAAATAAATAAGATTGGAGAGCTATCAAAAATTGTATTACTCACTCAGTAAATGGGATGTAATCTGTCAAGTAGAAAGCACAGGAAAAAAAATAGTTTGACATTCACTTGACCTCATTTGAAAAATCTCTCAAAGTTTAATCTGTGCATAAATTAGGTTATCACAAGTACAACACAGGAAACACTCTAGCAAGATGTTCAACAACATAATAAAACAGCCTAGCCTCCTGGAAGGACTATTGTTCGAATATAGTACATTATTATTCTCTTTCTTTTCTGTTGTTTGCCTGGATACAAATAACAGTAGAGGTCATTTAATAATATAATTATCTCATGCCATGGTTGGCATTAGGGGCTGTTTGAAAATAAAAAATTAAAAACAGCATTTCTCCATCTTATGCCACAGAGCAACTGTTCCTGATATGACCAGCACAAATTAAAAAAAAAAAGACCATATGATGATTGTCCATTGATTCCATAAAATAATTCACTCAGCATAAATTTACAAGAAAACTGAACAATGACATTAAATATAACAAAACAGTTTATTGGCTATCACATAAGAAGCAGTAGAGTGGACTGGTATTTAAAAAATTCATTATCTCCCTTTGACCAAATGAGAAAACTGAGGTAAGGAATGAAATCAGATATCAAATGTTAGATTAAATGAATTATTGTTGGCAGAAGTGACGTCACTGCTGCATTATAATCGACCAAAAACAAAATTGAAGAATATGAATGCAGATGGTTCTGGTAGCTTGCTGGTTATACAAACATACCATTCATTCATCGTAGCTGGTTCCATTCTTGATTACAACTTTAAATCGCTGCAGCCTTCACCATCATTTAGTTTTATTATCAGTTGTGTGACCTCTGTAAAATGGTGATCATCGAATAGCATCAGTTGTCACTCTAGTCCATAAATAAAATCTCAATTACAGGTGCCCTTGAATCTAATCTGTTCTCTTTATATCTACATTAATCTCCTGCATGTTAAGCACACAACTTGGTTCCTAAATGTTTATATGCTCCTATTCCACAAACTGCTACAGAAAATCCCTAATCTATCTTGGATATTGAAAAAAGAGAAATGAAGACATATTAATAGACTTAAACATTAAAAAGAACTGAGAGGAGGGAAAGTGAACCAGAACCATCCTGACACTGCTCCACCTCTCCGTGGTGCCTCCAGAAACAGACTAACCTGTCAAGTCTGGCCAAGTGAGTATGGATTGAGGAGGGAAGACAACACTGTACTAAAAATTGTTGTGTTGAAGTTGAATGTGTTGGGCTGAACGGCGAAAATATCACAGCTTCACTGCAAACCACAACACGATGCAGACACACCCACTTAATGGTCCCTTTTAAGGGCGATGACAAAGAGGTGTGATCCTTTCATCATGTGAACGCAAACGATTAAAAATAACTGACATAATCACCACTCGACAGAGGAAATTAAAATACTATGTCCACATCAAAGGACACAGTCGCCGGGAAAGAACAATAATGGAAGGCTTGGTTCCAGGATGATGCATCATGGGCAGACCAATAAGAAGGTTATTTCAAGACATCAAGGAGACCTTGAACATGGCAACAGAAGAAGTGGGTGATCTGTAGAGACAGATTCTTTCAGAGGCTCTGTTGTGAATGCAATGTTCTGCAAAGGCCATGCAACCTGATGATGATGCTATGCTCCTATCTAACAATGTCTTCTTAGCAATACAATGTTAATGTCTCAAATCATGGAATGAGATTTTTTGTTAAAATGCGCCACATCAGAATTTAACTTGGATTCCTGTGGTTAGTAGCAGGTACACTAGCCACTCAGTCAGTGTGGCTTCAATCTGATAAGACATAAGTTAAAAAAAAACTGTTAAATCAACAAACTTGTCAATATAAACTAATGTCAACATTTTGTTTTGTTATGTTGTTATTGCATACAACCATTTTTCTAAGCTTAGATGTAACAATGTGTGGTAGTGATTGAATACCTAGAGAAAACCAAGTAGTTTGTTAAGTTCCGCAGGTCTCTACAATCAATAACAACATTTTATGTTGCTCATTTTAACAACATTGCATGTGTAAGTTTTGATTCAATCCGATGCCACTACTAATCATCACAGTTTATGAAAATAACCAGTCGTTAAATTCTGTCAAAAAATAATTTTTTTTAAAAAGTAAGAATCTTCTGTATCATTGTGTGTCATGATGTTATTCTGACCCTTCCATCATGAAACAGGACAAAGAGTCAAGTTTGTATGATCACAAGATTTGAATGCTGGCGAAGAAGAACCTTCTTAAAGCTAACAAACAATTGTAATGAGGTGCTTCAAATATTAAATCCCGAATTCTTAGGTGCACAAAATATCAAGGAAGCACATCTCGGTAAGCAGAAAGTAATTTGTTTGAAGGTAATTTATTTAAGGTTTTCTTACATTAAAATAGTTCAGCTAGATTCCATGATCTCAAGTCTGAGTACATATAAAAAAAGTAAAGTACCCCCGTCACGCCAAGTGGCGTATAGGGAATATGGTGTTAGTGACCATAAATTTTACAGACCTTCGGCACATGATTTTCGGGGTAATGTGGTCAGTATTACGCCCGCGCAGCTTTACTTTCCCAGAAAAATCCGGTACCCATTTAAGGCTGGGTGAACCTGGAAACCATCGGTTGGGATCGAACCCTACCCCTTGTCCTTTGTAGCCCAGTTCACTAACCACTGAGCTATCGCGGCTCTCTGAGTACATATGCTAAATACAAAATGTAATAGTGTGCAGCTTCAGAGACTGCTGTTTTCAGTACTGATTCCACATAATACACCGTAAAGAGTTTACACATGTGTCATAGGAGTGAAAAGGGAAGCTGAAGAGAAGCCACAAAATAATTTAGGAAAACAAAAAAATCACTGAGGTAAATTTTTTGAAGTAATATTATTATATGGAAGGACTGAAGGCATTCTGGTTAATTGGGAATGCGCAATAAGTGATGTGTATAGTCTTTAATAATCACTGCACAGAATGTCGTACCAAGTCAGCGACATTGATCACTGTTTTTAATCTTTGCTTGGAATGATTCAAATTAATTGTTATCAATGTCACTACATTGTACAGCACAGTTCTTCTGTGAAAAATGGAAGACAACACTAGTTCTTCATTTAAAAAATAATCCTAAAAGAGTTTTCAAACAAACCAAAAAAAACCATCAACTTGGAACAGTTCTTTAAGCCAAACTATAACTACCTGACCCAAACCTTACAAGTTACACAATCGTTCACATATCATAAGTGAGGCAAATCGTAATTCACGTATATACAATTTTAAATAAAGGAATTTTATGACAATCTAATAAGCATTATTTCTAGTACAACGTAAAAGAAAGTAGGATCTATAACTTGGTAAATAATCTTTATAATATACTGTTAGGATTACCAATCAATCATTTGGGATGGATTGCAGGAAATCAATGCCTTATTGGTTTCAGCTTATATTTCCAACATGCAATAAATTTTAAAGAATAAATTACTATTGGCATTGATAGTTCCAATCTGATAAAACAACAATTGTCTGTATGCAACTATTGGTAAAAAGAAATAAAACACATTTTTTATTAAAGGTAAAAATGATTTAAACAGTCATTACTATTCTTTCAATGACACTTTCAGACACTATATATAACCTGTGGAAGCCATAGGATTATTAATTTTCATAATTGGGAAATAATTTACACGACTTTGGTAAACACAAGGTAATAGATATCATTAAAGCACAGGAACATTATGTCTTTTTTTTCGGAATGGAGACTGCTATGGTCTTCCTTGCCAGATCTAACCCATAGTTTGTAATTAATACAAATAAGGAGGATGAATGTACACAGTTGGAAACTAGATTAACGTGGACAAAATCAATTATTGTCTAGCTACTAATGTAATGGGTGTCCGGTTAGCGCAATCGATAGGCGGTTGGCTTACCACGGCAACAGCCGGGGTTCGTTCCCTGGCGAGGACACCTGGGTTTTACTAATTCCCTAAAATTATGGGAGCCGCGATAGCTCAGTGGTTAGTGAACTGGACTACTACGGACAAGGTGGTAGGATCCCAACCGACGGCTCCGGGTTCACCCAGCCTTAAATGGTACCGGATTTTTTCTGGGAAAGTAAAGCAGCACGGGCGTAATACCGACCACATTACCCCAAAATCATGTGCTGAAGGTCTGTAAAATATAGGGTCACTAACACCATATTTCCCTATACGCCACTTGGCGTGACGGGGGTACTTTACTTTTTACTTTACTAAATGTAATAAAATACATAAAACAATTTCAAGGCTTTCATAAAACCTCATTTTACAAAAAGATGTTTAAAAAAATCTACACTTAAAATTTGTTTCAATTGTTAAGACATAAAACCAATGATTATACTTAAAGACTAGCCAAGCTGAACGTTTATGTAAGACCACATTTACCACTGGTTGTTTTTGTCTGGAGTTCATCATCATAGCACTCTGAGCAAACCCAGAAGTGCTCAGCTCCATTACAGCAAATAATAAAGGGTGTGTGCACTTATGGTTTCAGTAACAAACAGATTGTGCACACATCTAGCTCACCCTTGGAGTAGTCATTCCAACAATTTCAAACGTGTGTTCAAATTATTGCTGTCTAAAGACTGATTCCCCATCTACAGACTGTCAATTCTCAACATAAACTCATGAAGAGACACTGGTTCTAGATGTTTAAAAGTAGTGATTTAGAGTCCATACAATAATAGCCCTATTCAGCTGTCTCTGAAATCCACTTGAAGTAACTGCTTCAAACAAAATTTATCAACCGCAGCTAAATCAAAGAGATCAATAGCAAGTCTTATTAGTAATGTGAAGAAAAAAAAACACATCACTTTACTTTTGCTTTTTCCCCATTTTACTGTGAAGCCAGAGATAGTGCAGTCTATCTTATGAATTTTATTTCTTTCATTTGATACCAGTCTGATCTCTAAGGAAGTGACAAATATTTTCTTCCGTTTTCTTTTTTTAAACAAAATTTAAAAGAGAGAACAATTGTGTAAATGATGTCATAGCCTGCATGAGTCAACAATTTACGACTTAAAAAGGGTAGACAACTTGTATTTCTGGTTGGTTTAATGTAATGCGTTCTCACAAGTAAACGTTACACAACAAATTGTACACATAGCACTGGTATAATAGAATAACAAATGCTGAAATCACAGAAATAACAAAGACGTGAGACATCTGTATTGTGTGTCAACACTGAACCATGTACCTCAAGAAAAAATATGAACTTAACTATAAAAAATCACATCTCACACATTTTACAAATATGTGCAAGCAGCTGGGACCATTCATTCTAATCTCTTCAATAAATCTCTGGGAAAATACAGAACATTTTTGCTGTGCTCTTTCAACTGAGGCACTGGTAAATCACACAACAAGCACACAACACAATAACATTCATAGCAAACTGACCTCGACAAAAATGTGAGCACAATAAAATGAAGAAACTGTTCCTTAAGCTAAGTTTATATAATCCATTTGAGTGTTGGTACAACTGGCTGGCAATATCACTCATTATGGAATGTGGACATTGAAATTTAGTGAAATTCGTTGACTTTTAATGGAGTCAAAAACAACAAGTACTACACTGAAAGGTTACTTTGGTTATCAGAAATATAACAGACACAGTAAATCAGGCTTTAGACCTGAATCTTGGTCAACATCATCTTGTGGGTTATAAACTTCTGAATCCTTCAGGGTCAGGAGCAGAAAATGACAGGAAAGATACCTGATACACACATAATTCACCATAATCTATAAAAGAGTTAATGAAGTTCACACAAGTTAAAACTGGTGAAATGTATTTAAGGTTTCCAAATCACAGAAAAAAATATACATTTTCAGTTTTTTTTCTTCCTTCTTTTTTCTTTCTTGAGATGCTCAGACAGGAACACGTCTATATGACATAATTTAGATCCCCCCAAAAATCATTAAGTTTTAAGGTTCAGTTGTTATAATTATAGCGACATTTAATACCCCACTCCACTACAATGTTATGTATTATGGGGCACATTTTGTTACGACCAACAGCAGTAAATATATCATAATTTAGACCACAAATACAACCATTATGGTTCAGTTACTATTAATCTATTTAAAATAACTTCTGTAAATGCTAGGAAGGGAACATACATAAATGTCCTTAGTTTTTTACAAGAATCAGTTATTTCATTTCTTGTTTCTTTTACTGCTTAAAGTTCCATAAACTGATTTTTAAAATTAAAATATAAAATGAGCAAAGAATAAAATGGGTTAAAAAAATGTATGCACTTGAGATTTAAATAATTAAACTGTGATAGGGGGATATTGTGTCTATTAAGTACAATCTATAAAACAGACACAATTTGTACCTTTGTGAACCTCTAGAGTTTAACACCCTTTCTCATTCTCATTTCTAAAAGTTAATTGTCTGAAATTACAAATGTTAATGGCCTACCTCTCCTTATTAACCATTCTCAAGTCTCCCAGATCATCAAACCAAAGAACGCTGCCTTGAGTGTTTAGAAAGTGTTGCCTTCACAGGCAACATTATAATTGAACATATACCACCACTGTAAGCAGTTAATTATGACTACAAGGTAGAAGTCCAATTATGGAAATAGCTGCTGTGAGGGGATCTGGAGGGTTTAGTGGATGGGTAGGTATGTGTGCCTTATACTAATTAGATAACCTGATAGTTGATATCTCCAGAAGTACAGATATTTTGATTGATACAATGTTCTGAAGGAGGTTCACAGTATCTGTATCACTTCTAAAGGAATCTGGATCTGGTGGCTGAACAATTATTGTAAGAATGCACTGTTATAGCTCTGTGTAGTATGAGTTTTAAAAGGATGACTTTCTTTCCAGTGATGAAATATGTGATACCAGCAAGTGAAAAGCTTGAATAATGAAAGTGATATTAAAGAAGTGAACCTACAGAATAAATGCAAGTCTTGAGTTCACCTGAAGAAATATAACGACTTAGCAACAATCACAACACACACACACACACACAAAAGTATTTCAAACACGTTGCATTAAGTTCAGGAGGCAACAAGTCTGGCTAGAACTTTCACTGAAACTTCCAATTTTAAAAGCCAAATGAAGAAGTAGAGATAACAGGGATTATTCTTAAAAGACAACCCTTTGATGCAGAAAGATGTAGCAATTAGATGGCAATATAAAAAGCATTTAAGAATATGTCTTTATGCCAACAGAAATTAGCTAAAACTGTAAGTATATTGAGATACACAGATTATTTGAATATAATGACAACTTGATAACAGGCCAGTGATATAACAGAATTAATCTAAACATAATCAATGTTTACACTACTAATGGCATGTCAAATGTGAACAAAATGTTAAATAAATGTATATTTTTATACAAATTAAATTAATGAATAAATGTTATGTTTTATTAACTGCTGACACAAAAATGTAAATTAATTTGTTTAAATCATTCGCAAATAACTACCAATCTTTGTCATTGAAAAATTACACACAAATCACACAAACATAAGTACAACCATTATATTTTTTAATGGATGCCAAATTTGCTCTTTGCAAAACAGCATGCAACAACCACAACAACAAAATGAAAAGTGTCCGAGTAAATCAAATGACAAAAAGTTATAATAAATCCACACAAATTAACAATGAAAATAATTATTGTAACAATTTTAGAAATGAGAATTGTATCTATGTCAAATTTTAAACTTCACAGACGCTCATGATTTGTCTTCTAAAATGTTCCAAACTAGTAAGCTATATATAGCATTGCTTATTTCCACTGTTTATTTATCTTTTATATAACCAAATCTCAGCTTCTGGTGAAATTTCCCCTTAAAAATGAACATAAATGAAATCTTTTCCCTTTCAACTTCTTGTGGAAGATAGATCTTCAAGAAACACTTGTCCTGTTTCTTGCCATTCTCTTCATATCGTTTCATATCTTTCCATCCTCTTCATCTCTGCTTCCACCTGTCTTCTCCAAGTATATTTTGGCCTTCCTCTTGTCTCCTCCCCTGGAGATTTAAAAAAAAATACATGTCGTGTAATACTCTCAGTTGGCTTCTGCAGAGTGTCCTCTTCTTCTTAACGTCCACCCGTTAAGTGGGTGTGGATATGTTATGTCGCTAGTTTACGGCAATGCCACAATAACTGTGCCTTTCATCCTGACACATCTATCTTCAGCTTAGATGAGTCAATTTTGCTGAACAATTTTTACCCAGGCAGCGACCATTTATGGCCTAATCTTATCATTTTTAACTGCCAAGGGTTTTTTAATATGTGTGAGTGCACACAGGAGCTCCTGATTTTTTTTTCATCATTTTCCGAGGGAGCTAGACATCAGATATCACTACCCAGAGACCAGAGTAGGGTAAAGCCACGAAGAAACCACAAATCTGATTTTTTTAAAAAGTTCTCACAACCCCTTGTGGGGAACAAAAACCTTCTTGTTTAGATGTCTTACCTCCAGAGCACACAGTTCGAGAGTCTGGAGTCTCAGTCTGAATGAGCTTTGATCGCAGGAGAAGAAGGAATTAAACCAATGTCTAAAAGGATCATGCGGCCATCACTTGTAAAAGCTGTATGGAGATGCCATTAGCCTTGAACTAACACTTTTTTTTTTTACTCATTAATGTTGAAGTCTGCATGCAGGAGAAGAAACACACCTGACTGGACAATGACAGGTTCAAACCACTTGATTCAATAGACTTTTTAAAAACACCTCAAAAGACAAACTCACACACACAAACATATATAACTGCATGCACCTATGATAGAAATCATGTAAAATGAACAAGGAAAAAAAAAAGCATCAAATTAATTGGCAAACTCATTCTATGAAACATTCAGATTGTAAGTTTTTATTTTTATTTTAGTGAACTATCTTAAAAAGTATTGAATATAAAAAAAAAAAAAGAAATTCTCATGCAATCCATTATTTATTTTATTGTACATGTTTTTCTTCTGGCTACAACTAATACAGTTTTAGCAATAAAAATTATGAATTAAATTAACTCACCCCCCCCCCCCCCCAAAAAAAAAAAAAAAAAAGTAATAATAATATAATGATAGACCAGACCATGTTTGATATAAATGTACTTTTAAAACTCACACAACATATTATTATTTTTTCTAACTACAAGAATATTTATGGGGAAAAAAGTTGTTTAAAGCTTTCTGTTGAAGCTCACAGAGCTATTGTAGAAGTAAGTAATATCCTTAATGTGAAAGGGCTACATTTTGCAACACTTTGGATGGGACATCAATGTACAGATCAAACTTATTGTGAATAAAAGCAACACAATCACATCTCAGATAGAGAGAATCTAGCTCCCACTTGATGGATCTATCCAACTCTTGCATACATTATGCAGCAGCCAGGTCTAATATGCTGTATCAAGAAGTTGTTATGACTTCTACATAAGCTAAGTCTTAATGGTTTATAAATACCTGAACAGAATCAAACAAAACAAAAAGACCAACAAAAAAATAATAATAATAATATTAAAAAAAAAAATTTCAAATGAAAGTAGTCCAACAATTTACTGACCTAACACATGACCTTCAGCAGTTTTAACCGGAGCTCACATCCGCTGGAACTCCTTAAATTTCTGATCAAATGGCACTTTGTTAAGTCGAGGATCTTGTCGTTTCTTGGCCTTTAATCTCTCTTTCATCTCGGCCACAGATAGATTCAGTTCAAGGCCATCTGATGTTTTGGAAGCTGGGGCTGAAGCTACGACTGGTTCTGGATGGACGTGTGATGCTACTGTGAACTCATGCTCAGGCTCAGAAACAGAACGCTGTTGATAAGAAGTCAGCATTAGCCACTTAATATTATCTTAAATGTAACATTCAAGCTAAAGGAATTGTCTCACACTCACTCACTGACAAAGGTAGTGTCCAACATTATCTAGGTCACTGTGTGTGATTTCTGAGAAGATATGAAATAAAACTTGGTGCAGTGATTCAGTGTGGGTGGTGCACATTTACATGTGCAGTTCATCATCATCATCATTACTGAGTGCCATCTCCGCATCGAAGGTTGGCTACCATGGGGCACCATTCCACTCTGTCTCTTGCTTTGATGGTGCAAGTTGTCAGGCTGATTTGTCCATAATTTAATGTTCCTCATTAATGTTAGTTTTGGTCTGTCTCTTTTACCTTGTATTTTCCCTTCTAAGATTACTTTCAGTAGGTTGCTGTATCTTATAACATGCCCCAAAAATCTCATGTGTCTTGTTTTAATTGTGTTTAGTAGTTCTCATTTCATTTATAGTTGTTTTAAGATTTCAATATTTTTTTTTTCTTTCCATCGAGTTCTATAAATCCACATTTCAAAGGCTTCAATTTTCTGTTATGTTTTCTTGTCTAATGTCCATGTTTCTGCACCATACATGAGTGTGAGAAGATATAACATTTTGATATTCTTAGTTTTATCCCTGGTGTTATTTGTTTTCATGTTAGTATATTTTTCATGGAATTAAAATTACTTTTTGCCATTCCTATTATTAAAAATTTTATTTCAGTTTTACATTTTCTATCAGTGGTATGTATGTCCAAGGTAGTTGTAGCTTTGAACTGTCTCCAGGTGTCTTTTTTCAACGCTGATATCCACTTGTGGGGTTTGAGCATTACCTTTATTATCATAGTTTTAGTGTTTTTGATATTCATATTTTTTGCCTGTCATGTTATTTCATTAAGTAACAGTATATTTTTAGGATTTTCTACTAGTAATACAGCTCATCAGCATATCTTAGGTTATTGATTATCTTTCCATTTATGTTTAGGCATGGCACCTCAGTGATGTTTTTAAAGATTTGATCAGCCTCATCCATGCCTCAAGAATGGTTGGTTGTGTTCGCCTGATGACTAAAGTATTCTAGAGTATTCGTAGACTGTAGACTTCCCCTTTGTCATCCGCCCTTAAAAGGACGTTAAGTGGACGTGTTTGCGTTGTGTTGTAGTTTGCAGTGTAACACTGTGATATTTGCGCCTTTCGACCCAACACATCTGACTTCAGCACAACGTTTTTGAGTACCGGGTTGTCTTCCCTCTTCGATCCCTGCTCGCTTGGCCAGACTAGACAGGTTAGTCTGTTACTGGAGGCACCGCAGAGAGGTGGAGCAGGGTCTGGATGGTTTTGGTTCACCAATCCTGGCGCAAGCCATCAGCTATGAGTCGCTGACAACTTCCAGCTCTGGTGCTGGGAGGTGCGCCTTCGCCTCCAAACTCAAGAATACAGGATGCCTTATCCATGCCTCAAGAACACAAGATGCCTTATCCATGCCTCAAGAACACAAGATGCCTCATTTATGCCTCAAGAACATAAGATGCCTCATCCACAACACTAGAAAACATAATTCCTCATCAGTGACACAAGAACACAGAATTCCTCATCTGTGACACAAGAATACAGAATTCCTCACCCGTGACACATGAATACAGAATTCCTCATCCGCGTCACAAGAACACAGATATTCTCATCCATGACACAAGAACACAGAATTCCTCATCCACGACACAAGAATACAGAACTAGCAACGAGAGATATTTTATATAAAGCATTTTCATTCCTACCTTGTATACAAGTGGCCAAACTGACCACTCATAACAATTCAGAAACAAGGAGCTACTTAGTGTCCAAACTGGCCACTAACAGCAAGTTAGAAACAAGGAGATACCCAGTATCCAAACTGGCCACTAACAGCATGTTAGAAACAAGGAGATACCCAGTCTCCAAACTGGCGATTCACAATAAGTCAGAAACAAACACTAAGAATGAATGTATGAATCTCATTAATTACTAACCTGAATTGATGACTTCAAACCATTGACAACATCTGTGGATGAAAGAAATGAAGAAAACACTCATTCAATATCTTCATAAGAAGAAACTCAGTTACAAACATGAAGTAACACTGACTGATGTGGCCACAATGATTGATATCTCTACCAGCATCAACACAAAAATTGAATGTTGGGAAATATTCATGAAGCTAAAAAAAAAAACAAATATACCAAATGTTGTCAAAGTGCTTTTTTTTTTAAAAATCTAAATGAAGTGCAGAACTAAAAATATATTTAAAAATACACATTGAAATGATTAAAATCACATAAGAGTTAATTAGCTGTCCTTGTTGGGCTTAACGAGTTTCCAATATTATTTAATTTATAAACAGGGTAACAGAGTATGAAGAGAAATGGATTGTGTACTTAAAACATTAATTTAAAAAAAAAACAACTGAACATTAATTCATTATCTGCATCTGTTTAATATTTGTCTGCCTAGTCTCAGAATCTTCCACTATTGCATTTACAATACAAAATATACAATAGAATACAAAACAAAATACAGAATAAAATACAAAAACAAGATGTTAAATTTATTATTATGACACAGTTTGTTTACTGTTAGGAGTGAATATAATTCTACCAACTCTATAAACTTACAAATTTGCAACAAACATTGGAGTATAGGGAGTTTGTTACAAAAGTGGTGTGTTTATAAAATCACTGTATAATATTACTAATTAAAAGTTCATGTTTTTTAAGTTGATGCGTTTTTCAACTGGTTGGACTGCATCCTTCAGTGAAATATTTATAGTTTCTGAATTTTACAAAAATATATCTGAGGTTTAAAGTATTAAGAGCATGCCACACACATTCATGTACACTAATAGTGTCAGCGTTTAACATATTACATATTTAACGTATTATGTTTAACATTTACACATATTGAACAAGCGACGCTAGCTTAATACAGTAACAGCAGCACACATTATCTTGTACCTCTTTCCTCCCAGACTTACCAACAACCACCATAACTAATGTTTTCAAGAGTAAATAAAACACCTGCACCTCTTTGTTGTTTGCGTTCGCCAGCTTTTTATCTCTAGCGATGTCCAGAGGGACTGAATTTTTCGTGAATATCACTTTTTAATATTTTTCACACTCGCAGCCGTGTGATCATGTGTCCCTCACCATACAGGCAGATTTTCTCTAACTTCAGAGAAAGGTACTCTTATGTTTTATCGTAAAAAGTTGTAATGGTTTAGTTGACTTTATACATTTTTCCCCGTGCAGCGGCCATCTTTAGCCTACTCTTTTCGATTTCTGACTGCCTAGGGTTCTTTAACGTGTGCATTATGCACACGGGACCTCCCGTTTTTCGCAATTTCTCGAGATGGCTAGACATTGGATTTCCCTACCCAGAGACCAGGGGAGGGTAAAGCCACAGATTCATTTTTATAAAATTTGATTTCCCACTGCCTGTGGTGGGAATCGAACCCAGGACCTCTTTATCTAGAGGCCCACGTCTTATCTCTAGACCACTCAGCCCCCGCCCCCAACAGTTTGCCTTCCCTCTTGGATCCCTACTTATGAACCAGACTAGCCAGTAGAGGGTAGAGTAAGATTTTGATCAGCTATAGATTGCTGATATCTAACGATAAAAGTCAGATGTTTGCCACTGAATACTTATTGCCCAGATGCTGTTGGAGGGGAAGGGGGTGTCAAAATGAATGAAAACAAAGGAATCAAATGTTCTCGTGTTGCCTGCCCTATTCCGAGTGTGCTGAGATGAGTTCTAGATAGTGTCATACAACACGCTGATAACAAAAACAACTCTCTGAAGGGATGGATGAATTAAGGAATTCATCATGCTGAAGTCGGATATGTTGGGCCGAAAGGTGCAAATATAACAGTTATACTGCAAACCACAACACAACGCAGACACGTCCACTACGTCCTTGTAAGGGCAGATGATGAAGAGGAATATTCTAGTTTACCACGATACTCTAGAATACTTTAGTCATCGGGCGAACACAACCAACCAACCAACCAAGGAATTCATAAGAAAAATGCCAAGCATTCAAATATAAGTCTACTTGCCTGGTTTGATATATGTCACTGCCACGAGCGATCATGTGAAATTCGATATTTCCAGAAGTAGGCCTGAGTAAGGGCTGAAATTAACTCCTTTGTCTCATGTTTTTCCTCTGCCGACCCTTGGTGTCTTGCAGTACCCTCTAGATGATACTTTTAGCTAGGTCCAAAGAGGATATAACCTGAGATTTTGCTGATTTTCACCTTTACACAAATCATCCAATCCATGAAAAATGGTAGGTAATTCACTAACTGATCCAGTAGCAGGCATTATCAAGTACCATGCCTGCTGGCACAGGTGACCATGTCTCTCCACAACTCCTGATCTCAACATTTATTTATCATTTCTGTTTGTCAACTTTCTGCAAAGCCATTCTATTAAGCTGTCTGGTATATCACAGAATCTTTTTGCTTGCCTCTATTTCTTCATCCCTAAATTTCCCAGTTGACATAATACAACCGTTCCCTTCTCCTTACATGACCCAAAAAAATGAAGATTGTTTCTTCCTAATATTCGATATTAGTTCTCTTTTTGCTTTGGCCTCTTCCATAACGTTTTCATTACTATTCTTAGCTGTTCATAGTATTCTCAACATTCTTCTGTAAAACCACATTTCTACTACCTCCAGTGATTTTCTTGTCTGTTGTCCAGCAACAGTGGATTTCAGTAAAACTGATTACCCAACGCTACAACAAATACAGCAAAGCTAGCAATAGAAGTAGTAGCAGCTGAAGCATTTAATGTACCAATTTACAGCTGCTGCTTTCATTTCAACCTCCTTCTTCTTCCTTCTCATTCACCTTTTTCTTCCTCCACTTTCGCCCTCTTCTTCTTCCACTCTACTCCTCTCCTTCCTTCCTTCCTTCTCATTCATTCTCTTCTTCCTTCTCATTCACCTTCTCCTTCCTCCACTTACTTACTCTCCTCCTTCCTCCTCATCCACCCTCTTCTTCCTACACTTTATTCCTCTCATCTTCCTTCCTTCTCACCCACCCTCTTCTTCCTACACTTTATTGATCTCCTCTCCTCTTCCTTCCTTCTCATTCACCCTCTTCTTCCTCCACTTTCTTCCTCTCCTTCTCCCTCTTATTCTGTGTTTGCTCAACTTCTCTTCATTGTCTGGCATTTAAATGACATCAGACTGACCAGACACATTTTGTTGCACTTTACACCAAGCTGCGATAATTTGCGCCTGTCAGCTCAACACATCCGACTTTAGCGTGACATTTTCTGCTACAGGGTTACAACTCCTAACCCCACCGACTTAGTAGTCAGGATTAACGAGCAACAGCACAATTCCAACTTACGGTACACCCACACGTTTTTCCTTAGCTAGACTATCCATTTCATTACTTCATGTACTAACATCTCCAGTCTCATGCATGCCCTCAATGTCTGTTTTACGCGTTTGTTTCCTGTTGTGCTGTTTCCCCCCTTTCAACGTCTGTTTTGTTTTCTTCAGGGCATGTAAAAAAAGTAAAGTACCCCCGTCACGCCAAGTGGCGTATAGGGAATATGGTGTTAGTGACCATAAATTTTACAGACCTTCGGCACATCATTTTTGGGGTAATGTGGTCAGTATTACGCCCATGCCGCTTTACTTTCCCAGTAAAAAATTCGGCACCCATTTAAGGCTGAGTGAACCCGGAAGCCGTCGGTTGGGATCGAACCCTACCCCTTGTCCTTTGTAATCAAGTTCACTAACCACTGAGCTATCGCGGCTTTGCTTAGGGCATCTTCTTCTACCTTTTAGCTCCCAGTGGAGCATAGGTCTTCAACAAACACTTTCCAAGTCGTTCTGTTTTTTGCAATTCTTTTAAGATCATTCCATGTCTTCCCCATCATCTTCATCTCTGCTTCAATCTGTCTTCTCCAAGAATTCCTTGGTCTTCCTCTTTGTCTTTTCCCCTGGGGATTCCAAAAAAGGGCCTGTTGTGTAATACTCTCAGTTGGTTTCCGTAGTGTGTGTCCTATCCATCGCCATCGTCTTCGCTGTATTTCTTTATCCACTGGTATTTGACCGGTACATTTCCATAATTCCACGTTTGTGACTTTGTCCTGCCATTTCCATCCCTTTATTCTGCGCAAGCATCCATTAATGAAAGTCTGTACCTTCGTGATTGTCAATTTTGTTATTCTCCATGTTTCACAGCCATATAATAGAACCGACTTAACATTGGAGTTGAAAATTTGTATTTTTGTATTTAGCCTAATTTCTTTGGATTTCCATATGTTTCCCAGTGCAATGAAAGCTCCTCTTGCTTTTGATATCCTTATTTTGGTATCGTTTTCTGTTCCTCCCTCTTTATCTATATTACTGCCCAGATATATATAAGATTGTACGTCTAGTAGAGGTATTTCTCCTAGTTTTATTTGGTTATTGCCAACTGCATTAATTCTCATAATGTTGGTCTTATCTCTATTAATCTTTAGTCCTAGCTGTTGTGATCTCTCATCTAATATACTTATTTTATCTTGCATCTGTTGGTGGCTGTGTGATAGGAGAGCTATGTCATCAGCAAAGTCTAAATCATCAAGTTGTTTGGTCAGTGACCACTGGATCCCATTTCTGTTGTTTTGAGTTATTTTCATAATCCAATCTATGGCCAGTAGAAAGAGACATGGAGACAGAAGGCATCCTTGCCTTACTCCTGTTCTTATTTCAAATGCTTCTGTAAGCTGTCCTTCATGCACCACACTACATTTTGTTCCTTCATACATTGTTTTTATCAGGTTAATAAACTTTATGGGGATTCCATAATGACTCAGCAACTTCCAAAGCATTCTTCTGTCTAAACTATCAAATGCCTTTTCGTAATCTATGAATCCAATATAAAGTGGGGATTTTAGTTCTAAACTTTGTTCAACTATTATACGTAGAGTAGTTATTTGATCAGCACATGATCTGTTCTTCCTAAAACCTGCTTGTTCATCTCTCAAGTGTTTCTCTATAGCCTCTTTTAGTCTCTCCAGAATGATTCTGCCTAATATTTTTCCTGGCACTGATAGTAGCATAATTCCCCTATAATTGGTGCACTCCTGTAAACTTCCTTTCTTTGGTAGTTTGATCATATAACCTTCTCTCCAGTCTTTAGGTATTTCTTCCCTCTCCCAAATTTTATCCAATAGATTATGTAACATCTTGGTAGAGGTGATAATATCTGCTTTGATGGCTTCCGAAGGAATTTCATCTGGTCCTGTGGCTTTACCATCTTTTAACAGTTTGATGGCTTTCATTATTTCTTCTTTGCTTGGTTTTCCGCAGTTTGCTTAGGGCATACTCATACACAAATATTTATCTTCTAAAATAAATTAGATTAAATGCCAATAGTTTCCCAACACTGATGTTAATTAAGGCTTAATTAAATTATGACACAAAATGTTTTAACCAGTCATTGTGAACAGTTGATATCACTTGGGACTTCACCTCGGCCTTAACAAATATCGTCTCTTTCTTCTTTTTACTTCTGTCCCTCTGTAGGTCTTTCCCCTCTGTGTATATATATATATATATATACGAGGGGAGGTCAAAAAGTAATGCACACCAATTTTTTTCTCGGCTAATAATAAAGATAGGAATATGAAATTTTGCACACTTGGAATATGACATGTTCCAATTATGTGCACCAAATTGCACAGCATTCTGATAAATATTACGCAATCTATGAACCGTTAAAATGGAGCGTGTCAACAATGTCCGTTACAAACAGCTAATTGTCATAGAATTTCTGGTTGCGGAAAAAGAAACTGTGGCAAACATTCATAAACGACTGTGTGCAGTGTACAAATGTTCTGCAGTCGATAGAAGCACAGTTAGTCGCTGGGTTCAGAGAATTAAAGCTGCAGAAAGTGTACGAGTGGAGCTGTATGATTTACCGCGTTCTGGACGTGTTGCCTCGGCTACCAGCACAGACATGTTAAACCGGGCTGATGCCATTATTCGTAAGGATAGGCGTATCACTAGTCAGCAATTGGCATTGCAGCTTACAGTCAGCAAGGGAAGTGCAATCGCAATTTTTAAAACTCTCGGATATTCAAAGATTTGCGCTCGATGGGTTCCTCGGTGCCTAACAAATGATCACAGAGTTCAAAGGAAAACATTCTGTTCTGAATTGTTGGAGCGTTTCGGTGTTGAAGGAGAAATGTTTTTGTCAAAAATTGTTACCGGTGACGAAACGTGGGCACATCATAATGAGCCTGAAACAAAAATGCAGTCAATGGAATGGCATCATCCGCAGTCACCAAAAAGAAAAAAATTCAAAACATCTCCATCAGCCGGAAAGGTGATGATCACTGTCTTCTGGGACATTGATGGTGTGATTCTTGTTGATGTAATGACAAGAGGTGAGACAATCAACTCGACAGCTTACATCAATACACTGACAAAACTCAAAATTCGGTTTCACAGAGTTCGGCCTAATAAGCCATCTGCAGATTTGTTGCTTCAACATGACAATGCACGCCCTCACACAAGTCTGGTAACACGGGAAGCAATCAACAAATTTGGTTGGACTGTACTGCCCCATCCTCCTTACAGCCCTGATCTGGCTCCCTCAGATTTCCATCTGTTTGGACCACTCAAAAAATTCCTGCGTGGGACACACTTTGACAATGATGAGGGTGTGATCCGTGCAGTTAAAAAATGGCTACGCGAGCAGGACAAAACTTGGTACAAACGAGGCATTCATGACCTAGTTTCGCGTTGGCGTAAGGCAATACGCTTGGACGGAGATTATGTTGAAAAATAGGTAGTGTAAAGGGGATGTTCAGCTACAATCTGTGAAAATTTCACACATTTTGCCCGAATATCTATCTATTGACCTTTCGAGCCGTAACCGGCCCATAGGGCGTAGACCAAGATACACCTTCTCCTATATGAATTTTTGTTCTAGCAGTTTTCTTTTAAAGATATTTTATTAAATCTCGCCATCTGTCTCTGTTCTGTGCAAGCAGTTCTATCTCATTGAGGGAGCCGATTCCTGCTGCTCTTGCCTCTCTCATCAATGTTCTTCTCAGTGTCTCCCTGGGTCTTCCTCTTTTTCTTTTACCTGTTGTTTCCCATATGAGGGCTTGCTTTGCTATTCGATTATTATCTCTTCTCATCACATGTCCAACGTATGACCATCGTCTTTTCTTTATTACTGAAGATATTAGTGGTTGATTGGCGATTTCTCTAATTTCCTCGTTTGTTTTGAATTCGTTCCATTCTATACCAAGTATTTTCCTTAGACATTTATTTTCGAATGCGTTCAACTTTGTTTCTATATCTCTTGTTGTTTTCCAGCTTTCACACGCATACGTAAGGGTTGATAGTACATTTGATTTGAATAGCCTAAGTTTTGTGTTTGTGCTAATGAGTTTTGATTTCCACAACTTTTCAAGGCTTCTGAAATTGCCCGAATAGTTTCCAAGAAAAAAATTTGTGTGCATTACTTTTTGACCTCCCGTATTATATATATGGCCCTTTTCGTCTTGTCAGACGGTCTAGTGGAGGCTATTGCGTATTTTTTTGAGGTATTGTTTTTGCCGAACAGCTTCTCTCGTGGCTAATTCTACCAATGTTTGACAAACACACGCGGTCACATAATGAACAGGTCAGGCTCGCTGGTCCACAGGGTTTACCATCCTTTTTCATGAGTCTCTTCTCTTCTAAGTCCTGTCTTAGCACAGTCTCAAATGTTGTTATACCGTTCCTTATACATGCTCTCCATGATGTGCGATCACTTGCCAGATGTTGCCAGTCGTTTTCACAGATGGAGAAGTCTTTCAGAGATGATTTGCAGATATCTCTATATCGTAGTTTAGGTCTGCCGATTTGTCGTTTTCCGTGTTTTAGCTCACCATATAGTATTTGCCTAGGAATGCGTTTTTCTTCCATCCGTTGGACATGCCCCAGCCATCTTAGCCTTCGACTTCTGAACATCGACATGATTGTTAGGGTCTTAGCACGTTGCAGGACAGTTAAGTTGGTTATTTTGTCTTGCCATTTGATGTGCATTATTTTGCGGAGACATCGCATGTGGAAGACATGTAGTCTTTTTTCCTGGTTTGAAGATATATATATATATATAATCTGTCTGTATATTCGTTGTCTCTGTGTCTACATTTCTGTCTATCTTTATCTCTTTCTGGCTGTCTCTTTACTTGTTTCTCTGCATCTCTCTCCCCGTCTTCTCATCTGTCCATCCACGCAGTATACACCTCCTGCTGAACCCTCCGTTTCCAATTAGAAGCAGAACCGCGTGCCACCCCCACAGCCACTAATGATGCAACACTTCACGATGAAACGTCCCCTCATTAACTGCTAATTACCAACAAACGAACAACGCCACAGACCAGGCCAAGCACTTAACAAGAACGGTGTGTTTGGTCATCCGTTCGCGATGTTCAGACGTCGATAGATCTCACATATAATTATTTCATGACTGCCAGAAAATGCTTCCCGCGAACAAAACTGAGTACATCGATGTCAAGGGAAATTACAGCAGTATATACCATCCACTTTTTCGTGAGAATGCCAAGGCAAAGACCCATCAATATGGTATAAATAAAACAAATAAATCTCACAACTAGACTACTTAAAAAATAGACGGGTAATGATCTGAAAGGATATAAATGCTTGTATAAAACGTACACGCAAGCTGGAAAACTCGAGCAGGCCTTCCGGACATACTAAGCCGTGTAAGCAGCAGTTAAGAGCAGCCCATCATGAGACATGAATACAATGTGTGAGGTATAAGGACAAGTGACGAAGCATCGACAGTTGTTGAAAACGTGTTCTCCAAATAGGTGGGTTCGATCCACTGAAATTAAAAACTTTGACCCGCTTACCTCGACAATATTGCACTGGGCATGCGCTCCGTTTTCCAAAGAAATCCACTGGCACAACACCACCAAAGGATAAACGAAGACATTTCACTATGTAAAAGTTTATATATTACATTTTGTAAAGAGGATTAAATGTTTCTTAAATTTAATGAAAGCATAAACAAACAATCACAGTTCTTTGGATATATAGTGTGAGTAGACAGATACTGTATCACCAAACTTACCAAATAGAAACAATGAGACAAAAGAAATCTCAATATTTGACTGGAACCTCTAGATGGCACAATGACGTCAGACCTAATCAAACCAACCCCGGGCAGGGAGATATGAAGCCTGATCGCCAAAGATACACGGCCGTAACTGATAACTGAAGGTGTCAACTATCGATTTTCAACATGTTTCTCAGATCACACACTGAAGATAGCGCCAGACTTGTCACGACGCTCAATATATTTGTGATTTTAGTTTCATGAAGATGTTGGAACTCATTCTGTGTTCAAACGTTAGACATAATCCTAATGTGTTACAAAAGATCTTTTTGAGGGAAGGGGAGACTGGGTTAGAGGGGAGACTGGGTTAGAGGTAAGACGTTGGTCTCTGGACTGGAAGGTTCTTGGTTAGCGTGCATAGGCGGTGATAATTTTTCATTTTGAATGCGTGTTTTTTTGTGTGTGTGACTTTACCCTCAGGGACAGTGAGATTCGATATCTAGCTTTCTCGTGGCTTTACCCTCAGGGGCAGTGAGATTCGATGTCTAGTTTTTTCGTGGCTTTACCCACTTGGCAGTGAGATTCGATATCTAGCTTTCTCGTGGCTTTACCCTCAGGGGCAGTGAGATTCGATATCTAGTTTTTTCGTGGCTTTACCCACTTGGCAGTGAGATTCGATGTCTAGCTTTTTCGTGGCTTTACCCACTGGGCTGTGAGATTCAATGTCTAGCTTTTTTGTGGCTTTACCCAATGGGCAGTGAGATTCGATGTATAGCTTTCTCGTGGTTTTACCCAATGGGCAGTGAGATTCAATGTCTAGCTTTCTCTTGGCTTTACCCAATGGCAGTGAAATTCAATGTCTAGCTTTCTCGTGGCTTTACCCATTGGGCAGTGAGATTCAATGTCTAGCTTTCTCGTGGCTTTACCCACTGGGCAGTGAGATTCAATGTCTAGCTCACTTGTGGCTTTACCCACTGGTCAGTGAGATTCGATATCTAGCTTTCTCGTGGCTTTACCCTCAGGGGCAGTGAGATTCAATGTCTAGCTCACCTGTGGCTTTACCCACTGGGCAGTGAGATTCGATGTCTAGTTTTTTCGTGGCTTTACCCACTTGGCAGTGAGATTCGATATCTAGCTTTCTCGTGGCTTTACCCTCAGGGGCAGTGAGATTCGATGTCTAGTTTTTTCGTGGCTTTACCCACTTGGCAGTGAGATTCGATGTCTAGCTTTTTCGTGGCTTTACCCACTGGGCTGTGAGATTCAATGTCTAGCTTTTTTGTGGCTTTACCCAATGGGCAGTGAGATTCGATGTATAGCTTTCTCGTGGTTTTACCCAATGGGCAGTGAGATTCAATGTCTAGCTTTCTCTTGGCTTTACCCAATGGCAGTGAAATTCAATGTCTAGCTTTCTCGTGGCTTTACCCATTGGGCAGTGAGATTCAATGTCTAGCTTTCTCGTGGCTTTACCCACTGGGCAGTGAGATTCAATGTCTAGCTCACTTGTGGCTTTACCCACTGGTCAGTGAGATTCGATATCTAGCTTTCTCGTGGCTTTACCCTCAGGGGCAGTGAGATTCAATGTCTAGCTCACCTGTGGCTTTACCCACTGGGCAGTGAGATTCGATGTCTAGTTTTTTCGTGGCTTTACCCACTTGGCAGTGAGATTCGATGTCTAGCTTTTTCGTGGCTTTACCCAATTGGCTGTGAGATTCGATGTCTAGCTTTCTCGTGGCTTTACCCACTGGGCAGTGAGATTCGATGTCTATTTTTTTCGTGGCTTTACCCACTTGGCAGTGAGATTCGATGTCTAGCTTTTTCGTGGCTTTACCCAATTGGCTGTGAGATTCGATGTCTAGCTTTCTCGTGGCTTTACCCACTGGGCAGTGAGATTCGATGTCTAGCTTTCTCGTGGCTTTACCCACTGGGCAGTGAGATTCAATGTCTAGCTCACTTGTGGCTTTACCCACTGGGCAGTGAGATTCAATGTCTAGCTCACTTGTGGCTTTACCCACTTGGCAGTGAGATTCAATGTCTAGCTCACTTGTGGCTTTACCCACTGGGCAGTGAGATTCAATGTCTAGCTCACTTGTGGCTTTACCCAATGGGCAGTGAGATTCAATGTCTAGCTCACTTGTGGCTTTACCCACTGGGCAGTGAGATTCAATGTCTAGCTCACTTGTGGCTTTACCCTCGAGGTAGTAAAATTTGAAGTTTAGCTTTTTCGAACAACAGCGAAAAACAGGAGGTCTCGTGTGCACTCGCGCACGTTAACAAATCCTTGGAGATTTAAAGTCTTAAACAGTAGGCTAAAAAATGGCCGCTGACTGGGGAAAAACAGCTGCTATTCAGATCTGCCGGAGACGGATTTGTCGGGCCTGAAAGTGTAGTTCTGGCGGCCTTGCTTTGTAACTAGCGACACAATGCATCCACTTCACGGATGCGTCGGGCCTAAAGGTCTAAATATGGCGGCCTTGCCATAAACTAGTGACACAACGCATCCACTTTACGGATGTGTCGGGTCTAAAGTTGCAGATATGGCGGCTTTGCTTTGTGGCTAGTGACACAATGAACCCACTTTACGGATGAACGCTAAGAAGAACAACTAATTTTTTATTTACCAAATTTAATAAAAACAATCATTTGATTTATTTGTATCTAATGCTTTGCCTGTTGCCATTCCTTCCTACACGTTTTACTTCAACATTTTCCACATTGATTAAAACCCACACCAGTGAGACCACTGAACAATTTACCGGCCTACATAAACGATGTGCCAGCATAACGAGAATACAGTGATACAAAACGATAACCGTCGCGCAATGATAATTAAATTATTGCAAGTGCTTCCCAGGCAATGTTTGATCCTGTCCAAACATCGACACCTTCAAGAAATGCAGGCGTATTATCAATTATGAGAGTCACGTGACTGTGCCATAAGAGAAACAACAAAGACAAACAACTGTATTCTGATCACGCGCCGCTCGTGAGGTCACATGCTCGGCCGTGACGTATTTCTAGCAGTGTTTGAGGGCTCTCACGCAGTCATTTTTACAGTAAACAACTTGCATATAAATTAATCTCAGCCGGGTCAGCGTAGCAGCATCTATCAGGCACGGCCATCTCTACATCCATATAGATAGCCATATGTCAGTAGTAGAGCGTGGACACAATGATCGGACTTGGATACAAAGACAAAGAATAGGGTATACCCTACGAAGTCCAGTACCCTTCAAGTACAAGAGTTATATAGTAGGATACCACCACTTTCCCATGGTGGAAGGTGGTGGTGGTGGTGGTGGAGCTTCTGTCATGATATATATGTATATATGAATAGGGCTTGTATAGTCCATGAAGAGAGTTCGTGGTTGAGGGGGATTATTACTGAGTCATGTATTGGACATCAGTTTTTCCCGCCAAAGTGACTTCCAATAGGAGCTAGTGTGTGTGTGTGTGTGTTGTCCGGCTATAGACCACGCCCACTCCGGAAGTGAAACTACCATATTAGGGAGTAGTGATACGTTAGTTATTTCATAGTTATGGTGAGTATATATACATATAATAGTAATAAGTTAATAGTTATTATATCTACGTTGACGTAAATGGGCCCCGTATTTAAGATATGGACCATAAGTAGGTATATATACATACATATATATTGGCAAATCTTGCTGGCGGTATTAACGAACAGTCATTTTCTCCTACCGTGGCAGCTCAATATCTCCCACCGTTGCCGCTCTCGCGTGAGTTTATTGATTATTGTCTCCAGCGAGCGCGAAACGCAACAAGTTGTGTAAACTAATGAGCGATCTGTCTCGGTACGCGGTTAGCAGACAATAAGACATAGGTTAATAACAATACTTATGATCTCGATACGCGTATCGTGTTATCAAATAAGGTTCGTAAGTTATAAAATAACGACATAAAACTACCTCGCGACAGTCGTAGGTATGGATCCAACCTGGAATCATCCGTTTACGGCGCTAGTCGCAGGACCGACGGGATGCGGAAAAAGTGTGTTTGTTAGGCGCTTTATCGACCACGTGTCAGAAATGATCAGACCCGCTCCGGAGGAAATAATCTACTGTTACGGCGAGTGGCAATCGATGTACGATACGATGAAGGGTGTTCAGTTTAACGAAGGGCTACCCGACATGGAGCAATGGCGAGGAGATAGGACACGTCTGTTGGTCATAGACGATCTGATGATGATCGAAACCGACGGTAGGGTCACGAAACTATTTACCAAGGGAAGTCATCATAGAAATATAAGCGTCGTGTATATAGTACAGAATCTCTTTAACAAAAACAAGGAACAGCGGACGATAAGTCTCAACAGTCATTACATAGTTCTGTTTAAAAACCCGAGAGACGGGTCTCAGATTACGAATCTGGCAAAACAAATGTACCCGGGGCGCGTGTCGTACGCGCAAGAAAGTTTTAAAGACGCGACATCGGCTCCACACGGGTATTTATTAATTGACCTTCGGCAAGAGACGCCGGATCATCTAAGGCTGCGCACAAATATTTTTCCTAAAGAACAGCAGGTAGTCTACATCCCAAAATAAGGAACATGGGCGAGTCGGTCAAAAGACACGGAGAGATGTTGCGTTTTCTGTGCTCGGCTAAACCACCAGCTGTAAAGGCCGCGATGAAAACAGCGTCGCCTGATCTCATAAGCACTCTGTGCGAATGCTGCCACAACGTGTTAAAAGGTAACGTTCGGCTCACGCCGGCTCAGAAGAGACGGTTGCAGCGCCATAAACACGACCTGAGGATTCTCGCACGAAAAAAGACGACCGTGAAAAAGAGAAAACAGATTCTACAAAAAGGTGGCTTTATCGGCGCTCTGATTAAACCAGTTCTGGGTATCCTGAGCGGTATTCTGGGCATGTGAACGATGGCCAAGAAAATGATTTTGATCGATCCTCGACTGCTAGAGTCTGTAAATCACCACCAACCCGCGTATACGCCACCCGAGTCACTAAAAGACACCCTAGGAGATCTGGATACGCAAATGCAACGAGTCCTGGAAAGAGAGGACATGTCACCACGCGACAAAGCAAGAATGTATCAGCAGACATTGCAACGGTATCTGCAACGTCTCGATCAGTACAGACACAAACCTCTAGGCGTAGTGGACATTAAACAGGCACCCCCATCCCCCGACGCGACTACAACACCACCAACCGCGGTACTTAAAGATGAAGTCGACGAAAAAATTCCTCAGTCAGCGCCAAGCGCGCCTAGGCCGAAAACGAAAGCGGTCACTCACAAAGAAGTTGTGGGCACGTACAGGCTCAGGAAAAGAAGAAAAAGTAAAATTCCAAAACCAAACTGGGAGTCATGGCCAAACGAGTAGATAAGATTTTAAGAAGCCGTTACTACGATCCGAATCGACCGGGTGCCTACGGGGGTGTGGGTGGTTTACAGCGTAGTACAAAACTAAGCTCTGCAAAAATTAAAGAATGGCTGAGTCTACAGGATGCTTATACGCTACACAAACCCGTTGTTAGAAAATTTAAGAGACGACCCATCATCGTGGGTGGTATGAATCAGCAGTTCCAGGCTGATCTGATCGATCTGAGACAATTAAGAAGATACAACGACGCGTTCTCGTATCTCGTTACGTGTATCGACGTTTTTGCGAAGTATGCTTGGGCAGTTCCGATACGGTCGAAAACCGCAAAAAATCTAGTGGAGGCCGTGAGCGAAATATTTGCCGAGCGCAAACCGATACATCTTCAAACGGACAAAGGATCCGAATTCGTCAACAAAACTTTCCTAAAGTTTCTCAAGGCAAATGGAGTACAGTTCTTCACTACGGAGAATGAGGATATAAAGGCAGCGATCGTAGAACGATTTAACCGAACGTTAAAAGAGAAAATGTGGAAATTTTTTACGAAAACGAACAAATTGAGATATGTGGATGCGTTATCCGCTTTACTCAGAAACTACAATAATTCGTATCACAGGAGCATTAAAATGGCGCCGGTCCACGTAAATTCGGCCAATCAAGAACAAGTCTGGAACACGTTGTATAATAAACTATCGGGGAGAGACAATAGGCAGTCAGTGGCGATCAATAACCGTTATAAAGAAGGTGATCGAGTTAGGATAGCTCAAGCCAGAGCTAATTTCAAAAAGGGGTATACACCATCGTGGACGGAAGAACTGTTTACAATCAGTCGTGTAAACAAAAACACTAACCCGGTAACCTACGTTGTGAAAGATGATTCTGGTGAAGAGTTGAAAGGGTCGTTTTATACAGAAGAGCTTCAGAAAGTCGGCGAAAAACGGGTGTATCGAATAGAAAACATCTTAGAAGAGAGGAAAGTTGATGGAAAAAAACAGTACTTAGTCAAATGGTACGCTTACAGCTCGGCATTTAACAGTTGGATTTTGAGCGATCAAGTATCGAGATACAGAGACTGACGAAATGGAGGGGGATGAACACGTGCAAACTTTTCTGAGCGCAGTAGTTGAACGAGAAGAAACGAAGAACGACGAAGGGACCAGTCACGATAGCAGAACCTCACTCTGGCCTGTTTTCGGTAAACTGCTCCCGCGAATGGAAATCGTTTTTCTCTGCCAAATGATCGTTATATATGCCGTAATCGGCGTGGCTTTATTTAATCTGACGGGTGGAAACGGTGAGGGTCAGGACGGAAAGATTTGGATCGCGCTCCTGAGCAGTTGTCTGGGTTACATGCTTCCAAATCCCAAGCTAGAGACGAGACGGTGAATCAAGGAAGATGAGTTTTTACATTACAGCCCCTAGCAACGCGTCGATGCAAATTTATCCTGAAAATAGTCCTGGAAACTTTTTCGTCAAACTCCCTCAAACTATCGAACTGAACGCAAACTACGAAGTCGGTTTGGCCGAGATACAATTTCCAAACACTCATTTCAACGTCCTACCAGGCGATATCTGGATCCGTTACGAAACCTCCGGTAACACAGCAGTAACAATGGAACTGGCGCCGGGGTTATACAAGACAGCGGATAACTTTATCGATGCTTTAAATAAAGTGATTTTGGAAAAATCACCACCCATCAAAATGAGATTTTTTAATAAAAAACACGAAAATAAGGCCATACTTAAACTCTTTGACCAAGGACAGTCGGTTACCATAAGCGAGGAATTGAAAAGTATCTTAAACCTCCCATCGAATCGCGTGACAGACGCTAACGTGGCCCTGCACGGCGAGAAAGAAATAAATTTGGAAACGCAAACCAGAAACGTGTACGTCTATTGCGATCTAGTGTCACCCAGAGTGGTGGGGGATGTTCTGGTACCCTTACTGAGGGCAGTTCCTGTTTTGGAGAAAACCACCACATCCATATTTTGCATCTACGACAAACCGCACTATGTCCCCCTGAGCAGATTCTCCTTCGACAGGTTAGAAATTCTTTTAACTAACGACAGGGGAGTTGCGATCCCATTTACATCCGGAACGTCGGTACTGACGTTACATTTCAGAGCGCGGAAGCACTTCGATTTGGTATAATGGTGAGACACACGCCGCTTCATCGAAATGCTAAGTTATACGAAGAGTGTTGCTTTAATCAAGCCGGCCACGGCCTCCCGGTATTTGTCGGAGGTAGAAGTCAGCGAGGGCGCGGTATCGGAAGTTTTTTCGGAGGCATCGGAAGAGCAATTTTACCGTGGCTAAAAACAGGAGGTAAGGCATTACTCAGAGAAGGTGTCGGCACGGGACTACAAGTCGCGCAAGACGCATTGGCGGGAAGAAACATTGGAGAGTCGTTTAAAGAAAGAGCTAAGGAATCCGGTCAGCGTTTAATTCAGGGAGCCATCAGTCATCTGGCTGGGGGCGATACAGGCCAACAAACCGGAAGCGGTAGAAGAAGGAAAAGACGAGCAGCTCCACCTGGGATACCGGCAAGAAGAATAAAAACGACGAAACGACGCGATCACTCTCATTCCGCGTCCAAGAAGGCTAAGAGGACAAACTATTCGGACATATTCGGTTAAGCGATATGGCGTTAGTGCATCCCAAGTCTTGCGAGTGTTTCCATTCTGGACTAGATTTGTTTAGCGTTCCACCGACTCAGACATCTCTTGATTCTGCCCAGTTTGTAGAAGTTTCCCCCTTGGCGTCTCTGGCATCTGGGGCCCCTATAGAATTTTCCATCAGCGGAAATTCGGACGAATACATCGATTTTTCCAACACGTATCTGCATATGAGAGCAAAAATTACGCTGTCCAACGGTGACAATATACCAAATGATGTTGATGTTGCGCCTGTGAACTATTTTCTGCACAGTCTAATCTCGCAAGTCGACGTATCTCTCAACGATACTTTGATTTCAGCTTCTGAAAACACCTACCCTTTTCGAGCATACCTAGAAGCCACTCTCAACCATAGCAAGGAATCTAAGAAAAGTTATCTCACGAGCGCACTCTACTACACCGATACTCCCAAACACGCGGATGACACCCAAGGTGACTCCAATGCGGGTCTTAAAACTCGTCGAAATCTGGCCCGAGGTAGCCATGAGCTGGATATGGTAGGGCGACTTCACTCTGATATTTTTGCTCAGGAGCGTTACATGCTAAACAGGGTTGACGTGAAAATTAAGTTGACCCCCTCAAAGGACGTATTTAACATCATAGCTCACGACAAAACTATCGGTTATAAAAGTGTCATCACCTACGCCGCCCTATTGGTGAGGAAAGCCTCAGTTAATCCGGCCATTTCGCTGGCTCACGAAAAGGCTCTCTTACGAGGCAATGCGCGATACCCCATGAAGAGAGTTATGATTAAAACATTTGCCATTCCTAAAGGCATGTTATCTCATTCCCAAGACAACCTTTTTCTGACTCAAACACCAACGCGACTAGTCCTCGGCTTACTGGACTCGGCTGCATTTAATGGAAGTTACGACACCAACCCCTTCAATTTTAAAAACTTTGGCCTTACTTACTTAAACGTCACCGTCGCCGGTCATAATATTTGGGGTAAACCTCTATCTACCGAATTTGACCGCGGTCAGTACGCTCGCGCCTACTTCAAGTCCATGCTGGCGTTGGGTCTTGTGGGAACAGACGCTGGTAACGGAATAGATTATAACGACTTCAAGAACGCCTACACTCTTTTTGCATTCGATCTCAGCCCTAGTCTTTTGAACGCCGAACAATTTGAGCTGGCAAAATCAGGGCCCGTCGCCATCGAGCTCAAATTTGCGACGATCACGCCTAATCCTATACAGGTCCTAGTTTACGCAGAACTGGATTCCGTGCTGGAGATCTCTAAAACGAGACAGATTCTTACAGATTACACAGCGTAAACACTTCGACAATGAATACGAGAGATATTCTCAAAGTACTTATGTCTGACATTTTTGTGAGACGGTGTTCCATTGTTAGCGTAGTGGCTCGCGATCGGTTACCTCGCTATATCGATCCAACTAAAACAGCAGCCTTCGTTATCAATACCGACCCTAGTTGGAGACCGGGCTCTCACTGGGTCGCCCTCTACTACAACGCTATGGGGCAGTTTGAGTATTTCGACAGTTTCGGGTTTTCTCCCAGACATACCGAGATCATCGATTTTATCGAGCGGAATTCGAACAGACCTCTCATCTACAACTCGCGTCAGTTACAAGATCTTGTTAGTAACGCGTGTGGACTGTACTCTGTGTATTTTCTACTGATTAAAACACGAGGAGGATCAATGCAAAGGGTCTTAATGCCGTTTACCTCATCCACCAGACAACACATAAACGATCGAATCGTGTATCGACTACTAGCACCGAAGCTTATGGCGCAAAATTTAAAATTTCTAGTGCAATGACGTCAGTGGCTAAAAATATCGCAGACAAGTCTGGACACGAATTTTAGTGTTTAAAAATCCGGACTAAACCGGATCTATAATCTGACCTATGCTATAAAAGTCGCGGGTGAGAAAGCGCCAGTCACACATCGCTCAGTGCTGAGATACAGAAGATGCTGACAAACGTCGAGGCTGCACCAGTTGTCGATGTACCCACTAGCTGGGTCTACGTTACAGCAGATCGTGAAATGGTCAAACCATTGGCTACAGGGCTGAAAGTAGCGTCTGTGTCTTCATACAGAGGGTCGACTATGATCCATATTCGAAAATTTTTCGGGACATCGAATTTAAAATATCCCACCAAGTATGGGATCACGTTGAATCGTTCAGAATTTGAACACCTCGTGTCTATGCAGGACGAGTTATTGGCCGAGTATGAGCGCCTCGAAGCCATTGCAACAACACTCGAGACTCATACAGTGAACGAACCCGACATCAGACTAGATCACACACTTCCAGTATCCACGTCGCCGAGTATCGAGCCATATTCCATAAATACTGGCTTTTACATGGCGCCTTTCTACGATACTGACAACTTCGAAAGTAGTCAGCCAGTACCAGCACTATCTCCGGGTCATCCTAGTAGAAACGAACAGCTCGTGGCTATGCAGGACGAGTTATTGGCCGAGTGTGCTCGTCTCGAGGCTAATGCAACAACACTACAGCTTCTTCCCTCGAACGCGCCGTCAACCACGGCAGATCATAGACTTCCAGTTTGGTTTTGGAATTTTACTTTTTCTTCTTTTCCTGAGCCTGTACGTGCCCACAACTTCTTTGTGAGTGACCGCTTTCGTTTTCGGCCTAGGCGCGCTTGGCGCTGACTGAGGAATTTTTTCGTCGACTTCATCTTTAAGTACCGCGGTTGGTGGTGTTGTAGTCGCGTCGGGGGATGGGGGTGCCTGTTTAATGTCCACTACGCCTAGAGTTTTGTGTCTGTACTGATCGAGACGTTGCAGATACCGTTGCAATGTCTGCTGATACATTCTGGCTTTGTCGCGTGGTGACATGTCCTCTCTTTCCAGGACTCGTTGCATTTGCGTATCCAGATCTCCTAGGGTGTCTTTTAGTGACTCGGGTGGCGTATACGCGGGTTGGTGGTGATTTACAGACTCTAGCAGTCGAGGATCGATCAAAATCATTTTCTTGGCCATCGTTCACATGCCCAGAATACCGCTCAGGATACCCAGAACTGGTTTAATCAGAGCGCCGATAAAGCCACCTTTTTGTAGAATCTGTTTTCTCTTTTTCACGGTCGTCTTTTTTCGTGCGAGAATCCTCAGGTCGTGTTTATGGCGCTGCAACCGTCTCTTCTGAGCCGGCGTGAGCCGAACGTTACCTTTTAACACGTTGTGGCAGCATTCGCACAGAGTGCTTATGAGATCAGGCGACGCTGTTTTCATCGCGGCCTTTACAGCTGGTGGTTTAGCCGAGCACAGAAAACGCAACATCTCTCCGTGTCTTTTGACCGACTCGCCCATGTTCCTTATTTTGGGATGTAGACTACCTGCTGTTCTTTAGGAAAAATATTTGTGCGCAGCCTTAGATGATCCGGCGTCTCTTGCCGAAGGTCAATTAATAAATACCCGTGTGGAGCCGATGTCGCGTCTTTAAAACTTTCTTGCGCGTACGACACGCGCCCCGGGTACATTTGTTTGGCCAGATTCGTAATCTGAGACCCGTCTCTCGGGTTTTTAAACAGAACTATGTAATGACTGTTGAGACTTATCGTCCGCTGTTCCTTGTTTTTGTTAAAGAGATTCTGTACTATATACACGACGCTTATATTTCTATGATGACTTCCCTTGGTAAATAGTTTCGTGACCCTACCGTCGGTTTCGTTCATCAGATCGTCTATGACCAACAGACGTGTCCTATCTCCTCGCCATTGCTCCATGTCAGGTAGCCCTTCGTTAAACTGAACACCCTTCATCGTATCGTACATCGATTGCCACTCGCCGTAACAGTAGATTATTTCCTCCGGAGCGGGTCTGATCATTTCTGACACGTGGTCGATAAAGCGCCTAACAAACACACTTTTTCCGCATCCCGTCGGTCCTGCGACTAGCGCCGTAAACGGATGATTCCAGGTTGGATCCATACCTACGACTGTCGCGAGGTAGTTTTATGTCGTTATTTTATAACTTACGAACCTTATTTGATAACACGATACGCGTATCGAGATCATAAGTATTGTTATTAACCTATGTCTTATTGTCTGCTAACCGCGTACCGAGACAGATCGCTCATTAGTTTACACAACTTGTTGCGTTTCGCGCTCGCTGGAGACAATAATCAATAAACTCACGCGAGAGCGGCAACGGTGGGAGATATTGAGCTGCCACGGTAGGAGAAAATGACTGTTCGTTAATACCGCCAGCAAGATTTGCCAATATATATGTATGTATATATACCTACTTATGGTCCATATCTTAAATACGGGGCCCATTTACGTCAACGTAGATATAATAACTATTAACTTATTACTATTATATGTATATATACTCACCATAACTATGAAATAACTAACGTATCACTACTCCCTAATATGGTAGTTTCACTTCCGGAGTGGGCGTGGTCTATAGCCGGACAACACACACACACACTAGCTCCTATTGGAAGTCACTTTGGCGGGAAAAACTGATGTCCAATACATGACTCAGTAATAATCCCCTCAACCACGAACTCTCTTCATGGACTATACAAGCCCTATTCATATATACATATATATCATGACAGAAGCTCCACCACCACCACCACCACCTTCCACCATGGGAAAGTGGTGGTATCCTACTATATAACTCTTGTACTTGAAGGGTACTGGACTTCGTAGGGTATACCCTATTCTTTGTCTTTGTATCCAAGTCCGATCATTGTGTCCACGCTCTACTACTTATGTCAGGGCTTACTGACAGGCCCGAGCCGACAGATGGGTGCACTATGAAATCTACAACTTCAAACAAAGTCAACACATTGTCTCTCGATAATGACGTAACAGGACTGATGACACGATAACAGCAGAGAAGAAAAACAGACAGACAGAGAGAGAGAGAGAGAGAGAGAGAGAGAGAGGGAGAGAGAGAGAGAGAGAGAGATAGAGTGTGGGTAAAAAAAAAGTAAAAAAATAAATAAAGACGAAATGAATAACTGGTAGAAAAGAGATAGTTTCTGTACCAAATGTGGCTGATGTATGCTGGTTCTCATTGATACTAGTACCTCATATTTTTTTTAGAAAACAAATCTATTTTTTTAAAAAGAAAGAGCCCCTTTAGTTTCGAGCGTGGTGTTACTGGAATATGGTGTGTCCATGTTTTTTTTTGTGTGTGTGTGTTTTAAAATAAAAATAAAAATAATGATGTACAATGTGGTCGACACTATGTCAAGTAGGTTTATGTCACGTACACATTTATAGCTGGATGAACATAGAAGCCGACCGCTGTGGGGATAAATCCGACTTCTGACTAACCATATATATAATCTGTCATATAATATAGGCTCTACCTCGGGGCTTCAATTTATTTTTAAAGACAAGACAAATGGAACCTTCGAGCTAGATACGATCAATAGTGACCTCATCTACGGTGTACATTTACGATCCATCTATGATGTACATATACGGTCTATCGCAAAACGTCGGCCTCGAGACAGAGAGGTTGTGGGTTCAAATCCCGGCTGCACCAGTTGGGATTTTTATTTATGATTTCTCTCTGCGGCAACGCAACCAGCCATGGTCTCAACAGCGAGGCCTGGCTTGAAACGCCAATTACTCATGGATGGGAAAAAAATGAGTACCTCCGAAGACGGAGTTATCTGTCTGTGCGGCGAGGGACCCCTGTGCACACGGCTGCAAAGGAAAAACGGATTAAGGAGAATTGGAAAAAAAAATTTTATTGGTATGGTAAAAGCTTTACATGATTAGCAGTCGACACAGATTTGAACGACATTTCGGCTCAATAGAACTTCAGCAGGAACAAACAAGCAACATACACACACACACACACACAGATATGTAAGTAAATAAAACTAATCCTACACAGCTAACTAGTAACAAAACATCCAAAACAAAATAATCGAAACAGGTTTTAAAGAGAATAAAAATGATTTCCCTGTGTCGTGGACGGTGGTCAGAATGGGAAAGAAATAGTCACACGGGTGTAGCTGTAATTATACCCTCTGGTCAGGTGAAAAACGGATTAACACACATAATGAGTGCCTAGTCTCTAGGGACTTCGTCAGAGTTTAATGCCGCCGAACGAAAGAAAAAAGAGAAATACGGTCTATCTACGTTGGATCTTATCGCACCTGTTTAGTAGCCCCACGAATCCCACCTCAAAGGCAACTCAGTGGCTGATCTGCTCACGCCGGTACGTGCTTCAAATAATAGAAAGTAAAGGCTGTATGGGGGACAGACACATAGAGGATTTGTTTTTTGTTACTGGCGAACTTAGGGTGATGCTGGGAGAGGGTTAGGCCTCACGGTGGTATAAAGATAGGATAGTACCTCCCAGTGATGGAGGGATATTACATTAAAGTGATGGAGGAATACGATAGCACATCCCAGTGATGGAAATATAGGATACTACCTCCAAGTAATGGAGGGGTAGGATAGTACATCCCAGTGATGGAGGGATAGTACATTAAAGTGATGGAGGGATAGGATAGCACATCCCAGTGATGGAAATATAGATACTACCTCCAAGTGATGGAGGGATAGGATAGTACATCCCAGTGATGGAGGGATAGGATAATACATTCCAGTGATGGAGGGATAGCATAGTATATACCAATGATGGAGGGATCCGATAGCACATCCCAGTGATAGAAAGATAGGATACTACCTCCCAGTGATGGAGGAATAGGATAGTACAGCCCAGTGATGGAGGGATAGGATAGTACATTAAAGTGATGGAGGGATAGGATAGTACATCCCAGTGATGGAGGGATAGCATAGTATATCCCAATGATGGAAGGAAGGATAGTACCTGCCAGTGATGGAGAGATAGGATAGTACCTGCCAGTGATGGAGAGATAGGATAGTACCTGCCACTGATGGAGGGATAGGATAGTACATCCCACTGATGGAGGGATAGGATAGTACCTGCCAGTGATGAAAAGATAAAATAGTACCTCCCAGTGATGGAAAAATAAAATAGTACCTCCCAGTGATAGAGGGATAGGATAGTACATCCCAGTGATGGAGGGATAGGATAGTACCTGCCAGTGATGAAAAGATAAAATAGTACCTCCCAGTGACGGAAAGATAAAATAGTACCTCCCAGTGACGGAAAGATAAAATAGTACCTCCCAGTGACGGAAAGATAAAATAGTACCTCCCAGTGACGGAAAGATAAAATAGTACCTCCCAGTGACGGAAAGATAAAATAGTACCTCCCAGTGATAGAGGGATAGGATAGTACATCCCAGTGATAGAGGGATAGGATAGTACATCCCAGTGATGGAGGGATAGGATAGTACCTCCCAGTGATGGAGGGATAGGATAGTACCTCCCAGTGATGGAGGGATAGGATAGTACCTCCCAGTGATGGAGGGATAGGATAGTACTCCCAGTGATGGAGGGATAGGATAGTACCTCCCAGTGATGGAGGGATAGGATAGTACCTCCCAGTGATGAAAAGATATAATAGTACCTCCCAGTGATGGAGGGATAGGATAGTACCTCCCAGTGATGGAGGGATAGGATAGTACCTCCCAGTGATGGAGGGATAGGATAGTACCTCCCAATGATGGCGGGATAGGATAGTACATCCCAGTGATGAAAAGATATAATAGTACCTCCCAGTGATGGAGGGATAGGATACTACCTCCCAGTGATAGAGGGTTATGATATTACCTACCATCGATGGAAATATAGGATAGTACCTCACAGTTAAAGAGGGATAGGATAATATCTCACAATGGTAGAATGATAGGATAGTAGCTCACAGTGATGGAAATATAGGATAGTGCCTCACAGTGATGGAAATATAGGATAGTACCTCACAGTTAAAGAGGGATAGGATAATATCTCACAATGGTAGAATGATAGGATAGTACCTCACAGTGATAGAAATATAGGATAGTACCTCACAGTAATAGATAGATAGGATAGTACCTCACAATCAGAGCCGGCTTTGCCTATAAACTTAATAAGCTATAGCTTGGGGCACACAAACCGAGGGCCATTACAATATTTTCCTAATTTGTTTTGGACTACACTTTTTTCATACCAGTTTTATGATTTAAAGTTTTGTGAGACCTTCTAGTTTTTCATTTTTATTAATTAAATTTTTTTTTATTTTGTGGAAAAGAGGAGGGGTGGGGGGGAGGGTAGGGCGGCACCATCAAAGTTTCTTTTAGCTTAGGGCCTCATCAAGTCTAAATCCGACAATTCTCAGAGTGAACCGGGAATAGCAGTACACGGTGAAATAGACAGGCAGAATCGGTAATAGCAGTACACGGTGAAATAGACATTTAGGCACAATCGCGGATGAACTGACGGGACACAATCTGATTACATTAATAAGTAGACAGACATATAAAGAGAAACCTTGTGCATGAACCTATAGATAGTCGAAATTATATACGGTTTTCTCTCTCATCAAGTCATAAAAGACTCTAGAATATACTGTCTCCTGCACAAGGTAGAAAGCAACCCCCAGATAAGTACTAGCTGAATAACGATTATACAATTATTCGTGCTGTTTCGTCCTAAATGTTTGTCTGCAACGCAAGTATTCAGCCCTACCCTATCCGGGAGATACTTGTCTTAACAAGAAAAATATTTCCGAGCTGTGATCACAGCCTTATGCTATAGTCATGGAAAAGACATTGTCCACGATAGCTAATTTCTTTAGTTAGCTGAGTGGCAGTGTTCCCTAGCGTTTGGCTTTTCGTGGCAAGGCGCTGTGCCACTGAGTACGGGTTCGATCCTGCTTTGATCCATATTCTTTTTCTGTTGTTGATTATTTGTCATTTTTTCCGAGTGCTGTAAACATACCTCTTCCTATGAATTGATTCGCTGGAACAATTATACCAGCAACGCGAGAATTAATTCATTGAAGTATCCATAAAGCACGAAGATGGACAGAGACGAGGCGGAAGTATTCAGAATGATCATGATGATCAGCGAATAAGAAGGACAACGAATCATCAAATGTGGGAGAGTGTGGCAGGCACGAAAGTTGAAAGGGTCTGGCTGGCTGGAAGGAAAATTAATCCTTACCACGATTCTATCCAAAAATAAATTTGGTGAACGCTCTCACGGATGAAATAGATACAAACTAAAACTAGTCCCTTGGGGCGGAAGAGAGGTTGCAGCTGTAAATACACACACTAAGACATTCTCCAGACGATATCACAGGTTTCACTGCATAGAACCCGAGGACATCAGAATTGATTGCTTTGGTAAAACTGCAACTTTGAAATACAGTGACTTTACGTTAGTTGAGCCACATTTAAAAAAGAAAAAAAAACTGTATTAGAGAATCATGTCATCCAAAATAAAATCAAGGAGGACATAATTTAACACTAATTTGGATTTAGATACAAACTGTGGGAGAAGAGAAGTATCTTCTGTAAGAGGGATGCTGGCAGGGGAAAAAAACATAAATGAAAATTAAATACGATGATATTGCAATGTTTCCTAGAGAGAACTAAAAAAAATATATAGCAGAAATTCGCGGCAAAAAACAACGTTAATGGACAAGCCAATGTAATATTAAGTGTGACAATAAACAGAGATAACGCCCATAACGGGAGACTGGGTAGTCTAGAGGTACGACCTCGGCTTCACGACAGGAAAGACTCGGGTTCAAAGCCCAATAGAAGTGGTGGTGCTTTTTAAAAAATAGGAAAAATTAATCTGTTCTTTCTTGATGACGTTACCATCCCCTGACCTCTTGTATAGTGAGATGTCTAGCCTTCTAGGACAACAGCAATAAACAGGAGGTCAAGTGTGCAGTTGCGCACGTCAAAGAACAATTGGCAGTAAAAGTCGCGAAGAGTAAGCCATAAATATGGCCGCTGTCATGGACAAATTGTCAGCAGAAACCTACTCACACCGTTGATTCCAGGCTAGAATCCGGCACGGAGTTCGCGCACGTGCACCAAGATTATCCTCCGAGATTCTTGAGGGGCATATCGGAGCACCTATAGATTCGTCCGCTGTGCAGTGATGATGATCCTCACAACAAACAAACAATGCGCACAATATGCAAATCAACATAAAAATACCGAAAGACGGAAATATTACATTTCTACTGCAAACAAAAACACAACACATCCACGCCGATTTAGCGTCATTTTAAGGGCGGATGACGAAGAGGTCTAATTATTTCTTTAGTAATCGGGTGAACGCAAGCAAGCAACACACAAATAATTCAGAAAATCTTGAAAGAGTTCATGAATACATTTACTTGAGATATACTATTTATTAAAGGGGAGCCGCCATAGATCAGTGGTTAGTTGTCCTGGACTACAAAGGACAAGAGGTAGGGTTCGATTCCAACCGACGGACTCCGGGTTCACCCAGCCTTTAATGGGTACCGGATTTTTTTTTCTGGGAAAGTAAAGCGGCACGGGCGTAAATACCGACCACATTACCCCAAAAATCATGTGCCGAAGGTATGTAAAATTTATGATCACTAACACCATATTACCTATACGCCACTTGGCGTGACAGGGGTACTTTACTTTTTACTAAGCTTCAGAACATGCGAAGCTAAAGTAAATAGAAAAACAGAAATGAGAAGAAGAAATAAGCTGCGTGTACACAGTCGCAGATAAACATGTAACTCTTTTTAAAAAAACATCAGAAAGATACAATCGACATTTTTCGGGCACATCATGAGAAAGGGAAATTTGGTATTCTTGATTAGAAATGAAAAAGATGCAGGGAAGAGAGCTCTCGAACGCTTGATGTCATGAAACGGTAAACAATCAACAACATAATTCATACGATGCACTGTGGGCAGAAAAATGTGGAAGGACATGATCGCCTACGGCAACTGGTATGGCACATGATGAAGTTGATAGAACAGAAACATAGATGTTAAATTATAAATGCAGGAGAAAATAGAACTAAATACACAAATATGTAGACATTAATAGATGAATATAAACAGTGTAATGGATGGAGAAGAAGATGTATTGTTGACTCTATTCGAAAATAAGGAAGAAATAAGCACAATTCTAGCAAGACAGAAAATAATGGGCACATACTCATATAAAGGGAAATATAAACAAGAAAATCATCATTATTGGGAAAAAAAAAAAAGAGTAAACCAGATGACTGAAATGTCTGACTTGGTTTAGTAGCTTCACGAGGTAGAGTGGGGAATCAACCACACTTGGCATGAGCCAGTTCTGACAGTCTCTTCCATGGCCCATCAGACCTCTGACACCATATAGCAGCATAGCTCAACAGACGACGATGCTACTCTTAAGTTAGGTTTCATACATTAAAATCCATGACCCATGGTCGCTTCCGTACAATTTAGAAATCAAGGTCGTGCAACGGAGTTCGTGCACGTGAGATGGGCTTCTCAGCATTTGGAGGGCGGTCGGTGCAGCTAGGGATGTGTCGGGAGCGCAGTAAAGATGATCTTAACGCAACAGTTAAATTGTAGGGTTTACCAGGCAGAAGACGATTAAAATGACACAATAAATAAAATGACGAGTAAAATACACACAAGTAATGTACTATAAACATACATACTGTCTTGTGTGTGTGTGTGTGTGTGTGTGTGTGTGTGTGTGTTTGTGGGGTGAAATAATATTTCCCCGTTCCAGGTCACACACTTAGAAGAGGTGGTGGGGGAGGGGGGAGAGACAGGGGCGCAGTATTGTCTGGTCTTAGTGACCATATTTTTCCTCGCGGCACTTTTTTTGTTCATGTGGTCGGTATCACGCCAGGCCGTCTTTATTTCCCAGAAAAATCTCTGGCACCCATTATTTAGAGATTCAGTGGACCCTGGAGCTTTGTCCGTCCGAAAAAAAATCCGCCACTTCTGGGAATCGAACCGCGGCCTTTCTAATCAGGAACCGAGCACACTACCCACTCAGCCACCGAGGCTCTCAGGTCAGGTTGCCATGTTTCTTTTTCAACTGGATCGAATGAACAGCGTCAAGTTGAGATGGAACCCACGCCAGCCAAACCGTTACCAATACGCCAATGACGTCCTCGGCACTCCATAACAATCCTTCGACACAGTAACTGTACATGATGACATGTACACACATTTCAGTGTTAGAATTAGAATCATTAAACAAACAATATTAATAATGAAATCTTTCAGTAACACAACCCCTTGCCAAACGTGCCAACTAATTCTTTCTATCGTTACCATCAAAAAAGAAACAACTTGGCTTCACTTGTCCTTCCTGGTACACGCCTGGAACGGGTGGCATTAGACGGCCCTTCTTCAATATCTAGTCCTCACAGTCAAGGACACACCCGATGTCTATGTGATGAAAGTGTTATCTTAACCACGCATGAAATGTAAGTTAAATTCTCCCCCCCCCCCCCCCCGAGGTTCATTTTGTACTACTGATTTTAAGTAACAAACATTTGCAGCCAATTTCTTGTCAATGGATTCGTGCAGCTAAACCCTCTTGACTTGTGTCTCATGTTGACAACGAGCTCTCTCTCTCTCTCTCTCTCTCGCCATTTCTATGTGTATGACTGTGGTCACACATCAATGCAACTACACTAAAGTGCAAAGACCAGCTAGATATTTGTATACCTAGATCACAGCGAGAGGAAACGCAGTTGGAGAGGGGTAAAAAAAAAAATAAAAAGCACCATCACGTGACAAAAAGCACATATAATCACAATCGCCATATATCTCTAAGCCACATTCAAGGACAAAGTTCCAGCGCCTTTACTAAGGTGCTGTCATTAAATGGATTTGCATACATCATGACAAATCTTCAAAAGGTGCTAAAACTGAACTGCAGATAATTACAGCCAACTCAGCAAACACAAATTTGGAACGGTCCAATATGGCATACACATTTCGTAAGGTATTGAAAGACTTCCTATTTACTGGAATACATCGAGGAAAGTGGAGCACAGAGACCAATAAATTAAGAAAACAGTTACAACTAGTGGGGATGGAGGGAAGGGGCACACACAGCTATTCGTTTTCACTTGAAAGTGGCATGTTAGTTATAATCTTGGAACTCGCTAAAGGATATCCTGTGCCCAGGCTACACGCTACCAATTTTTAAAATTGATATTTTATGGAAGTGGTTTCAATTTGTGACCCATCTTAACTGCCATCTCTTTCATCCGAAGGAGTGACGTGGACTCATGGTCATCGAAGCCCTGTCCCCTTCCCACATCTCGGAGGGCATTGATTATGTCCGCCCGATCCATTGGTTGACCGTCTTCAACGATAGTTAAAACTAATTGCTAATGGAATTGAAATGACCGACACTGATTATCAAAATGATTAAGACTGATAATGGTTTACGTCATCTGCCGCAAAGTTTCATTGGATACATAGTCATTGTCAATAAATCAGCTCTTCATTGGTTAAATGTATAGATATTTAGATTCAGCATCCATTATTACTTAAGTAATTAGGTGTTACTGGCAATTACATGACCTCGCCATCATCAATATTTTTGTACTATTAAGCCATCATTTAGATTACGTCATACACAACTTGACCCTTAGGAAGGGAGAGTGACTTGGACGTGATCCAAACATGCGTTTTGACAATGTAATCCACTCTGGCATATTAATAAACGTTCTGTATCATAATAAAGCATTAACATGAGGGTTTCGCAAAGAACAATCCCCAGCTTTTTATAAGAACACAACCAACTTGGTGTGGTCAGAACCACACATATAACATGTTTTTCTTCATTACTTAACTGCTGTTTGTTCAAGGTCTCTTTGGAGTACAGATCCAACAAAATCATCACTATTTGCTCCTCGTTTTCTACTGAACATTTATCCGTGTTCACCAAACCTCGCCGACCTCAGAGCCACCACGCGCTGATACAGCACCGATGGTAACTTGAATCAAGATTCCAAAACTCATTCACAAAACTGGCCCGGGATGTTTGTTTTCGCGGGTCTCGGTGACACCTGCAGCCGTCTTGAACACAATGCAAGTTTGGCCGTGGGTGACACAAAGTCACACTGCTGGGGGTGTCGTAATCGCCCACCGACTGACTATGCCAAGCTTAGACGATACATGTCCTGTTTAAATGCTGCTATTTATCTAACTGAATAACGCCAGCTTTTAAGAAATCGATACATTTGTTACTTATTTCCATAGCAAATGGCATATCCGATCACGTAGACTTGTTGGCCGATTAACTTATGCCAGCGGTCTTCAAAATGTATTAGACGAGAACCGCGCTATTTATTTTTACTGCGGAGCCTTCAGTACCACTCTGTAGTAAAAACTACACGCGCGAGTACTATTTAAACTCAACATTCGTTGAAATCATATCACTACACAATAGATACTAAGTTTGCCATACATAGTGAAGCAGCTAGAGGAATATTAACCAATGTTACAATTTGAAGACCAATAACTCATACCGAAGCTTCCAAGTTTCACGTGAATTACGTGTAGGAATGTCGTATATGGAGTTTCAATTAAATATTCAATCTAGCAACAAAGAAAGGGGGGTTAATTTTGTATTCATAACTCGTGGAAGCCATGGAGAGGAATTCGAAACTTAAGTTGGAGGAAAGATCTTAAAATAAGTACTTGTAATGTTACAGACTCTATATCAAGAAGGGAAATTGGAAAATCTGATTCAAGAAGCAGAACGAATAAATATAGATATTTTAGGCATATTAGAGACAAGATGGAAAGAATGTGGGTACATAGAGGACGAAAAATATACATTTATATACTCAGGAAACACAACAGAACATCAAAGAGGGGTATGAATACTGATAAAAAGAGAGCGACAAAATATATAAGTAACCACTGGACATACAGTGATAGGATTATACTACTCAAGTTGAAAGCAAAACCATTCGACATAGCAATAATACAGACATATGCACCTACTCAAGACTACACAGATGAACAAATAGAGGCATACTATGAAGACCTAAATAAAGTTATGAAGCAAGTGAAATCTTCAGACATCTTGATTGTAATGGGTGACATGGACGCTAAAGTAGGAAAAGGTAGATGTAAGACCATTATAGGAAATCATGGTTTAGGAAAGAGAAATGACAGAGGAGAAAGATTAATACAATTCTGTGAAGAAAATAGGCTCATAATATGTAACACCTACTTTGAGCAAGAGAAAAGGAAACTATACACATGGAAAAGCCCTGGAGATAAGAAGAGGAATCAAATAGATTACATAATGATAAAAGAAAGGTTCCGTAACAGCGTAAAGAAAGCCAAAACCTACCCAGGAGCAGATATTAATTCAGATCACAATCCTGTAATGATTAAAATGAAAATCAAACTAAAGAGAAACAAGCAAAAGTCTAATTCATCAACAAATCCACTACATATAACAGCTTTAAATCAAAAAGATATTAAAGATACCTATACATTAAAAGTAAAGAACACATACCAGAAGCTGCTAGAAGAAGGAATTGAACAATACAGAAGAGAAAATCCTGATGAAAAAGTAACAACCAAATGGCAATGCATAAAGAAAAGCATACTAGAAACCTGCGACACCTTACCCAAAAGAGAAAAGAACAAAAAACAAAAATAGATAACTAACACCATCTTAGAAAAATGGAAGAAAGGAGACAAGCGAAGAACACTGCCCAATACAATAAAATAGATAATGAAATACGCAAAATGTGCAAATAGGCAAAAGAAGACTGGCTCAGCCAAAAATGTATAGAAATAGAAACTATGGAAAGCAAACACGACTTAAGAGGAATGCACACAGAAATAAAGAGAATGACTAATAAAAATAAAAAAGCCACAGAAGGACCATGATGCATTGCTGACAAAAAAAGGAAAAATGCTAACAGACAATAAGGATATTATAGATAAATTGCAGGAATATATAACAGAAATATTTCAGGATCAAAGGGACAAAAAAAAAAAAGTTATAAAATGTACATCAGGCTATAAAATCTTAAAATCTGAGGTGGAAAAAGCTATAAAAACAATGAAAAGGGAAAAGAAGAAAGACCTGACAAAATACAGATAGAGATGATACAGGCACTAGAAGATTTTGGCACTGAAGTGATTACAGACATATGCAACGACATATACCATACAGGATACATACCAAATGAACTAAAAACAACTTTCATTGCATTGCCTAAAAAGAATGGTGCAGTTGAATGCAGTGACTTTAGAACAATAAGCCTAATGAGCCATGTTACACACATCTTGCTAAAAGTTATACAAGGAAGGATTCAGAATAAAATCAATACTGAATTAGATGAGCAGCAATTTGGATTTAGGAAAAATAGCGGGCAAATGAAGCCATATTCTGCATGAGAACATTAATCGAAAAGTACACAGAAAAAAACAAATCAATATATGCCTGCTTCATAGACTACATCAAAGCTTTTGACAGAGTACACCACAAACAACTTATAGAATGCCTAAAAGAGATACATCAGAGAGTAAGACAGGGATGCGTCCTATCACCATGCTTGTTCAATCTATACACTGAGCAAATTTTTAAAAACATCACAGAAATGCCCGGCCTACAAATTAATGGAAAGATAATCAATAACCTAAGCTATGCTGACGATACTGTACTGCTAGCAGAAAATCCTAAAGATCTACAACAATTACTTAATGAAATAAACATGACAAGCAAAAAATATGGACTAGATATGAATATCAAAAAGACTAAAACCATGATCATAAATAAAGAAGATACTCAAAACCCACAAGTGGATATCAAAATAGAAGGAATAGACCTGGAAACAGTTCAGAACTACAACTATCTTGGACATATTATAACCAGTGATGGAAAATGTACAACTGAAATAAACAAAAGAAAATAGGAATGGCAAAAAGTAATTTTAATGTCATGAAGAACATACTAACATCAAAACAAATTACACCAGGGCTAAAACTAAGAATAGCAAAATGTTACATCTTCTCAATATTCCTATATGGTGCAGAAACAGGGACATTAGACAAGAAAACAGAACAGAGAATTGAAGCTTTTGAAATGTGGATATATAGAAGAATAGGTAGAATTGGATGGAAGGAAAAGAAAACAAACGATGAAGTCTTAAAACAACTAAAAATGAAAACTACTAAGCACAATTCAAACAAGACAAATGCGATTTTTGGGCCATGTTAAAAGACACAACAGCCTACTAAAAGTAATCCTGGAGGGGAAAATACAAGGTAAAAGAGGCAGATGCAGACCAAGAATAACATGGACGAGTAACATTAAAAGATGGACAAATCAGCCTATGACAACCTGCACTATCAAAGCAAGAGACAAAGCAGAATGGCGCTCCATGGTAGCCAACCTTCGTTGCGGAGATGGCACTCGATGATGATGAACTCGTGATAACTATACTTGGCAGTGACTTAACAGGGTTATCGGTCCGAACACACACAGACAGGCAGATTCAATCCAATAAACTTACTCTTGAAAAAAAAAATCATCCCTGCAAGTTATGTTACAGTAACCACAAGGGTGGGAGTAACATCAAAACTACATGTTCGTTGTTAGCAGGCTAGTCTCAGGCTGGCTAGAGCACAAGACTTTCCACTTGGTCGATTGGTGGGAGGAAAATGTAATGCCCTATAATAAATAAGGGTGGAAAGCTTTCTGGGAAAGAAAGTTGGAATGGTGTAGCACCGACGTTGTCCTAAATTTTCGATGAATAATACAATTATTGCATTCAATACAAATTCCTCTTTTATATTCTCCTTCTGTGCATACTTCTAGTCGTCAGTATGTTCGAAGAATGAGTTCTTCAGCTCAAGGTTGGTGACATCTCCATACAGCATGTCCCTGTATGGTAGCTGTGATGGCCACAAGAGCCTTCTGTGTTCGTCACAAATTAGGCATGATTGTGGCAGATGCTCATCAATTATGTTTGAGGAGTTGTGGCTTCTTTTCTTCTTCTGTGTCAAACTCCTGGACACGAATATACAAGAATGTGTTAACATTACTTAATGCAGACCATGCATACAGAACAATGTAGCAGGACAGTTTCAGTGGAGATTTACAAAGGAACTGGCATCCTCGACCAACCTTCTCGTAGAGTCTAGTTGGAGTCTTGAACAAAATACTTTCAAGGAACCAGGAGAAAAAAAAAAAATATATATATATACACGGTATGGTTAAAGCTTCACATAACAAGTGGACAAAACAAACCAGGACGACGTTTCAACGCAATATGTCTTCAACAGTAGCAAATATACAACACACATATGTATTTAAAATAAACAATGAATAATAAACATATAATAATTTCGACTATCATGCAGTGTAATAGAATCATTTCATTTGCCTTGACCCTTTCAAATGACAATTAAGACAATTCGATAGTAAAATGTCTCTGTGTTTCACCAAATATGCAATGCATATCTCTAGTAACATTGCTTCGGCTGCACTGAAAGCAGGCCAAAGTGTAGATGTAATAGAGCTGATAATATGACAAGCACACTGGCAGCAAAACACACAACACATTGGTAAAAGTACACATAATGATAACACTGATCATACGGCAAGTTCGAACATATTACAAGTTCACACAGGTTGACGTCACTGAATTCTTGGAGTACTGGCTGTGTACATGTATGTTGCTTATACTGCTGATAGTTCGTTCGGTACTTTCTCTAACAAAGCAATTGCACAACAAACCTTTACAGGACTTGTGCTCAATAATGAAAACATTAAACAGAGCGAAACAAACACTGTCAGCAAGCGGACTATGAACAATTCGCACATATGTTGTGGACTTCGCCTTTGGCGAAATGAAATGAACAAACCAACGCTCTCTTTCTCTCTCTCTCTCTCTCTCTCTCTCTCTCTCTATATATATATATATATATATATATATATATATATATATATATATATATATATTTGGTTGTAGGATTTGAGTTTAATGTTTGTTGCGCAATAAGAGCAATGCTCAACACGACAACGGTTTACGGGCCTCCTTATATATATATATACACACCCACATATATACGTGTCAGATCTTGCAATATAGGATACTAATATGCTGTTAGTGTCTATATTGATTATATCCTTAACTCCTTACTTTCCCGGATCGTGAAACAAAAAGAAAGAAATAAACGAATCCTAACCCGGTCTAACCTAAAAAGTAGGCGCTCGCACCAACTACGTTCCTACTACGACGCCAATGCGCTTCAGGTGTGCTTGGTTTAGTCCATGTGTCTGCGGGGTTTTCCTGATACTGTCTTTCTACCCACGTTACGTCTCTCTCACAATGCGGGCCGGCTAGTCTAGAGGTAAGACGTCAGCCTCTGGGCAGGAAGGTCCCGGTTTCGATTCCTCCCAATGGATAATAGTATTATAATATAATAGTATATTATATGTACAGTGATAATAGTATATTATAATATAATAGTACAATAATGGAATATTTGCAAAAATAGAGAAAAACTGAAACCGTCTCTTCTTCGTGGGTTTACCCTCCCTAGGTCTCTGATGTCCCTCTCGAATGGCTGCACGCACGCACACACACACACAAACAGAAAACAGGAAGTCCCGTGTGCACTAGCGCAGGTTAAAAATCGAAAAAAAGAAGGCCAAAAAAATGTGCCAGTGTTCTACACACGCACGCACGCACGCAAACACCGATGGATTCTAGTTCTCTGCTGCGGAGTTCAAGTGGCAGGGTTCTCCTCGGAGATTCTCGACATTTCGAGGGGAAAATCGAAGAACCTTTGGTTAGTTCGGTGTGCGGTGATGATGATCAGAACATAATATATTAAAACGTAACAATGAAGACAAATTGTCAGCAATCAATGGATCCTGGCTAGAAGCCATTCTCTCACGAATTTGAACGACGTTTCGGCTCAATGGCCTTCAGCAGGAAACAGGAGCAGTTTTTCCTGCTGTAGACCTATTGAGCCTTTATTACGTAAAGCTTTAACCATACAAATCTTAAATATTGTTTTCCCCCAATTCTACCATCTGGTCAAATAATTATTAATGGCCAACAAAGAAATAACAAAACGCTATAGTAAAAGGTGGGGAAGGCTATAGCAGAATCTCCACGCAACGTTATAGTATCAATACCAACCTCGGACTGGGGTTTAGAACAATCAGATAAATCCCACTGAAATCACAAGTGTCCGAAATGTGGGAGTCAGCTTGAAAGACAAATTAACAACGAAGAATTAATGAGATAATTGGAGATCACTTCTCGCTTTGGAGAACATTTTTTAAAAAATTACATACTTTGGTTACGTGACACGATAGAAGCAACGAAAACAATCCACTCAGCCATCAACAACAGCTAAGAAAACAATCCACTCAGTCATCAACGACAGCAACGAAAACAATTCACTCAGTCATCAACAACAGCAACGAAAACAATCCACTCAGCCATCAACAACAGCAACGAAAACAATCCACTCAGCCATCAACGACAGCTAAGAAAACAATCCACTCAGCCATCAACAACAGCAACGAAAACAATCCACTCAGCCATCAACAACAGCAACGAAAACAATCCACTCAGCCATCAACGACAGCAACGAAAACAATCCACTCAGTCATCAACAACAGCTAAGAAAACAATCCACTCAGTCATCAACGACAGCAACGAAAACAATCCACTCAGTCATCAACAACAGCTAAGAAAACAATCCACTCAGCCATCAACAACAGCTAAGAAAACAATCCACTCAGTCATCAACAACAGCAACGAAAACAATCCACTCAGTCATCAACAACAGCAACGAAAACAATCCACTCAGTCATCAACAACAGCAACGAAAACAATCCACTCAGTCATCAACAACAGCTAAGAAAACAATCCACTCAGCCATCAACAACAGCTAAGAAAACAATCCACTCAGTCATCAACAACAGCAACGAAAACAATCCACTCAGTCATCAACAACAGCAACGAAAACAATCCACTCAGTCATCAACAACAGCAACGAAAACAATCCACTCAGTCATCCACAACTGCTAAGAAAACAATCCACTCAGCCATCAACAACAGCTAAGAAAACAATCCACTCAGCCATCAACAACAGCTAAGAAAACAATCCACTCAGCCATCAACAACAGCTAAGAAAACAATTCACTCAGTCATCAACAACAGCTAAGAAAACAATCCACTCAGCCATCAACAACAGCTAAGAAAACAATCCACTCAGTCATCAACAACAGCAACGAAAACAATCCACTCAGTCAACAACAACAACAGCTAAGAAAACAATCCACTCAGCCATCAACAACAGCTAAGAAAACAATCCACTCAGTCAACAACAACAGCTAAGAAAACAATCCACTCAGCCATCAACAACAGCAACGAAAACAATCCACTCAGTCATCAACAACAGCTAAGAAAACAATCCACTCAGCGATCAACGACAGCAACGAAAACAATCCACTCAGCCATCAACAACAGCAACGAAAACAATCCACTCAGTCATCAACAACAGCAACGAAAACTACAGATCGTGACAGCGTCATCGAAGGAAATAATTAAATAAAAAGATAGAATTATTCGAAACATTCAGAAAAGTGATAGCAGAATTCAACCAATGAGCAAAAGATAGCAAATTATCTGTCCCCTCCACAAAGTGGAGTGATGAAAGGCAAATGAGGAAGGAGAGAATATGTGAAAGAAGGAATTAATGCTTATAATAAAAAGTTATAATAGACGTGCGAAAAGCTCAATTATCCGCACCTGCATGAGTACACGTGTGATCAAAAGCTGACATTTTATTGGAGAAAAGTTGGCTCCTGAAACAAGTGTAATCTAAGAACTAATAGAACAAAGAAGTATGTGTTAGCACTCGGAAAAATTGACAGACAAACAACAATAGAAAAAAACGAAGAACAATATATGGTCCGAAGTGGGATCGAACCCGTACTCAGTGGCACCGCGCCTTGCCACGAGAAGCCGAACGCTTGGCACACTACCACGCAGCCAACTAAAAAATTGGCTATTGCAGTAGTGTCTTACACGATGACGATCTCAATGACTATAGCATAGGGTAACGATCACAGACCGGAAATAAATTGTATATTTGTACTTTCCTATTAATGCATGTATCTCCCAGTAGGGCTGAATACTTGTGTTGTAGACAAACATTTATTGGACGAAACAGCACGAATAGTAGTTCCCAGTGATTATATACTGGGTACAAATAATAATACATAAATATTATTATAAGGGGAACTTCCGAGGCGATAATAGGGAATAATAGAACAAAGAAGTATGTGTTAGCACTCGGAAAAATTGACAGACAAACAACAATAGAAAAAAACGAAGAACAATATATGGTCCGAAGTGGGATCGAACCCGTACTCAGTGGCACCGCGCCTTGCCACGAGAAGCCGAACGCTTGGCACACTACCACGCAGCCAACTAAAAAATTGGCTATTGCAGTAGTGTCTTACACGATGACGTTCTCAATGACTATAGCATAGGGTAACGATCACAGACCGGAAATAAATTGTATATTTGTACTTTCCTATTAATGCAAGTATCTCCCAGTAGGGCTGAATACTTGTGTTGTAGACAAACATTTATTGGACGAAACAGCACGAATAGTAGTTCCCAGTGATTATATACTGGCTGTTTCGTCCAATAAATGTTTGTCTACAACACAAGTATTCAGCCCTACTGGGAGATACTTGCATTAATAGGAAAGTACAAATATACAATTTATTTCCGGTCTGTGATCGTTACCCTATGCTATAGTCATTGAGAACGTCATCGTGTAAGACACTACTGCAATAGCCAATTTTTTAGTTGGCTGCGTGGTAGTGTGCCAAGCGTTCGGCTTCTCGTGGCAAGGCGCGGTGCCACTGAGTACGGGTTCGATCCCACTTCGGACCATATATTGTTCTTCGTTTTTTTCTATTGTTGTTTGTCTGTCAATTTTTCCGAGTGCTAACACATACTTCTTTGTTCTATTATTCCCTATTATCGCCTCAGAAGTTCCCCATATAATAATATTTATGTATTATTATTTGTACCCAGTATATAATCACTGGGAACTACTATTCGTGCTGTTTCGTCCAATAAATGTTTGTCTACAACACAAGTATTCAGCCCTACTGGGAGATACTTGCATTAATAGGAAAGTACAAATATACAATTTATTTCCGGTCTGTGATCGTTACCCTATGCTATAGTCATTGAGAACGTCATCGTGTAAGACACTACTGCAATAGCCAATTTTTTAGTTGGTTGCGTGGTAGTGTGCCAAGCGTTCGGCTTCTCGTGGCAAGGCGCGGTGCCACTGAGTACGGGTTCGATCCCACTTCGGACCATATATTGTTCTTCGTTTTTTTCTATTGTTGTTTGTCTGTCAATTTTTCCGAGTGCTAACACATACTTCTTTGTTCTATTATTCCCTATTATCGCCTCGGAAGTTCCCCATATAATAATATTTATGTATTATTATTTGTACCCAGTAATCTAAGAACTAACAAGAACACATTTTTAGATACTGGATTGGCAAACAAAAGAACGTGGGTATACAATAGTAGAGGAATAAATATACAAGGATTATAAGCTTTACATTTATTATACCCACTACTATGTCCCTGCTGGGCGTCATAGGGCGGTCAAGCTAGAACCTAAACAGTGCATTCTTAATGGCGTACCGTCGGAGCCTGATTAAGCAAATGTCGTGGTAATTAATTCTAGTCCCGTTCAGATCGCGGGCGTCTCCACTGTCGACCGTTTATGACACAGCTCTGACAGTCAACCTAGCATAAATTATTTCTTGGTTTATGGAAATGATCAAGAACCACACATACTAGGACAAGCAGATAAAACTGGCACTGCCAGTAGGTTACATTAGAATAGCTTTTAACAAACGGAGAAAATGAAGAGTCAGGCGAAAGTATAGACTGGACGGAGCCCACCCTTACTCGCCTTTCACAAAACTTAAACAAAATGAGTACACTTGATATGCATTTCAATAGGCGAACTAATTTTAAAAGAAGTCAGCAAAATCAAACTGGTCGGACAGCACAAAGGCGATCTTAGTGATTCGCTACTTGCGTGAGGATCAGTGAGCCAAACACTGACAAGGATTTCACCTCCCTTAGGGGCTCTGGAAGGAGGATAATCAATGGTCAAAATAAGTGGCACTAGAAGAGGGAAGTCAGCCCCGTACCCATAAAGTAGGACATTGAGCCAAGAGAAGATCATGCAGCTTGATAAATATCGCGATATACACAAAAACATCCACTTAACTTCATTCGGAAAGCAAACGACGAGGAGGAACAATCTCTGAGAGAAAATAGAAGATATACCGAACTACAACACAGCAATAGTAAAATAAATTTAAAAAAGTAAAGTACCCCCGTCACGCAAAGTGGCGTATAGGGAATATGGTGTTAGTAACCATAAATTGTACAGACCTTCGGCACATGATTTTTGGGGTAATGTGGTCGGTAACAGAGCAATAAGTAGTTGATAAGGTCTGTAAACTGACTCACATAAACTAAACCTCAACATTCAAAAGTCACATCATCAGTGCTCTCTCTCTCTCTCTCTTACTGCCGTTGGTACCTCCCTTGATTATAGGAAGCTGGATATCCTATAAATGTTTATGTGTAGACTGAATTCAACCTGCGAATTTTAGGCCGTGAAGTGAGAGCATAGACGATCAACTTTATATCTAACATTGATACATGTAAAAATGGAACACTGACAAGGCAGGTAGGTCAAGTGTGATTAGGAGATATATCGGGTCCCGAGGGCTTGCGACGACTTTTCAGGGCTGGTCACGCCCATCAAATATTTAGATAACTGACAGCGGTTCCCGGAACCAAAGGTGTTTGGTCATCAAACAGTACGTGTCGGTGCTTCCAACTGGTGATCTGTACGGAACAACTGCGCTGTTCTAATCACATTAAACATGTCTGGCTTTTGAGGGGGCATCACTTGTTTGGTTGAGGACGGAACATAGTTTAAACACAGTAGTTCAGTCAAGTCAACAGAATGTTCACAAAAGGGAAGGTTAACCATCGATAAGTATCAACAATCTATTCTTACATTTCAGGTGTAATTGTTCATCCATGGCAAGAACTTCATTGCTGAACATATTATATAAGCTGTCGCCGTCTTCTATTGAATGTATGTTACTATATACACTGACGAGTCTGTGCTGCGAGGTAAGATTTGGGAAGTGGCTTCTCAACTAGAGCCTAGGACAAAATAACTGTAGCTTAATTACAGAACAATTAAAGTTTACTACAACAACTTCTACGAAGACAAATGAGATTTAAACTGCTTATAATACTCTCAAGTAATTAAAAAAAAAAACAATTAAAAGGGAGAAATTATCATGCCGGAGTCTCAGCCAATGATTTAAATGGAATGTCTACAGCATGAGCTGATGGCTTGCATAAAAGAAACAACGAATTTTAACAGTTTCGTATTAACTCACCATCCGGTCACGTGGGAGGATCGCAGCAAAGAAAAAATCCCAGTCTAGTTTCAGATGCGCTGTTGTGATAGACCCGAGTGACGTCATGAAAGCCGCCGAAGAGCTATATGTTGGGTAGAGATACTGATGACAATGTTGCATTGAGACTGGTAAAGGAAAGACACCCTGCAAGCGCGAGCTGGGTGTGCTCACACTCAGTAAGATGCTGCAACTATTACTGTACACGTACGTTTCGTCATCTGCGTGACGTCACTGAGCACCTATGTGGGGATTACCCGTGGTGTTGTGACGCTAACTCTAGCAACAATGAGCGATGGAGAAAATGATGACCCCTCACAACTTGGAACCAGTTAATGCAACAGATAAATAATATTGCTGTGTGAAAGATGAAGCCGAACAAATTACCAGTGCTCCAAGAGGATAAATAGGGGGGCAAAAACCCGCCTCAATTCCCATTCATTGACAGATATGGGGAGGGGATGAGAATGAACGAGAAAAATATAAAGGGAATAAATAGAGAATGTTGTTGTTGTTGTTGCGTTCACCAGCTTTCAACTTTGACGAAGTCCCTAGAGACTAGGAACTGAATTTTGTGTGTTAATCCATTTTTCCCTGGCAGTCGCGTGCACAGGGGTCCCTCACCGCACAGGCAGATAACTCCGACTTCGGAGGTGCTCATGTTTTTTTCCGTCGATGAGTAACTGATGTTTCAAGCCGGGCCTCGCTGCTGAGACCAGGGGTGGTTGTCGCAGAGAGAAATCATAAATAAAAATCCCAACCGGTGGAGCCGAGATTTGAACCCACAACCTCTCTGTCCCGAGACCGGCGTCTAGCCTCGAGACCAACCAGTCCCCCATGGACTTGGAATATGAGGAAACTGCAACAAGGAACACTTTTCACGCATAGCCTGCAATGGTTCCTGCCGCCTATCCACCATATACCAGTAGTTCACGTCCTCCCGAAAGTGATGATCGTCATATTTCTTTAAAAATGTATAGCGCTTGATGATGTTAGGCCATCGTTGTTGACTACAATTTAGAACATATAATCACACAGTTAGTTGTCAGATTATCCCCGTCGCACATCAAACAACAGACCGTAAGTTTAGCGTAACGGCGGTCTAGGGATTTACGATGAGCCATTACGATGACGTAGCACACATAACAGCCGCAAGCACAGCAATGAAGCGCCCTTTATATTCTTGATTACTCTAGTGAATGTAGTCTACGTCGAACAGAACACGGTGCAAATTCCATAAAGAGATAAAACTGCGGCTGACGAAGCATTTCACATTAATAAGTAACATGGAAATAACTTGCATCAAGCAAATCCAACAACGATCATGAACAGCACCAATGTGACGTAAAGCGCAGAACAAGCCTAGACGATGGAAGGTCGCACTCATAACACTTGATTTGTTAAAAATGGAATATCGCCGGCGTACGACATTGTTTTATCAGCGCAGATGTAATAAGTAGATCATTATCTTGACTTTAACGCATAGGAGTGCGATGGAGAACTGAAATTAATCAGACATCGAATGTACTTTTAGCAGCGATCGAGAGAACGTGGACTAGATCCGCCATATTAGAAACGGAAGTCCGTCAATAGAGAATGTGAAAACAGAAACGTCATAATGTAAAAGACCGAGAACATGAAATGTATTTTTTTAAAAATTGGAACGGAAATGCTGCGACACGCAAGGTACGGTGATTCACAATAAAACACAAGAGCTGGAATGTTGTCTGCATCGTCTGTTTCTACCGCTGTATTGCTTTTACGGGAAAGGAAACAATATTTACTTGTTAGTTTAATATTGTTTTTATATCAATTCATGTTTTCTCTATTCGTATGACGAACTAGACGACCAATGCACGATCAGCAATCCAGAGCTGACAAAGGCCTTACTTGAACTCCACATGTGTTCCCTGGACTGAGTCTTGAGTCAAAACAGATTGGCTGACGAGGGGAGGACCGCCATAGTCCCTACAGCAATGTACTGGTACAGATTTTCTAGTATTGCAGAACATCCAGGATAGACATGATCTAACTTCTCTGACTAAACCATGTAAATCTTAAAAACACACTGAAACCACGACATTTTCATCTTAGATCTAAAAGCTACCAGCGGGTGTTGATCTGAGTCAACAACACCAACCAACAATATCACAACGCATACTTTTATACGGCCACCAGCAATTGTTCTTAGTAGCCTTCATTTTAAGCCTTTAAAATAATCACTATATCTACTGTTGGTGCCTGTGCTACCTCGGGCGACTACTTCAAACAAACAAATTCCCGATCCCTAATTTTAGAGACAGGAGTGAACCTCGATGCCTCAGTCCAAGCAACAACAATCGCATGCACAAACAACTTTCTTGTCTCGAGTGCGTTCCTGTGTGTGCTATTTATAAAAGAATATATATAATTACTTATTCTTCCACTAGGTGATCGATGATTGGAGAGACTTATAATAAGCGCCAACTCATCAGCGACGTTTCCACTAGAGATACCTATCGTGCACATGAAAACTCATGCTTCCTACGGCAAAATAAAACTGCTTTTATTCGGCGCATCTACTTCAAACTGTTGCCGAAAGTCGCGTTAAAAGCACCTCTTTGTTCGAACAAAGTATGAAAAGATGCGCATTAGCGTATTGAATATTTAAGTGACACTTTCATAGATGAGTGCTTGTTATTGATCCCTTCTCATGTTAGTCACCAAAGGGAAAACAAGTAACGAATGTGTAAATGCATTTACAGTCACACATGCACACACAGATACATAAATATGTGACTCTGTATACGGTAACATTGCTGCTCTCAACTAACAATCTATTTGGGGTGTATAACAAAGGAAATAAGGGATTGTAAGTGGCATATTATGTTAATGATGTTCTGAAGGAGACCATGAACAAATAACGGCTGAAACCCACTTAACGACTCTTCAATGTTCCCCAGTACGACACACAATGTGATACATGTCGTCACAAGTACAGTTCAACTGTTTCCTCAACCACTGCTACGTTTTGGCGTTTATGAAGCCTTCAATTTGTGAACTAAAAATAGCAACAAGTCCAGGAATGCTGAACAAGACAGGAAGTACCGCCTGACCCTAATAAGTTCACAATTGCCCACTGCCACTAGGAAAATTACATCTCATAATTTTAGAATGCTCTCGGGGTGGGGGTTAGGGTTAGTTGCATTTTTAACGCCATAAAGAAGCACGCAAATTGTAGATACATTACGACAGCTGATATCAAACATCGAATAATAAATAGGGATAACATAAATGGCAAGGGCTTAATATAACACAAATAGCAATAACATAAATGGCAAGGGCTTAATATAACACAAATAGCAATAACATAAATAGGCAATGGCATAACATAAATAGCAATAACATAAATAGCAATATTATGTAGATGTTGGGAATGTAACCACGTGCTAGTGAAGTTTTTATGGATTTTTTTTTAAACAGTACAAAATATCCAAGCCCATGTCTAAATCCTCCTTAGTCGCCTCTTACGACATGCCTGGTAGGGAAGAGCACCACGATCCTTTACTCCACTTTCGGAACCCCGAGAGCGCATATAGAGTAACAATTCTATCTAGAAATTAGATACAAAATGGCATAAACAGGAAGTAAATGTTAAGGTTACAAGCAAGTACTTCTATTTTGAGATGTGGTGTTTGTCACTAGGAAATGACCAGTTAGACGAACCAGCGCATGCGCACTCACAAAACAAACAACAGTCGTTAATTAAGAACAGCAACTAAATATGGATAATTTTGAAATACACCAGAGAATAAAGCCGAGGGGATACATGGAAAAAAATATAATAAAGAGTATCGTAGCAGTTTTAGGCTGATGAAGAACAATAACGATCTAGAGCAACGATCCGACGTTGAGGCCGAATCGGGACTTCTGCAGGAGTGTAGAGACAGTATAAATAAACATAAAAAAATACAACGTGTATATCCCATCTACGGAAAGAAAACGCGTGTTTTGTGCGCTACACTGCGGCCACTTTTCTGGAATGAGACCCAGCAACTACAACAAGAACATGCCATAAAGGGGGCTATGAAGGAAAGAGATCCAGACCAAAAAGAAAACAAACAGAGAACAACGACGGTATTCAGACACGGTGTAGTCTATTTTAGTCAATCTGTCACAAAGTACAGATCCCACCTTACAATAACATCTTCGAATCAACACAAACAGAAATATATTGATGACTAAAATGTTCTGAATGTGAAAAAAGGAAGAAATGTCCAATTAGCGTGATACACAACCTTTCCTTAAACGCATCTCCATGTGTGTTACGATCTATATATCCAGCCACACACGCACACACAGGTAGAGACATTGAAGGAGGGAGGAAGTGAGAAGCAAATGCATATTTATTTTGCTGGTGTTTCCTGTTTGTTTAATGTTAAGATGGTCTAAAAGTGAGATCAAACAGGACTTGTTTCAAGAATTACCTCGAGGCACACTATATACATGGTAGAATAATATTACTTGAAAGATCATAAACTGGCCGGTGTCTCGCCAACAACTCTCTCTCTCTCTCCCTCTCTACATGGTAGAATAATGTTACTTGAAAGATCATAAACTGGCCGGTGTCTCGCCAACAACTCTCTCTCTCTCTCTCTACATGGTAGAATAATATTACTTGAAAGATCATAAACTGGCCGGTGTCTCGCCAACAACTCTCTCTCTCTCTCTACATGGTAGAATAATATTACTTGAAAGATCATAAACTGGCCGGTGTCTCGCCAACAACTCTCTCTCTCTCTCCCTCTCTACATGGTAGAATAATGTTACTTGAAAGATCATAAACTGGCCGGTGTCTCGCCAACAACTCTCTCTCTCTCTCTACATGGTAGAATAATGTTACTTGAAAGATCATAAACTGGCCGGTGTCTCGCCAACAACTCTCTCTCTCTCTCTCTCTCTCTCAACATGGTAGAATAATGTTACTTGAAAGATCATAAACTGGCCGGTGTCTCGCCAACAACTCTCTCTCTCTCTCTCTACATGGTAGAATAATGTTACTTGAAAGATCATAAACTGGCCGGTGTCTCGCCAACAACTCGCTCTCTCTCTCTCTCTCTCTCTCTCTACATGGTAGAATAATGTTACTTGAAAGATCATAAACTGGCCGGTGTCTCGCCAACAACTCTCTCTCTCTCCCTCTCTACATGGTAGAATAATGTTACTTGAAAGATCATAAACTGGCCGGTGTCTCGCCAACAACTCTCTCTCTCCCTCTCTACATGGTAGAATAATGTTACTTGAAAGATCATAAACTGGCCGTGTCTCGCCAACAACTCGCTCTCTCTCTCTCTCTCTCTCTACATGGTAGAATAATGTTACTTGAAAGATCATAAACTGGCCGGTGTCTCGCCAACAACTCTCTCCCTCTCTCTCTCTCCATGGTAGAATAATGTTACTTGAAAGATCATAAACTGGCCGGTGTCTCGCCATCAACTCTCTCTCTCTCTCTCTCTCCCTCTCTACATGGTAGAATAATGTTACTTGAAAGATCATAAACTGGCCGGTGTCTCGCCAACAACTCTCTATCTCTCTCTCTCTCTACATGGTAGAATAATGTTACTTGAAAGATCATAAACTGGCCGGTGTCTCGCCAACAACTCTCTCTCTCTCTCTCTCTCTACATGGTAGAATAATGTTACTTGAAAGATCATAAACTGGCCGGTGTCTCGCCAACAACTCGCTCTCTCTCTCTCTCTCTACATGGTAGAATAATGTTACTTGAAAGATCATAATCTGGCCGGTGTCTCGCCAACAACTCTCTCTCTCTCTCTCTCTCTCTCTCTCTCTCTCTACATGGTAGAATAATGTTACTTGAAAGATCATAAACTGGCCGGTGTCTCGCCAACAACTCTCTCTCTCTCTCTCTCTCTCTCTCTACATGGTAGAATAATGTTACTTGAAAGATCATAAACTGGCCGGTGTCTCGCCAACAACTCTCTCTCTCTCTCTCTCTCTCTCTACATGGTAGAATAATGTTACTTGAAAGATCATAAACTGGCCGGTGTCTCGCCAACAACTCTCTCTCTCTCTCTCTCTCTCTCTCTCTCTCTCTCTACATGGTAGAATAATGTTACTTGAAAGATCATAAACTGGCCGGTGTCTCGCCAACAACTCTCTCTCTCTCTCTACACGGTAGAATAATGTTACTTGAAAGATCATAAACTGGCCGGTGTCTCGCCAACAACTCTCTCTCTCTACATGGTAGAATAATGTTACTTGAAAGATCATAAACTGGCCGGTGTCTCGCCAACAACTCTCTCTCTCTCTCTCTACATGGTAGAATAATGTTACTTGAAAGATCATAAACTGGCCGGTGTCTCGCCAACAACTCTCTCTCTCTCTCTCTCTACATGGTAGAATAATGTTACTTGAAAGATCATAAACTGGCCGGTGTCTCGCCAACAACTCTCTCTCTCTCTCTCTACATGGTAGAATAATGTTACTTGAAAGATCATAAACTGGCCGGTGTCTCGCCAACAACTCTCTCTCTCTCTCTCTCTCTCTCTCTCTCTACATGGTAGAATAATGTTACTTGAAAGATCATAAACTGGCCGGTGTCTCGCCAACAACTCGCTCTCTCTCTCTCTACATGGTAGAATAATGTTACTTGAAAGATCATAAACTGGCCGGTGTCTCGCCAACAACTCTCTCTCTCTCTCTCTCTCTATCTCTATCTCTATCTCTCTCTACATGGTAGAATAATGTTACTTGAAAGATCATAAACTGGCCGGTGTCTCGCCAACAACTCGCTCTCTCTCTCTCTACATGGTAGAATAATGTTACTTGAAAGATCATAAACTGGCCGGTGTCTCGCCAACAACTCTCTCTCTCTCTCTCTCTCTCTCTCTCTACATGGTAGAATGTTACTTGAAAGATCATAAACTGGCCGGTGTCTCGCCAACAACTCTTTCTCTCTCTCTCTCTCTCTCTCTCTCTCTCTCTCTTTCTACATGGTAGAATAATGTTACTTGAAAGATCATAAACTGGCCGGTGTCTCGCCAACAACTCTCTCTCTCTCTCTCTCTCTCTCTCTCTCTCTGTCTCTCTACATGGTAGAATAATGTTACTTGAAAGATCATAAACTGGCCGGTGTCTCGCCAACAACTCTCTCTCTCTCTCTCTGTCTCTCTACATGGTAGAATAATGTTACTTGAAAGATCATAAACTGGCCGGTGTCCCGCCAACAACTCTCTCTCTCTCTCTCTCTGTCTCTCTACATGGTAGAATAATGTTACTTGAAAGATCATAAACTGGCCGGTGTCTCGCCAACAACTCTCTCTCTCTCTCTGTCTCTCTACATGGTAGAATAATGTTACTTGAAAGATCATAAACTGGCCGGTGTCTCGCCAACAACTCTCTCTCTCTCTCTCTCTCTACATGGTAGAATAATGTTACTTGAAAGATCATAAACTGGCCGGTGTCTCGCCAACAACTCTCTCTCTCTCTCTCTCTCTCTCTCCCTCTCTACATGGTAGAATAATGTTACTTGAAAGATCATAAACTGGCCGGTGTCTCGCCAACAACTCTCTCTCTCTCTCTCTCTCTCTCTCAACATGGTAGAATAATGTTACTTGAAAGATCATAAACTGGCCGGTGTCTCGCCAACAACTCTCTCTCTCTCTCTCTCTCTACATGGTAGAATAATGTTACTTGAAAGATCATAAACTGGCCGGTGTCTCGCCAACAACTCTCTCTCTCTCTCTCTCTCTCTGTCTCTCTACATGGTAGAATAATGTTACTTGAAAGATCATAAACTGGCCGGTGTCTCGCCAACAACTCTCTCTCTCTCTCTGTCTCTCTACATGGTAGAATAATGTTACTTGAAAGATCATAAACTGGCCGGTGTCTCGCCAACAACTCTCTCCCTCTCTCTCTCTACATGGTAGAATAATGTTACTTGAAAGATCATAAACTGGCCGGTGTCTCGCCAACAACTCTCTCTCTCTCTCTCTCTCTCTACATGGTAGAATAATGTTACTTGAAAGATCATAAACTGGCCGGTGTCTCGCCAACAACTCGCTCTCTCTCTCTCTCTCTCTACATGGTAGAATAATGTTACTTGAAAGATCATAAACTGGCCGGTGTCTCGCCAACAACTCTCTCTCTCCCTCTCTACATGGTAGAATAATGTTACTTGAAAGATCATAAACTGGCCGGTGTCTCGCCAACAACTCTCTCTCTCCCTCTCTACATGGTAGAATAATGTTACTTGAAAGATCATAAACTGGCCGGTGTCTCGCCAACAACTCGCTCTCTCTCTCTCTCTCTCTCTCTACATGGTAGAATAATGTTACTTGAAAGATCATAAACTGGCCGGTGTCTCGCCAACAACTCTCTCCCTCTCTCTCTCTCTACATGGTAGAATAATGTTACTTGAAAGATCATAAA